>OX463230.1:114031472-115231472 GCA_949820135.1 Sylvilagus floridanus
ATTGACACTCATGTTTATGATGTCAGTAATCATGAGTTGCCAAGGCTATGGAAGGCTCTTGAGTTCACCAACTCCGATCATATCTAGACAAGGCCATAGTCAAAGTAGAAGTTCTCTCCTCGCTTCAGAGAAAGGTACCTCCTCCTTTGATGGCCCATTCTTTCCGCTAGGATCTCGCTCACAAAGATCTTTCATTTAGGTAATTTTTTTTTTTTTTTTTTTTTTTTTTTTTGCCACAGTGTCTTGGCTTTCCATGCCTGAGAAACTCTCAGGGGCTTTTTAGCCAGATCCGGCCTTCAAGACTCAGGTTCTTAAAACTGTAATTGAAAGTCAGATCCTATACAATTAAAGCTCCTTCTCAAAAAACGTAAGCAAGAACCATGTTGTCCCTAGGGAATTTTTGACACTATGGCATGGGCAACTTTAGAAACAGAACAAAAATCATCTTTGCCACAATCATAGTTGTCATATCTAGCTGTCAGACTGCATGAATTAATTATATTATTCATTACATTAATAAAAAAAGGCAATCACTGGATATACATTTATAGTTATCCCTAGTTAAAATTTCTACAAAATATTTACTGTATTTAGTTGGCAATTTAAAACTTCTAAGAACATCTAAAATAACAATCAAATTATCCTATGTTTACAGCACATATAATTTCCAGTATCCATCTATTCTGTGAAGGGACAAGGAGATATCTTATTAAGACATCAAATGAGAGACATACAATTCATCAGTTAATGAACTCTGAAAAGTGAAATTATTTAAATATTATTTTAGCACATTGATTTTTATTTTCCTTTATTTTTCCCACATTGCTTTTAATGTAAATATATTTGTGTATATATATGTATTTAAATCAGGGGGGCTGGGGAATTAATTTGTTACCAATTAATATGCAAATTTACCAAAAGTTGCTCTCTTTAAAATGATATTTTGCTTTACTTTTCAATGAAAGATGACTAATACAAGGCTTAGCAACCCATTCCCTAGGGATATAATTAGCTAGCTTGTTTACATGTACCCTGTTGAGCCTTTAAGTGTCTGTAATCAGACTATGTTGGTTACCATGGACTGGCCATGTCCACAGTGGATTCTCAATGTATTTTTATGCATATATTCACTGTTTCCTGAGCTCTTGCTGGCTATCATTTAATTAGGATGCAAACAAACTGGAGGAAATGAATTTAAATTTGAATTTCTCAGCAATTAGGATGAAAATGTTTAAACATGGGTGACTTATAGTTTATAACATCAAATTAATTTATGCATACTACCTCAAGTCATTTGTAGCAGGAATATTCAAAATCAATAATTATAGCCTCAGATTATGCCCTTGCTCCTGGGGAATAAACTGATGTGTTCTGAAAAGTCAACCTGTTGTTTAATGCTTTTTCTTTCAAGATTTAATAACAGTTACACATGTTGGAACACATCCTGAATAGCCTTGGTTTTGCCTCTGGCATGTGTTGAAGTTAATAGTATATGATTTTAGAAGGAAAAATAAACATAAATCAACAAGTTTAAAGTATTAATGATAATATTCTAATGCAAAACCGAACTGAGTATGAGCTCTCTGAATACTGCCAACAGCTAGTGATTTTGTTTTACCTATGGGACACCCAGAAGGCATAATTTATAGATTTGGCATTCATAAGCATATATATATATATATATATATATATATATATATTGATTGATTGATTGACATTATGTTAATAAATACACTTTCCCTAAGAAAATAAACAACATCATTGAAGAAGACATGGATGAAGCTCAAAGAAAAAGCAGGTATATCAAGGGCCAGGCATTTGACATTATGGATAAATCACCAATTAGGATACCCATGTGTGATACTGGAGTACCTGGGTCAATCCCTAACTCTGACTCCTGATCCCAGCTTCCCAACTCATGCAGTCCCTGAGAGGAAGCAGTGATGGCTTAACTAGTTGGGTTCCTGTCACTCACATAGAAGGTCTGGATTGAGTTCTGGCCCCCTGCTTTACTTTTCACCATCTAGCCATTACAGATATCTGGGGAGTGAACCACCAGTCTTTCCACCCAGCCAGAGCAAACATTTGGTAAGCTCTCTGCTTTGCTTCGCTTCTCTTATTTTTTTCTCTTCTCTCTTGTTTTTTCCTCTTTTCTTCCCTCTCCTCTCCTCCCCTCCCCTCACTTCCCTTCCTCTCCTCCCCTCCTTTCCCCTCCTTTTATCTCCCCTCCCTTCCTCTCCTCCCCTGCTTTCCCCTCCTTTTATTTCCCCTCCCTTCCTCTCCTCCCCCCTCCTTTTTGCCTCCCCTCCTCCTCTCCTTACGCCCCTCCCCTCCGCTCCCCTCCCCTCCTCTCATCTCTTCTCCTCTCCTCTCCTCTTCTATTCCCCCCTCTCCATTCCCTCCCCTTCCCTTCCCTTCCCTTCCCTTCCCTTCCCTTCCCTTCCCTTCCCTTCCCTTCCCTTCCCTTCCCTTCCCTTCCCTCCCCTTCCTTTCCCTTCCTTCTCACTCTCTTGTTCTCAAGCAAATATATATATATATATATATATATATATATATATATATACACACACACATATACACACATATATCACATATATATTAGGAATAGGTGGAGAAATAATAGAGTGTATTGGATGGGGAAAAGTAGAAAATGAAGGATTATTATACAAATTATAGCATTTTAAGGAATCTCAAGTTACCATATCAAATATTAGAATATTGTCAACCTAAGTCCTGAAAAATCATTACAGCACATGAGGATTCACGTGTTTTTGTTAACACTTAAAGAGCAGCATTAGAGAGTCAGCCAAACTGTTCAGAGAACCAAGAGGAAGATTGATGATAAGTGAATAGAAATGTATTCTTTGATGAAAGATCTGATGTGTGAATGTGGGTGAGGAAAGTATCTAGATGGTGATTCAAAATTAAAAAAAAAAAGTTTTCCCCACAGAATAAGCAAGTTAGACCAGTTATGTGAGGAGGCAACACAGGAGAAGGAAAAGTGGAAAATACAGGGAAGATGGCAGGAGTGATGATTCAAAGATCTTAATCAGGGTGATAAGAAAGGATGGTCTTATATAGCACACTGAGAAGGATTCGTCTGGAATAGTAGATGGGAAACATTTTTCTCTTTAAGTGTATGTAAGGAAACAATCATATGAATCTTCACATGTAGGTGCCAGTGTAGGGTTGGGGGTGAAGCAACAGAAGGAAGACCTTTCTCTCTGTTTCTCTCTCTCTCACTGTCTAAATCTGCCTGTCAAAAAATAAAAAAAAAGAAACAAAACAAAAAAAAAAAGAGAGAAAACTTAGATGTAAATATTTGAACACTTCTTTCTCTGTAAATGATAATGCCAAGTTATCTTCACGAACTGAAGTACTTTTTTGTTGTTGTTGGTAAAGGTGAGGGGGATAAAGTTTATAAAAACAGGAAGTTTGAAAGAGGAAAATGAGGAATCGTATAGCTAGAGATTGCTGAAAGCTAAACTATGGATGGAAACAATCATTAGTAATAGTATTCTAGAATGCTCTTTTAACATATTTACAACTCAGTTTATTGCACAACTGTTTAATCTGCTTTATTTTATTTATGCAATCCTACTGTCATATGTAGTTATTCTAATTATTTATCTTACTTTATTCAATATTTATTTATTTACTTGAAAAACGAAGGTTACAGAGAGAGAAGGAAAGAGAGAGAACGGAGAGACAGAGGAAAGAGAGAAAGACAGAGGAAAGAGAGAGAGAGAGAGAGAGAGAGAGAGAGAGAGAGAGAGAGAGAGATCTTCTATCCATTAGTTCACTCCCCACATGGCTGCAACAGCCAGGGAGGGCTTGGCCAGGCTGAGGCCAGGAGTGTGGAGCGTCTTCCAGGTCTCCCATGTGGGGATAGAGGCCCTCTGCTTCTTTACCAGGCATTTAGTACAGAGCTTGATTGGAAGTGCAGAAGCTGAGACATGAGCCAATGCGCATATGGGATGGCAGAGGCTTAAACTACTGTGCCACAAAAGTAGTTAAAGCCTCTTTAGATAAAGCCTCTTTATCTTTCATTTTTAAACAAGCAAAATAGTTAAATTGTGGTTTATCTCAAAACCATTGCCCTTCCTAAAGCATCAGAGTGCCTCTGAAACTTTTTTTTCCTTCAGTTTTCTTCAATGCTGACATCACAGCTATTGTTGGAAAACAAAAAGACCAGGATATTGCCCTTAGCAAATCAAAAAAATGTTGAAACTTACTGTGAAATTTCCCTTTTCTCTATAACTTCATTTAATTTTTTTAAATTTAAAGATACTTAATATAAAAACATAACAGACATATAAAAACTTTATGTTATAGGGTACCAAGTGATGCTTCAACACAAATATGCATTGTATTATATCTAATTAGATTTAATCTATTTATTTTACCAAGCATTAAATATTTCTTTATGAAAAAGCTTTAAAATCCTATATTTTAGGATTTTCTTTTTATAAGTATATATATATATATATATATATATATATATATAGTACATTAACATGTTTAATGTTGCCATCCTGTGCAGTGTAACTCTAGAACTTCTTACTCCTATCTAGTTATAATTTAATACCTGTTAATCAAGCTTTCTCCATCTCTATATCCCTACTTCTTTCTCCAGCCTCTGATAAATACCACTATACTTTTATTTAATCACTGTTTTGTTTTAAACTCCACATAAGTGAAATATGTGATGCATATCTTCCTGTGCGTGGATTATTTTGCAGAATGATGTCCATTTACATTGATGTTGTTATGAATGAAAAGATTCCATCTTTTCCATGGCTGACTAGTGTCATATTGTAAATGTTTTCACAATTTCTTTACCCATTCATTAGTGGATGGGCACTTAAATTGCTTCAATTTCTTGGTCATTAACTGCAATAAACATGGGAGTTCAAGTGTCTTTTTGACAGACTGGTTGGTTTAATTTCTCTTAGATAAATACCGAGTAGTAGGATTTCTGGATCATATAGTAGTTCAATTTTTAGTTATGTTTTGGACAACCTCCGTGCTTTTTCCCACATGGCTATACTGGTTTACATTCCCACAATGGGGTGCAAGAGTACCCTTTTCTTCACATCCTCTCCAACACTTGTTATGTGCTATCTTTTTGATAATCATTGATCTAAATAGGGTGAGGTTCTTTGTATTTCCCAGATGATTAGTGAAGCTAACCTGTATTGTCAAGTTCCTATTGGCCATTTGTATGTCTTCCTTCAAGTAATACATGTTTAGACTATAAGGATCTGTGCAATGTTGAGTTATAACAACTCAGCACTGAGTACCAAGGTAGAATCCTGTAGCTAGTTGTTTTCTGGCCAAGGTTGCTGAGGACGGTGATAACATCAGGCCTTGAGGGCCTAGACTCGTACCAGGCTTGGTCACATTGAATCACAGTCACAGGGTCACTGGGCTCCAGAGTCCAAGTAGGACCCTTTAGCCTGGTGGTGAGACACACCAGGATGAGTCCATCACAACAGAATACAGGCTTCTACTTAATGTCAGGCATGTCTACAGACTATGATTATAGGGGTCTTTGGATATTATCAGGCATGGAGTTTCAAAGAAATGGGTGCAGCTCTAAAGGTACAAGCCTGGGGGCAAGGAGTTTTATTGCAGTGGGCCTGGCTGTGGGATCCAATTCTCTTCCCTTTCCAAAGCAGGAGACATCTCTCTACATATTTGACACCTTGTAGCTGGAGAGAGTAATGTGGGTAGCTCTTTTTCTCCTGCTTTCTTCAATGTAGCTTTTATTATTGTTATACTAAAATAAAACACTGTGGTCTCTTACCTGTAGCTCTTGTGACCATGACTTAGTGTTATGGATTGCTATCCAAACTGGTTTCTCAGTGGGGACGTGTTTACTGGACCATCTTAATCAGGCACCTCTTTTTTCCCATCTAGAATCTTCTTATCCAAAAACATGAATATGCTTGTGTCTGGTTTGTGTGAACACAAAATGCTTCCTTAAGTGCAGGGCACAAGTAACTCTCCCAGTATTTCCAAGCATCTCTGTGTTTGTTGGTACTGTCTTCCTTTTTTTTTAAATTTTATTTAAGGAAAACAAACATCATGCATTTCATATATTCAAATTTAGGAACACAGTGATTTTTACCATCCTACTTCCCTCTAGCCCATACTCCCACCTTTCCTTCTCCCTCTCCCATTCTCATTCTTATTTTTTACAAAGATTTATTTTCAATTAACTGTATAATTATAAGATTTACTCTACACTAAGTAGAGAGTTCAACAAACAGTGTGAAGAAAAAACAAAAGAACAAAAACAAACTGACAGATAGAAAAGATGGTTCCTCAATAGTCAAGACAAGGGCTGTTCAAAATCATGACATCACAAAGTGTCAGTTTACCATTTAGGTACTCTATTAGTTACCACAGATCAGAGAGAGCATAGGATATTTGACTTTTGAGGACGGGCTTATTTCACTGTTTAATGGCTTCCAGTTGCATCCATTTTGTTGTAAATGAAAGTATTCCATTTTTTTTACCACTGTGTAATATTCCATAGTATAAAAATACCATAATTTCTTTTTTTATTTTTGACAGGCAGAGTGGACAGTGAGAGAGAGAGAGACAGAGAGAAAGGTCTTCCTTTGCTGATCACCCTCCAATGGCCGCCACCGCCGGCATGCTGTGGCCGGCGCACCGCACTGATCTGATGGCAGGAGCCAGGTGCTTCTCCTGGTCTCCCATGGGGTGCAGGGCCCAAGCACTTGGGCCATCCTCCACTGCACTCTCGGGCCATAGCAGAGAGCTGGCCTGGAAGAGGGGCAACCGCGACAGAATCTGGTGCCCAGACCGGGACTAGAACCCGGTGTGCCGGTCTCACAAAGTGGAGGATTAGTCTATTGAGCCGCGGTGCAGGCCATAATTTCTTTATGCAGTGTTCAGCTGATGGACATCTGGGTCGATTCCACATCTTAGCTATTGTGAATTGAGCTGCAATAAACATGGGATACAGATCCTTCTTACACATCTGCATTTCATTTCCTTTGGGTGAATTCCCAAGAATAGGATGTTTGGGTCATATGGTAGGTCTGTATTCAAATTTCTGAGGTATCTTTATGCTCTCTTCCACAGTGGCTATACCAGTTTACATTCCCACCAACTGTGGATTAGGGTATCTTTTCCCCACATCTTCACCAGCATTTTTTGTTTCTTTATTTCTGAATGAAAGCTCTTTTTTTTTTTTTTTTTTTTTTTTTTTGACAGGCAGAGTGGACAGTGAGAGAGAGAGACAGAGAGAAAGGTCTTCCGTTGCCGTTGGTTCACCCTCCAATGGCCGCCGCTGACGGCGCGCTGCGGCCGGCGCATCGCGCTCGTCCGATGGCAGGAGCCAGGAGCCAGGTGCTTTTTCCTGGTCTCCCCATGGGGTGCAGGGCCCAAGCACCTGGGCCATCCTCCACTGCACTCCCGGGCCACAGCAGAGGGCTGGCCTGGAAGAGGGGCAACCGGGACAGAATCCGGCGCCCCGACCGGGACTAGAACCCGGTGTGCCGGCACCGCAAGGCGGAGGATTAGCCTGTTGAGCCACGGTGCCGGCCTGAAAGCTCTTCTAACTGGGGAGAGGTGAAACCTCATTGTGATTTTGATTTGTACTTCCTTTCTGGCTAGCGATCCTGAGCATTTTTTAATGTGTCTGTTGGCCATTTGAATTTCCTCTCTTGAAAAAGGTCTGTTCAGGTCCTGTGTGCATTTCTTAACTGGATTGTTTGTTTTGTTGTTGTTGAGTTTCTTGAGCTCTTTATACATGCTGCATATTATTTCTTTATCAGTTGCAAATATTTTCTCCCATTCTGTGGTTGTATTTTCACTTTGCTGAGTGTTTCTTTTGCAGTGCAGAAGTTTCTCAGTTTGATGTAATCCCAACTGTCAATTTTGGCTATGATTGCCTGTGTTTCCCGGGTATTTTCCAAGAAGTCTTTCCCTGTACCAATGTCTTGTAGGGTATCCTCAACATTCTCCAGTAATTTAATGGTATTGGGCCATAGATTTAGTTCTTTGATCCTTTTTGAGTGGTTTTTCTGTAAGTTGTAAGGTAAAAGTCTTATTTCATATCTCTACATGCAGAGATCCAATTTTGCCAGCATCCTTTGTTGAAGAGACTATGTTGCCTCCAGGGATTGATTTTGGCTCCTTTGTCAATGATAATTTGGTTGTATATCCCTGGATTGATTTCTGAAGTTTCTATTTTGTTCCATTGGACTGTATATCTGTTTTGTGTCAGTACCAGACTGTTTCAATTATAACTGTTTTCTAGTATGTCGTGAGATTTGGTATTGTGATGCCTCTGTAGTTTGACTTCCTCCTTTCCAATTTGTATCCCTTTTAATTCTTTTTCTTGCCTCTTGGCTGTGGATAAACTTCCAGGACTATATTGAATAGCAGTGATACAAGTAGGCATCCATGTCTGATTCATCTGAGAGAGAATGCCTCCAGTTTTACCCTATTCAATAAGATGCTGGCTGTGAGGTTGTTATAGATTGACTTCATTGTGTTAAGAAATATTCCTTCTATACCCAATTTGCTTAAGGTTTTCATCATGAAAGGATGTTTATTTTATCAAATGCTTTCTCTGCATCAATTGAGGTAATCATATGGTTTTTGTTCTTCAATTTGAGAATCTGATATATCACATTTATTGATTTGTGGATGTTGTGACATCCCTGCATACCAAGCATATAAATGGCACTTGGTCCAGGTGAATGATCTTTCTGATGTATTGTTGGATTTGATTGGCTAGTATTGTAGATTTTTGCATCTATGTTCATCAATGATATTGGTTGATAGTTCTCTTTTTCTCTTGTTTCTTTTTCTGTTTTAGGAATTAAGGTGATGGTAGCTTCATAGAAGGAATTTGGGAGGGTTCTTTCCCTTTCAATTATTTTTAATAACTGAGAAAAAATGGAATTTAAGTTCTTTAAATGCCTAGTAGAATTGAGCTGGACTGGGCTTCTCTTTGTTGGCAGGGTTTTTATTATTGATTCAATCTCCATCTTGCTCATTGGTCTGTTTAGGTGTTCTGTGTATTCATGACTCAATTTTGGTAGATTGTATGTGTCCAGGAATCTATCCATTTTTCTAGGTTACTCAGTTTGTTGGCCTACAGAACTTTGTAGTAATTCCTGATGTTTTTTTTTTTTATTTCTGTGATATCTGCGGATAAATTTCCTTTTTCATCTTTGATTTTTATTTTAATCTCCTATATTCTCAGGCATATATTGCAGTTTTTCAAAGCTCCATGTAGAATTTGCATTGTTTGTTTCCTAAGATTCCTTTTAAGATTTTTAGTCCACTTTTTGTTTGCCTCAGTAATTTACACTCCCAATTAAAAAGCTGAATTATTAAATCATTGTAACTGTTTGTTTTTAACAAATGCCCTGGGGGGAAATGCCTACCTATGTATGAATTAGGTCAAATAAAGACATGACCTTTATGTAAGCATTTAGACAGAACCTCTCAGAAGAATGAGGACATTCCTTGGAGGATAGTGCTTTGAGAATTCTAAGCCCATGCTGCCATTCATCTCCATCAATGTCTGCTAAACTATTGATTTCATAAAGATTTTTCAGCTTTCCTTTTGTTTTTTAAACTGTATTTCAAAGGTGGAGTTTACAGAGAGAGAGAGAGAGAGAGAGAGAGAGAGAAAGAGAGAGAGAGAGAGAAAGATCTTCTATCTGTTGGTTTTCTTTCCAAAAGACCACAGTGCTTGGAACTGGGCCAGCCCGAAGACAGGATCCAGGAACTTCTTCTGGGTCTCCCACATGAGTTTAGGGATCCAAGCAATTGGGTCATTTTCCCATGCTTTCCCAAGCCATTAGCAGAGAGTTGGATTGGCAGTGGCCCCAGCTGCTCTTGTGCATAAAAATTTATTTATTTATTTGAAAATTAGAATTACAGAAAGGGAGAGACAGACAGAGAGATCTTCCATCCACTGGTTCATTCCACAAATGGCTTCAACAGCCAGGACTGGGCTGGTCCAAAGCCAAGAGCTTCTTTAGGATCGCCAATGTAGGTTCATGGGCTTGAATACTTGGGCTATCTTCCACTACTTTTCTATGGGCATTAGCAAGGAGCTGGATTGGAAGTAGAGCAACTGGGACACAAAAGAGTGCCATATCTGATGCCGGCACTTCAGGCAACATGTTTACTTATGACAATGCCAGCCCCAAGCTGTTCATTTTTTAAAATTTATTTTTTGTTTTACTTTAAAAGGCTGAAAGAAGATATTAGAGAACATCCATTCTGTGACAATAGGGCTAGGGCAGGCTAAAGCCAAGAGGCAGGAATTTAATCCCAATTTTCCATGTGATGGCAGCGACCTAAATGCTGGAGCCATCATCTGCAGCCTTGCCAGCGTGTACTTTATCAGAAATCTAGATTAGAAGCAGAGCTGGAATTTGAACCAGGTACTCTGTTACGTGATGTGGGCATCCCATGCATCACCTTAAATATTGCCTAATGACCACTTCTTAGTTGTTTTTTTTTTTAAGGCTAATAAAGAAGTGGGCAGAGGAGGATAGGAATAGAGCTAATGAAAATGTTACAAAATTTACCACTATTCATCATTTTGCTTGAAGAAACACTCTTCACATTATAACCCTTTATTTCCAAAGTCCTAAAAAAGTTAATTTTTGACAATTTTCCCCAATATTCTCATTGATTTAATGAAGAGTTAGATTTTTGGGAGGTTTTCCAACATTCTGGCATTCAGAGTATCTTATATATATTTTTAAATTATACTTCCATAGGTATTCTCTAAAAGTAGGTCATATGCATTCTACATTATCAGAGGAGAATCCTGAGAGATCATTGACAAAATAAGTGCAAGTTATTTTTTATCAGATATCCACTAAAGACCTAGAATCATACTTTCAGCTTTCCTTATGGTAACAGTCACCAGTAGAATGCTAAAAGAGCAACATGAAATTTAGAATTGTATCTGAAGTGTAAGACCGGAGGGAATAATGAGGTATTGTAGAATGGCGCTGTGTCTCATGAAGGTCCCTGCTGAGAGTTTTAATCCAAATGGTTTGGTAAATTGTGATAGTTGTAAAATGGAATATGTGATGCTTATGGTATTTTGAACTCTGTCAAGTCTTTGCAATGACGTTGTAGGTGACAAACACACCATCTTATAAAATATGTGCCTGTCAGAAAACACTGAATTAACTCAATCATTGAACTGACCCACTGTTTTATGCTCATATTTTTGTAGAACTCAAGGTTTAAGATATAGAGAAGTATTTGAAAGTCATTTTGTTTTTTCTTTTTAATGGCAGAGGGGCTAGGGTGTTCTGAACTTTTAATAGATTCTTTCTATGCATGCCATGATGATTAGATAATTCACTTTGATGTAAGAAAGAGCTTCTTGTCTTAGGGGCACTAGAGAGAGGAATTCACAATTATGGATCGTTTAAATTGAATTACATCCTCAGAGCTTAGTTTTGAGCTCTGTATCTGCAATCTGTAATTTGCAAGTAATCAATGATATTTATTTAAATGCTCTTGGGTAAACTTAATTTGAATAGGGAAACCTGCTTATTTCTAACATTAAATTGTTTATTAAACCAAATATTAGAGCATTGCAAATTAACTGTTATAAAGAAATTAGGTCTTTATTGATTTAACTTTAACATCATCACTTGATATTTTGACATTTTTTGAAAGATTTATTTATTTGGAAATCAAGAGTTACAGAGAGAGAGGGAGGGGATGGGAGCTAAGAGGGAATAGTGAGGGGAAGAGAGAGGAAGAGAGGGAAAAGGAGAGGGAGAGGGTGAGAGAGAGGGAGAGGGAGAGGGAGGGGAAGGGGAAGAGGGTGATGGAGAGGAAGGAGAGTAGAGATCTTCCATCCACTGATTCACTCCCTAAATGGCCATAATGGTTGGGGCTGGGCCAGGTGGAGCTAGGAGCCAGGAGCTTGGTCCAGGTCTCCTATGTGGGAGATAAGGTCCAAAACACTTGGACCATCTTCCACTGCTTTTCCCTGGCCATTAACAGGGAGCTAGATCAGAAGTGGAGCAGCTGGCACATGAACCGACACCCATGTGGGATGCTGATGTCACAAGCTTTACCTGCTATGTCACAATGCCAGCCCCACCTGTGCATTTTAAGAGGAGTTTATGTGTAGTTTAACTCAACCATTCACAATATGGAAATGATCTTGTAAGGAAGCACCCTTATCTTGTAAGTACTTCATATTGTCAAGCATTTTTAAGCTATTATTGAATAACATTTATGATATAAAATCAGTGTGTTCCGTAACTGGTATTAAATCCCTAAATCAGGAACTTTTGGGAATGTCTGTGTACTGTATATAATAGTTTACTAATGTTGACAAAAGTGAGAAAAATTACATTGAAATAAAGTTACATATATTAATCGTCAGTGTTCACTCAGATCTATCAGAAGTATACATTTATGTGATCTGGCACATTTTTTCACATTGCAGAAAAATCTCTTCTCCCACCTCCCAGGTGATGTTGAACAAAAGAAGACACTGTTTTACCTGTTTCCATAGAGTAATGTTGCCTTAATTTCTGTATAAAGAGAAGCATGCTGCATTTTCTTTTTCTCTTCTAGCTATTTCATGCACAATTGTATCTGTTAGATCCATCTGTGTTATTTTATGCACTTTTAGGTCATTGTTATTCTTGCTGTGTACTGTTACACTTGATAAATATGGTATATTTCAACCTATTCCACTGCAGATGGGCATTTAAGTATTTCTGTTTTGAAAGTTACATATGTGTTTGATTTTAGTAGATGATGTTAATTGTTTGTCCAAAATGGTTTTACCAATTGAAGGACTTAAATTCTTCTTAACAATCATTTTTAAAATGGCTACATAAGAGATATAATACATCATACACTGAGTTGCTGAGGTGGTAGCCAATGACGGGTAAGATCCCCGGACAGCCCTTAACAGCTGGAGTAGTAGTCAAAGATGGGTAAGATCCCCAGAGGGGGACAACCTAAGATAGACATGCTTCCTAAAGCACTGATCCCAGTCAGAGGGGACAACTTAAGACAGGCACACTCTCCGCTCAGTTCCTCTTTTTCTTTCTTTTATATAAAACAAAAAAAAAGGGGGGAATCTGTGGGGAAATTAGGCACAGGAGGCAATTCAAAGATGGTGCCTGCACAGAAATTAGGCATACGTGGCAATTCAAAGATGGCGCCCAAAGGAAGTAAGGTGGGCGGTGCCCAAAGTCGTTTACCACCAAAGATGATTGGCCGTGCAGCATCAGGGAGGAGACTGACGACAACTGATGATGAGTGTACAGACATATGGCTGGTCCTGTAAAAAGTCGCCCTGTAAAATGACCGTTGAAGTAATTGGTTGGTCCTTAAGTTCTGCCCCAGTAATCATGTGGTCTTGTGCTTTAAAAGGCTTTGCTATGTGCCAATAAACCGAGTTCTTGCTTGTTTGAAAAAAAGACAAAAAAACAAAACAAAACAAAAAAAAATGGCTACTTAATTTGAAAGCAAACAAAATGGGCAAAATACATACACAGGCATTCACAAAATATTTACCAACAAAAGTGTTGGGAAATCAAATACTAACTTAAGTTTTGAGAAAAAAAGGAGGAATTTCATTTGAGCTATACATAGGAAAATAAGCTCTCATTATATTGGATAGCACATAGCTTTTAGCCATGATTAATGCTTAAGGTTGTTCACTCAGTATACCTGCAAGTTAGAATTTCCTCTCACAAGTACTTATGAGAATTTGATATGTGGATAAAATTGTAGATATTATCCCAGAGTTATTAAATAAAATGTTTAACATACTGCATTGTATAACTGAAAAAGAATGAAAAGCTGATGAGGATGCAAAGCATAAGTGATATATAAAAAATGCAGTTCAAATATGATCAAATGGAAAGGGGGCTTCTTCTGTAACTTTCAGGTAATGATGTAAGGCTTGCATTATTCATGTCCTACAGCACATGATTTTTGATGCAGAGCTTCCACTTCTATGGTTTTGTCCTATAGATATGCCTATTTTTTAAATGAAGATCTACTTCATATATCTATATCTCAAAGAAAAATATCATTAAACATTTCTGATTCTGATCTTGAATAACTGGAAAAGAATCACCCATCACCTTATATCAAATGTCTTGTTCATACTCTCCTTAGAGAAACTACCACTCACTATCACGTATTCTCTCCCTCCTTTGAAACTACCATAAGTGCTCTTATATTGCATCTGGTGTATGAACTTTGCTTTCAAAGTGTGAGTACCTATTAATATATTTACATTGTCTACTGGATGTATTTTTCTATGTTTAAATTTTTAAACTGCATGACTTCAGAAATTAATTAAAGTGAAGTATAGGTAGACTTCAGTGAAAGGATGTTCCCGTGTCTCATCAACTCTGATGATTTAGTTGTTTTCCTGAACTCAACACTGATCCTTCTTGCTCTCAGGAAAGGTGATTCCAAGGCATGATTTTTTTTTAAAGTTGATTTTATTTTTTCTTTATATACTTTTTAACATTTTGCCAGATTCACTTTAAACACAGACGTTATATACACATACACATATACAATGGCTTTATTGAAAAGATAATAGTATCACAGAGTGAAGGACTCATGGACAATGATCATAAATTCCTCTTTTGCTATTTCTGCCAAAACAGAGATGATATTTTTTTCACTCAGATTGGCAATACCTTGAAAATACCAGAGACAAATTACTCCTGTACTCATGTGTATTTTCCTAGGACAGTTCCTTGTGATATACTGAGCTTTAAAACATTTTTAAAAGTCAGTTTTCTCCATTATTAGGCCATGTGCAAGGGTTCTTGATAATTGTACAGTCCTGTTTCCAGAATTATGTCAGACAAATTTTTACTGTACCACCTTGAAAAATTAATATTGCCTTCTTTGAGTTTCTTCAGTCTTATAGTTGATAGTTAGGATCACAAGAATTACAAACCAAATACTCCAGAAACTATTTCTTTTTAACCTTTCTCTGAAATTGTTTTTACTCTATAGATTCTCCTATATATTTTAAAAGCAAAAATATATTACAAGGAGTATTATAGGGTGTATATTGTACCTCTATGTGAGCATTAAATTAAGATATCAAGTCAATATATAGAGTAAAATGTAACACAGTAACCCAATAGTTTAATCACATGCACTACTTTGTTCTGCCTCATTATTTGACATTCTGTCTAAACCACCCTCTCACCTATCAACCCCAGAATCACTTGAGGCTCAACACACTATACAGAAGCACAGTTGTTCCCTGAAATGAATAAATTAGTCTATACTCATTCCTTCAAATTGCATTTTTTTCTCCATAAGAAAATTTCAACTTCTTACCCTATTCTGTACATACCCCTCCAATTTCAGAGTAGGATAGTTCTCTTTTCCTTCTGAGGCTAATTCCAACATCTGACCTATTTACTCCAACCCTGCCTCTTTGTTCCCCTACTTGGACTTTTCTTTATTACAGCCATTATCTTTTATGCACTATTGGCTCATCTGCCACACATTTTCTTGAAATCCTCCCATTCTAACATTCTCCATAACTTCAATGATAATTATACACAACAATAAAAGATGCTATAATTTATATTATCCAACATGTGCTGGCTAATGTTAGAAATAACAAAACAGTAATGCTAATTAGAAAATCCTAATTGTGCATTTATGATATTCCAGATACTTTAGTTTGTTTTTATATATATCCACATTAATTTGATCCTAAAAACTACAGTTCAAGGAAAGTGTTATTATAACCCCCACAGGGTACTGTAAAAGTGCATTCTCAGCAAAATCAGTGGACTTGATCCCATACGTAGAAGAGCATGCAGTGCTGGGATTTTGCCCCAAACCTTTGGGCTTCAAACCCTGACCCTGTCACCTTCTCATATCTGTCCTATACATTGGAAAATTTGATAATAGTCTGCATTTATTGTCGTTGCTTTGATGTCACATAAAACAGTGGGGTGCTAAAACTGCTGCAAGTTTCTTTTTGATCCTCTTTAATTTGTGGGGTATTTTCCTTAGTACTGTAGCATTTCTGGACTCTGAAGGTAAGGATACTCTGAAATTTGTGACTAAATCTATTAACTTCTCAGTAACTTGCTGATCGATAAGAACAATACCATTTAAGCTAAACTGCTTCTGTAGCCTCATTAACATTTTATTTGATTAGCCAATCACTCAATATTAATAAAATAATGTGTGTCTTACTCTGTGTGTCATGCATTACAAATTTGCATTAAATTAGCTAGACCTAGTCCCTACACTTAATAAACTTACCAAATAATGGTAGATGCAGAACAAGAAAGCAAGTAATAAATATAAGATAACATATACACTGGAAAGATGAAAAGACATATAGATATCTGAAAACTATATAGGCAAAAAAGAGAGTATGCCAGATTCCTGTTGGCCAAGCTTTAGATCAACACCATTTGAATGTTTCTGATGGAAAATTTGAAGAGAAAAATGAAAGATTCTATCTCATATACTAAGCACACTATCTGTCACCATCCCCAAATACATGTAAATATGCATACAGATTAAACATCAGATGATAGAAGGGGTTTTTGTTCATTTTAGTCTTAAGCAGTTCTGGTTACCTAAATTGAGACTTCCTGAATTTGAATGCAAGGCCTTATTAACTGCTTAATAAGAAAGGCATATTCAAAAATCTGGCTGATGACCGGTGCCACGGCTCACTAGGCTAATCCTTCGCCTTGCGGCGCCGGCACACTGGGTTCTAGTCCTGGTCGGGGTGCCGGATTCTGTCCCAGTTGCCCCTCTTCTAGTCCAGCTCTCTGCTGTGGCCAGGGAGTGCAGTGGAGGATGGCCCAAGTGCTTGGGCTCTGCACCCCATGGGAGACCAGGAGAAGCACCTGGCTCCTGCCATTGGATCAGCGCGGTGCGCCGGGCACAGCGCACTGGCTGCGGCGGCCATTGGAGGGTGAACCAATGGCAAAAGGAAGACCTTTCTCTCTGTCTCTCTCTCTCTCACTATCCACTCTGCCTGTCAAAAAAAAAAAAATGTGGCTGATAATGTGTTGCTGAAAATCTGAATTTGTACTTCTGCAGCTTGCCTGAGTCATTCTATTAGTGTAAGTAAGGAGCCTGGTCGTTAACAGATGGGCAACCATTTCCTTGCCACTAGAAAATAAAAGTAGAATTAAAGAATAACCAAAAGGCCCCAAATAACTTTCCTGTCAGAACTTAAATAGAAAAATAGGTGCATTCCATTTAATGGTTTGTAATTTAAATTATAAGACTCAAAAATTTAGCTATGTTAATTAAAATTGAACAATAGTGTTCTTATATTAGTTTTCCAAGGTGAAGGGGATAATTGAAGACTAAGAAAATTGTAATGTTAATGCACTGTGTATTTCTCTGTAGAAAAACACAAAAATATTTGATTCTGGATGTTTTCACTATAAACAAAAAGTAGATGACTGAAGAGTTAAATATATTTACCCTGATTGGACTTTACACAATGGGTACATGTAACAAAACATCAGGTAGCACTCCATTAATATGCACATTTTTATATGTCTGTTAAAATTTTTTAAAAATTATAGATATGAATTTAATTTTTTGACTAGTAGTTCATCACTATCTTCTCATATCTGTAGCTATATTTTACATAGAGAAGGATATAAAAATTTCTGAGACTGTGTAACTTTTAATTGTCTTATACCTATTTATATTTAGATATAAATTATTTCCTTCAATTTTGTGATTTTGGGAAGAGGAAACTTTCACGTAGCATTATCTTCATCATGCATATTCAATTATTCCTCAGTCAAATCTTATATATATATATATATAACATATATATACATACATACATATACATTTATACATACATATACATACATATACATATATACACATATTATGTTTATATTATATATATATATGTAATCTCTTATCTCTCAGGTACTAGACTAATTCTGTGTAGAACTAAATAGATTGCACTCCTTGCCTTTAAAGAGCTTCTTTTTCAACTGACAAAATGTTTCACTTATAAGTTTGACTGCCACCTGTAACAGAAACCAAACTGTAATGGCTTAAAAAAAATTTATTTATTTACTTGAAAGGCAGAGTTACAGAAAGGTCTTCCCTCCATTGGTTCACTCCCCAAATTGTTGTAACTGCCAGAGATTCACCAATCCAAAGTCAGGATCCAGGAGCTTCTTCCCAGTTTCCTAGGCAGGTGCACGGCCCAAGGGCTTGGGCCATTTTCTGCTGCTTTCCCAGGCTATAGCAGAGAGCTGGATTGGAAGTGGCGCAGCTGGGACTCGAACCAGCACCTGTATGGGATGGCGACACTGCAGGTGGCGGCTTTACCTGCTATACCATTGTGCTGGCCCCACTATAATGGCTTTAAGAAGCAATGAGAGTTGAAAATCTAGTTCCAATGTGGTGACTTTTAAGACATCAACACAGAACCAGCACTTCCTTTTCTACCCCGCCATTCTCATGTGTCTTTCTGACAGTCCCAAAGTGGTGGTTTCCTCTATCTACATTGCTTCAATGATCCAAAGAGTCAGAAGGCAAATAGCACATCACAGCTCAGATTTACCTTTTGCTGTAACCTTTCCAAGTAAACTACTGGTTACATCTCACTGGCAAAAGTCTGTGACTTCATGTGACCTTCTGTGAGTACTAGAAAGCCTTGGAATGCAAGACTTTAGCCATACATATTGTTGTCCCAGGTGAAACAAAATTTTATAAATTAGTAAGAATAGTGAATATGATTTGACAACTAAATGTTGCTATATTGATAGAGTTGTGTCCACCAAAAAAAGAAAAATAGCAATGCTATGAAACATGAGCTATATAGTTAGTACATAAATTCTGGAAATACAAATGGCAAGCACTTCAAATAATTCTTCCAAACAAATCAAAACTAAATAAAACCAATGAATCTTGTAACAAATTACCACAGTTAATAAATTTTCAAATAGACAATTGTGGGGAATTCTAATACAGAAAAAGGTGTCAATATAAAGTGATACATCAAAGAAAAAAAGAAAAATACACCATCTTGTTCAGGCTAATAACCCAAAACTATTGATATGATTAAAAGAAAAATTAATTGAAAGGAGGATATTAGGAGATAAGGTTCTGTATATACAATGCTAAATACTGTGAATCTACTTTTAAATTTTAGTTAGTTTTTAGCAGATTCAATATAGTTCATAGATACAATTCTAAAAATATCATGATATTCCCTTCCTCTTTCCCTCCCTCTGTCCCCTGCCTTGTGCACACCCTCCCATCCTCTCCCCTCCCTTCTATTTTTAGTTTGTGAGATAACATCTTTTCAATTTACATGAAGGTAAAAAGACTTAATGCTTCACTAAATAAGAAGCTTAAAAATTAAAAAGAAAAAAAGCCCCTAATTCAGTGGGAATATAGACATATCTATAAACAATACTTGAATGCAAAATGACCATTTCACCCATACACATACACAGTACGTTTTAAAGTAATCGTTGATTATTAAAACTATAGGGGTATAACATTCTTTTATTTATTTATTTGAAAAGCAGGCATGAGAGAGAAAGAGACAGAGAGATCTTCCATCAGCCAGTTCACTCCCCAAGTGGCCGCAACAGCCATGGGTTTTCCAGGCCAAAGCCAGTAGCCTGGAGTTTCTTCCTGACTCCTGGCTTCAGATCAGCACAGCTCTGGCCATTGCAGCCATCTGGGGAGTGAACCAGTGGATGGAAGACCTCTCTTTGTCTCTCTCTCTCTCTCTGTCTCTTTCTTTCTCTGCCTCTGCCTCACTATAAATCTGCCTTTCAAATGAATAAATATATCTTTAAAATAAAAGAATTTCATATTTTTATAAAGCTTATAAGAAGTTTGAATTATTACATAATTTATATACAGTAAATTCACATTTTGATATATATACTTCTATAAATTTGGATAAATGCATAATTATGTAGCAAACATCAAAATAAAGAAATGGAATACTTCCACCACCCCTAAAATATCCCCTAATCCTGAATATTTTTTTAAGATTTATTTATTTACTTGAAAGTCAGAGTTACACAGAGAGAGAAGGAGAAGCAGAGAGAAGCAGAGATCTTCCATCTGCTGGTTCACTCCCCAATTATCTACAAAGGCCAGAGCTGTGCTGATCCGAAGCCAGGATCCAGGAACTTTCTCTGGGTCTTCCATATGGGTGCAGGGGCCCAACGACTTGGGCCATCTTCCACTGCCTTCCCAGGCCATAGCAGAGGGCTAGATCGGAAGTGGAGCACCTGGGACTCGAACTGGTGTCCATATGGGATGCCGGTACTACAGGCAGTGTCTTTACCGGTTATGCCACAGCGCTGACCCCTCCTGAATATTTTTTTTAAGTCCCACACATCTTCTGCCAATTTCTGGCAACCACTAATCTGTCCTCAGTCCCTTTAGTAAATTCAAATCCAGAATGTCCTATAAATGGAATCAAGAATAATGCAACCTTTGAGTCTCGCATATTTCTCTTTGGATTTGACTTTGATCAATGTTGCTTTTTATATCAACGATCCACTCTATTGCTACATAATGTTACTATGACATTCCTTTTACCTATTACCCAATTGAAGGGCAATTGCATTTTTCCAGAAGTTATGGGCAGAATTGTGTCCTCCTAAAATTCGTTTCTTAAAGTACTAAACCCCAGTACCTCATAATGTGACTATTTGGAGACAGGGTCTTTACAGTGTTAACAAAGGTTAAAGCATTTCATTAGGGTGGACAGTAATCCAATATGATTTATGTTCCTATAAGGAAAGGAGATTTGTACACAGGCAAGGGGAGGGAATATCATGTAAATATGAGTGGAAAAAGCCATAGATGAGGCAAAGAGAAAGACCAGAATGACACCAACTCTGCTGACACCTTGGTCTTTGATTTTTATCCTCCAGAATATTTGAAAATAAATTTATGTTGTTTAAGAAATCTTGTCAGTGTTACTTTATCATTGTTATTTAAGGATCTTATCCTAACAAATTTCATATTTTGGGGCCAACACTGCGGCATAGTAGGTAAAGCCACCACCTACAGTGCCAGCATCCCATATAGGCACCAGTTCTAGTCCCGGCTGCTCTACTTCCGATCCAG
This sequence comes from Sylvilagus floridanus, assembly GCA_949820135.1. NCBI lineage: Eukaryota > Metazoa > Chordata > Mammalia > Lagomorpha > Leporidae > Sylvilagus > Sylvilagus floridanus. The sequence goes on from OX463230.1 coordinate 114,052,635, forward strand.
CTCTCTGCTATGACCGGGAAAGCAGTGTCATTTGAATTGTCATTTTTTTTCCATCCTCTTCCATGTAGTGGTATTTCATTGTAGTTGTACGTTAAATATTTTAATAGTGGATGGTGTTTAACATTTTGTAGTATGCTTAATTTTCATCAACATTTCTGTGCCTTTTGAGATATGTTTCATCTTTTGCTCATTTTTATGGTGTTAGATGTTTCTTTATTATTAAGTGTTTAGAATGTTACATGTTTATAATATAATTTCTTTATTAGTTCTGTAACTTGTAAATATGTGTCCTACTCTGTGGCATTCTGTTCATTTTCTAAGCAGTGTCTCTCATGGAGCCAAAACTTTTAATTTTGATGAAAACTGATTTATAATTTTTTAATATATTAATATCTGATTTGCATCTAAGAATTCGTTGCTTAAACCTAATGTCATAAAGTTTCTTTACCTATGTTTCTTTCTAAAAGTTTATACTTCTCTCTGAAGGAAGTTTTGTGTGATATATAAAGTATAAATCGAGATTCATTTCTTGGCATATGGATGTCTGATATTTCTAGTACCATTTGTTGAGAAGACTATCTTTATCCATTGAATTGCCAATGCCCCTTTTTCACAAATCAGTTAACCATCTTTGTCTGGTCTATTTCTGGAATTTCCATTCTGTTCCATTGGGTTTTATGTCTATCCTTTTTTCCAATACAGCATTGTCTTGATTAGGACAGCTATAGAATAACCTTATATTAAATAGCCTGTTTCCATCAGATTAGTTACATGCATTTGCCTTTACTTCTTAAGTCAATTCATAGATATTTACTAAAAATTCCTACTGGGATTTTGATTGGTATCAGTATTTAATTGGCTATTTGAGTGAATTGAATAAGAAGTGAAATCTCAAGAAAACTGAATTTTCCAGGACTTGAACACCATGTATCTCTACTTTGATTAAGGAATTTGATTTTTTTTCAAGTATTTTGTAGATGTCACAATTGTACACACATTTTGGAAAATTTATATAAGCACTTCGTTTTTATGGCATTGTAAATGATATTTCTTTCATTTCTATTTCTAAATGTCCATTGCTAACATGTAGAAATATGGTTGATTATACATATTGACTTTATATACTACATCCTTGATAAACTCACTTATTAGACTGAGGAACTTCTTAATAGATTACTTAGAATATTTTTAATAGACTATTATGTTGTCTGCAAATGGAAACGATTTTATATCTGTATTTCAAATATGAATGTCATTGATTTTTTTTCTGAATTATTGATCTGGCTAAGATTTCTGGTATTAACTTGAACGTAAGTGGTAATAGCCGACCTCACTATCTTATCCTTAATTGTAGCAAGAATCACATTCAAAATTAAGTGTCATTTAGTGATAGGTGGCTACTGTTGCTTTGTACTTGCCATTTCTGTGGTAATCATGTTCCCTTCTATGCGTAAGGTAATAATTTTTAATAAAGGACAGATGTTGAATTTTGTCAAATGCTTTTCATACATCTACACAAATGATATTATGGCATTTGATCTTTATGCATCTTTTATATCTTTGTTGAGCTCTGAATATGGAATTATCTTACATCCTGGAATAAACCATTTGATTGTGAAGTCACTATACTTTTAATTTTCTTTCTAGTTTTATTACTTTTTTAAAAAGATACACTTATTTATTTATATGAAAGGCAGAATTACAAAAAAGGGGGAGAGGAGAGGGAGGGAGAGAGATTCCATCGGCTGTTTATTTAAACACTTCACAAGTTGCTTTGCACATCTGGCATTTTCATTTTAATCAGCAGGAGTCATTGGCTATGGTGAGCATGCTGCATCTTGGCCTGTGCATGCTAGAAATCAGTACTTAAATATTTTGAAGAATTTCTAGTTGTGTAACAAATTCAACTGGTTATCCACTTTCTTATTGTGTTTTCTTAAAATAGAAGAAGTTTAAACACTTCCACCACTGTAGAATTTAAAGCAAATTTCAAATAATGTCCTTCCTTTTGCCTAAATACATCTACATTAGTATTTTCTTGCAGAACTAGTCTTATATTACTACCTGAATTCTCTCACTGCCTGAAGAAGAAAAATTATAATTGAATAATGTCAACTTCAGATACTTATTTTTTGTTTTATTAAAGAAAAGTGAATTATGAACAATGATTATGTTAACAACTGTCAATGTGTACACACATATCTAAGCATCAGGGTCTCTGTAGAAAGGATAAAGAAGAGAGGAGCATCGGGTTTATATTTGCAGGAGGGAGCTTCCCAGCAGATGCCCCAAGGAGTGGTCATGAGTAGGATATTCACAAGCTGTGTATTTGTATATCATAGTCTTTTCACATAAGTAAACAATGCATGTTAGTACTTAGTATATATGTAGATCTAATTATACCATTGTTAAAATTATATTTTAAGTCATGCTACTAAATAGGAAAATATTTTAGTTGGAAAATGACATTGGAAATTTTTTCTCATTGATCTATGAGCCTTTCCCTTATAGTTTCCAGCTCTGGTTCATGTGAATGATGCCTTTTGCTCAGATTATACAAATATAAACCTGTATTTGAAAAATTTTAAATTCTACTTTAACTTTTCAATTCATCTAGAAATCATTGTAGCAAGATTAAGCATAAATTTCCTATTCACCAACAAACTTTTTAATCCTAAGAGTGACTCCTTTCTGAAAAGACTTGCTAGTTCTTCTACTGAGTATGCTTCTGGTTAGATCCCCATGCAAGGGGGGGTGTAGATGCCCCAAACTTTCTTACTCAACCACATAAGTCCACATAAAACTAATATTTCTTCTTTGCAAAAATATAAATGCAATATTTTCCATGTTGTTGAATAAACTTCTATTATGACCTTAATTCCACTTAAATAATTGTCCTTTATTCTGTTTATTTTGGCTGATTTAATGATCCCACAATTTTCAAAGAGGCTGCTCCCAAGCTAATGGGCCTAATCATAGGTGGGAAAGAATGTCCTCCCTGTTGCTGTTGCTTATGGTGATGCCTTATTCTCTGCGGCTGTTTGATGAGAAGTTGTCCAACCTCGCAAGTCTAGCTGTTGGCCAGTCATGTTTCAATCAATTCTCCAGGATAAAATGTGCAGTTCTCTTATAAGTATTTCTGTGGTTTTATTCTGTGTGTAAAGGTGATAGCCAAGAGAAGCAATGAGAAGCAGCATGTAGAAAAGTGGCCTACATACTTATTTCAACAGGAAACTTCAGTCTTCTTGATTTATATTCCTCTTCCCAGTTTGTATCATTGATGGGGATTGTATATTGAAAAACTGCCTGTCCCCTGACACTGCCTGTATTGGTAGCGACGGGTCCCTTCTCCCTTGCTTAACCATCCTTTCCACACTCAGACTTCCAGAAAGTCACATCTCCTTGGTGCCTGACCTCCTTTTCTCTTTGCCTTAAGGTATTTATGGCTGTTTTTCAGTGGGACTTTGCTCAAGTGAAAATCTTTCCTTCAAAGATTGCTGAAATGTAAGGAAACTCCTAAATCTATTGGCTTATGAAATTATAAAATGGGAAGAAAATAATGACATATCTTTCTCATTATCTTATTTGCTAATCAAATCAAGGGCAGAGAATAAACAAACTCATCTTAGTCTTTGTTAGATTTGGCTTGCAACCAGTCACACACCTGGAGACTGATATTAGTCCAGGGATAGCAGCAATATTCTAAATAGCACAGGATCATCGACAGAAACATAACTATTAAAATAGCTTCTCAAATGCACATAGAGCTCCACTTGCTTAGTCTTGCACAGTAGTTTTTAAAGGAAATCATATTTGAAGAACAGGGAGCTCCGCTTCAGCATTGTAAAGTGACTTTTGCCTTTAGGGTGACAATTTAGCTTCATCTCCTGGTGAGATCTTCCGGGACTTAAAGATGACAGTGCTGCTTGATCAGTTGGCCCTTTGGCTTTCAGCAGCCATGGACTTCTTGGCCTCAGCGAGGCAGGGAAGCCCACCGCTTCAGAACAGAAACCGCCTTCAGCACTTCTCTCTGGCAGAGAGGCGTGAAAAGAGAGCTCCAATTCTGCTTCCATTTGCTCGCCTGGGGCGCTTAATTAGGTGCTTATCCTAACACCTTCCACACACTTGCTGCATGTGGTTGAATTCCAGAACTTTCACACAGGCGTTTTCTCATAGTTTCTCCCAACTTCTCAAAATTGCTCTGTAAATGAGACCGCGTAGGCAGCTCTTTCGCTGTGGCCTCGCCTCCATCCAGAATAGAAATGCAGCTTTATTGTTCAGACAGACTTCACTCCTGGCCACACCTAATCTTAGGTTCCTTTATTTTCTGTTGTTCTATTTTTGGTAAGGATTTTATTCCTTACATTTGTTATAGATGCTACGAATGTTTTTCTTTTAACAAGGTTTTGAAGCGCATTATATTCTTTTTCTGCTTTTACCAACAGAAAATACAAAAGTATGGAAACTACTAGTGCATATGTTCTAATAAAGTTTATCATACAGAAAGGAAATATTCATCCTTTAATACTGGTCTTCTTGTGATCCGAATATCAGATAATTTATGAAGCCAAAGTGCTTTATATTGTAATGGTCACTTATTTACAAATAACAGATAAGCAAAATGCATACTTGCTATCCTAGAAATTACTAACACACAAATATTTCTAAAATCAGTTCATGCTTTGATTTGAATATGGAAGAAGTTCTTTATTTGAAATTGACAGGTTAGAAATTGTTGACAGGTTTGTTACATTTTGTGGCATGACAAAACAGGAATACTTCCTAGCATGTTGAAGACTGACTTTAAAATATGAAAATAAAACAGAGAAGTTACTTCCTTATGTTTATTACAAGCATTACCAGGAGCCAAAGGTCTCATTTATGTCACCAAAGATTTATTTTATAAGTTTAAACTTGCAAAATGTTGCCAAAATTTGAATGCCTTCCACACATTTTGAAGAGCAACTATATTATATAATGTACTGGCCTTTCAGACTTTAGTTTGATTGCTTAATAATTATACCTTTATGGCTCAATAAGATTGTAAACAAGGGAAAAATTGAGTATGTAAAGGTTAACAAAGTTTTGTAAACAAATTTATGAAACTTTGTATTTTTCCTATGAATTAAAACAATTAAAATGTACATATTTGCCTTTTAAAAATATATGTAAAAATATATCCTTAAAAATAATCCAAAAGATGCTTTACTTAATATAATTTATTTTGATTTCATTACCTTTTTTTATTTTCATTACCTTTCATAAACCTTTTATATTTATGCCTTTTCCTGGAAATCGTATTCCATCATCGAATATCTTTCTAGTTACCATTTTCACCGATAAATAGCAGTTTGCAAATAGTTACTGTAGTGATACTGGAATATTCTCAAGATTTACATTTTTGGTTGTTCTGAACATTTTTTATCTGGTTCCCAACACATAGTAGATTAATAAATAATAAATATTAATTTGAAAATAGTGAAATCCAAAAGGTATATGTGAATAGACAATGTAAATAAGCATTTAAAGAAGAATAGAAATATTCATGAAATAAAATCTCAGCAACCTTAGAAAACAATGTTCCGGTTATCAGATTTCCCATATAACTCTAGACAAAATAGAAGGAGTCCTCTTTAGTATAGAAATATTCTTTGAGCTCCAACTAAGGGGAGATGGAGGAAAATACCTGAACAAAGCTGAAATAACCACTGGTGTGGGCAGACAAGTCACTCTGCTCAGGGATTCTCCATAGTAGAAAGAGTTTAGAAAGCCCCTTTTTACTTGAAATTACATAGAAATGCAGAAAATCACATTGCAGAAAGGAGAAATTGTGCAAGGGCATCATTGTTATAGAAGTCCAAGTGAGGAAATTTATATTTATATTTATTAAATAGAAGTTGAAAAAAAAGAAAAAAAAGAAAACCTAAAAAAGAAAGAAAGAAAAAAGGAAGCAAAGTAGAAAGCAATCTAACTCTTGAAAATGAGGGAAGTGGAAACGTATGTAGAATCTGAAGAGTCTGACTTGTATGTCCACATAGAGGTTCTTCACTATATGTGTGAGTCATGTAAGTGTGGTGGTAATTAAGAAACTACTACATTTCCCAGTAACTTTGGGGATCAAGAGTGGGGTAAAATACTGTAGTCACTACTATTCTAACTCATTTGCGTATTTTAAGAAATAACATAATAGCAGAAGAGGAAAGCGTTCATTTATCCTAGATGGTGTGGTTGGGAGATTTGGACATGACTTTCATGACTTCCAGTCCCACCTCCTGCTCTCCATGCTATTGGGTAATCCACCAGACGTAATGCCATTCTTTAAAGAACTAAACTAAGCAAATGCAGCGCAATGTTACTTCTGATGTTAGATTACAAAAGCTCTGATTTTTATAGTGCTAATCATTCCCCCACTCCACCCCCCCCCCCAAACATATACATACAATTAAATTGCATGATGCCTTCTCACTTGCTATGATAGAGTGGCCATGTTGCGAGATGTTCCTTGGAGACAAACTTAGATGAAACAAAGGGCTCATTAGTTCCATAACTAGCAAACAGCTAACTACTTTCAACAACTGTGTGAGCAGCTTGGAAGTGAGTCTTTCCCTCCCAGGCTTTGAGAGGGACTGCAGCAGTGAAAGAGAGCCAAGGTCCAGAGACTCAGCTCAGCCAATAAAAACTGTGAGATAGGCTGGCGCCATGGCTCAACAGGCTAATCATCCGCCTGCAGCACCAGCACACCGGGTTCTAGTCCCAGTTGGGGCGCCGGATTCTGTCCCGGTTGCCCCTCTTCCAGGCCAGCTCTCTGCTGTGGCCCCGGAGTGCAGTGGAGGATGGCCCAAGTGCTTGGGCTCTGTACCCCATGGGAGACCAGGAAAAGCACCTGTCACCTGGCTCCTGCCATCAGATGAGCGCGGTGCGCTGGCTGCAGCGTGCTGGCCGCGGCAGCCATTGGAGGGTGAACCAACGGCAAAGGAAGACCTTTCTCTCTGTCTCTCTCTCACTGTCCACTCTGCCTGTCAAAAACAAAAAACAAAACAAAACAAAAAAACAAAAAAAACTGTGAGATAAAGGATGTGTGTTTATGGTAAGTGGTGAATTTGGGGACTGGTGTTGGTTAAACTTCCTCCTACAACATCGCCATCTCAGCAGCTCCACTTCCAATCCAGTTCCCTGCTAATGGCCAGGGAAAAGCAGTGGAAGATGGCCCAAAGTACCTGGGCCTCTGCCACCCACGTTGAAGACCCGGGAGAAACAGCTTGGTCCAGACATGGCTATTGCAGCTATTTAGGGAATGGACCAGTGGCTAGAAGATCAGTATCTCTCTCTCTCTTCCTCTCTCTCTCTCCCTCTCCCCCTTCCCTCCCTCCCTCCCTTCCTTCCTCCCTCCCTCCCTCCTTCTCTCTCTCTCTCTCTCTCTCTCTCTCTCTCCCTGTGTCTGTAACTCTATTTTTTAAATAAATCAATCTTAAAATTATCAATTTCTGAGCATCTTTGATATATATACCATTATGTATATTGGACACTCAAAGATGAACCCTCAAAATGGCCATGCCCTTAAAATGACATAGTGCAAAGCAGAATAAGGTGAAGCTTAGAGAATGAGGAAATGAATCCAATCCACAGGAGTTAAGGAAAAGTATTTCTGATATGGACTTTGGATAGCAAGGTTGTTGACATGGATATTAAGGATCAATTTGAAAAAGAGCAAAAGTTCATCAGACATATATGCAGAAAAATGGATAACTGAATTTCACTAGATACTAAGAGGAGTAATGGTATAAAAATATATTTTAGCTGTCATCATGAATACAACACCTCATCCTGTGGGGAGATCATAGGGCAACTGGTGTTTTCCACAAAGAATGAATCATTAAAATTTTTAGAAAAAATGAAGGAGATGATGCAGATCCAGGCCCAGAAAACTAATGCTCATGGGCCAAATCTAGTCTTCAATTTATTCTTATAAATAAAATTTTATTAAAACACAACTATGCTCATTTGTCATGTATTGTTTATGGCTTTGCCAGAGATGGGTGACCTGAAAACTAAAAAGCAATTAGCTGAATTCACCGTTACCAAAAAATTTATCGACCCTTGGTTTAGATTATAAGATTAATTTAGCAATCTAAAAAATGTTATAACCTTAAGTCTGTAGGGAACAAGGAATAGAAATAAAGAATAGATGCTTGTAAATGTGTTCTGTGTGAGTGTTTGTGTGATATGTGTGGTTCACATGCATATACGTGTGTTTGTGTTTGTATATAATGGCAGCCGAGTAACCTCAGGGCACAATATGGGAGAGGAAATAAGGGTGCCTGGATGGTTCGGAGCTGCCATTCTCCTCCCTTGGCATTTAAGTGCAGTTTTGGGTAAATTAATCCACCAACACTTAAGTGAACTGGCTGAATCAGCTGTTCATATTTGTTCTGATGTTTTGGTGGGATTAACTACACCAAGGGGATAACAATGTTATTTGAGAAAGAATTATGTCTGAAAGAAGGGTGACTGCATAGTTCTAGGAAAGCCAGGGAGAACAGCTAAGAACTGATACTACATTAAACTCTTGGGTGAGAGAGAAAAGACACAGAAGGTAAGAGCAGCATCAAAAGGAAGCCAGTTTACACTCAAATAGGCAGAGATTCTCATGCTGCCTTCAGTATATGTACAAATGGATATGAAAGCCAGCAATTTAAAATTACAACATTAACTTTTATAGTATTAAATTTATAAGGGGTAAAAATAAACGACTTTCATAATCACTGGTTTTATTTTGTGGTCAAATTCGTTACTAATAGAATTAAATGTAATTCTAGTAAATAGGATTCAAGAATGAAAAACATTTATGTTGATGCCCAAGGTTCAGTTGATTAAATATTAATATTCTTGAATCAAGAGAGCGTCAGTAATCACCTAACTACCAAATGCAGGTCTGGAATAAATGAAATATCTAAGTAGATTTCAGCTATAAGGGCACATGCCTGGTACAGGAACCTGCACATAATGCCTTATAAAACACTAGTAAAAATATTGTGATGGATGTTTAAAATTTAAATGCGTACATTTGTTTTAAGAAAAGTTTTACTTATTTACTTGACAGGTGAACAACAGGGAGTGGGTAAAGATATATATATATATATAGGGAGAGAGAGACAGAGAAAGAGAGAGAGCTCTTCCATCTGCTGGTTCACTCCTCAAGTACCTCAATTGCCAGGGGAGCTCAGGCCAAATCCAGGAGTCAGGAATTCCATCTGGGTCTCCCACATGAATGGTAGAGGGCCACGCAGTTGGCCCATCTTCCACTCTTTTCCTAGGTGCATTAGCAGGTAGCTTGGTCAGAATCAGCATAGCCAGGACTGACATAGGATGCTGGTGTTGCAAGTGGTGGTTTAAACACCTGTGTCACAACATTGGCTCTTGTATAAAGTTTTAATTGAGTTACAGAAAGTTCTAGGTGTTGCCTAAAATTTTGCAATCAGAATGAATTATCCATATTAAAAAGCTATTTTATATTTTTAAAGAAGAGGAAACACAAACAGACCCACAGAATACTGCAAAACATCATCACTGACAATATTCTCCAGGACTGGAAATTATTGCATTAATTTGAGTCTGCAACCAAATTTTCTCTGTGATAGAATAAGACAGATTTCTAGACTTGCTCATGCTTTATCTTATGACTGCTACTATTCCAGGTAAAGAGATGTCCCTGAGATCAATCATATTCACTTAGGGTTACTTTTGTTCAAAAACTGTAGAATATTGATTCACTCAGATGTTCCCTATTTTTCCCTATTTCCTCTAAATTTCTTGCTTATAGGTGTTGATAAACCTTTCTTCCACTGCAATATGGTTGTAAAGGTTTTCTAATTGTTTCTTCCTAAGTTAACCTGAGCCATATTCTCTCATCACCAGTTACCAAGAAGAGTTCATAGTAGTATGCTGACAATTTCACCAGGAACACCTCTGTTAGAACCCATTTTCTTAAAGGCAATCACACAAAGTTTATGTATCACATATTTGAGTGACCTGCTAATACACAACACATTGTGACATTCTGAACTGTGCCTCAGGATATGATCATTGAGATCTACTGATTCTCCCTTGTTCTGCATGTATTTCTCTGTACCGGAAGGGTAGCTTCTCTACTATAATCTAATATGGTTATTATGTTATCAAGAAATCTAGATTGCTATGTCTCTGCCAGGGAAGTCAAAGTTCTATTAATAAAAGTCCCCTGGAATAGCCATATTAAATTCTTGTTGAAATAATTACAGATTTACTTTTAATTTAAGAAGCCTTCCAAAGTAGAGTGCATAAATCCCAGAGAAGAGTATGCAAGTAAAAATAACATGATTGTATTCTGCATATATTTTTGTATTTCTTTGGTTCTTTGAAAAGTACATGTGATGAATGATTTTATGGGTATTAGAATGTTTGGGGGAAAACATTAAAGAAAGAAGAAATGATTAAATAAAAGGTTCTAAAAACAAAATGAATACCAAGTTGGTTGGACAAGTCAGAGAAAGCCAAGAGAATTGCTTCAATTATCTGAAGCCAGATAACTTACAAAATTATGTATTTTAGAGCTAGAACTGGGACAACACAAGAACTAATAGTTATTCATTTAGGAAATCTTACTATGGCAATATTGACTTCTTTAAACATCTTTTTGGAATATTAGTAGAGAATGATAGTTGGGCCTGCTTCAGACATATCATTGAGTAAAATAATGGTATAAATGATGTATTTTTCCTATGGCATATTTGAATTCTTATGCTGTGTGAGCATCTGAAAGCTTGACTGGAAGATTCCAAAAGGCTGATGGTATGACAGTAACTAGGATATGAAGTTGTTGAAGGAGAGAAGGCCGGCCTTAGTCATATGACCTGTTCTGCAAACCCCGGGAGATTTCTAAAAGTTTGAAGCTGTTCTGAATAAGATGTTAAGGACCAGGCTTAATACCCATAAAATTAGAAGTTAATCTCCAACATAATTTCAAAGCTAAGGAGAAATAGATCCATTCAGCTCTCAGTCAAAATCTATGAAGAACATACATGTGAAATAGGGGTGAACCACATATGGAAGACTCTCACTGAAGCTACATCTCAATCCTGACTGTTTAATTTGTAGTTGTAGCAGCATGGCTTGCTCCTATCCCTGTCTGCTTCATTTTTCTTTTATATACAATGACCAACATAAAACAAAGGGTCTAGATCTGTGAGGTAGCAGAACTCTTAGTAATCAGAACACTTACTCCCATATACATGCACTAGATAATAAGCACACATCCACAGATGATGCAGTTCTGAATTTGACATAAAAGTTTCAGCATAATTATTGTGAATATGCAGATAAGATAAAGGAAAAGTGGGTCAATGGATGAAATGCTTTTAGCAAAGAATTTTAATTTCTACAAAAGTTTATATAGATATTCTAAAACTTGCAAGCACAGTAATTGAGCTTAAGCCACTGAATAGATTTATTTTAGAATGAATGCTAAGTGAACCTGAAGAGAAATTCATAGAAATAATCTAACCTAATCTATGGAAATAGTCTCATTTTATAGGTTGTATTAAATAAGACAAAGCCTAAAAAACATGTCACAGTCAAAATATCTAATGTGCTTGCAATTAAAGGCTACAAAAAGGATAAAAAAAGAAAAAGGGAAAAATAAATATTTACCAAAACTGTAGAAATTAAAAACAATTAAATTATGTTTTAACAGGCTTAGGGAGATATTATAGCAGTCTTAGATTCCATAGCCAATCAAAACATACATAATAAATAGGCAAAGTAAACCATATTTAGACAAATAATTATTAAGTAAATGTTTGACTAGGAGATGAACTACAAATATACTGAAGTTATTCAGACTAAGGAAAAATTATCTCAGATAGAAATATGAAGCTACAGAAAGTGATTTAGTTCACTGGAAAAATAGCCTTAAAATATTGGCACAAGAAGAAGTTTTACAAATTGTAATGAGCTCTGTATATATTATAGAAACCACATCTATAATTAACACATTTCCCACAAAAAATTCTAAGTACAGGTGGACTGGGATAAATTCTTCCAGAAACGTAAGGAATAAATAAGTCTAATCCTACACCAGCACTTTCATGAAATAGATATACCAAAAAACATATGCAAGAGGTTCCTACCAATGTTATTTTTATATCTAAGCCCTCAAAATAGTACAATTAGCCACCGATAGAGGGACTGAAAATTAATGTTTCATTGATACAGTGGGATTAAATATAGCAGCTATAAATAATGAATTTTTTTAAAGATTTATTTCATTTATTTGAAATAACAAAGGTACAGAGAGAAATAGAGACAGGGACAGAGACAGAGAGAGAGAAAGAGAAGGAGAGAGAGAGAGAAGTCTTCTATTCGCTGGTTCACTCCCCAGGTGGCCATAAGGCCAGAACTGAGCTGATTTGAAGCCAGGAGCCAGCAGCTTCTTCAGGGTCTCCGGGACCCAGAACTAAGGACTTGGCTATCCTCCACTGCTTTCCCAGGCACATTAGCAGGGAGCTGGATTGGAAGTGAAGCAGTTAGGACTGGAACTATCGCCCACATAGGATGCTGGAACTGCAGTCCAGGGGTTTAACCAGCTGTACCACAGCACTGGCCCCAAGAATGAACTTCTGTGTTCAGTTATCCTTTCATAAGGACACTAGTCAAACTGGATTAGGTCCCACCCTAATGATCTCATTTTAATTTGATTACCTCTGTAAAGACTTTTTTCCAAATAAGGTCATATTTTCAAGTACTGGAGGTTGAGATTTCAACATATGTTTTTGGAGAAACCCAATTCAATCATTAACGAATATATTTTAGTTAGCATATCTCAAAGTTGTGTCTAGCAGAAAAAGTAGTAGAATTATAATGAATGTCACAGCAGCCCACAATAAGCCTTGATGAGATAATACCTATTTTTAAACCAAATGTTAGAATGGTTTGAAACATATTTGAACTGAAAATTTTGCAGTTATAAAACACATTTGGTAAATTTCAACCTCTTCATTTTTTTCAGATGAAACATTTAGTCTCAACAAGATTAAATGATTTGTTTAAGGTCATGCATTTAAATAGTTAATGGAAAAATTTGTCTTAGAATCCTAGTCAGATACTGTTTCAGTGACTTCCCAAGGCAAAGATCTCAAAATTCACACTTTTCTCAAATTATTTCTAGAATATTTCCAGAAAATATTCCCTTAGTTTGTCATATCTTGTTCTCAATTTTGTAGTTTATGTAAAGAAAGATGGATTAAGGGAATTTCCTTGTAAAGGTGAACATCAGAATGACATTTGTAAAGCTATAATGCTTGTTACCATCTGGCACACACAAGGGTGTCATCCTAAATGGGATCAGAATGAGCTCCTTTTGGAACTAAGCCTTTAATAAACTGAGAAACTTTAAAGGGATCTTTATTTTTAATGCAGTATTTGAGAATGAATGCACAGCTGGCCAATGTAGGAAATCTAGATTGGTTGCCAAACCAGGTGTTAAGTGAATTTACAATCCTTCACAGTTCTTTCAAAAATTCATTGGAAAATTTTTCTGAATTAAATTTTAAAAAAATGTAAATATGGAACCCTTAGAAATCTTGATTAAAATCTTGTTCCCCCTCATCCTTTGTTATTGTTTTTTTTTCACTTCTGTCTTTCAGTGACTTTAGTCTCTTGGAGGTAAATTGCTTAAAGACAGGATCACAACACATACTGTTGAGTGACATGCATCTTAGAGCTCCATTAGATATACATTAATGCATTGGGATAATTCAAAACTAGCCAGGAAAAAAATCTAATGGTCAAAAATGCTAATTCTGGCCGGCGCCGTGGCTCAACAGGCTAATCCTCCACCTTGCGGTGCCGGCACACAGGGTTCTAGTCCCGGTCGGGGCGCCGGATTCTGTCCTGGTTGCCCCTCTTCCAGGCCAGCCCTCTGCTGTGGACCGGGAGTGCAGTGGAGGATGGCCCAAGTGCTTGGGCCCTGCAACCCATGGGAGACCAGGTAAAAGCACCTAGCACCTGGCTCCTGCCATCAGATGAGCGCCGTGCGCCGGCCGCAGCGCGCCGGCCGCGACAGCCATTGGAGGGTGAACCAACAGCAAAGGAAGACCTTTCTCTCTCTCTCTCTCACTGTCCACTCTTCCTGTCAAAAAAATAAATAAATAAATAAATAAATTAAAAAAATTAAAAAAAATGCTAATTCTCACATTGCGTGTAGAAAACACACTATCTGTCAGTGGATATAAATAAGATACTATCAATTTGGTTCTTATGGGTAAGCCAAATGAGAAAAACTTTGGCATTTAAGTTGAGAAATAAAACTATGACTTGGATAATAAATATAAAAATAATAAGTAGTATCTATTAACTAGAAGATACATGTAAAAATTATAAAACTCTTGATAGTGGAGATCCTGCTTTATTTTTGTAGCATGGTTAATAGCAAGCTGATAACAGCAGATGATACTAGATGTCTAGAATTCATCTTTAGTCAATCCATCTGTGTTTTGGAATACATTCACTTGTTTTTCCCAAGAGCAGTAGATTTTCAGGTTTGTTCAATCCTGGATTTTGTAAATTAGATTACATTGCACTATAATGTCAGGAAGATCATACGGGATAAGTAGGAAAAGAGCCAGGCATTTTCTTAAAAGCAAATTGCCATGTTACCCAAAACAAGCAAAAGCAGTTTTGTAAAGCAGCTCAGCTAGGTAACTGTACATTTGAAGAAAAAAATGCATATTGAGATATTTTTGCATATAAATTATTTTCATTGCTTGTGTGTAGGTGAATATGTGATGATGATTTAGAAAATTAGTAAATTACCTGAAAGTGAGCTAATGGCACCAAGAAAATAAACTTTACCCTTCAATTTTTTAGATTCGAGGAGTGTGGTTGTTGTGCATCATGCCCATTATAATAAAATGTTTGTCCCTTAAGAAATGCCCATTACAAATCTATCAAATCTACGTTAAATCTTGTACACAGACTTACTTTACTTGTAATCCCTTTTTGCTTTCCCTGTTCCTGTATGGCAGGGTCAGTCATTACATGATGCTTACCCACAGAATGCCCTTGTTTCTTTTGGTACCCCTGACATGGATCCTCTGTACATTTTCTGCTAAGTTGAATATTTCAATAGAAGACTTCAGTATATCCTGTCTGCAGTTGTTTTGTAAGAAAGGATTTTTGTTTTTCACCAGTTATTTTCAGGTCCTCCCAGGGTTTTGATAGAGACATTTCAGAAGATTTGAGAAATGATGATATTTGGTATGCATACTTCCCCAATTGATCCCATAATTTTTCTGACTTCTATTCAAGGTTTGAGGCTCTATTTCCATTCCTACTTTTACTCATTACCTTTTAGTTTTAACTCCACTGGGAGGGCTAATTTAGAGTATGGACTAGGATGCAAAATCAAAATAAACTTATGGCATGGAAGATGAAGCTGGCCATGTTTTCAACCTCGGATCAAGCATGGAGATAGGGAAACTTGGAATTTTCTTCTAGGAGCAAGAACAAATAACTTACGTGCAGTGTTAGGGCACAGAGAATAAATTTAGTAAATTTTATCTTCTTTGGTATTCTATTTACACAATCACAACACTTTTATAAATTGCCAGACTGCATTGCATAAACCAAATGCCAACGGAGCTGTGACCTTTCAGATTACTGGCGCTACAGAAGCCGAGAGATCAAAAACCTAAAGCAAACACTGACAAGAACTCCTACAGACTTGACTCCTGTGTCTGGTCAACTTAACATAACATGACATATTGTAAAGTTAACTTGGCCTTTAGGTAGAATAGTCCATAAAGATTTTAGTGCTTTGGAAAGAAATAAATGTGGAGATGGTAATACTTGGGTTTATGTATAAAATATTTTATAAATTTGAAGGAGAAAGAGTAGAGAAAGTTGGGTATAAGAAAAATTTTTAAAGATGATTGTAATAAGTTTAGGGAGATGAAAGCCAAGTAGAGCAGGATGCTGTGTAGAAGGGAGCAGGCTGGAAGATTGGAGAAAAGAAGGTTGAGTTGCAAAAAAATAATGAGATCATGCTATATAAAGAGATTTTTATATCTCATTTGAAATATGTTATAGAGATAAAAGTAGATCATGAGGAATTTTGCATCAGATTTCCAATTATAAAATGTTATGTGCTTCCGTTGCTTTACTATTTCATATACATTTTCATGGGTTTCATTTAAACTGTATGAAAGTACAAATGCCAATATAGCACAATTAAATCAAATATATATGAATATTTTTTCCATAACAGATCATAGAGTTTTTCAGTTTATATTAAAATGTTAATGATAAAATGAAAAGTACAATCATCTATATCTTCAATGTTTTGGTATGAAATTTGTCTATCAACATTTTAATTTTCACCTGCATGTTCTCATCAATAGTCTGTAATCATGAAAGTGCAGATCTTGCTATGCTTACATTTGAGAAGATGACTAGAGGAACGAGTGTGATGATTGATACGTTCTAAACACATATTTACGTCTCGTGTTTGTGTAAATGATTGTTAAAGGAAGAGGGAACTATTGTAGAGATGTATCATTATATATAATATTTTAAAACACATTCAGCCGCCATCATGTTTGGAGCTTTATGAATGTAATGAATGTTTCTCTTGCACAGAAAACACGTTGTGTATGTGAGCAATCTACAGCCAGATTTTATTGCAAGTGTTTGAAAGGCTATTGCAACCATGTGATAGTGCCAGACAGTTAGTGAAAAGCAAATTGAGTCTATTGAGAGATTAATTCACCAGCTGAATGAAGTACATTTGCCTTAGAGTCATCAGATATTCTACTCACCAAATTCATCCACCAAGATAGCATCCCTAATGAGCTTCCTAAACCAATTAAACATAAGCAGGAAGCATCAGTCATCAAAACTGACTATTTTCAGCTAATCAGCTGCTTGCACAAACTGCGAGGCATTGAGAAAGGAAGAGCACTCTGAAAGGTTGCTTTTCACCCCTATCTTGTCCTCACTTTGTTAGTTTCCCAGTTTTATAGATGCAGTGTCATGCACAGAACATTGTCAATGAACCTGGTGCTTTATAGTATATAAAGTGCTTTCCCGTGCATTATTATTCAGTAGAATAAAATGAGTTTTAATGGGCTTAAGTGATTTGCCTAAAGGCACACAATTAATATGTGGCTGGAACTCAAAATCATGTCCTTTCCTCTGTTCTAATTGTACTATAAATATGTATGCATTGATTGACTTTCTATCCTGCATGACAGGGAATAGGTTTAAATTTTAAAACACCATCATTTTTACATCTGAGCAGACTCAGATGAAAGACCCAAGGCAGGATGAGGCTGTAGATAATCATTTTTACTCATCAAGGTTTCCTCCTTCAAATACAGGATTGGTGTAGCAGGATCATTGCCTATTGTTTGTAATAATAGTAGTGATAAAGTTAACCAACTATTATTGAGAACTTACAGTGTGCTAGCACTTTATGTAATGGAACCTGAATAAAACTCACAAATCTTCCCAATAGTTTTATCCTCCTTTATGGATGCAGAGAATGTAGGCCCAGAGAAGTAATGTAATTTTTTTGGGGGGGGTTGTTTCCAAAAATCTCAGAAAATATTCCATATTTTATAAATATATGAAATAGCTGCTTGTATGTAGTGAAAATGTAGAAAGACTTGTTACAGCATGTGGCATGCATGTGTTTATTATAATGTGATGGCTTCTCAGGTGTCTCTATTAGAAAATATTCTCATTATTTTGAAGATTCATTGTATTCATGTATGTTCTTTTCAATATACAGATGGGGGAAATCCTTTTATTTTATTAAAGGTATGTTAAAGATGATTCCTCTTTGACAAAGGTAATGTCTTTTTCTCAAATGTAGTTTGATGGTGGGCCGTGAAATGGCACTTGTTCCCCAGGGAAGAGCACACAGTACATAAGGGAGGTGTTTGCCTGTTGTCTGAAAGGGATGGGAGGAAGAGAGGAATGTGAAGAGCTGATCCCCTGTGAAGGAGTAGACAAGTTAATTCCCCAATGACCCAAGCAGTAAAGCTAAATTTCCAGTCTCGTACAGAAAAAAAAAAAAAAATCCGTTTTTGAAAACATTCCTGTAATCTAAATTTATAAAGAAGTATTATTGTACATAGTCATTAAAATATAATTGAAATGCTCATTCCTTTTAGTTTATATTAATTAGAATAGTAAACACAGGCATATTTGAGAATATTTTCTGCCATGATTCAAATTTTTGCCTCAAAAATTTCTTTGACTTCCCTAGGTACTCAGGAATAAAATCATTTTAAACCATCTCCTATTCAAGACTAAAAGAAAAATAATTAAACCCTTGGATTGTTTCTCCTATTTCCCAATTATCAGATTATTGCTTTTATTTTAATTATATCTAATAAATTATTCATCATTAAACACCGTCATTGAAATAATAAAATATATACTGAGAATTTTTAAGGACAAAGATAATATCTTTTCCTTTGATATGGATGTTATACAGTATGTGCTCAACTAATGCCATTGAGTGAATATGTGAGTCCATCAGTGTCCCAGTCAGTATGAATGAATCCCAAATTACTCTGGGACATTTTTACTGAAAAGTCCAGTAAAAATGAAGACAGTTTACTACCTTAGATGTAGAAGATGTTGAAAGTAGGATAAGCTTTTAAGTTATTTCAAAATTTGAAATAAATAAATACGAATACAATTATTTAGCATCTACCATATGGTAAGCAGTAGTCATGATGGGGAAATACAATAAAATAGATTAAATCCTGCTGTCATCTTTCAGAAAATAATTAAAAAGATATGAAATGTGTTCAAGAAAGTAAAGTATCCGGTGGTACAGAGCTAAGAAGAGTACAGAAATATGTATAGGATTGAAAAAGAGATATTTGAGTTTGAACTTGAAACATATATAAATGATGAGCTGAAGAAGAGAAAAGGGTGTATTTCATGTAGAGGAAATTGAGAGCTGAAAGAGAGGCGGCTATAAAAGCAGCATAGACTCAAGTAGAGATGTATGAGGTCTCACAATTTCTGTGCGAAGAACATATTGGTTTCTCAGTAGCAGAATTAGATGTTGAGGGGTTGTGTTAGGCATAGAGTTTTCAAAATACCAAAACAGCATGTTGTGTGGGACCTTGACTGCCAGGCTACCTTTGATCTTTAGATCTCATTTTCAAAATCAGGTCCATGTGTGTTGAATAAGGGCAGGTGCATAATGCGAGATGAATCCAAACTAGACAAGATGGTTTCCTGTAGGATTTCCCATGAATCTTTAATTCAGGATACCCAACAAGAGGCCATAATATGCATTTCCCCAAACATATTTCCTTCTTTCTGTGACCCATGTATGTGGAATGATATTTCTCCTAACACATGTGGGGAACCCATTGTTTTTGGCCTTAATGAGCCAGAAAGACATTTAAGGTCAAGAAATGTCAAGGTGAAAATCCTTATTTGAAAAAAATTAATATGGTGGGAGTTGGTAGGAGAGAGTACTGACTCCTGCACTGTGGGTGTCGGGAAGATAGTTGTAATGATACATGACTGGAGATGAATGATTCTATTTTAACATATAAAGTTATAGATTTCATCTTACAATAGCCACTTATATGAACTAAAGAGTACAGCAAGCGCTGCTGCTAAGTATTGGAACAAGATTTGTAGATAAGCACAATCTATTAGGATACATCCCCAGAAAGCGGTTAAGAGGAACAGAGGATTTATACCATTTTATGTTATTCTGAGGGCAGGGAGAAACATGAGCAACCTAAAAAGAAATCAGATCAGTTTAGTCCAAAAGAAGAATGAATTTGAATAAAGATCTTATTGTGGAAAGGCCTTTGTTTCTGTTGGTTAAAAGTTTACTAGAGATATTTGCAAATTAAGATTTTATTATAATTATGGGAATGAAAGTGAACACGTGTGGTCTTGTGATAACAGCAAAATGAGAACATGAAAATTATAAGGTAGCTCCTCCATGTGGAGAGAGGGAGATTTTTGATTTTATGAGAGTATTGAAGGGATTATTGGAACTCACAGATCAGATGGAATCATGGATGTATTTGGATCAGTCATTCATAGGAAACAGCAATTGTGTCTGTTGTTCTGAAAGTTGGAAAAGAGTGTGAGGGATTATAAAGAAGCATCGAAACCAAAGACTGAGGAAAAGGTAAAATGCAGGATCATGCTCTCATCTTAGTAAGGTCGTATCTGATGGGAATGTTGACCTCTTTTTCTGAGGAATAAGCCAGAGAATAAAGAAGATCCAGCAAAATGGCCAAGAAGTAAGTGTGGTCCAGGTGGTGTCACTGAGTGTATTGGTTACTTTTAGCTGCATAATAATTTACTACTAATTTAGCTTCTCTCAGTTTCCATTTGTTAGCTCACGGTTCTGTAAATCAGATGTCTTCATGTGCTTTCTGTGGACGGTCTCACCAGCCTGAAATCGATTTGTTAGCCAAGTTTGACTCAGGGACAAAATGTCCAACCTCATCTACGTTTTTGAGAGAACTCAGTTGTAGGACTGACAGCCCAATGTGTTGCAGGTGCTAAGATGGAGCCTTGTCAGCTCTAGCAGCCACTGGTAGTACAGTTCACTCCGTGGTAACTTAAATAGGCACACTCACAGCATCCAACCTTACACCTTCGAGGCCAGCAGCACAATCCTCTGCATCCAACCTACCCCATTCCCCGTGCTTTGGATCTCTGACTTCCACTGATAGCCAGGAAAAACAAAACAAAACAAAACAAACAAACAAACAAACACCTTTCTGCTTTTGAAGAACTCACCTCATTATATTACTTTCCACACAGACTCCTCTTTTTTAAAGGTAAGATCAGCTGACTGTTGACATTAGTTACGTTTATAAAATTCCTTCAGACATATAGATTTTAAGTGTGAAAATGACATCATATTCATGGTCCTAGATATTAGAGTGGGAAATCATGATGCCGGTTTTATGATGCTACTTGCACAGAATTCAAATATAATTTTATAAATTATATTTCTTAAAATTTTGAGTTCATATGCATTAGCTATTTTCCAGAATGTCACTGATGTGATGGTGAAGAAAAATGTATAAAAGCATAAAATGTTTAGTTGTAAATGTCTTCAACTATGTTTGTCAGTGACTATAAATAAACAGATAATTCTCTGTTAATGTATTTAATCACTTTCAACCAAATCAGTTTCTTAAAATGGAGAGTTTTGTTTTACACAGGCTATCCTTTTGTTTGTATTTTTAAGTTGAAATGCATTGGGTTGGATCGTGATTTATGCATTGTTGGTATTGTTCGTGATGTTTCGTCTGTGTTCTGGCTGAGTTCCCAGTAAAATAATGGGAGAATTTTTAGCAATGTCAAGAGGAAGTAAGTTGACATGGGAAATTGCTGGAAAAGAATGTTAGTGTGAAAAGGGAGCCACACAGCCCCATAGTTTGACTTTTGTTGTACTGGTCATGTAGTACTTGGAAATGTGTTAATATTAGTTGTGTAATTACATGCTTTATCAAATGATTCTTTCAATTAATATTCTAAGTGTGTAAGCAATATTAATGTATAATAAGTAGATAATAAAATGTAGTGGAACATAAAATATATGCAAAAGAGCTCATATACTTTTCTCACAATATGAGCAATGGCACCTTTATATCATTATCCCTATTTTAGTTATGACAGAATCAAATTCTCAGTGCCTTAAGTGATAGCCCATTTTCTCATGATTAAGTATAGATCAGAATGAGGATTCACATATAAGTATGTGTGATCTCAAAATCCAGGCCTTAATGGTTATACTAAATAAATGGCAGGTAATGTATTTTACAATAACAATTAACAAATAGTGTAAAGTAATGTATCTTTCCTTTTTCAGATGGGAATTTCTGTGTGGTTTGTATTCATTTCTCCACTGGTATAACCTCACTCGCCTTTAAGGATGTAGCATACATACCAGCATATCAAACACAAAAGTTTTGCCAAACATAACATTTCCTAAGTTCATTTGACCATGAAAGAAGTTTTCCTTTAAATTTAATACATGTTATCATATATTTTGTGAAGTGCTGATAAGTAAAAATAAGTATTTAAAAATTATTATCAAGTTATTTAGCATTTGTTTTTGTTGGGAAACAATAACTCTTAAAGAAATATAATATTCAGAATTGGGGACCTAATTTTTTTTGAATTTGGAAAGTTAATGAAATTCAGAGTAAAATGGCTTAATTGTTGGATACTTTACATGATAAATGTATTTGCCTTAGATGTAGTGAGGCTGTTTCACTCTGTGTTCATAATGAAATGCTGTCTGTGGGTTGTGTGTTTACTTTTTGCTCATTGAAACTATTGTTTGCCAAGTTACAGAAGTAACAACCCTAAACCTTTCAGAAAACACCATGAGAATTAAATGCCCATTAAGTGGACGACAGAGAGAGGTCTCATTTCTAGTAGAGCAGTACCCTCTAGTGCTCATGCTCAGTCATGTGTTCTCCAAATCCGACAGAGGGGGTAAATGTCATATAGTGAATTATTTTACCGTCTCAGGTTTAAGTGAAATACTCTATTATTCATAACTGCATCTTTCTGAAAAGAGTCCCAGCATTTCCAATATTATTCAAAAATATTACCAGCATTTCTGTGCTATAGGGAAAATTAGCCCTTGCATCTATTTTTCACCAAAAAGTAAATTCAGTATCTGAGAATGAAGAAATGAGTGGTTGTTTAAGCTTCCTAAATGGTTTGTAGAAATGGATGTTGGACCTAAGTCTTTTCTCTGAAAGTTCTGTCCCATATATGCATTGGAGCAAGTGCTTAAGCTGAGAAAGTTAAAATAAAGCTGTTGATGTGAATGTCCAAGATCGTCGATTCTTTTCATGAAATTCTTTCCTGGAAAAGTAGCCTTCTTTTTGAGAAATTTTGGAGTGTTGGTTTACAAAATGGTACCATATTATCAGTCAGTATATTGCAAAGGCAATTGTGTTGTGTCAGAGTTTGATTTACCATGCTTTAAGGTTGGTTTTTCGGGATCTGGTCTGTGGCACAGTGGGTTAAGGTCCTGGCCTGCAATGCCAGCATCCCATATGGGTGCCAGTTTAAGTCCTGATTGCTCCACTCCCAATCCAGCTCTCTTCTATGACCTGGGAAAGCAGTAGGAGATGGCCCAAGTCCTTGGGCCCCTCCTCGTGTGATACCCGGAAGAAGCTCCCGGCTCCTGGCTTTGGATCAGATCAGCTCTGGCTGTTGCTGTCATTTGGGGAGTGAACCAGTGGATGGAAGACCTCTTTCTCTGACTCTACCTATCTCTATAACTCTGTCTTTCAAATAAATAAATAAATGTTTAAAAAATAATGCTGATTATTCAAAAACAAAGAATTCTCTGACAAGCTATCCATAATCAAGATGGCCTTTTTTTTCTTTTATTTATTTATTTTAAAGAGTTATACAAATAAAGAAGGAGAGACAGAGAGAGAGAGAGAGAAAGAGAGAGAGGTCTTCCATCCTCTGGGTCACTCTCCAATTGGCTGCAAAGGGGAGAGCTACGCCGATCTAAAGCTAGGAGCCAGGAGCTTCCTCCAGGTCTTCCCATGAGGGTGCAGGGGCCCAAGGACTTGGGTCATCTTCTACTGCTTTCCCAGGCCATAGCAGAGAGCTGGATCAGATGTAGAACAGCTGGAACTTAAACCAGCGCCCATATGGGATGCCGGCACTGGAAGCCGCGGCTTCACCTGCTCCGCCTCAATGCTGGCCCCAAGATGGCCTAACATTTGTTAGCTCCCAAAAGAATTATCCAGACCATTTTCACAGAGGTAATACACAGAATGTAGTTCTTTATGGATGCAAGACTTTGCCCATTATTCATTACTTCAGTCGGTTTTATTGTTTGGAGACAGGATTTGGTAAAGTGTCTAAACCACAACAATGAGTGTGCCTAAGAGAAAAATTCTAATTTATGCTTAAATTTCTGAATAGAGTTCTTGGGTTATTTGAATTTGCTACTAATACATGTTTTAATATCCACATTCAGTTGCTACAGGGTAGGGCACCCAAGCCCAACAAGTGGGAACTTCAGCCTGGCAGCGGTGGCGGCGCATCTGAGCAAGTCAGTGGCGACTGTGATGATGAAGATGGTTGTGGGGGATCAGGAAGCGGAGAAGTCAAGAGGACGCTAAAAATCACCGACTGTAAGTTAATGCTTTTACCACTACCTTTAATAATTTATTTTGAAATATCATAAAAATAATTATTATGAATATAAGAAATAATGGCAATTCGGCAGTGTGGGAGATGAAGTTAATGAAACTAAACCAATATGTGGTTATTTAGTAATGCATTCCTGGGGTGTTGTTTGTTTTTAACTAGTGGCTTTAAATGGAAATGACTTTTTTTTCTGTGAAGGCTAGGGAATGACCGGCATTCTGAGAATTATAAAGGTTTTAAAGTGGGGCAGTTCTTAGAGCATAATGGATCTTAAACATATATTGGTAAATAATGTGAAAACAGGAATTATGAGTATGCCAGATAGCCAAATTGTGTGTGGTTTATATTATCATGCCATTATATGAGTTTTTATTTTATATTCATCACAGTCCAGTTGCAAAGAAATTAGTAACGATACAGTTAATTATGGTGATAGACAGTTTGTATGTAACATGGATTTGCTCTTCCAAAAATTTGCCAGATGTTCACTTTACTTTGAATGTGTGGATTTGCAGCCATTTCTAGTCTGCTGGACTGCTAATTACTACAACAGCTACAGCTCCCAAATAACAACAGCAAAGCACCCTTGAAATTCCTTTCCTGGTCTTCACATATAACATGAAGAACATAGGTTTCTGCCTTTTTTTGTTCTGTGCTTATACTTGCTCTCATAGGCAGAACTAAAGCCATCAGCTGAGAAAGAAACGTGAAAGCTAATATGCCCAGTGCAGCTGGCTTTCAACTATTCTTTGAGTTCTGATTGCATCAAGGTGAGGGTGAAGCTAAAGTAATCTGGACACATGCAGCCCCATGTGGACTGTGGTCTTGTAGTTGACATCTAAATCACACAGGTCTGTTTTAGACCTGGTAGACACGCAATTTGGTGGGAGAAAAATTAATTCACTTTTCAGTTCTCTTGCAGTGAATTACACTGTATCATAGTGTAGAACATTGTAAATGCCTCAAGCATCAGTTCTTTCTTGTTAAGATAAAGTTTTGCAAGCCAAATGTATTGATTAAAGAAATGGAAGCCAAAAGAGATACAAAATTGCAAATACATCGCATATAAAATGTTTTATTGTTGGACACAGTGGTACACTTTATTTAACACAGAAGGTAAATATATGGGAGTTAATATATTTGAGAAACAATTAAACATAGCATCACAAAAATCCTAGGGTAAACTAAATATCTTCCACTCTTATGTGAGGTGATAGGGATATGTGTTCTTGTTATTACTATTAACATAAATTATCAGATTGATTATTTTGTTTGGTTGTTTGGGTAAAAGTAACAAAAGAAAGTTGAAAAAATGGTTTTTATTAGAAAATGGTTTTTATTGAGAGTTAAATACCCTCCAGTATAAACAGGAATGTAATTTCTATTATGGTAATATTCATTAATCTTTCATTTTCATCCTATATAGAGTATTTATATGTATTATAATTTTATTGTCAGTTAGATATTAGAATTTGAAGACATGAAAACTCTTGCAGAAAAATTGTAGTTTAAAATTTCCATCTATATATTTGTGTTGTGTGTGTGTGTGTGTGTGTGTGAGAAATTGCTATTTAATAGGGGTTCTTTACCCCCTAGTTACTTATAAGCTCAAGCTTATGGCTGTGTATTAACAGGTAACTCTTTTTGGCTTGTTTCACAAAAAATAGACAGTGAAGGATATTCAACTACTAATAGTTTTCTTACAAACTATAGATGTTGAGGTGTCAAAAATTATTTTACACTTCAAAACCTTGGTTTCAATTATTGTGGAAATGAACAGGTATGGTACTAGTAACAACTCATCAGAATTGGGGAGATTAAGATACAGATGGTTCCAGAAACTCCAGGCAAACATTTAAAAAAAATCCACATCTTCTGTAAGTGAGTTGCCAGTTGTATTTCTAAGAGTATATAGCTGTTGCCTTTCAATTTTTAATAAGTGGTTAGGGAACCACTGTGGATAGCATGATGAAATAAAGAGGGACAAGGGAAGTAGCAAGTTATTGGTCACATTTCTATTTTTGTAAAATGCTATTAAATTTTGTCTGCTTGGAAGTAATCTAGTATATTAGTAAAACAAGTTATGACAGTTTTTGATGGTCTTAATGACTGAAAAAAATTTGTGCTTTAAAAAGTTTGCTAGGGAGCTGTTTGCTTTAAGAACTTGGGATGCATCATATTTTTTCCTTACACTTTTCTTTCATTCTTTATAAAATATACTGGATATAACAAAAGTTCATTTATTATAATAAAACATCTGCTTAAAAATAAAGTTTTAGATATATTTATACTTCTGTATAATTATAAAGAATACTTATAATTATATAGTATTGTATATATGTATTTTATGTAATTATAAGAAATAATTATAATTATATATTATCCTGCCCTATAAATTTAATGATTCTGCTCTGTTTATGCTGCTCTGTTTATGCAAATGCACAAAGTTAATAATTATTTTGCTAAATATTTGCTGGTTCTGTTTCTGTTCATGCTAGCTTTAGGTAGCAAGAGAGGTCCTCATATCTCAGGGTGGGTGCAAAATTTTACCACTAAAATGTTTATGTATCTTTCAGGTGTAATTTTGTTTCATCACAGATGCAATCAAGTTACAATTTTGATTTAGTTTTTAAACTATCTCTATTTGCCATGTTACCTGTAGACTGTAGACTATTATTAAATTACAAATGTTAAATGTTTTTTATAGAAAGAACCCATTCATATTATATAGTATTCACTTTTAGGAAACTGCAAACATTTTCCTATTTAAATTTTAAAATTCAAAAATTGAAGTTTTTTTCTACAATTGTATTGTACTTAATTTGGCTCACTTATGCAGCTATGGATATTTCACTGGAAACCTACAATTGCAGAATTGGCATGGCTTTGAATTTGCATTTTGCCTCATCCTCCTCCTGACACCTGCCATCCTTTCACAGTAACTAACTGACGCATATTGTAAATACTAGTGGAAAAATATGTTATCTTCTTTAAGCCTTGCAGAAAAAATATGATATCCCTAAAATTAATAACTCTTCAACTATTTGACTATTCTTCTAATGTTTCTAACTCTTAATAACTTCATATGCTGAAACACAAACCAGTCACTACTAAAGGCAGGCTGTAGCTAAAGTATTACATGTGTGATTTTGAAAGTCTGTATTAGCACTTGCTTCATTTGTGGTATTATAATTTAAGTTACAATAACTCTACTTTTATAAAATAAGAAATATATTACCTATGATCACATTTGTTTTGATTAGGTGGTTCGGAGTAATAATTTCAGGCAAACTGAATTCTATCACAGATTGATTCAGTCCAGACATTCAAAAACAATAGGGGGATTTTAAGTCTTTGGATTTATTGAGACGATTAATCTTTACTGTTACACTTATTATCATGTGTATAAATTATGCTACACATTCAGCAGTTTTTAAAATAGCTATACTCTCATTGAAAAAAAAAAATCCTTCAATAGCACCACAGACTGTTCAGGGAGTGATCGAGTGATCGTATCCCTTAGAGATGCTTTACCAGTCCCTACCAAGTAGTCATGCCGCAGGTTCCTACAGACTGATGCCTGAGCATTCTGCACACAAGGCCCTCTGTGCTAGCTTCTTACTCAGTCCTGCAAAGTCTTTCTTAGAACGACCTCTTGTGACTGTGTATTATTTCATGGGCCGCTCTTTTTCCTTTATGGGTTTCTCTGCGTCATTCCAAATTTCACATATTTGAGGAATCCATATCTCCATTTTCAAAACTTTTATCATCTCTGTTCACAACTGCCCCTTGGTCTATATGCTTTTCACCGAGTCAGAACATCAGTGATAATCAAGTTCCCATACTGTCCATTTTATAATGCATTTCTCAGGGGGTAGGCTTATTGAAACAGAAAATGTTTGACTTAGATAAGATTAATTTGTAATAGAATATTACGTAATAATATATTAAGTTGCTAGATAAAGAATTTTTGATGGCTATTCTGTAACCTCAAATAGCAAAACCTTGTGTTTACATTCAGCTTTGCATTTCTCACTTGTGGACCATCTATCACCCTTTCACACATGCATGCACTTCATGATACTAAGAGTGACCTTGGAAGAGAATAGAGAATTCTGTGTGCATAGTAAAATGAAAATCACTCTTTGTTAGCCACTGAAGAATAAAGTATGTTGATTTATTTAGTACTTTCAGAATTCTAGAATGAATGAAAATTCTTGGCTTCCTCATGCATTTTCACCATGAATTATCTTCACTTCAGAATCCCAGTTAGCCATGGAAGTTAGGGAAGTTCAAGTGATATTTTTTTGTTTTTCTTTCCAGAGCTACCAAAGTAATATATTCATTCATATTATAGAAATTATTTCATTTATTTGATTGTCTAATTTACAAATAATGTATTGCATGAAAATTTTGAACATCAGTTCCAAATACTCAAATATGTATTATGAGTATATAAATTCTTCCTAAAATTAAAATTTCACCAAATCTAAGGTAAAATGTTTTCAGCTGACTTTACAGTCTTGAAAATAGCCTATGAATAAATAATTCCAAGTATAAAAAATTACTGACAATTAAGTAGCTTTTTATATGATTTTATCCATTTATACTAAACAAAATCATCTTTGTAAGATTACTTATGTTAAAATTTTAATAATACTTAAAGGAATTTTGAAGATGACTATATACATTGATCTACATTTTATAAGTATATAATTGAAGGATCAGATAAAACCCTTTATGGTAAAACAATATAAATTTTCATAATTATGTTCATAATTATGTTCAAGGTTCAAAATCAAAAATACTTTGAAATTATGAGCTAATGCAGTTTTTACAGTATTGATGAAAATTACACTAAAGGGAAATGAATTATATCTAAGATAAATGTATTTTAATTAACATGTGACCACATGAATATTATTCTGATTATACATCCCCACTTTAGTCTCTAAATAATTGAGACTCGTTCTGGATTTTTGATACTTTGTTAACTAGATTGTGTGTAATGGAATATGGACACCTAATGAATCATATGAAATTTTTCATTCTCTTGTAAAATTGTATATTTAATTTGTGGTATAAATAATAGAATTGAAATAAGAGAATTTACTCTTGAATGCCTAAGTGATGATTTTGATTGCATTGCCTTAGACTGATATTAAATCACTGAGGTGAAAAGGGAAAACTTACTAATTAAAGCTTAAAAAGGTCTCCTAGCCTGCATCCCAAATCAATCAACTATTCTTCAGTATATCATAACTGAATCTGTAACAGTCCAGAAGACATAAAATTAAAAGTTAGGATTTTTTAAAATAGTATAATATTAATTATGACTAGATGGTCAGTTGGGCAAGTAATATATTAAAATTCAAGAACATACAGTCTAGTGAATTTTATCATGACTTGACTAAGGTTGAGTTGTTGTCAACAAAACCAAAAGGAAACCCACATTCCATATTATTCTGTTGCAAATAAGCACGATTGCAGAGATTACAACATTCTCCCTTAGATAGGATTGATTGATAAAGTGCATCGGGTAGAAACAATTTAGTTATATCCTAAACTCTTTGATGACTTCTAATAACTATATAGAAAGAGTAATTTTCATAAAACTGAATAACTAGAAAATTATTCAGTGAGTATAAATAATTAGAAGAAATAATAGAATATATGATCTTGTCCCAAGAAGCTTTTCAAACTTTTGTATACACAAATGACATGTTGCAGTTGTTAAAAAAAATACGATGTGATATGGGAGGTCAGAGGTGGGAATTTCTTGCTTGTTCTTGGAAGCACACTATGAGGAGAAAGCATTTATACTCTTATTTATTATAGACCTTCTTTATTCACATCTCTAAAATACGTCTCTGTTAAAGTAACATGAACTTTGATAATCCTCTGTTTATCTATTATCTACTTATGCATCTGTCAGCATTGCAAGAAAGTATAACATAACTGACGATATTTGAGACTATAACTGGACTGATGATGTTGGCTTATTCTGTGTGAGTTTTGGCATTGGCCTCAGATTGATTGTTTTTAAGCCTTGGGTTTCATTCCTAATACCAACGGAGAACAACTTCCATCTTTTCTCAGCTTCTGAAGCACTCAGGTTATACTTGCTTTAAGAAGATTTCGACTTTGAAACACTTTGATATTATTTCTGATATCACAAAAGAAATGTTTCACCTTTATCAACTCTTCCAGTTTGTGATGAACACTGAAGAAATATCTTGCACAATCCCCTATGTCACATTAAATGCCAACAGAGATAAATCAGTTTTATTTGTACCCAGAGAAAGGAGAGAGAGTCTATCCAAATGGGGAAATCATAAAATACTTTGTGAAGGAGACAGAGAAAGGGCAATCTGGGAAAATAAACATTTGACTGTGAGATTTATGAGAAAGTGACATTTGAAAGAGTGGATTTAGGATTACGTTTCACAATAGGGAAGACATGTTTTGGGAGGAGCTAACATCGTGCTCAAAGTGTAGGATGTATTTAGAGTCAAATTATTAAAAGTTCTCTGAGAAAATATTAGAAGGCTAAAATTGTAGTTTAAAATGTTGTAATGGGTTTTGAATACAAGATTGTGGAGTTCATATTTAATTTAGTGGACAGAAAGTCACTATTAACTTTTTAAATTTTGTTTGGATGTGTAGTTATTTTTAGTAGCATTATAGTGAACTCTTTAGTAGGATAAATGTGTAAAATACAATTATGTGTACAAATAACTTACCACCTACTTTGCATAAGTAGATGTACTGTACCTTGATTTTTTTTAAAGACCTGGATTATAACAATACCCTCCAGGTAGCTTGTTGTGAAGACTAAATGACTTCATACACAGCATTACAAGGCTGCCCACATCAACTGTACTTGTTCTCAGGAAAGAAAATAATTTGGTAAAATAGGTTTACAAAGTTTTCTTTAAAATCTTCTATTATTGGCAAGAAATAAATATTTGAGAAAACAGGTGATGTTATAATCAGAGATAGAAACAGAGATTGTAAAATTAAAAGTAGAATTCAGATGATTCGAGATAGAAATATCCCTGTTTGCCATTCTGTGAGCACATCTCACATTACAGAGAACTTATCACAATCATGATTTTTATGAAAATCATAGTTCAACCACCAATTCACACATCCCTATACATTTAATTGCTTGGCTTTTCCAGTTTTTGAACTTTATATAATTCAAATCCTATAATCTATAATCTGTATCGTTATGTGATGTACTCCTTTAGCTAAATAGCTTGTTTCTCAGGTTCAGTATGCTGAAAGTTATAGCAGTAGTCATTATTTTTTTTTCCCAGAAGTGTAGTATCATCATTTTTGAATATACAATGTCCTTATTTATCATGACATCAATGAACATGGGTATTGATAGCAGTTTGGGGTGTTGTGGGCCATGCTGTTGTGAACTCTCTTGGGCCTGTCTCTTGCTGCAGACATTCATGAGCATTGGTAGTGTTCACACAGACCAGACGTATGTTCAGCTTTACTAGGTAACGGAAAACTGCTTCTCAACGCGTTCACACCAATCTCTACTCTCCACAGAGCTAAATAAGAGTTATTGTTGCCCTTCCTCATGCAACAAGTTTGTTCAATTTCACTATTTTTGTAATCATCCAGAGATGTAGGTGAAACAATGTATTATTCTGCATTAACTTCTGTTTCCTAGATAATTAATTGAATTGTATTTTTTCTTAAGAATATGACCAAATTTTTGTATTTTTATTTTTAATTGATATATCATGATAGTGCCCATTTATGGTATACTGTGTATTCAATTCATGTGTACAATGTATAATGATCAAATCAGAGTTATTAGCACTCCAATATCCTTTCACATCATTTTCTTTTGAAGAGGACCTTCCAATTTCTCTCTTCTAGTTCTTTACAAAATATGTAATAAATTATTGTAAATTGTAATCACTCTGTAGTACAATAGAACACTGGAACTCATTCCTCCCATCAAACTCCATTTCTGTCAATTTTGCTTCTCCATTGGAAACTTTCTTTCTTGTCTGTACTCCTTTTATCCCTTCTATCAGGTTATTTGCCTCCTTTGGATGCTCTCAATGCCAAAAGTCAACTTCCATGATCCACTCACCACTTTCAGTTATGATCACTGGGAAAGGCAGGAGGGGTTCTGGAATTTGTCTTCCTACTGAATCAGTTTTCAAGATAATGAATGGTCCATTTTTTCTCAAAACATGATCAACTCTTTTATATGTGTTTAAATAGAATCATACGCCCAGTTTTAAATGCATTT
Organism: Sylvilagus floridanus; assembly: GCA_949820135.1. Classification (NCBI taxonomy): domain Eukaryota; kingdom Metazoa; phylum Chordata; class Mammalia; order Lagomorpha; family Leporidae; genus Sylvilagus; species Sylvilagus floridanus. The sequence continues at coordinate 114,085,153 of OX463230.1, forward strand.
GAAATTCTTAACACTAATGAAATTGAGATTGTCAGGTTTTGCCAACAGGTACCTCTCCCATTTGTCTCTTGAGTCTTTTTGACATGAACCTTAAAGTCTTAACTAGCTTCTTTGCTATCTCATGTAACAGAATTACCAGGTTCACTTGAACATTACTTGTTACAGACCTGAAATCAGCTCTTTTTATATGATCCTTGATTTGCTTGTAGAATTGGTATTCCTAGATAATGATCTGGGCACTAAGGATGATTCTTAAAGCTGCAAGTGATAAAGGAAGTAAACATTTCATAACTACTTATTTGCTTTGTTATATATTAGATATAACTCATTGTTAGAATAATAAAATAAATTTCCCCCTTCCTATTATGATCACTAAAATGAAACAATTTTATATATTTTACCTGTATTCTCTCCTCATTTTTATGGTTATACTAGAAATAGATATAGACATAGACTGAGAATTGTAGATATCATTAGGCCACTTGTCATACATTCTTAATTCTTATTTTTCTAGTAACTGTATATTTAATACTCACTACTAACTATTAGGTCAGTATCCACCTGGAACATTTCTGATGAATGGATCATAGGTAGAATACTTCACAAATTCAATCATAATGATGAAAGTTTCTGTCCCTCTTATTTGAAATGAAATTTTGCCAAATAAAAAATATTTGTTTCACATTTTCTTCCATAGCATTTCTTCAGAAAGCATTGTTGGCAAAATGTGATGATAATATAATTTTTCCCCTTATAAGTCATGCTTTCCACCCCCCGTGCTGAAAGATTCATTTCTTTTTCTTTGAAGTACAATAATTTCACTGGAAAGTGTCTTTGTGATGGTAGCTCTGAGTTATTCTCAAATGCACAGTGTACTTTTTCCATATATGACTGCAAATCTCTTTTCTAGGAGGCATTTGTTGATTTAAAGTTTAAAATTTGTTCTCTTTCCATTTATTTTTAAGCAACATCTAATATGCATTTGTTGAATTTTCTGTGCTTACCTTAAATATTTTCACAAATTGATTTTAAATGCCTTTCAAATTCTTTTTGGTTGTTAAAATTCATCTCCTAATCATTTTCATTATCTTCTGGTTGCCTTAAAGTAGTATTAGCATTTTTTCTTTACTTTCATAGTTCTTCTAGTTTGTATTTATTATTGTTTTATTTCTTCACTTTAAAGGCAGGGAAGAATGGAGATAGGGAGGGAGGGAGGAAGAGAGAGGGAGACAGACAGAGAAAGACAGAGACAGAGAGAGCCAGAGAGAGAGAGAGCCCACTGGCATCCACTGGTTCACTCCCCAGATGCCTGTAGCAGCCACAAACTAACCCAGGCTTAAGCTCGAAGCCAGGAAGCCAATCTGGGTCTCCAACTACTCATGTTAGCTCCTGCAACCTCTCATAATGCATGCTGGGAGCTGGAGTCAGTATCAGAGCTGGGACTCACACTCAGGCATTCACTTCAGTATAGGATGTGGATGTCCTAAGAGGCAGGTTAACTGTTGCACCAGTCACCCACCCCTGTACTGATTTTTAAACCAAGTGTTACTCTTTGAGCTATTTTTTAATTCTTCCAATTCTGATTCATTTGGTGTCTTATATCTCTTCCTTGCTGTTTTCTGGATCACTTTGAATGATAACTTACATTTTTATTTTGGTGTGCTTTCTTTGGAGGAATCATACAGAATATGCTACTTTCCCTATAACGTCCTGTAGTATTTGATCACAAAACTTTCTTGTTGTTTATTTCGGTATTAATTTAAATTTCCTAATTCTTTAGGAAAGATTTATCCAGATGGGTTTCCTAAATGTACTGAGTTTTGTTGTTTCATAGAATATTAGAAAAAAAAATGTGGCCATGAGTTTTTTGAGATGTTCTGGCTCGATTTCTCTCTCCTGTGCTTATCCCTGTCTTCTCTTTCCTAACTCTTGATTGTCCTTGTCCTTCCTACTCACTTTTTTTATTCTACTTCTATTAGTTTCTCGTCAGTACCCCCGAGTGGTCAGGAAGACTTGGCAGATTTCCTTGCAATGGATTTCAAAAAATCAAGCCCTTTTATAAATCTTTCTATCACGGCCCTTGCATCTACTTACTGTTAGTGTGGGGCAAAACTTCTGATAATTCTGTGCTATTTCCAAATTTATTTCCCTCTTGTGAATGCCTGTTGGTTATGCTAGATTCTGTTGTTCTCAATTCCTTAACTTGCTCTGTTGCTTCCTGCTGTTTTCTTCTGTACACTTGCTGGGAGCATGTAGGTTCTGTGGCTCGCTCATTTCTCTTCTCAGGTTCATAAGGATAACTCCCCACTGAGTTTTGTTTTAAGTAGTTTCCATGTCCTTTTGGTTTTGCTATCAAATTATTCTTTCTGTTTTGTGTAGAGATGTAAGCATGTCCAAAAGCTGTACTATACCCATCACTGTTATCTAACCTGAATCTCCCAGATCATTTTAACTTTTGAAGCAAACAGAATGTGACAGTAATAGAGGATGTTCCTCTTATTCTTTGGCACTGCCCCCCTCATATCAATAACCATAAAGAGTTTAACATTAAGTAGCAATGATATAATACTTCATCTGCCTCCAATTGTCTTTCTGCTAATGAAATAGACTTTATTTATTATTATAATTGATGCATGAATAAAACATATTGCATTGCCCATTGCATCCAAATTTAATAAACAGAAACAATGATACAAACAAATCTCTCCATATATGTGATCACATATTATTTAAGGTTGCAAAAATTGTCCTCAAAGTGATTGAACATTCAAGTTAAAATTTCACATCTTCCAACTGTTTAAAATTTTGTACAATTTGGTGTGTGAATGGTAACAAATATCTTCACTTGGTTCAGGGAAAATTGTAGCCAATAGAATTAAATAGTAAAAAAAAAAAAACATGATTCAAGACTGTTAATAGGAGTGCAATTAAACTTAATTTTCCTGAACAAGAAGGTGGGGGATGGTCTTTTTTAATATTTATTTATGTATTACTTGAAAGGCAAAATAGATAGATGGAGAGATACAGAGAGCTTTTCCATCCACTGGTTCACTCTGCAGATTGTTGCAACTACGAGCATTGGACCAGGCCAAAGCCGGAAGCCAGGAGTTTCTTCCAGGTCTCCTATGTGGGTGGCAGAGGTTCAAGGACTTTGGCCATCTTCCACTGCTTTCTGAAGCACATTAGGAGGGTGCTTGATCAGAAGTGGATTTTGCAGGCATTTGGGGAGTGAAACAGTGGTTGGAAGGTCTCTATTTTTCTGCCTTTCAAATAAAATGAGAATAAATGAAAACTATAAAACAAAAACAAAAACCAGAAATGTACTAGAAAGCTGTGTTAGTTCATTTTTGTTACTCTAACAAAATTCGTGTGGTTGAGAAACTCTGAAGAAAAAAGACTAACTTGGCTCAGAGTTCTCAGGGTGCAATGGCATGGTACTGGCATTAGTTCAATTCTGATAAGGGCTTTCCTGGCAGATGAATCACAATGATGGGAGTCAATGTTAGAGGGAGAGATCGTATCACTAGCCAAGAGTTTCAGAAGTCAGACCCAGTATTATAACAACTTGCTCCCATAAAAACCAGTTCAGGGTCCCACAAGAACTACCTTAAACTCTTCTAAAGCTAGTGCCTTGATGGCCTAGGCACTTCCCATTCACCAATTCCTCACATCATATTAAAGACCAAGCTCCAGTATAAGGACCTTTGGATGACATGCTTAATTCTACCCAAACTATTCTAGTGGCATTGATGTTAAGATGTCAATGTGATTTGGTCGGTCATCTGTGTTTGCAGACTGATGCTTATGGACATTGAACTCCTGCCTTCTCGCAGAAATGAGGAGATAGGGACCCTCATTTTCTTGATTATTATGTTTCATAGTGATGGTTCTAGGTCCTTGCAAAGACAGTATGGGATCAGTAAACCAGCAAGATCCTGGGAAGAGTTACAACTCACAGGGGCAAAAAATTGACAGTTACAAGTTTTCCATAGTAAATGCTCTGACAAATGAATTTCAGAACCTTATAGGGAATAGAAATGGACAAGTATGTTTAAAGTTTAGTCAACTTCAACTTTAAGCCTATCTTAATTGTCTGCATTTCATTGATTCCTGGTGAAGCTGATCATGCTGTTTTTTGATCATGCTTGTTTTCTTGCCAATGAATTGACTTTCTTTGCCTGTTTTAATATTTTATTATTAGACTGAAATATCTCATTATATACTACACTAATAACATTTTGTCAATTTATGATTTGTAGGAAATTTCATCATTGGTTTTAATACATTGACTTTGTAGTATTAAGGTGACCAAGATCTAGAAGGGTAGACAGGTAAACTTGCATAAATAAATATGTTAAAGTAACTGAAAAATATAGGCCAGCGCCATGGCTCACTTGGCTAACCCTCCACCTGCGGCACTGCACCCCGGGTTCTAATCCTGGTTGTGGCACCAGATTCTGTCCTGGCTGCTCCTCTTCCAGTCCAGCTCTCTGCTGTGGCCTGGGAAGGCAGTGGAGCATGGCCCAAGTGCTTGTGATCTGCACCCGCATGGGAGACCAGGAGGAAGCACCCAGCTCCTGGCTTCGGATCCACGCAGTGCGCGGGCCACAGCATGCTGGCCGTAGCAGCCATTTGGGGGGTGAACCTATGGAAAAGGAAGACCTTTCTCTTCGTTTCTCTCTCTCTCACTGTCTGACTCTGCCTGTCAAAAATAAAGTAACTGAAAAATATAACAAATGGGCTAATATGAAGCATCGAGGAAACATAAATGATCAAAAATGATCAATCTTATGAGGATTTTTCTAGAAATATTATCCTGAATATTACCTCTGACCTGGGTTTAGGATCAAAGATAACCAAATGGAAAGTGTAATAAAATTCACCCCAGACAGAATTCCCAAAGTCACAAATTTTCAAATATCACAGTATTTTCAGAAAAACCCGTATGTGTATGCTCTTCTCGGAGCACCTTCTTAAAATTTTTTCATTTCCTTGTTTTGTTTTTTTTTTAAGATTTAATTATTTATTTGAAAGACAGAGTTACACAGAGAGAGGTAGAAACAGAGAGAGAAGTCTTCCACCCTCTGGTTCACTCCCCAGATGGCTGTATTGGCCGAAGCTGCACTGCTCCGAAGCCAGGAACCAGGAGCTTCTTCCAGGTCTCCCACATGGGTACAGGGGCCAAAGAGCTTGGGCCATCCTCCAGAGGTTTCCCAGGCCATTGCAGAGAGCTGGATCGGAAGTGGAGCAGCCAGGTCTCGAACCAGCACCCAAATGGGATGCTGATGCTTCAGGCCGGGGTTTTACCCGCTGCACCACAGCGCCAGCTGCTCATTTCCTTATTTTATTCAGTTTAAAGACAGGGCGTTCTCAGGCACTGGATTAGCACTAAATGCCTGGGATTTGGGTACTCAATTCATGTCTCTTATTGGGATGGGAGGGATCCAACTAGTTGGGCAATCATCTCCTGCCTCCCGAGGATTGCATTAGCAAGAAGCTAGAATCAGGAGTGTAGCCAGGACTTGAAACCACTCTAATGTAGGATGCAAGTGTCTCAGCAATATCTGAAATGCTAGGCCAAATGCGGACCTTAGAGCACCATTTTTGAGGAAAAAATGATCGAAGAGACTAGGAAAGTAGTCAGTGGCCTCTGTAATCCAGAAACCTTTATTACTGCACTTGTAAGTAGTTAGGAATTTATTCTGTAGGAAATAATGGATATACTGAACCATAAAGAACTACAAATGAAAATCCATATATTCTGGGGCCAGCACTGTGGTGCAGTGGGTTAATCCTCTGCCAGCGGCACCAGCATCCCATATGGGCACCGGTTCTAGTCCCGGCTGCTCCACTTCCAATCCAGCTCTCTGTTATGGCCTGGGAAAGCAGTGGAAGATGGCCCAAGTGCTTGGGCCCCTGCACCCATGTTTGAGAATGGGAAGAAGCGCCTAGCTCCTGGCTTCGGATTGGAGCAGTTGCAGCTATTGCAGCCATTTGGAGAATGAACCAATGGAAGGAAGACCTTTCTATCTCTCCCTTTCACTGTCTGTAACTCTACCTCTCAAATAAAGTAAATAAAATCTCGAAAAACAAAATCCACATATTCAATATATAATGCTCAGATGATATAACAAGCCTTAGTGGTATTTAGGCAACAGTTTGCTCTAGACTGTTCAGTTTTCAAGTCCAAGATGGAATTTATCAACTTTCCCCCCCAAAGAGCTTTTTTGTTTGTTTGTTTTTAGTTTTCCCTTTTTAGTCGATAGATGACTCTCCCCTTACCCACATCCTCTAAGCCAGAAACTCGGGAGTTATCTCTGATCCTCTTTTTTCCTCATTCTCCACATCAAATAAGATCCATTACATTTATTGGCAAATATCTCTTAAAAATATTCTATTTGCTATCATCACTGTCACTATATTAGTTTAGTTTCTCAATATTTCTTGCCTGAATGGTTCTGATATTGTCATTCTCCCTCCCTCCCTCTCTCTCTCTCTCTCTCTCTCTCTCTCTGTTCCTATACTTCCCATATCTAACTCTGCTGGAATAATATTTTTAGAAGACATTGTGATTCTTTGCTGAGATGTGTGACCTCAGTGCAATATTATTCGGTAGAGAATTGTTCTTTTAAAAAGAGGGGATCAGCTCAGTGTGGAAAGCTTAGTAAGAGATGTAGAGCAGTAGTATTTAATTACTTATTGGTTAAGATAAAAGTTTCATTTCTTCCAAAGACATAAATATACTTTTTACCAAATGAACCTGTTCTGTCAATAATTTAATCACATCATGTATGGGTATGACCTTTTGCTTGTCTTTGTAGATTAGGTATAATTTAATAAAATGTGCATGAGTGCTAAGCTCACTAGGAGAAAAATACTGTGTTGTCTCCCTTAGCTCACTGAAATGCGTAGTGGCACTCCACTGTTCTGGATTTCTAAAGACACATTCTTTAAATTTCAAAGATAGTTAAAGTTGTTATGCTGTATATCTGCCCATTTTGTTGCAACTTCAAGCCCATCCTTGTATAAATTGATCTGTGATCCTGCAAACTACATTCCCCAAACCCTTAACTAAATTCTCAAACTACTTGAGATTTTTAAATTCTATTTTCCAGAGGATGTTGACAGCTATTGTGCCAATGGTAGACCTTCAAGATAGATTAAGAAAAAAGATAGGGAAAGAGCTTCTTTCCATTTTTTCACTTTTGTGGGCATTATATCCACAGCAACGAATTGTTTTCCTGCATTTGTACACTTTTGTCTCATATTGACAGATAAGTGAACCTCAAAGACACTCGTACTGGCTTATTCTGCCTCTGCTATTAATCTGAGTGCCTCCAGTGTGGTGCCCCACGAAATTCTAAAGATCATCCACAAAGGACCACGCTCCCATTTTCTACCCTGTATGCGTTTCCTCAAGTCTCTTAAATTTAGTTAGCCTATCTCTTTTGTTTTTTGTCATCTAAGAGAGGAAGCTACTCCATGAAGTAACAAATATTCATGTTCCTCAGCATTAGTGTACTTATATTTAAATATATATGTACCAGTTCCCATGTTAAATTAACTCTAAATTCGTTTTTGTTTCCTTGAGTAAACCCTATCTGATACAGCTGGTGTTAATGATATAAAGTCAGAACTTAACCATAATTATTAGCTGAAAACCAATAAGATGTTCCTCCCAGTTTTCAAGGGGATAAAACTATTAGAATTTCTTGTAACTGAATGTACTACTGTGAAGGTTAACATCTGTTTTACCATTTCCTCTACAATTCTAGAAGAAAATAATCACATAGAAAATTAGATGAAGTTAGATATTCAGGTTTGGAGATATTGAACTGAGAATAAGGGGAAATAGCTAGCTGCCTTTTGGGTAGGAAGTACTCTGGGGCATAGCCCTAGAACCAATGAGTCTTTGCTTTATTTTGGCTTTGTGCCTGGTCCACCAGAGTTGATTTGAAGCTCTGTTTGTCAATGAGACTACGATATAAAATTGTGTCTCCAAGGGCTGACTGCTGGGACTATTTGATTTTCCATGGAGCCAGCTGTGCAAAGCTGGAAGAGTCTGAGACAGGTCTATTAATTTATAAATAAATAAATAACATATGGTTCTGAGACATAGTGTACTAAACATAGTTGATCCTTGAAAACAACATCTACATCTAGTTCCACATTCTTTTAGACTGGCAATGCTGTGATCATATTGTGAGGTACTCTAAAACCTTTCTTCAACATCCTATATATATATATATATATATATATATATATATATATATATATATATATTTTACCACAGACATATTTCTAAAGTGTAGTTTTATTGTTTCACCCAGAACCAAAACCTTTATTAGTTCCTATGGCCCACTCAATAATATAGTTTTGGTTATGAGTTGTTTTTAATCACCATAGGCTGTAAGATCTTTGAGGATAAGTCAGATAACTTTGCTTTATTTTTCTTTAGAACACAGCACTATTTTTTGATAATGTAGTATACAATCTACATCAGAATTATCACTGTGCCTATTTAAAATGTTCATTGTAGAATCCTACTCAGAGCTATTTAACCAAATTTCCAGTGGTAAGGCACAGAAACTTCTATTTAACAAGTCTAATAAATAATCACAATTTCCCATAAAACTTTAGAACAACTGTATCATAACCCTTATGAAAATGCCTCAACGTAATGAGACATTGAATGAACATGTTCTGAATTGCATGAATGGATGTGAATATAATGTACAAGTCTCTAAGATATGACTTAGGTAACATGAGAAGCAATATATTCTAATGGGTTGAAATAATAACCTTAATTTTGGTCAAGAATATTATCTGGAAGTCACAATGAATACACCTATGTTTATATGCAAATGACTGTAGCTGAATTAAAATATAGAGCAACTTTGATAAACATAGTTCTTTTTAACAGCTAGTGGTATTTATGAATTATAAAAATAACTCTTTTCTACTTTCACCTAGTGGAGACCTAAGTAGAATTTTTAAAATTTATTTTATGTGATCCCTTTGACTCTTAGACCTATCAGTGTGATCAATTGTGAACTGAAATTGATCACTTGGACTAGTGAGATGGCATTGGTACATGCCACCTTGATGGGATTGTATTGGAATTCCCTGGCACAATTCTAACTCCATCATTTGGGGCAGTTCCGTTTGAGCATGTCCCAAATTGTACATCAGTTCACAATTGATCACACTGATAGGTCTAAGAGTCAAAGGGATCACACAAACAAGACTAGTGTCTGCTAATACTAACTGATAGAATCAAAAAGGGAGAGAATGATCCAACATGGGAAGCGAGATACACAGCTGACTCATAGAAGGGCAGATGTCCTAAATAGCACTTGGCCTCAGAATCAGCCCTTAAGGCATTCAGATCTGGCTCAAGAGCCCATGAGAATATTCTAGGCATGGAAAGCCAAGACACTCTGGAAAAAAAAGAAGACCTAAATGAAAGATCTCTGTGAGTGAGATCCCAGTGGAATGAATGGGGCCATCAAAGAAGGAGGTACCTTTCTCTGAAGGGAGGAGAGAACCTCCACTTTGACTATGACCCTGTCGTAATAAGATTGAAGTCAGTGAACCCTAAAGGCTTCCATAGCCTTGGCAACTCATGACTAGAGCCTAGGGAGATTACTGATGCCATAAACAAGAGTGTCAAATTGTTAAATCAACATCAGGAGTCACTGTGTACTTACGTCTCATGTGGGATCTGTCCTTAATTGTTGTCCAATGTGAAGTAATGCTATAACTAGCACTGAAACAGTATTTTACACTTTGTGTTTCTGTGTGTGTGCAAACTGATGAAATCTTTACTTAGTATATACTGAATCAATCTTCTGTATATAGATAATTAAAAATGAAAAAAAAATATTGGTGTTAAATTGGAAATTGCCTAGAAAATTAATCAATTTTTTTTAAAAAATATATCATGTAGGCTCTCTGTCCTTAATGTGCTATACATTGTAAATTAATACTATAACTAGTACTCCAACAGTATTTTTCACTTTGTGTTGCTATGTGAGGGCAAACTGTTGAAATCTTTACTTAATATATAGTAAACTGATTTTCTGTATATAAAGAGAATTGTAAATGAATCTAGATGTGAAGCAAGGGGAGAGGGAGTGGGAAAGGGTAGGGTTGCGGGTGGGGGGGAAGTTATGGGGGGGGAAGCCATTGTAATCTATAAGCTGTATTTTGGAAATTTATATTCTTTAAATAAAAGCGTTATAAAAAAAAATTTATTTTAATGTGCTGCTTTGAGTAAAAATTAATAATCCCAAAGTAATTATTGACTGCTGATTTTCAACTGGAGTGTAAAACACTGAACATAGAGTGTAATTTTCAAGATTAATATGTAATGTCTCAATTTTGGAGTAGGTACATTAACACTTTGTATTCCTTGGCAGTAGATTTTGATTGATTATGTTTGACTTCCTTTAATTTCCTCACTACCCTAATATTTTATGATAATTTAAAAATATAAATAATTATACTTCAATTAAGTAATATATGAAATCAATGCCAGTTCTCTGTTTATAAATTTGCAAGGTAATATGGATTTTTTGTATCATAACACTTTACAAAGTAATTAATAGACTTTATAAGCATATTCTATAGATTCACTTTTTTACCTCTTAAATCTAAACCACATTGTAGAACTAATATGGCATTAAAATAGCATTAAGGTAATACAAATTTTGAACTCTAAATTAAATGTGATTCATTAATGGCTGCTTCTTTATAGTTCCAGCCCATTAATTACCTTTTTGTGGAAATTAAACCCTTATATCCATATCCATTTTATTCACCCTTCCAGCCATATACTCATCCACCAATTAAACAGATACTTATTTGGTAGTTATTTTCTGCTAGTGCACATGGAAATTTCTATCTCTGAGGCAAAAAAAATGGTTAATCAGGAAATTACAGTGAAGTATAAATAATTTTATTTGGGAAAAGTAGATCTTATGGAAGCATATAAGAAAGACATCTAATCCAGTCTTAGGAATAATGGAAAAGTTTCTCAAAACATTTGAAATATAATCCACCACCTAAAAAAACCACTTTATTAATAGGTTTATGAATGTCCAGGGAAGCAGTTATTACCAAAAAAAAAAAAAAAAAGGAAAGAAAAAACAAGAACCTAATGACTAGAGAAAGCTGAGCATTCCTAGGGACCTATGTGGAATTACAGTGTAGGCCAGGGATCAGCATATGCCAACTAATGAATCACTAACTAGTAGCATACCATGCCAGTAACCAGACCATTGATGAGATCACATTTGTTCCCTATCAAAACCTAGCAAATACCAGTTCAGAATGCAGATGTATACAAGACATAAGGGTACAATATGTTGATGGTATAAATGAAAGATTTTTTAAAAATTATGATGGTTTCTCTACTTCTTCAAGAGAATTTGGTTACCCCTTCATCAAATAATTCAAACTTCTGAATATATCTGTGTCATTACAATGTGGTTTGCTTATTTGTGTCCTATTTCCTCCTGGACCCTAAATTTCTAAAAATGATCAGCAATTTTGTTCATCTCTATATTCTCAGAATCAAATACAGCGAATGAATAAAGGTGCTCAGGAAATCATTATTTTTAGTGTGTGAATATATAAGTGAAAGACAATACTTTTAAATCATTACAGAGAATATATTAAAATAAAACCACACTAGAGTAAGATATAATTAATTATATAAAATGGTAAATAAATGAGGAAGTTATGACATCTATGTAAAACTCAACAAGGGTATTCATTAAATACTTCATTACTATAAGATGCATAGTACTGAAGCTAATACTATACAGTCATTGGGTTGATTCTGCTTCAGGGTATCTTTATGTCTTTGAAGAGAACTTATCATTGCATAATGTTCTTACATGTAGGCTCAGCAAACACTTGTTCATATTCAGTGAACTATGGCAAAAATCCTAAGGATCTTAGAATTTCCTACTACAACAATTTATCTATTGTTATAAAATTCAAAACTAAAATATGAAAGCTGATTAAATAATCTTAAGAGCTAGCTTGTATTCAAAAAACTAGATAATACTTATGGATTTCTGCTCAATTCTAGTGCACAGCTCTGTTTGGGGAGGATACCCATGTATTAATATATTTAACCATAATGGAATATTGTTTGGCACAAATACATGGAGTAGTTTGGCCTATGTTACATTAATCTCAGACTATTGCAGAGCCGATATTCATAGTGAGGAAATAGGAATTCACCCAAGAATAATGCTGGAATGTCTCAGCAGATTGTGTAAAAGAAACTCTTTGCCATATTTTAAAATATTTTGGAACTCTTTTTGCATAACTGGGTGAAACTGAAATTTGAAAAATAAGCTTATTGAAATAAAAGTATCTTTGGAAAGGGTATTTCTAAGTATTTGTCTTAATATCTGAACAAGTGTTTTAAAAATAAAGTTCAATTATGATTTTCATATACAACAAGGATTTATTTGGGTAACACTCTTGAGATGACCATCTGGCACTTTACAATATAGTGACAGGCTTCATGGACTTAGCACAGTGAACAATATCTAAAGAAAAGTGACCTCTAGTTGTGGTTCTATCACCAGTGTTCAGTGACTTGGAACAAGTTTTTTATTTCAGTTGCCAAGTGATGATTCACAAGCCCATTTTGTTCTCAAATATTTTATCTCAAAGAACCACATATTTTTAAATTGATTGTTACTTAGATAGGTGTTGGTTATAACTGTTCTTCCTGGAATCCATATTTACCATGAAATATGTCAGGTAGAGAACAATAGAAAAACTTCTGTGGTCAAAGGTTCATTAGTTTGAGACATCAAGGGAAACAGCATACCAAAAGATCTGTAACACAACTCAGTAAAAGGATGATGTGGTAGATTGTGTACATTTGTCCTGCTGCTGAGTAATTATTAGGGTTAACTTCAACAGAAAAAAATGCCAGTTCTGTGTGCATGCTCTTACTGGGGGAAGGTGCTATTTATCATGATAATCTCTGTTTCCAAGGTCAGCAGACAAACAATGCTGGGAAATTATTGGTCTAAAACAATCATTACCATATTGTCTCACCCATGGCCTGTTTAAAAAATGCATTGGCTTCTTTTTTAAATTTTATTTTATTTTAGGAAAACAACTTTTGTGTATTTCATATATACAGATTTGGAAACATAGAGCTACTTCCCACTCTACCCTCCCTCCTGTATATCCTCCCACCCTTCCTCCTCCTTCCTGTCTTATCCCTCTCTTAATTTTATAGTTATATACTTTCAGTTTACTTTATACTTATAAGTTTAACATTACATTAAGAGTTCAAAAATAATATGAAAAAATACTGTTCCTCAACAGTACAAAGGCTGCAACTATCATCATCAATGCTCAAAATACCATTTGTACACCTATACATTATATTTTTAGTACTCTGTTTGTTTCCACACATCAGGAAAATCATATTGTATTCGTCTTTTTGGGACTGGCTTATTTCACTAAGTATAATTGTTTCCAGTTGCACCTTTTCTTTTTTTTTTTTTTTTTTGCAAAAGACTTGATTTCATTCTTTTTTTATGGCTGAGTAGTATTCCATACCATATATACATATGTGTGTGTGTGTGTGCATGTGTGTGTGTTTAATTTTCCAGTCATCAATAGATGGACATCTAGGTTAATTCCATATCTTAGCTATTGTAACTTGAACTGCAATAAACATGGGGGTACAGATAACTCTTTCATATGTTCATATGCTAACTTCAATTCCACTGGGTAAATAACCAGGAGTGGGATTGCTGGGTCCTATGGTATTTCTATTTTCAGCTTTCTTAGGTATCTTCACACTGTCTTTCTCAATGGCTATACTAGTTTACATTCCCAACAACAGTGGATGAGGGTACCATTCCCCTCAACATCCTTGCCACCTTTACAGTGTTTTGCTTTATCTTTGAGAGCTATTATAACTGGGTGAAACCTCATTATGGTTTTTATTGCATTTACCTGATGGCTAATGATCCTAAGCATCCTTTCATGTGTCCTTTGGCCATTTGAATTTTCTCTCTTGAAAAATGCTTGTTCAAGTCTTTTGCCCATTTCTTAACTGGAATGTTTGTTTTGTTGTTGTTGAGTTTCTTGAGCTCTTTATACGTGCTGGATATTAATCTTTCATCAGTTTCATAGTTTGCAGATATTTTCTCCCGTTCTGTCACTTGCCTCTTCACTTTGCTGACTATTTCCTTTGCAGTGCAGATACTCAGGTTGGTGTAATCCCATTTGTCAATTTTAGCTTTGATCGCCTGTGATTCTGGGGTGTTTTCCAAGAAGTCCTTGCCTATGCCAATGCCCTGTAGAGTTTCTCCAATGTTCTTCAGGAATTTGATGATATCAGGTTATAGATAAAGATTCATGATCCACTTTGAGTTGATTTTTGTGTAATGTGTTAGGCAGGGGTCTTGTTTCTTGCTTCTCTGCATGCAGAGATCCAGTTTCCCAGGACCCTTTTTTGAAGAGACTGTCCTTATAAATAAGGGACTGATTTTAGCTCCTTTCCCAAAGATTAGTTGATTGTAGATTCATGGATTTATTTCTGGCATTTCTATATTGTTCCATTGGTCTACATGCCAATTTTTTGTGTCAGTACCAGGCTATTTTGATTATTACTGTCCTTTTAGTATACCTTAAAATCTGGTATTGTGATGTCTCCAGCATTGTTTGCATTGGATAAAATTGCTTTGGCTATTTGGAGTCCCTTGTGTTTCCATATGAATTTTAGCATCACTTTTTCTAGATCCGAGAATAATGTTTTTGGTATTTTGATTGGGATCACATTGAATCTATAAATTGATTTCTTTTTTATTTCTTTTTTTTATTTAGTAAATATAAATTTCCAAAGTAAAGTTTATGGATTACAATGGCTTCCCCCCCCCCATAATTTCCCTCCCACTCGCACACCTCCCATTTCCCGCTCCCTCTCCCATTCCATTCACATCAAGATTCATTTTCAATTATCTTTATATACAGAAGATCGATTCAGTATATACTATGTAAAGATTTCATCAGTTTGCACACACACAGAAACACAAAGTGTAAAATACTGTTTCAGTGCTAGCTATAGCATTACTTCACACTGGACAACACATTAGGGACAGATCCCACATGAGAAGTAAGTACACAGTGATTCCTGTTGTTGACTTAACAATTTGACACTCTTGTTTATGGCGTCAGGAATCTCCCTAGGCTCTAGTCATGAGTTGCCAAGGCTATGGAAGCCTTTAGGGTTTGCCGACTTTGATCTTATTCCGACAGGGTCATAGTCAAAGTGGAAGTTCTCTCCTCCCTTCAGAGAAAGGTACCTCCTTCTTTGATGGCCCTGTTCTTTCCACTGGGATCTTATTCGCAGACATCATTCATTTAGGTTTTTTTTTTTCTTCCAGAGTGTCTTGGCTTTCCATGCCTGAAATACTCTCCTAGGCTCTTCAGCCAGATCTGAATGCCTTAAGGGCTGATTCTGAGGCCAAGTGCTATTTAGGACATCTGCCCTTCTATGAGTCAGCTGTGTATCTCGCTTCCTATGATGGATTGTTCTCTCCCTTTTTGATTCTATCAGTTAGTATTAGCAGACACTACTCTTGTTTATGTGATCCCTTTGACTCTTAGCCTATCAGTGTGATCAATTGTGAACTGAAATTGATCACTTTAACTAGTGAGATGGCATTGGTACATGCCACATTGATGGGATTGTATTGGAATCCCCTGGCATGATTTTAACTCCATCATTTAGGGCAAGTCTGATTGAGCATGTCCCAAATTGTGCATCTCCTCCCTCTCTTATTCCCACTCTTATATTTAAAACGGATCAATTTTCAGTTAAAATTTAAACACCTAAGAATAATTGTGTGTCACGTACAGAGTTCAACCAGTAGTACTAGATCAAAAAAAAAATACTAGAATGGGTAAAGTATTACATTGTACATCAACAGTCAGCACAAGAGCTGATCAAGTCACTGTTTCTCATAGTGTCCATTACACTTCAACAGGTTTCCGCTTTGGTGCTCAGTTAATTGTCGCTGATCAGGGAAAATAAATGATATTTGTCTCTTTGGGACTGGCTTAATTCACTCAGCATGATGTTTTCCAGATTCCTCCATCTTGTTGCAAATGACTGGGTTTCATAGTTTTTGACTGCTGTATAGTATTCTATAGAGTACATGTCCCATAATTTCTTTATCTAGTCTACTGTTGATGGGCATTTGGGTTGGTTCTAGGTCTTAGCTATTGTGAATTGAGCTGCAATAAACATTATTGTGCAGACAGCTTTTTGGTTTGCCAATTTAATTTCCTTTGGGTAAATTCCAAGGAGTGGGATGGCTGGGTTGTATGGTAGAGTTATAGTCAGGTTTCTGAGGAATCTCCAGACTGACTTCCATAGTGGCTTCACCAGTTTGCATTCCCACCAACAGTGGGTTAGTGTCCCTTTGTCCCCACATCCTCTCCAGCATCTATTGTTGGTGGATTTCTGAATGTGAGCCATTCTCACCGGGGTGAGGTGAAACCTCATTGTGGTTTTGATTTGCATTTCCCAGATTACGATTGCTCTTGAACATTTTCTCATGTGTCTGTTGGCCATTGGATTTCCTCTTTTGAAAAATATCTATTGAGGTCCTTGGCCCATCTCTTAAGTGGGTTGTTTCTTTTGTTGTTGTGGAGTTTCTTGATTTCTTTGTAGATTCTGGTTATCAACCCTTTATCTGTTGCGTAGTTTCAAATATTTTTCCCATTCTGTCGGTTTCCTATTCACTTTCCTGACTGTTTCTTTTGCAGTACAGAAACTTCTCAATTTCATGCAATCCCAAATTTTAATTTTGGCTTTGACTGCCTGTGCCTCTGGGGTATTTTCTAGGAAGTCTTTGCTGGTACCTATATCTTGCAGGGTTTCTCCAATGCTCTCTAATAATTTGATGGTGTCGGGTCGTAGATTTAAGCCTTTAATCCATGTTGAGTGAATTTTTGTGTAAGGTGAAAGGTATGGATCTTGCTTCATGATTCTGCACGTGGAAATCCAGTTTTCCCAACACCATTTATTGAATAGACTGTCCTTACTCCAGGGATTGGTTTTAGATCCTTGATCACATATAAGTTGGCTGTAGATGTTTGGATTGATTTCTGGTGTTTCTATTCTGTTCCATTGGTCTATCCATCTGTTTCTGTACCAGTACTATGCTGTTTTGATAACTACTGCCCTGTCGTATGTCCTGAAATCTGCTATTGTGATGACTCCGGGTTTTTTTTTTTTTTTTTTTTTGACAGGCAGAGTGGACAGTGAGAATGAGAGACAGAGAGAAAGGTCTTCCTTTGCCATTGGTTCACCCTCCAATGGCTGCCACGGCCAGCACGCTGCAGCTGGCGCACCACGCTGATCCGCTGGCAGGAGCCAGGTGCTTCTCCTGGTCTCCCATGGGGTGCAGGGCCCAAGCACTTAAGCCATCCTCCACTGCACTCCCTGGCCACAGCAGAGAGCTGGCCTGGAAGAGGGGCAACCAGGACAGTATCCAGCGCCCCGACTGAGACTAGAACCCAATGTGCCAGAGCTCTCAAGGTGGAGGATTAGCCTATTGAGCCACGGCGCCGGCCCCACTTTATTTTTGTTGTACAACATTGCTTTCAGCATCATTTTTTCCAGATCTGAGAAGAATGTCTTTGGAATTTTCATTGGTATTGCATTGAATCTGTAAATTGCTTTTGGGAGAATGGACATTTTGATGATATTGTTTCTTCCAATCCATGAGCATGGAAGATTTCTCCATTTTTTGGTATCCTCTTCTATTTCTTTCTTTAAGGTTTTGTAATTTTCATTGTAGAGATCTTTAATGTCCTTGGTTAAGTTTATTTCAAGGTATTTGATCGTTTTTGTTGCTATTGTGAATGGGATTGATCTTAGAAGTTTTTCTCAGGCATGGCATTGCCTGTGTATACAAAGGCTGTTGATTTTTGTGGATTGATTTTATATCCTGCTACTTTGGCAAACTCTTCTCTCAGTTCCAATAGTCTCTTAGTAGAGTTCTTTGGATCCCCTAAATAAAGAATCATATCATCTGCAAAGAGGGATAGTTTGAGTTCTTCCTTCCCAATTTGTATCCCTTTAATTTGTTTTTCTTGCCTAATAGCTCTGGCTAAGACTTCCAGAACTATATTGAATAGCAGTGGCGAGAGTGGGCATCCCTGTCTGGTACCAGATCTCAGTGGGAATGCTTCCAACTTTTCCCCATTCAATAGGATGTTGACTGTGGGTTTTTCATAAATTGCTTTGATTGTATTGAGGAATGTTCCTTCCATACCCAGTTTGCTTAGAGTTTTCATCATGAAAGTGTTGTGTACTCCACTCTCAGAAATAGACAGCTCAACAGGACAGAAGATCAACAAGGAGACAGTAGATTTAAATGACACTGTAGCCCAAATGGATCTAACAGATATCTACAGAACTTTTCATCCTACACATAAAGCATTTACATTCTTCTCAGCAGTATATGGAACCTTCTCTAGGATTGACCACATACTAGGCCAAAAAGCAAGTCTCAGCAAATTCAAAAGAATTAGTATCATATGATGCACCTTCTCAGACCATAAAGGAATGAAGTTAGAAATTAGCAACTCAGGAATCCCTAAAGTATATGCAAACACATGGAGACTGAACAACATGCTCCTGAATGAACAATGGGTCATAGAAGAAATCAAAAGAGAAATCAAAAATTTTCTGGTAGTAAATGAGGATAACAGCCAACATACCAAAATGTCGAACCCTCGCCAGCAAGGGTCCAACGGAGTCACGACACGACCACTGTTAATCGGTTCTCAAGGAACTTTATTTTTAGTGATAGCAGAAGGAAAGGAGAAAAGGAAGAAGAAGAAGAAGGAGAAGCCAAGAGAAAGAAAGAGAAAACAGTAGAAGCTGCCCGACTTCCCGCCCCTATCCCAGTCTCTTATCTATCCCTGGTCCCGTAGGGTGAGCAGTCTATCAATCAGATCAAAGGGCATGCATATCCTCAGGTTGAAGGTGTATCTCTTGCAAGTCTTGTAGTCAGTATTTCCTTGACTGTTTTGCTCAGCAGGTTAAGGCAGATTGCATTGAGGAGATTCCCACAGGTGGCTGGCCTTCGGTTCCCCACACCAAAACTTATGGAATACAGCAAAAGCAGTGTTAAAAGGAAAGTTTATATCAATAGGTGCCTACATCAAGAAATTTGGAAGGCACCAAATAAATGAGCTTTCAATGCATCTCAAGGATCTAGAAAATCTGTAGCAAACCAGACCCAAAGCTAGTAGGAGATGAGAAATAATTAAAATCAGAGAAGAAATCAACAGGATTAAATCCAAAAAAAAAAATTACAAAAAATCAGCCAAATGAGGAGCTGTTTTTTTGAAAAAACAAACAAAATTGACACCCCAGTGGCCCAACTAACTAAACAAAGAAGAGAAAAGACCCAAATCAATAAAATCAGAGATGAAAAAGGAAAAGTAACAACAGACACCACAGAAATAAAAAGAATCATCAGAAATTACTACAAGGACTTGTATGCTAGCAAACAGGGAAATCTATCAGAAATAGATAGATTCCTGGACACATACAACCTACCTAAATTGAACCAGGAAGACATAGAAAACCTAAACAGACACATAACTGAGACAGAAATTGAAACAGTAATAAAGACCCTCCCAACAAAGAAAAGCCCAGGACCAGATGGATTCACTGCTGAATTCTACCAGACATTTAAAGAACTAACTCCAATTCTTCTCAAACTATTCAGAACAATTGAAACAGAGGGAATCCTCCCAAATTCTTTCTATGAAGCCAGCATCACCTTAATTCTTAAACCAGAGAAAGATGCAGCATTGAAAGAGAATTACAGACCAATATTCCTGATGAACATAGATGCAAAAATCCTCAATAAAATTCTGGCCAATAGAATGCAACAACACATCAGAAAGATCATCCACCCAGACCAAATGGGATTTATCCCTGGTATGCAGGGATGGTTCAGTGTTCCCAAAACAATCAATGTGATACACCACATTAACAGACTGTAGAAGAAAAACCATATGTTTATCTCAATAGACGCAGAGAAAGCATTTGATGAAATATAAATTGCTTTCAATAGTGTGGACATTTTGATGGTATTAATTCTTCCAATCCATGAATAGGAAGATTTTCCATTTTTTTAATCTATTTCATCATCATGAAAGGATGTTTATTTTATCAAGTGCTTTCTCTGCATATATTGAAATAATAATATGTTTTATTATTCAATTTGTTAATATGACGCATCACATTTATTAATATGCAAATGTTAAACCATCCCTGCATACCAGAGATAAATCCCACTTGATCCCAGTGAATGATTTTTCTGATATGTTGTTTGATTTGATTAGCTAGTATTTTGTGGAGGATTTCTGCCTCTATGTTCATCAGGGATATTGCTCTATAGTTCTTTTTCTGTGTTGTATCTTTTTCTGGTTTACGAATTAAGTTGATGCTGGATTCCTAGACAGAGTTGGAAGGTTTCCCTCCATTTACAATTGTTTTCAATAGCGTGAGAAGAATTGGAATTATTTCTTCCTTAAATGTCTGGTAGAATTCAGCAGTGAAGCTGTCCATCTTGGGCTTTTCTTTCTTGTAGGGTCTTTATTACTGATTCATTCTCCATCTTGGTTTTTGGTCTGTTTAGGTTTTCTATGTCTTCATGATTCAATTTTTGTATGTTGTATGTGTCCAAGAATCCATCCATTTATTTTAGATTTTCCAATTTCTTAGCATATAGCTGTAGTAATTCCTGGTGATTCTTTTTATTTCTGTGGTATCCATTGCTATATCTCCCTTTTCTGTTGTAAATATCAAAGTATGAAATGAGACAATATAGTAACTTAAAAGTCTGAAGTGAGACAATATAATAACTTGAACAAACATACACACCCAAATACACCCACACATATACACACCCTGCTGGGCTGAGTGAAAGAATGTCTTATCTAATTAGTAGCAGGATGTTACTTAAATGTTTCTTAATTTTTTTCCAATAGTTAAGCATGTTGTTTGTTTTACATGAAGACATCTTATATCTAAAACTTTACAATATTGATTAATCTATCCAAGAAGAGTGAAAAGTTAATTGCAATTGTCACATTGGACAGTATGAACAACTCATTGTAATCCAGTAGACTGTAACAAGTTATGTCCCATGATCAATATTTGTATCACTTAGATGTTCAATATTGTCTGGGCATTGAACTTGAAAGAAAGTAGTGTTTTCTACAACAAATTCTATAAATATTTATTTTATTTTATTTATTTATTTTTAAAGATATTTATTTATTTTGAAAGTCAGGGTTACCCAGAGACTGGGAGAGAGAGAGAGAGACAGAAAGAGAGGTCATCCGTACACTGGTCACTCGTCAGATGGCTGCAATGGCCAGCACCAGGCAAGGTCAAAGCCAGGATCCAGGAGCTTCATCCAGATCTCCTAAGTGGGTGTCAGGTGCTCAAATGCTTGGGCCATATTCTACTGTTTTTCCCAGGCCATTAGCAGGGAGCTTGACCAGAAGTGGAATAGCCAGCACATGAACCAGTGCTTATATGGGATGTCGGTGTAACAGGGGTGGCTTTAACTGATAAGTGACAAATCCTGTCCCTCTATAAGGTTTTTAATGGAAAGAAATAAGGTCAGATTGCAGGCGATATAGAAATCCAAATTTCATAGAGTTCTCATATGAAATAGGTAAAAACAATGCAAGTAATTGAAGCTGTAAGAAATAAACTTGAGATAGAACTACAATGGCAGTGTTTGTGGCTTGTCATCCACCTCATCTTTGACATGAACAGCCTCCTTCTGAATACAGAATGGCTACAGTCAATGGTGTTGAAGAAAAATCTGGCCATTACAGCAAGAAACACAGTTGGCAGATGAAGTCACTGGTGTTGGGGAGAAAGGTCCTAGAAGCTGCCCAGATCATAACAGACATCCTGCAGCTCCCTGTTTTCAAAGAGAAGTTGGTGGAGGAGAACCCAAGGAAGCTGAAGGAGCTGTTCCCCATTGCTACCTTTCATGCCAGAGGTTGAAAAACTGATTCCCCACCTGCAAAAGTCTAGCATTCTCTTTGAGGTTGGCATAAGCTCTGGGATAGTGTACTTTGAGATGAAGTCAAACAGACACAAGGAATTTTTCTGTCTATCTGATGACAGCATCCTGGGAGGTGACCCCAAGGCAAAGATTGGCAAACCACACCCTGACTTCTTCCTTTCCTGTACCAAGATGTTTGCTCTTCCTCATTCCATGGAAAAGTGTCTTGTATTAGATGACGCTCCCCACAGGGTGGAGGCAACCATAGCTGCTGGGATGTAGGTTGGCATGATTCCTGATGGAAACTTGAGCCAAGACCTGACAAGAAAGGCAGTCTTGGTGCTGAGTTCCTTGCAAGACCTCCAGTCTGAACTGTTCCCTACAAGGGAAGGAACCATGCTGCCCTAAGCCTACTGGTGTGCCCCAGCCCATTGTCATAGCTCGTAAAACTGCTACAAGAATAAAAGAAATTGGAAACCTCCAAACTGCAACCTGCATAGGCATTCATCCTTCTGACATTGGCTTTTTCATCCAGTGTTGGCATGGTCCATTGATTCTAAAGGATACTTGAGCTATGGCTTGACATCAGAAGGAAGACATAGTAGAGCTTGCCCAGAATGGAGATATAACTGAAATTACCATCTGAGTCATCAAGTGCATATGGTTATATGATAAAGTGAATGAGCATACATTATAAGCATTCCTGTTTGTGAATGTGCATAGACAAAGGTACTTCAGCATGCTCATGGAGAAACAGAATTAAAATGTGTTCATTTTAGTGCAAAACAACTTTGAAATCTATGTATACAAAGTGGTGTTTAAAAAGTTCACAGCAAATGTGGCTGGTGCCATCACTCACTTGGCTAATCCTCAGCCTGTGGTGCCAGCAACCCCGATTCTAGTCCCGATTGTTCCTCTTCCAGTGCAGCTCTCTGCTGTGGCCTGGGACAGCAGGGCCCAAGTGCTTGGGTCCCTGCACCCACATGGGAGACTGGGAGGAAGTACCTGGGTCCTGGATTCAGATCAGTGCAGTGCCAGCCGTAGCGGCAATTGGGGGTTGAACCAACAGAAGGAAGACCTTTCTCTCTGTCTCTCTCTTTCACTGTCTAACTCTGCCTGGGAAAAATTTTTTAAAAAAGTTCACAGCAAATGTATATTGTGGAAAACCTACATGTGGATTTCAAGATTGTTTGCAAGGAAATAAAAGTCTTGGGGCTGGTGCTATGGCATAGCAGGTAAAGCCATCTCTCTCTCTGCAATTTTGTAACTCTGTAACTCTGACTTTCAAATAAGTAAATAAATATTTAAAAAAAACATATTTTATTTCCATTTCCCTACAAATTCTTTGAAGTACCCTCCTATGTTTTATGTGTATATTGATAGACACATGCATGTTTAAGTATATATTTGCTAAGATAATATGAAGTGATATTTATGTTCATTTCCTTTTCATTTTAGTTTTCTGAGCATTGTCTAGAAAATGCAAACTGTGTATGCACATATGTCTATGTACATGCATGTACATATAGAATGTACTTGTATATCCTCGTTACACACTGCTTCATGTTCTTCCATGTTGATGTTAACTCCATAGAGACTGATGATTAGAAGGGGAAATTCTCTCTGCTCTGTCCCTGGAGTGGGAAAGCTATGTTATGGATGAGCCTTAAAAATAATTCTAATTACCTAACATTAAAATTTTGTGCCCTCATAACATTTATTTGGATGAGTATTCAGTGAGAAGCTCTGGGTTATGCCGCTTGCAATTTCTTTTTAGTCTGAATGTTCCTATATCACGTGTCTTGTATCTACATCCTATCTACATTAGAGAATGACTCCTACCTCAGAAAAATCATATCTCTCCTTCAAGAATATTGCCTTTTCCCTTTTTTAGATAGAAATATAATTTAATTTAAGAATCTTTACTTGGTAAGACCAAGAGCCACAGCACACTCTTGGAATAATTTTTTGGACTTAGGACTCTTGTCATTAACCGCTTTTGTGGATTTACTCAACCTCCTGAATTTGTCTATAAGTTGGCAGACAAAACTCATGAACCATGTTGAAGTGGAGAATAAAGAGTCTGTCCCAGCATAGCACATTCTTCCATGTGGTCACTGCCTTTTATTGGACTTGAGCTATTTTGCAACTCTGTAAATTATAGAAAACCCTTGGTAATGCATGTGATGGATCACTGTCTATTGATGAGTGCCTCTCATTGTTGACCAATGTTTACATCAGTTTAACAAGTTCCTTTGAGCATCCCTGGTTGCTTGTGCGTGTATCTGCTCTTAGAATTCTGTTTCCAACCAAATATAACATCTAAATACTTCCTTCACAAATTGATTCACTTAAGTAAACTCTTTTCCACATGTTCATGTAATGTTTGTGTGGGTGTCATGATTTTACTTTTTTTTTAAAGAATCCTCTAATGTAAAATCTAAATGTGACTCATTAACTTTTTAAAATTCCCAAACAGCACTCAATTGTAAAATTGTGTTTATATATTTCAAGTGAACCGTGGTATCCTTGGATACAGCAAATAAAGGCTCTTGATGAAATAGAATAAAATAAAAAGGAAAGAGAAAAAAAAGAGAATGGGGAAAAAAATCCAAGGAACAGAACAGAAATAACAATACCTGAATAACTAAATAATGATGTCTATTTCCCCCTTTAAGTAGATGATTTTAAAACATGTAACAAGAATTGGGACTAAAGACAATAGAAAATAAATTCCAATTTAAAAGGTTCTGATATACAGAAACAGGTGGTAGCTTTGGTAGGTTAAAGGCTAAGTTTAATGTCTGCCAACTTACTGTTAGTCACAGTCCTGCCTGTAGACACAAAGCTTTCCAAAAACTACTCTGCTTTCATGTGAATCATATGGGTTACCAGAACCCCAAGGCTTTAAGGTCAACTGTTGTTTTAAATTGACTTTTTTGTTCAATGTGATTTTATTAATTTTAGTTCAATTTCAGGTTTACTGTCAACTTGCTACCAAGAAATACCAGCCACCCAGCCACCCAAACAATACAGTTTTTGTCTCACACTTGACATTCAAGTGGAACATGGTTCGGTCCAATAAGGAGGTTTAAACCTTGGGCTATTCCATTGTCTCTTGGTATGATAGTAAGCTAATTTAACTGTCACTTGGTGAGGGTGAAGGTTGATTCAACTGATTTGTATCTCAAGGTTGGCTGTCTTTTCTTCTGTCCAATTTTAATCCTAATTAGGAGCTGCTAGTTCCATTAAGGAAGGCTTCTTCTTTTTTTTTTTTAAAGCTTTTATATAAAGAATATAAATTTCCAAAGAACAGCTTATAGATGACAATGACTCCCCCCTATAACTTCCCGCCCACCTGCAACCCTCCCCTTTCCCACTCCCTCTCCCCTTGCATTCACATCAAGATTCATTTTCAATTCTCTTTATATACAGAAGATCAGTTTACTATATATTAAGTAAAGATTTCAACAGTTTGCCCCCAAATAACAACACAAAGTGAAAAATACTGTTGGAGTACTAGTTATAGTATTAATTCACAATGGACAGCACATTAAGGACAGAAATCCTACATGATATTTTTTTTTAATTGATTAATTTTCTATGCAATTGCCAATTTAACACCAAGGGTTTTTTTTTTTTTTCATTTTCAATTACCTTTATATACAGAAAATCGATTCAGTATATACTAAGTAAAGATTTCATCAGTTTGCACCCACACAGAAACACAAAGTGTAAAAATACTATTTCAGTACTAGTTATAGCATTACTTCACATTGGACAACACATTAAGGACAGATCCCACATGAGACATAAGTACACAGTGACTCCTGTTGTTGACTTAACAATTTGACACTCTTGTTTATGGCGTCAGTAATCTCCCTTAGGCTCTAGTCATGAGTTGTCAAGGCTATGGAAGCCTTTTGAGTTCGCTGATTTCAATCTTATTCCGACAGGGTCATAGTCAAAGTGGAGGTTCTCTCCTCCCTTCAGAGAAAGGTACCTCCTTCTTTGATGGCCCCGTTCTTTCCACTGGGATCTCACTTGCAGAGATCTTTCATTTAGGTCTTTTTTTTTTTTTTCCAGAGTGTCTTGGTTTTCCATGCCTAAAATATTCTCATGTGCTCTTGAGCCAGATCCGAATGCCTTAAGGGCTGATTCTGAGGCCAGAGTGCTATTTAGGACATCTGCTATTCTATAAGTCTGCTGTGTATCTTGCTTCCCATGTTGGATCGTTTTCTCCCTTTTTTATTCTATCAGTTAGTATTAGTAGACACTAGTCTTGTTTGTGTGATCCCTTTGACTCTTAGACCTATCAGTGTGATCAATTGTGAACTGAAATTGATCACTTGGACTAGTGAGATGGCCTTGGTACATGCCACCTTGATGGGATTGTATTGGGATCCCCTTGCACGTTTCTTTTTTTTTTTTTTTTCTTATTTAGAATATAAATTTCCAAGGTACAACTTGTGGATTGCAATGACTTCCCCACCCATACCTCCCCTCCTCCCCGCTACCCTTCCCCCTTACCCACTCCCTCTCCCCTTTCATTCCCATTCAGATTCATTTTCAATTCTCTTTGTATACAGGAGTTCAGTTTAGTATGTGTTAAGAAAAGATTTTAAACCATTTGCCCTCACATAGCATCCTAGAGTGAAGCATACTCTTTGAGTACTAGTTGTAGCTTTAAATCACATTGTACAGCACATTAGGGACAGAGATCCTACATGATATTATTTTTTTAATTGATTGATTTTTATGTAACTTCCAATTTTTTTTTATCATTTCCAATTGTCTTTCCATACAGAAGATCGATTCAGTATATATTAAGCAAAGATTTTGTCAGTTTGCATCCGCGTAGAGACACAAAATGCAGAAATACTGTTTCAGTCCTAGTTATTGCATTACTTCACCTTGGACAACACATTAAGGACAGATCATACATGGGCCATAAGTACACAGTGACTACTGTTGTTGATTTAACAATTTGCCACTCTTGTTTTATGGCGTCAGCAATCTCCCTAGGCTGTAGTCATGAGTTGCTGAGGCTATGGAAGCCTTTAGTGTTCGCCGACTTGGATCTTGTTCTGACAGGGTCATAGTCAAAGTGGAGGTTCTCTCCTCCCTTCGGAGAAAGGCACCTCCTTCTCTGGTGGCCCTGTTCCTAAGGAAGGCTTATTCTTGGAGAAGTCTTCTACTTGGCAAAGGATACACGAGTAACAGTGCTCTCAAGTTGAACCCTCAAATGCCCCCTTCCCTTAAGTATCTTTGATATCTATTTCTAAAGAATCTACATTCTAAAATGACCTTGAAGTATCTTTGAAGTTTAGTAATTAACATTCCCCCATGATCCACTTCCTGTCTTCAGAAAATATTTCTTTTTATCTTAGTCATCTGCTTTTATTTGCAGGACAGTATGCTAATAAATTACTAACAGAAAACAAAAAAGATAAATCATTCAAATAAAACATTAACATTTGAAAGATAAATTTTGGATACTATAAATCTTTACCTCTAGAAGGAACTGTGACTTTTTGCCTTTCATTTAACATTAGCCTTTCATTTTATACTTTTTAGGATGATGAAAAATAAAATTTATAATCAGAAGTCTATGGTGTTTTGTTTTGTTTTCTGTTTGCTTATCTGCTCAATAACACTTGGGATAGGTGTTTACATAGCAATTAAGATACTCTCATCTCCCATCTGAGACCATGGACTTGATCCCCAGTCTGGTTCCAGATAACAGCTTCCTGCTAATACACACATGGGAGATAGCAGGTGATGGTTCAAGTTGTTGGGTTTCTAGCACTGTTTCATGTAGGAGACCTTGGCTCAGTTCTGAGCTCTTTGTTGTGGGCATATTAAAGATTTATTTATTTACTTGCAAGTCAGAGTTACACAGAGAAAGAAGGAGAGGCAGAGAGAGAGAGAGAGAGAAAGAGAGAGATCTTCTATCCGCTGGTTCACTGCTAGGTTGGCCTCAACAGCCAGAGCTGTGTTGATCTGAAGCCAGGAGCCAGGAGCTTCTTCCTGGTCTCCCATGTGGCTGCAGGGGCCCAAGGACTTGGGCCATCTCCTACTGCTTTCCCAAACCATAGCAGAGAGCTGGATCAGAAGTGAAACATCCGGGACTTACACTGGCACCCATACGGGATGCCGGTACTGCAAGCAGTGGCTTTACCCACTACGCCACAGCATCGGCCCCAAGAACCAGTATTTTTAAAAAGACATAAATAAGAGTATTAAGTAACACTTGCAAAGTAAAAGAGAAAGTATATTTTATTTTGTGAAATAACATAGCTGTTCCCAGTGGGAACAGTAAAGCATCTTATTATGCAGAAACACATTCACCTTATTTATTTGATTGAAGCATTGGATGTTTAGAACTCTGTTGTGGATACTCTTCAGCATTTAAGGTTTGTTTATAAGCTTGGATGAAGATATTTTCCTTTCTTTATGATATTAATTTTAAATGTCTTTTTAAGGACTATTTATTTCTTAATTTGAAAGTCAGAGCAATAGAGAGAGAGAGAAGAAAAAGGAGGAGGAGGAAGAGGTGGAGGAGGAGGAAGAAGAGAGGAGAGAGAGAGAGAGAGAGAGAGAGAGAGAATCTTACATTCACAAGTCCATTCCCCAAAATGGCTACAACAACTGGAGTTAGACCAGACTGAAGCTAGGAACTCCATCCTTATCTCTTACAAGGATGGCAGGAACCCAAGTGTTTGAACCATCATCCGCTACCTCCCCAGGAAAGTTAGTAGGTAGTTGAATCAAAAGCAGAGCAGCCAGGACTTGAATTGGCATTCCACTATGGGATTCTAGTGGCTTAAATCACTGTACCACATTTGCTGCTATCTCATGTTAAATATTTTTAATGACATGTTTCTTCTAATACTTATTATTTTTGTATCCAGTCAACAATATTAATTATAAAATGGATAATATCAAGAGAAATTTTACAAATTTTACCCCTATAAGAATATTTCTGGGAAAATGATTTAATACAAGCAGTTAGATATGCTGAATTTGCTCCTTGCTAAATCTAACATTTAGAGGACTATCTGTTTTAACATACCTAGAAAATTTTAACCAAAAAATTACATTTTTTCTTTTGCTGACTACTTGCTCTAGTTTCCGTGTTTATATTTCAAGTTATATGTTGAATATCTTTATTTTAAATTTAGTTTATTTATTTGAAAGACAGAGTTACAGAGAGAGGCAGAGCCAGAGAGAGAGAGAGAAGCCTTCCTTCTGCTAATTCACTCCTCAAATGACCTCAACGGCCAGAGCTGAGCTGATCCAAAGCTAGGAGCCTGGAGCTTCCTCTGGGTCTCCCACAAGGGTACAGGGACCCAAGGAGTTGGGCCATCTTCTACTGCCTTCCCACGCCATAGCAGAGAGCTGGATCAGAAGTAGAGCAGTCAGAACTGCAACCGGATGCTGGCACTATAAGCTGGGGCTTTAACCCTCTGCACCATAGTGCCAGCCCTTAAAAATCTTAGTTTTGAATTTCTAGTGCCCTGAAAATTTTAAGCATGAAATCATTTAGACAGCCCGCATAAGAACCATTAGTGTAAGAGTTCAAAACTTTAAAAAAAAAATAAGAGCATCTGTAAAACCATATTGAAAATAGCAAATAAAAGCTAACTTTTTGCATTGACCCTTGGATGAAACTTTAAATTTGGTTTTGGAAAATTAGAATCAATTTTGAAAGAGTTCTAGGGGGTAAAATAAGGTGGTAAAAATGAAGAGAGCATGTCTCTTAGTATATGTGAAATTTTTCATGTGCTTTATAGTCACAATAAATTTTATGTCTCCCTTGTTCATCTAGTGCTCTTTTCATTTAACTGACATGTCACCTTGAAAATATTTTCTGGGAAAGAGCCTTTTATAAAAGGATGGCTCCTCTTATTACTTAAAAGACACACTATCCTGTATGTTTTTTGAAGATTTGCTGTTATTTTATTTCCACTGAAACCTGAGCTCTGAGCATTATAAGTAATTTTTCCAGTATATAATTTAATACAAAGTTATTATTTCCAGTATATAATTTAATACAAAGTTATTAAATTATCCTAAAACAACTGAGATCCATTCCTGCCCTTTTAATACATATTTTTTTAAAAACACTCCAAGAAATATGGGGTTTTCTTTTTAAAGAAGAAAAAATAATAATTATTTTAATTTCAGTATATATGTTAGTAATATTGGAAACATTCTAATATTCAAAGCAGCAAAATTTGTTTCTAATTACATGTAATCTCTATCACAATTACGATTTATTTTATTAACATTAATTCTTGGTTATAGATAGAACTGATCTCTAAGGCCAGTCCAAAGAGAAAAATCTTTGTAGTCTATATGCTATGATCAATGAATTAAGTGCAGGTGCAATTAAACTCTCATTTAAGTCAATAATTAGTAAATTTCATCAATGTAAGATTGCTCATCTTAGAAATAAAGATCTGCCGTTATCGCCTGGGTCATTAAATTGGTTTTATTGGCTACACTTCTTCTAGATTAATGGCTTTTCTGCTTAGATGCACGACTCTGGGAAGTGAGTGCTTCATGTTGGACTCTGATACATGAAAGCCTGACACCTGTCCTGTGCTGACTCACTTGACTGTGTGCTCCTATTCCTGTACGGTGCGTCATGAGCACATTGGGAGTGGTGGCAACAGCAAGGACAAACCCTGTTAAATTCTTCCTCTTAGTGAAATATCATCTATTTTTCTCATTCAAATTTTACTCAATTTTATTTCAGGAGTCAGCTTAATAATATCTTCCTGGTTGCCTACTACTGAAAATCATATTTTCCATTAAAATGCAAAGAACAAAAAAGCTGATATTACTTCCTTGGCACTTCCTACCTTTTATAGCATATCATAATTATTCATATGCATACTCAAATTTCTTAATGCCTTTGCTGTAATCAATAGTTTATTTTGCTATGATTTCACAAATACCTGTAGAATGTAAAGGACAATGCTAACACATCTTTGAATACTTTCACAGTTGCTGGTAAGATTCATTTTCAGTTACAAAAATAAAATACATTTATGTGTATTTGTAGAAATGTATGTGTGTACATCTGTAGTTACAAAATATGCATGTAAATAACTCATCTATAAATTCATTAATATATCTATCCATGCATGGAAGCAGGATACACAGCAGACTCAGAATGGCAGATGTCCTAAATATCACTTGGCCTCAGAATCAGCCCTTAAGGCATTCAGATCTGGCTCAAGAGCCCATGAGAGTATTTTAGGCATGGAAACCCAAGACACTCTCCAAAAAAAAAAAAAAAAGATGACCTAAATGCCTAAATGAAAGATCTCTGCGAGTGAGATTCCAGTGGAAAGAACGGGGCCATCAAAGAAGGAGGTACCTTTCTCTGAAGGGAGGAGAGAACGTACACTTTGACTATGACCCTGTCAGAATAAGATCGAAATTAGCCAACCCAAAAGGCTTCCATAGCCTCAGCAACTCATGACTAGAGCCTAGGGAGGTTACTGACACCATAAACAAGAGTGTCAAATTGCTAAGTCAACAACAGGAGTCACTGTGTACTTATTCTCATGTGGGATCTGTCCTTAATGTGTTCTCCAATGTGAAGTAATGCTATAGCTAGTACTGAAGCAGTATTTTACACTTTGTGTTTCTGTGTGGGTGCAAACTGATGAAATCTTTACTTAGTATATACTGAATCTATCTTCTGTATATAGATAATTGAAAATGAATCTTGATGTGAATGGAATGGGAGAGGGAGCAGGAGATGGGAGCTGTGTGAATGGGAGGGAAGTTATGGGGTGGGGAAAGCCACTGTAATCCGTAAACTGTACTTTGGAAATTTATATTTACTAAATAAAAAAATAAAAATATTAATTATTTCATTGAGCACCATGCCAAGCACTAAGACCATAAAACAGATTAGTAGGTGAAACAAATGGTTCTATTCCTGAAAGAGACTAAAATACTATGTGGAAGATAAAATAAAAGTGTAATAAAATAAAAAATGCTTTTGTAGAATCAAGCACAAGCTGCCATGGAAATAGCACAGAGTATGACTTTGAATGAAGTCCCTCTTTAAGCTTCATTTTTTGCTTTTTGTTTTTATCTATTGAGGTGTTCTAGAAAGATACATAATGTTTTTCTATGTGTTGGAATATTGGTGAAACATTTATTTACCTGTTTCCAGATTTAATGGCCACATTGTAATTCTGTGTCTACCTATCTGCACTTGTGTGTTAACTGTATGTATGTCATCGCTTATCCCATACCACATATCTACAAATATAGAAAAGGACCAAAGAGCCTGACATATAATTAGGACACAATAAATATCTCTTCCTTTTCTGATTCCAGTGCATTCTGATAAGGTGGAGGAGTGTTTGTAGAAAAGGCTGTGATGACATCTCTGTGATGCCTGTTTGTTATTGTCCATATATCTAGGTGCCACATTGTGTGTTTTTGTGGTTCTGGAGTTGCCTCTTTAGAAACCTTCACTGTACTCTATGTACAAAGGCCACTAGATGGGGCTTGTGTGCTTAGCACTTTATGATTTAGCAAAATGCACTTCCTTTTAGTTTTTTTAAAATTCAGAAACACTTCTCTTTAGCCTATCCTGTTCTTTATTAACTGTAACATTGTGAGCAATTCTCATTGGAGATCTTTTTATATTAGCAAATGTGCAACATAACCATTGCACTTACAAACGTGACATTCCTCAAAGCAAAAAAAACAAATCTCTTTGCAACCAGGCACATTTATCTCTTGAGATGCTAAATGCGTGATCCCATTACCAACCTAATGGTTGTTTTCAAAACTGTCTCATCGTATAATAGAAACTCAGATACAGAACATTGGATGCTATAGTTCCTACTTTTGGGGAATGGAAATTGTCTTTAAACTTAATCATGAAGTTTGCTCCTTATCTACTTCTAATGTTGGTTTTCCCCTGAAACAGTGGTCCTCAAACTTTGACACACATCAGCATTATCTGGCAGGATTTATAAAATCGAATGATTAGCTGCACACCCGCATATCTGATTCAATGAGTCTGGAGTGGACTGTGCATCACCAAGTACCCAGGCACTGTTGATAGTGCTGGCTCAGGGGCTGGACTTGAAGAATGCGTGCTGCATGCCAAGTCTTTCTGTGGATAAGGCACTGCCATCCACTATTAGGCCTCCTGCATCAAGAGAGCAACATGTCATATCTCAACATTCATCTCTCCAGGTCCTGACCTTGGGACAAGAGCCAGAACTAAGGGATGGTTTGAGCTTTTATTATATTCAGGCTCCTAACCACCAGGTACCCAGTACCCCACCTTAGGTATTAAGGTGCATTTAATTTAACTTTATTTTAACTGCATTAAAACATGGAGGAGTTCTATTCTGTATCTCCAATCCAAGACCTAATACTAACTTGTAAAATAATATGAGGAGTTTTGCCCAAGACATCAAGGTTTTGAGTTCTGATTTCCCTGTGGTTGATTTTCCTTTGGCTCATTGACTTTTGGATTTCGGATCCCCACCCACCAACCCTGCATTTTGGACCTTCTTCTCCTAGGCCCAGTGATCTGCTGTTTTCACAGCCTCATTCATTCTGATCTCAGCACCTACTTTTCTTATTTGCATCAAGCTCTCAGGCATGACTTTATCTCCTAGGGACCTGCCCAAGCACTCTTGAACTTCTTTGTGTACTGTTTCTACAGCCAGATAATTCAGCTTCTCATCTTTTTATCCTTTCATCAGTTCTTAACCACTAGTGATATTCCAGGTACTATCCTGTCTAGTCCCTATGGCTAGGTTGGCAAGCACGTCTTTTGAGATCTCCATTGTTGTTTTGTGTTTTTGTTTCTTCTTGCTGTCACCAGTTTGTTGTTTTCCATGTCAATCAGCTTTTTCAATTATAGGCTCCTGGCTTTTGTAACCACCAATTAGTTGACTGTTGCATGGCATCTCAGTGTCTACTTTCTCCAATCTTATGCCAGCATTATCACTTCACTTGATCTTAGCCAAAAGGCTGAGAAGCAATGCCAGCATTATCTCTGGCAACCTGAGCATCTTCCTCTCATCTGCTTCTCATCATCCCTCCTGCACTGCTGCCTCTCAGTTAAGATAAAGATAAAGCCTTCAAATGTGTGGC
Source organism: Sylvilagus floridanus (assembly GCA_949820135.1). NCBI lineage: Eukaryota > Metazoa > Chordata > Mammalia > Lagomorpha > Leporidae > Sylvilagus > Sylvilagus floridanus. Next base: position 114,119,418 of record OX463230.1, read on the forward strand.
TTGTATCTTCAATGGTGTGCTAGCATACCCTACCTCATTTGATCTACCATTTCAAATGATTGATTTTAATTATGAGAAATCCTATTTTTCATATGATTTCGTTTCACTTTCATATAACTTTTTCAAGATTTTTAAAACGTATTTGACCAACATAGTGACAGAGAAAGAGAGAGAGGAAGAGACAGAGAAGTCTTCCATCTGCTCATTCACTCTCCAAATGGCCACAATGGCTAGGGCCGATCCATGCTGATGCCAGGAGCCTGGGACTCCATCCAGGTCTCCTCTGTGGGTGTCAATGGCCCAGGTGCTTCCCAGGCACACTCTCTGGGAGCTGGATCAGGAGTGAAGCAGCCAGTGCGGGAACCTGTGCTCTATTATGGGATGCCAGTGTCACAAGTGGAGGCTTAGCCCATCACAATGCCAACTTTACCTTCATATAATTTTTATAGTTCTGTAATTTTAAAAATTATTTAAATCTTGGAGTAGTTAGGCTTTTTTCACCCTGTTTATCATCCTGTAACATATCTTACACAACAGTTGGTTACTATCATATTACTTGTGTTCTCCACCATTACCTACTTGCATTATCATTAATTTACTTAGGTCAGATATTATAATTTTTGATCAGAATGGTCTCTTGTGGCCCAGAAGCTCCCATTTTATGATAACACAACATGTTTACTTCCAAGTCTCTTTCTGACATTCTTTCATGGTTTCCATATGATAACCTTAAATACATGCCTTAACTCTGTCCACTATTGTAAATCTTCCTATATTGAAAAGGCTAGTCAGAAAGTATAGTGCACAACACCAGACACTTTAAATCAATTAGAATGAGGATCAGCAGAAATATACCACAATTTCCCCTTATTTTTCTCTGCTTCAGCATTACACATAATTAGATACTCCAAGAGTCTACAATGCAAAAGCCATTCATTAATGAAGGGGAGGCTGTTGAAGACAACAGTAAATATTTTAGAGGACTTGGAGCTAAAAGAATTAAGCTATTTGGACAGATAGAATTTTTACCAAGTTCTTCACCTAATTATATATGTGATACAAGTTAGGCTTGATTTATTCACATGGGATGCTGCAGAGTGAAGCATCTCCTGAGTACTAGGGGTAATAGGAACAATTGCTTCAGTGAGCCTAGTACTGTCATAGCAGCCCTGCCAGAACAGATGGCTCTGCGTTTATTCCAGTCTAGGGACTCAAATTGGCAACAGTCAAACAAAAATCCTGAAAAGCTTGTCAGCAGTTGTGGAAATGAATTTTCTCTATTTAAAAAGTCATTCATGACATTCCTCGGAGAAAGCAAATAAAATCAGAGTTTTTTGCCACTTTGACCACTAGTGTATATAATTTGGGGCTCTTAATTTTAATATTATATAAATATGTATATATAAAACATATATGTGTCTAATCTGAGACACATATACAGTATGCTATCAGTATGCTAATTGGTGAAAAAAACCAAAAGTAACATACACTTAATATATAGTAATATACTATTATATTATACAACATATGTATTTTATATACCATATGTCTATTTGCCAGGTTCTCTTAGAAATATGTCAATATTATATAACAGCAGTTGCTAATTCTGACATTAATATATGTTCCTTTGTATTTTAAAATCTACAGTGCTACTAGAATAAGAGTTTTAAGGTTTTCTTTAATAATAGCCTGTATTTTTTTCTATCTTTGCCAAAGCATTTTACCATACCATGTTAGAATTTTAATAACACTTGAATTATATTTTGATCAACCAATTGCGCTTCTTTATTAACATCTTTTTCTCTTGCATATGAGTAGTTAACATAGTAGTTTCTTTGGGATTTAAATGAAAATTTATTTGGCATTTTTGGGCCAAGAATACTAAATTAACTCTGGGGAAAATTTTTTTTTCATGCATTCCTCATGAATTAAAATTTTTTCAATAAAAAAGGAAAACTATAAAAAAAGGATAATACCTTGGTGCTCTTCAATACTATAGAACTGAAACTGTTTTCAAATAAGCATGGCTATCCTACTATTCTTTATGTTGATAGTGCTAAATGTAGATATCTAAGTGGAAGGGTTTCCTCATGTCTGTATGTATTCAGAGTTTTTAGGTAGTCTGAGCTCAGGCATGATATGTGTCCTGATGTTAAAATTCTAACTGAACTGACCAATCATGTTCTACCTACCCACAAGTTTGCCAAAGTAGCACCTGTTACTTTATTTATTTTTTAAAGATTTATTCATTTATTTGAGAGACAGAGTTACAGACACGGAGTGGGAGAGACTGAAAAAAGTCTTCCATCTGCTGGTTCACTTCCTAAATGGCCACAATGGCCAGAGCTGGGCCAATCTGAAGCCAGGAGCCAGTAGCTTCATCTGGGTCTCCCATGTGGGTGCAGGGGCCCAAACACTTGGGCCATTTTCCATTGCTTTCCCAGGCCATCAGCAGAGAGCTGGACTGGAAGTGGAGAAGCTGGGATTCAAACTTGTGCCCATATGGGATGCCAGCACTGCAGACAGAAGCTTAACCTACTACACCACAGCGCCAGCCCCAACACCTGTTACTTTATTTGAACTAATAACCTAATCTCAGTAGATCTCTTAACAACCTCATTCTCTTCTATCAATGAATATATATATATATATATACATAGCATTTGATTCTAACTTTGTGAAACATATATTAATATCTAAATAATGAATCATGTCTCTATCAGATTGACAAATCTGGAAAACAAGAAAAGTAATATTCATAGACTAGTGTTATTTTTCTGATTTGTTTCATGCTTTAAAAATTGATTTTGATGGTTTATGTGATCACTGTACTTTCTGCTCTGGTCCATGGGAAGATTTAATTTTATAGCAAATTAATATCTATACAGTTTATACAGAAAAATGTTAAGATTTGAAATCATAAAAGAATATTGAAAACATAGGTGAATTAGGTATATGTTAGATGGGGAAAGATAACCCTAAATTTAAACAAAATGCTATAAATTTTACTGTATGTTTTATTATGGGCCTTGTAGAACATGGATCTTGATTTGAATCATAAACTAGACACTTAGTGATTCCACAGTACGCTCAACTGGGGAGGACTAAACTGCTGTCACAGATATTCTCAAATGTATATCACATTTCGAACAAATTAGAGGCTCATTTTTCAGTGTCCAAGGCCAATCTGCCTAATTGCAGTTGGCTTTTCTCCACGTGGTGGTTCAGGACCCTCTGCTTATGCATGTAAACAACAGGTCTCGTTGAGAAGGCCTCACACTTAGCATGTTTTATGCAGCAGGGCTAACTTTCCTTGAAGTTAAATGACTTTTTTTGTCTCATCTTCAAATATTAGGTTTTATGCAGAAATATGTTATCTTTAAAGTTATATTTTAAGACTTGAGAGAATAATATTTAAAACAAAATAAAATTAGAGAAAAAAATCACATTGCAACAATAATTCAAGTACAATTTCCCTGTGTTAATGTTCGTGTATTTGTGGACATAGAGAACCCAAATAAATTCTGCAAATGCTAATAGTCGTTATTGTTAGGCATTTTGGGTATGGGTGGTTTTAATTATCTTATCACTGTGTTTTGTTCACTAGACCAAGCTTTTATTTTGAGGAAAAAAGTGAGTATGCAATACTGAACTCCTTCAGCTACTGAAACAGTATCTGAATTAATTCATGAGCTCTAACTCATGACCTTTCAGAACATCTGTTGTCTCCCCTGCCCCCAAAAGAAAATTGGCTCATCCCTGCTTGCCATAGACAGCTTGGCTATATACTTTTATTCTTTGCTAAGAATCCACAGCAGCCTGGGTATTTGTTAGCTTTTTATTACTGTAAGGAAATAACAAAAGCAGGGTAATTTTATAAGAAGGAGATTTGCTTTGGCTCCTGGTTCTGGAGGTTCTCAACCCAAGATCAAGCAAGCCCAAACAGTCCAGCCTGTGGCTGTAGCATTCTTTTTTTGTTTGTTTTTTTAATATCTATTTACTTATTTGAAAGGCAGAGTTATAGAGAGGCAGAGGCAGAAAGAGAGAAGGTTTTCCAAGTGCTGGTTCACTCCCTAAATGGCCACAACAGTCGGGGTTGGGCCAATCCAAAACCCAGAACCAGGAGCTTCTTCCTGGTCTCCCACATGGGTGCAGGGGCCTAAAGACTTGAGCAATCTTCTACTGCTTTTGTAGGCCATAGTAGAGAGCTGGATCAGAAATAGAGCAGCTGGGACTCAAGCCAGCACTCATACGGGATGCCAGTACTGCAGATGGAGGCTTTGTCCACTACACCACTGCACCTGCCCCAGCTGGGCCATTCTTGCTGGCCTAGTCCCAAGGTGCCCCTGGTATCACATGGCAGTAGACAGGGAGCCCAACTATATTTAACAATGCATCTCTCCTTTTTTCCTTATAAAGCCACCAGGATCAATTATGCGGCCTCCATCCTAAAGACATAATGCAGTTTAGTCAATTCCCAAGACCCCACATCTAAAGAACATAACTGAATTAAGCTTGTACCCTCCTGATGCCATTAACTAATGACTTTGGGATTTAAAATCCTGTGTGAGTTAAGGACCAAACCATATTCAAACCACAGCAGCAAGTCTTTAAAGTTTTCTTTAGTAAATGTTGGGTAGAAGGAAACAAAAATTAAGGGTAACCATTTGATACCACTGAGATGAACTTTTAAAAAAGCACTCATGACTCGCACAACACAGTTTCTTGTTATTAAATTAAAGTAAACTCAGATTAGGTAACAACACTTTTAATTTATTCTCAGAAGGCATTTTGTGTTTGGGGGAAATCTGGCTAATGAATGAATTCAATCAAGCAGACAAAAAATAAATACAATTTCCCTCTTGGTGTGCAAGATAATTAATGCTTTGAACATGTGAATCATTGCTATATATCATGCTAAGGATATAAAAGATTTTTTTTCTTAAGATAGTGCTATTTTGTTGGAGTAATTTTTAAGTATTACTGTGTTAGTTATTTAATATTTACTTATTATAAAGTCATCCAATGAGCACAAGGAATCAATTTAAGTAAGCACAACATTTTAAGCTAAGGACTCATGCCAATGTTTTTTTTTTAAATTTTAATTAATGAACATAAATTTCCAAAGTACAGCTTATGGATTACAGTAGCTTCCCCCACCCATAACTTCCCTCCCACCCACAACACTCCCCTCTCCCACTCCCTCTCCCGTTCCATTCACATCAAAATTAATTTTAAATTATCTTTATGTATAGAAGATCAATTTAGCATATATTAAGTAAAGATTTCAACAGTTTGCACCCACACAGAAACACAAAGTGTAAAATACTATTTGAGTACTAGTTATAGCATTAAACACCTAAGAATAATTGTGTATTAATTACAGAGTTCAACCAATAGTTTTAAGTAGAACATAAAAAATACTAAAAGAGTAAAGTATTAAGTTTTTTTTTCTTTTTTTGTTATTTATATATATGTATAATTCAATAAATGTGAATTTACAAAGTGCAACTTTTGTATTGTTATGGCTTCCCCCCAACCTCCCTCCCTCCCGTGGCCCTCCCCTCTCCCACTCCCTCTCCCATCCCCCCCCTTCATCGAGTTTCATTTTCAATTACCTTCATATATTGAAGATCAACTTAGTATATACTAAGCAAGGATTTCAACAGGCTGCACTCACACAACTGCACAAGGTATAGGGTATTGTTCGACTAGTAGTGTTGTTTTTAAGTTTCATAGTAAAACACATTAAGGACAGAGATCCTACGTGGGGAGCATGTACCCAGTGACCCCCGTTGTTGAAATAACAATTGGCACTCTGATTTATGATGTCAGCAATCACCCGAGACTCTTGCTATGAGCTGTCTAGGCTATGGAAGCCCCTTGAGTTCTCCAACTCTAAACTTGTTTAGTCAAGGCCGTATCACAGTGGAGGTTTCTTCCTCCCTTCAGAGAAAGGCGCCTCTCTCCTTGATGGTCTGTTCCTTCTGCTGGGGTCTTGTTCACCAGGATCTTTCATTTAGATTGTTTTTTGCCACCGTGTCATGGCTTTCCATGCCTGTGAGACTCTCATGGACGTTTCAGCGAGATCCAAATGCCCCAAGGGTTGATCTGAGGCCAGAGTGCTGTTTGGGGCGTTTGCCATTCTATGAGTCTGCTGTGTGTCCTGCTTCCCCTGCAGGATCATTCTCTCCCTTTTAATTCTATCCTTCATTATTTACTTACACTGGTCTTATTTGTGAAATCTCTTCGACACATACCCTATCTTTTTGATCGGTTGTGTATTTATACTTATTACTTTGACAAATGCGCTGGCATTGGTACCTGCCTCCTTGGTAAGATTGAGTTGAAATCCCCTGGCACATTTCTAGTTCCACCATTGGAGGTAAGTCCAAGTGAGCATGTGCCGACCTGTATATCTCCTCCCTCTCTTATTCCCACTCCTATGTTTAACAGAGATCACTTTTCTGTTAATTTTAAACGCCTAAGAATCATTGTGCATTGATTACAGCGTTCAACCAGTGGTCTTATGTAGAACAAACAGAGCAACAACAACAACAACAACAAAAATACTAAAAGAAATAAAATAGTAAGTCGTTCCTCAACAGTCTAGACAAGGGCTGATCATGTCATTGTCTCTCATAGTGTCCATTTCACTTCAATGGGTATCATTTTAGATGTTTGTTTAGTTGCCATCGATCAGGGAGAACATATGACATTTGTCCCTTTTTGGACTGGCTTATTTCACTCAGCATGATGTTTTTCAGCTTCCTCCATTTTGTTGTAAATGCTCAGATTTCATTGTTTTTTACTGCTGTATAGTGTTCCATAGAGTACATATCCCATTGTTTCTTTATCCAGTCATCCGTTGATGGACATTTAGGTTGATTCCGTGTCTTAGCTATTGTGAATTGAACTGCAACAAATATTGAGGTGCAAATGGCTCTTTTTTTCTCCCCTTTAATTCCATTTGGGTAAATTCCAAGGAGTGGGATGGTTGGGTCCTGTGGTAGTGCTATATTCAGGTTTCTGAGGACTCTCCGAACTGTCTTCCATAGTGGCTTTACCAGTTTGCATTCCCACCAACAGTGGATTAGTGTCCCTTTTTCCCCACATCCTTGCCAGCATCTGTTGTTGGTTGAATTCTGTATGTAAGCCAATCTAACCGGAGTGAAGTGAAACCTCATTGTGGTTTTGATCTGCATTTCCCTGATGGCTAGGGATCCTGACCATTTTGTCATGTGTCTGTTGGCCATTTGGATTTCCTCTTTTGAAAAATGTCTGTTAAGTTCCTTGGCCCATTTTTTTATTGGGTTGTTTGTTTTGATTCTGTGGTGTTTTTTGATCATTTTATAGATTCTAGTTGTTAATCCTTTATCTGTTGTGTAGTTTGCGAATAACATCTCCCATTCTGTTGGTTGCCTCTTCACTTTCCTGACTGTTTCCTTTGCTGTAAAGAAACTCTTCAATTTGAGGTAATCCCATTTGTTTATTTTATCTTTGATTACCTGTGCCTCTGGGGTCTTCTCCAGGAATTCTTCGTCTGTTCCAATATCTTAAAGGGTTTCCCCTATGCTCTCAATTAGTTTCATGGTGTTGTGGTGCTTCTTTAGTTCTTTGATCCATGTTGAGTGGATTTTTGAATAAGGTGTAAGGTAGGGGTCTTGCTTCATACTTCAACATGTGGACATCCAGTTTTCCCAGCACCATTTGTTGAAGAGGCTGTCCTTGTTCCAGGGGTTGGTTTTAGGTCCTTTGTCGAATATGAGTTGGTTATAGATGTTTGGATTGATCTCCGGTGTTTCTATTCTGTTCCGTTGGTCTATCCTTCTGTTTTTGTACCAGTACCAGGCTGTTTTCATTATAACTGTCTTGTAGTATGTCTTGAAGTCTGGAATTGTGATGCCTCTGGCCTTGATTTTATTGTAAAGGATTGCTTTAGCTATTCTCGATCTCCTGTTTCTTCATATCAATTTCAGCATCATTTTTTCTAGGTCTTTGAAGAATGACTTTGGTATTTTGATCGATATTGCATTGAACTTGTAAATTGATTTTGGGAGAATGGACATTTTGATAATATTGATTCTGAGCATGGTAGGTTTTTCCATTTTTTTGTGTCATCTTCTATTCTTTCTTTAGTGTTTTGTAATTTTTATCATAGAGGTCTTTGACATCCTTGGTAAAATTTATTCCAAGGTACTTTATTGTTTTTGTGGCTATCGTGAATGGGAATGATCTTAGAAGTTCTTCCTCGGCCCTGGCACTATCTTTGTATACAAAGGCTGTTGATTTCTGAGTGTTGGCTTTGTATCCTGCTACTTTATCAAACTCTTCTCTGAGTTCCAATAGTCTCTTACAGGAGTTTATCGGGTCCTCTATATATAGTATCATGTAATCTGCAAATAGGGATAGTTTAACTTCCTCCTTTCCCATTTGTATCCCTTTAATTTCTTTTTCTTGCCTGATGGCCCTGGCTAACACTTCTAGGACTATATTGAATAGCAATGGTGAGAGTGGGCATCCCTGTCTGGTGCCAGGTTTCAGTGGAAATGCCTCCAACTTTTCCCCATTCAATATGATGCTGGCCATTGGTTTATCATAGACTGCCTTAATTGTGTTGAGGAACATCCCTTCTAACCCAAATTTGCTTAGGGTTTTCATCATGAAAGGGTGTTGTATTTTGTCAAATGCTTTCTCTGCATCTATTGAGATAATCATATGATTTTTGTTTCTCAATTTATTAATGTGATGTATTACATTGATTGACTTTCGAATATTGAACCATCCCTGCATACCAGGGATAAATCCCACTTGGTCCAGGTGAATGATCTTTCTGATGTGCAGTTGGATTCGGTTTGCCAGAATTTTGTTGAGTATTTTTGCATCTATGTTCATCAGGGAGATTGGTCTGTAGTTTTCTTTCTCTGTTGTGTCTTTTCCGGGCTTAGGAATTAAGGTGATATTGGCTTCGTAGAAAGAATTTGGGAGGATTCCCTCCCTTCCAGTTGTTTTGAATAATTTGAGAAGAACTGGGGTTATTTGTTCTCTAAATGTCTGGTAAAATTTGGTGGTGAAGCCATCCGGTCCTGGGCTCTTCTTTTTCGGTAGTGCGTTTATTACTGATTCAATTTTTTCCATGGTTATGGGTCTGTTTAGATTTTCTATATCTTCATGACTCAGTTTAGGAAGGTTGTATGTGTCCAGGAATCTATCCATTTTTTCCAGTTTCCCCAATTTGTTAGCATACATCTCTTTGTGGTGGTTTCTAATGATTCTTTTATTTCGGTTGTGTCTGTTGTTACATTTCCATAACTATCTTTGATTTTACAGATTTGGGTCTTCTCTCTCCTTTTCTTGGTTAGTTGGGCCAATGGTGTGTAGATTTTGTTTATTTTTTTTCAAAGAACCAGCTCCTGGTTTTGTTGATCTTTTGTATTGTTTTTTTGGTTTCAATTCTGTTTATTTCTTCTCTGATCTTTAGTATTTCTTTCCTCCTTCTGGATTTGGGCTTGATTTGCTGCTGTTTTTTCTAAATCCTTGAGGTGCATGGAGAGTTCATTTGTTTGGTTCCTTTCCAGCTTCTTGATATAGGCACCAATTGCTATAAACTTTCCTCTTAGCACTGCTTTTGCTGTGTCCCACAGGTTTTGATAGGTTGTGTTATCATTTTCATTTGTTTCTAGAAATCTTTTGATTTCTCTTTTAATTTCTTCGATGACCCACTGTTCGTTTAGGATCATGTTGTCCATTCTCCATATATGTACATATGGTGTAGAGATTCTTGGGTTGTTGACTTCAAGTTTCACTGCTCTATGGTCTGAGAAGCTGCATGGTATAGTTTAAATTTTTTTGAATTTATTGAGGCTCCCTTTATGGCCTAGCATATGGTCAATCCTAGAGAACGTTCCATGTACTGGGGAGAAATACGTGAACTCTGTGGCTGTGGGGTGGAAGGTTCTGAAGATATCTGTTAGGTCTATTTGGTCTGTAGTATCAATTAACTCTGTTGTTTCCTTGTTGAATTTCTGTCTGGTTGATCTGTCCATTGGTGAGAGTGGGGTGTTGAAGTCCCCTGTTACGATTGTATTTGAATCCATATCTCCCTTTAAATCCTTTAGTAATTCTTTCAGGTAGCCAGGCACCCTGTAATTAGGTGCATATACATTTATAATAGTAATGTCTTCCTGTTGGATAGATCCTTTAATCATTATATAGTGCCCTTCTCTGTCTCTTTTAATAGTTTTTATGTTAAAGTCTATTTTGTCTGATATCAGGATGGCCACACCAGCTCTTTTTTGATTTTTGTTAGCTTGGAGTATCTTTTTCCATGCTTTCACTTTCAGTCTGCATGCATCTTTGCTGATAAGGTGTGTCTCCTGAAGGCAGAATAGATGGATTCTCTTTCTTGATCCAATCAGCTAGTCTATGTCTTTTGGTAGTAGAATAAAGACCATTCATATTCAGTGTGATTACTGTTAAGTACTGTCTTTTCCCATTCATGTTTCCTAAACGAGCTGTTTATGTATTTTGAACTTTGTTTGTAGGTTACTCTACATTCACTTTTTTTTTTGTAGTGAAGTTCTTGTTTTTGTATTCCTGTGTGCAGCACGTCTTTGAGCAAGTGTTGTAGGGTTGGACGTGTGGATACAAATTCTTTCAGTTTCTGTTTGTCTTGGAAGATTTTTATTTACCCTTCATTCATAAATGATAGCTTTGCAGGGTATAGTATTCTAGGTTGGCATTGTTTGTCTTTTAAAACTTGAAATATATCATGCCATTGTCTCCTTACCTGTAGTGTTTGCAATGAGAAGTCTGGGGTGAGTCTGATTAACTTACCTCTGAATGTGATTTGTCGTTTTTCTCTGGCACATTTTAGGATTTGTTATTTGTGTGTCACTGAGCTGAGTGTTGCCACAATGTGTTGCAGTGAATTTCTCTTCTGGTCTACCCTGTTCAGAGTCCTGGCTATCTGTTGAATTTGCCTGTTGTTATCCAGCTGCCTTTGTTTGAAGTTTTCTGATATTATTTCATTGAAAACACCTTCCAATCCATTCTCTCTTTCCACCCCCTCAGGACTCCTATTATCCGAATATTACACCGTTGATTGAATCTTGTAGGTCTCTGACCATATTTTTTAATTTTTTTAATTTCTTCTTCCTGCGTTTGAACTGAACTGTATTATTTCTGGAAGTTTATCTTCAAATTCTGATATTCAGTCTTCTATTTCATCTGTTCGATTTCCGAGGGATTCCATGGTGTTTTTTAGATGGTCAATTGAGTTTTTCATTTCCAGTATTTCATTCTGGCTTCTCTTTAGGATCTCTAATCCTTGGGCTTGTTTTTCGTTCAGCTCGCGACACAGTTTCTCATTATTTCTAATTAATCTGATTATTAATTTTCTGAATTCTTTTTCTGGCATGGTTTCAAATTCTTCTTCTTCTTCAGCCTCTGCTTTGTTTGGTTTAGCCTGCTCCATTGACGAGTTTATATTTCTTCTATGTTCTTATTTTGGGTTTTTGTTTTGATTTTGGCATTCCGTCTGGGTGGTTTTTCAGGTTGATTTCCCTCTGCTATGGGCTGCTGTGAGTCTGTACCAATATCCAGTGTAAGCAGGCTGCTCTGCCTTCTAGTGTTTGTTTGTTTATTTTTTACTTACTTATTTATTTATTTGTAATTTGAGTGGGCTGGTGTTAGGGCTTTGAGGTGCCAATCTCTGCCCCTTGGGGGCCAGTTTCCTTGTTCCTATGTTCGCCCTTACGTGTCTGTGCCTGGGGTTCATTGGTCAGCCACTCTCTCTCACTGCACCTCCTGTGTGAGGAGTGTCAAGTAGCTCCAGACCACCTTTGGACTCCGCCCCTGCAGCTTCCACCTTTGGAACAGAGGCCAGCCTCCTTTAAGCCTGAATGTAAACAAACAGGATGGCTGCACTCTGCCCACTGCAGCTCTGATTGTGAGTTTGGTGGCTCCTAAGGATCCTGGCGTTTTCGAACCCTCAGTTTGTCCCCCTGGATCCTGCCCTCTTCCCGCGGGTAATATTCATTTTTTTCCTGGTAACTTGAGTAGACTGGTGTCAGGGCTTTGAGCTGCCCTCCCTAGCTGCCTGCCCCTGTGCAAGGATTGTCCTGTGGCTCCACTCCACCTTTGGGCTCCTCCTCCGAAGGTTAGTGTGGAGGCAGAGGCAATTCTCCTTTAAGCCCGAATATAAACAAACAAGATGGCTGCTTCCCGCCCGCTGCAGCTGCGATTTGGGGGAGGGATCCTGGATTGTTTAGTCCCTCAATTAGTCCCCCTGAATCGTGCACTCTTTCCGCAGGTGCTACTCTGTTCTGTTTTCTATTTCCTCTCCCACTCAGTCGTGCGTGTCTCAGTGTCCGTCCCAGGGTGGGTTGGGGGAGGGTTGGCAGCAGCTGTTACAGCGGTGCTGGGTGAGAGCCCAGCACTGGTGCGTACACACTCCTGCTGGTGTCCGGCTCTTCAGGCGTCCGCGTTCTCCTCGCAGGTCCACCCTGTCTCCCCAGTTTCGGAAGAGCTTCCCTTTCCCTGAAACTACAAATTCTCACCCCTCTTTGAACCTTCCCTTCCTGGACCATTGGTGTGCTCCCTCCCTATTCTGCCATCTTGGAACTCACTCTCCCAATGTTTTCTTTAATATATTTTATTTTAAATATCTATATTTTGAGTTTCACATTGGTAAGAAAATTCTGACTACTTTTAGCACCTACACTTGTAATGATGTGTACTTTTATTTTCTATTAGTTTTACTATATGGAAAATTGGTTTATTAAATAGGGGGAATTGATAGAGTACAAGCAGGTGTGAGCATTTTTTAAAATTAGTCCCTAATAAAGTAATTTTATATATGTTATTTCTCAAATGTCCCTTTCCAGATTAATTTAGATAATAAGCAAGTATATTTTATTTTAGTGTTAAAATTCTAGTCCTGCCTAATAACCAATAATGCCTGGCCAGTATGATCGTCACAACCCAAGCTCTTGGGTAAGCATTTCTCTCCTCAATCGTGAGCCTGACCCAGCCTGGGAAAGCAGGGGGAGGGATATCAGGATGTCAGCTTGGTTTTTATTGCTCTAGCCCCTTCTACCTCCTCTTCTACTGCATTCCCACATGCTCACGCTCCTCCTGGAGTTGGACAGGAGCCTGAGGAGAGGGAAATATCATCTGTGGAAACATCTTCTGGCATAGCAGAATCTCATTCAGAGGGAGATTTGCCCACCTCCTTTGAGCTGAGCACTACTTCTCTATGGGCTGTACATGACTTCTGGCCTCTGACCAACTACTGAATGTTTTCCAAGTACTCCTTCTGCATGCATTAGGTAGATTCTCCAGTCTTCTACAGGGCCACATCTAATTTGGAGAAAACACAAGTTTTTTGCTTAGCACCATTAGAAGTACATTTAGTTAACAGCCTCTTTTACCTTTCCAGGCAGGCTGAAAATCTATATACTGCAACCCTGGGTTGCCCAAGGTTGTAGCCATTGGCTACATGTGACTATTGAGCCCCTCAAGCATTCCTAATTTAAATTGAGATACTATGTGAGTGTAAAACACATGTTAGCTTTTGTAAATTGGATTAACAAAGTAAGATTAATATTCATTTCATATTAAAATATTTTAATATATTGGGTTAAGTAAAATACATTTTTAAGGTTAATTTTACCTATGCTTTATTACTCTTTCCATTTGGGTACTAGAAAACTTTATTCTTCCTGTTAATTTCCATTGCACCATTCTACCTTTTAGGGTTTCAAGAGTCATTGAAATGACAGCCCCTGTGTCCCTGAAGCTTCATGCTCTATAAGTGGAGACTGATGCCTCATGTTTGCCTTCTTGGGAGACCAAAGTGTTTCTTTTCTGAACTCACAGTAGCTCTTCTCTCAATTTCATCCTTTTAACATACATAATTGTTGAATTGCCTCTGTGCGTACTCCTCATTGAAATAAAACTAATACATACTTTAACTTTACATCACACTATACTTCAATGTACTAAATTTCAGCACTTTATGCCATATGATAAAGTGAATAGAATATATAAGCATACCCATTACTTAACCACACTACATTGCTACAAATAGCTATCTTATGTTCTGGGTAATTCCCTGGATAATGAAAAGCAATACCCCTCTCTACCAGAAGGTGGCACTGCACTCCTCACTGATGGCACTCTCAGGCAGGTGCCTTGAGCTTATTCTGTACCTAGACAGAAGCTGGGTTTTAGAATATTTTATTTAAAATAATGAGACACATGTGATTAATTTCCTACAGAATAATTTTACTTTTGTCATTTTGGGGAAAGATGTGCACACTAAGTATAAATGAACAGCTGTTGAGAATAAAAGGAAAATGCTTCATTTAGAATCTATTAATTTCTATCATCATTGTTCAGTACAATATTCTCAGACTTAATTACTCATGTAAAGAACATTATGACTAAATGTGAAATAAAATCATCTTTACTCCCCTCAAGATTTATTCCTCTTCTAACCACAAATTGTATGACTTACTTTTATTTTTTTACTTATTTTTTTAGCATAGAAATCTCATAGGATAAATAGGGTTTTTTATAAGCCTAATTTTTTCATACTATGATATTGCAATGCTTACTTTGGCATTGTTGTTCTCTTCTTACTTCAGTCACATAGAAGTAATTATGTTAGTCACTCATTGTTGCTAGAGTCTCCACTTTGAGAGAACAGGGCTGTTACAATTACTAGAAGAATATATAACATCAAAAAGCTGATTTTTAAAAAATGGTTTATTTATTTATTGAAAGGCAAAGTTATAGAGAGTCAGAGAGAGAGAGGTCTTCCATCAGCTGGTTCACTCCCCAAATGGCTGGAACAGCTGGAGCTGTGCTGATCCGAAGCCAGGAGCCAGGAGCTTCTTCCGGGTCTCCCAAATGGGCCATCTCCTACTGTAGCCCTACCCGCTAAGCCATGGCACTGGCCCCAAAAAGCTGATTCTTGCTTTTCTTCCCAGGATAATTTAGATGGTCTTGCAGTGTATCATTTACTGATGGCAAGAGGAAAGAAAGGAGTCTCTGTAAAGAGTTATTGACAGCTCAAAAGAGCCTCAAATGGATTATATTTAAAGGAATACAGTAAGAGGAATTCACTTTACCGAAAACACCAAATTGAACAAACTTTCTATTAACTAATCGTCAGGGTTGGGAGTGAAAGTGGTACCTGAGCAGTAAGTACATGACAATAAATGGTGATAGAAGATAAAACACAAACAAGATAAAAAGAAGTGTAGGATTCATTATTTAAAAGAATTATTCCACTTCTCATTGCCTAGATTTAATAAGTAAATATAACAGTACACAATAACAGTGGTCATTTCTTTTTCAAATTTCCCTTTCCTAATTATCATAGACTAGTCATTATAAATTTAGTTTATAGGCCGGCGCCGTAGCTCAACAGGCTAATCCTCCGCCTTGCGGCGCCGGCACACCGGGTTCTAGTCCCGGTCGGGGCACCGGATTCTGTCCCGGTTGCCCCTCTTCCAGGCCAGCCCTCTGCTGTGGCCCAGGAGTGCAGTGGAGGATGGCCCAGGTGCTTGGGCCCTGCACCCCATGGGGAGACCAGGAAAAGCACCTGGCTCCTGGTTCCTGCCATCGGATGAGCGCGGTGCGCCGGCCGCAGCGCGCCGACCGCGGCGGCCATTGGAGGGTGAACCAACGGCAAAAGGAAGACCTTTCTCTCTGTCTCTCCTTCTCACTGTCCACTCTGCCTGTATAAAAAAAAAAAAATAAATAAATAAATAAATTTAGTTTATTTTCTATTTTGAATGTGGAAGGGAAAGCATTGGTTAGTAGGACTGCTGGGTGTTAGTCCAGTGTACAGAACTTTAAAAGTCACGAAACCATCCTAACAATGAGTAAAATGCTGCACAAACTGAAAATCACCCATGTTTTTAGACCCATCAGAGAAGCAAGATTGCAGGGAAACCACTGCCCTCAAAATTGGAGAGAGACAGGCAGATACGGAGAAATCACAATTTAATGGGGCAGAAACCTCCATGGGGCCAGGCGCTAGGACAAGAGACTCTGAAGTGGAAGTCCTGTGCTGCTGCAGTTCAGGCCTCGGTGGGACCTGGTCGTGGGTGCCTGGAGACAAGCTGCTGGGAGTTTCCCCAGGAACTCTCCCAGGTCCTCGCAGTGAGTGTCAGAGAAAACCCTCCTGTTTCTGACAGGGAGAGGAAACAAGGAGCCGGTCTGAAAGCATTGTCAGAGCATTCTGTTCCCCGTGGCAATGCCTATCCAGAGGAGAAACAGATTTTTCATAGTATAATCCCCCGAGGTTTTATCAGACCATGGCTTAGTTGGAAGAAAGGAAGTGCCTGAATGTAGTCCTCTCAGCCATCTCGTCACCAGCTGTGTGGATAACAAACTCAGAATGAGGTTTACGCCTTGGGACAACAGGCTCTCGGGAGACTGGACTTGACCACAGGATGTCAGAACACTTCCCCCAGCACGACTAATGCCCCTTTATGTCAGGTCTGGGATCCAGCACAGAACGTCTCTCTCTCCCCAACAGATTACGAGGCATACTAAAAGGCAAAAAATGCAGTTTGAAGAAACTGAAGAAGTGCAAGAACTAGAATCAGATAAGGCAAAGATTTTTGGAATTATTAGACTAGGAATTCTAAAAGCTGCAACTAACATTCTAAGAGCTTTCATGGAAAAAATAGACAAAATTCAAGATTCGATGGATAATGTAAGTGTAGACATAGAAATTCTAAGAAAGAAACAAAAGGAGATGCTAGGTCAAAGCCTTCACAAGTTGGGCATTGTGGTGGAATAGGTTTGGTGTCTGCTTGGGACATCTGCATTCCCTATCAGACTGTTGGTTCGAAGCCCAGTCTTTCTGCTTCTGATCCAGCTTTGTGCTAATGCATAAAGGAAGGCAAAGTGCATTAGCATGAGTGATGGCCCACGTACTTGGGCTGCGACCACACACGTGCGAGGCCTGGATGGAGGGCCTGGCTCCTGGCTGTAGCCTGGCCCAGGCATGGTTGGTAGAATCATTTTGGAGTGAACCAGTGGAGGGAAGACCCTATAATTGCTGTACATGTCATTATACATTTTTCAAGACCTGTAGAATGTATAATACCATGAGTATTTCTTTCCCAGAGCTCACGTTGTGGCACAGCAGATTAAGCTGTGCTTGCAATGCCAGCATCTCATATTGGAGTGCAGATCTGAGTGCTGGCTGCTCCACTCCAGTGCAGCTCTCTGCTGATGAGAAGGCAGCAGTTGATAGTCTAAGCACTTGGGTTCCTTCTACACGTGAGAAATCAGGATGGGGTTTTGGCCTGTGCCAGACTTGGCGGTTGCATCCATTTGGGGATTGAACCAGAAGGTTAAAAATGTATAACTCCCTCTCATTCTTTCCCTCTGCCTTTCAAGTAAATAAGAAAGTAAGTAAATAAATAAATACTTGTTTTTTAAAAAGTAATACTTTTCTCTTATGTGATCTATGGATTTTGGGTGATGGTGGTATGTCAACATAGGTTCATTGTTAACACACATGCCTCTGTTGTGTAGAAGGTTGATACATGAAGAAGTTGTATATGTGGAGGCAGGGATATATGGGAATTTTCTGTACTTCCTCATCAGTTTTGCAGTGAATGTATAACTAGTGTAAAAAATAAAGTTTGTTAATTAAAAATACATTTTTGTAGCTCATTGGTTAAGTAAATTATTCAATGCATTTCATAGATTTCCTTAGTAAGTAAGCCTCACTGCATAAAAAAAATGGTTGTTCCTTTTCATGTTCCTTTTTAGCAATTATCTTAAAATAATAAAAATATTCAGCAAAATTAGTTTATTTTTAATTTGCAGTGTACAGGAAAAAGTATTATTTAGTAGAAGGATTTGGTAATTATAGATTAGATACCTATGGGACAGAACAGTACTCATTAATTTTAGTTGGCCAGGGAATAAAGAAAAGCTTTCGTTTTAGATTAATTTTATTTCTGTGTCCAGCAATGGAATTACAGATTACTTACATATGGAATGTAATTTGTAATAAGTATGTCTAATAACATTGTTTTTATAACAAACACATTTTACATTATTACTTTTTTTAATTTGAAATAAATTTATCTGACACCATAATCATGAAAATTTATTAGGAATTTATTAAAACTTATTGAATATTATTCTAAGTCTGAAGAATATTACTTCAATTTCAACTTACAAATTCCTGCATTAAAATATTTTCTTTCTCTATTAAAAGTAACAAAGTTTTCTGGTTCATAATTCAAGATGGAATCAAAATAGCACATTTACCTTTACTTTACTAAACAATACAAACTCAAGACTCAGTATCTATGGTACCATTCATTTTATCCTGTATATGTAACTAACAGTAAATATAGATCCACACATTAGCTTCTTATATTGAATAATAGATAAGAGAGGACTCTCACTCTGGCTTTGATAAAGAAAGCAAAGTACCTCTTGAGAATGATTGTATTTAAACCCTAAAAGATAAACTGTATACCATTTTATTATCACTGGAAGGAAATTGATCCAGCAACCATATCCATACTATCAGCATTCTAAAGGGCTCTGTAAGCAGAGTCTGAGGAGCTACCCTCTCTCACCTCTGCCCCAGAAGTCCCTCACTGCTGATACCACTGTGGTTGAACGATACCCATACCCACCACATTCTCTTTCAAGAGCCTTTTACTGGCCAGAAAGGCTAACTACCCCATCCTATGTGTTGACATGATGGACTCTACAACTTACTCTTCCCATGTTTTCCTGTGACTATCACAGAATACCACAAACTGGGTAATTTATGAAGCTAATAAATGTATTTCCCACAGTTCTGGAGGCTGAGAAGCCCAAGGTCAAGCAGCTGGGACTGGTGAGGGCTTCCTTGCTGCAGCACAACAGGACACAGGCATGCAAGTATGAGGAGACTGAGAGCAAGAGGAGGCAGCGCACACTCTGCCTTTTATCAGGCTGCCACCTGCCATAACAGATTAATCCATTCTGAGGTGAAGCCCTCATGGCCTCATCACTTCTTAAAGCTCTAACGTCCCAGTACCATCAAAGGCGCAATTAAATTTCAATATGATTTTGGAAGGTGCACTCAAGCTACAGCAATAAGCAACAGCGTATTATAATATTTTCACTTACCTAATTCTTTTTGCCAGACTACATACATCTTAAAGTAAGAGAAGCAACATTCTTTTTGAATCTCCAATGTTTAGTAACCTGGTGAGTTTGGTGACCAGTGTATTGCAGAAACCTAACAAACTTACTATACCTCTGTTAGAAGGATGAAAAGAAAAAAGGAAAGGAAGGAGGAGGGATGACAATCATTTTAGTTCTTCTATAACAAAATTCTTAGCCTTTTGATTATAGCATTTACATTTCATTCTCAGTGTAACCTATAGACAGACTTTTGTTAATTCTCTGGCAGAAACTTACCATCTGCTTTTTCCGTGATCCCAGCAACATAACCCTGCAGTCTCTCAATAACATCCCTTTATCTTTTCACCTCTTTCTACCCATTGGCACTTGGCAAGGATAGGAACAGTCACTAGCTGCTGGCATCACACCATAATACCTCCTATTTAAAGAATATCTATTACTTCATGTAGTGGTAATGCAGGCACATTATGTATAACCTAATAAATAGTGTTTTAGACCATGAGAAACATGTGAGGCTTTTTTAATATTTATGATTTTAAGATGCTAATTCTTCAGATTAAAAAGTTTATATTCTATATAAAATAATCAGGGTTGACTACATTATTAGCTGAATTTACTTAAAAACAGGTATCCACATGGTAATTTTTAGTATCAAGTCTTAATTAAGTCTGGAAATATGTCAGCTCCAACATGCTAACCTTCAACATATGTCCCCAATATAGATATAAGGAACTATGGATTACTGAGGTCTTCTAAAGTACTGGGACTGCTTTAGGATGATTTGCTCTCATGATAACCTTAGAAATACAGATTATTATCTTCCTATTACAAATAAAACTAGACAAACTTATGCTAAGAAATTAAGGCATGTTGCCTGAATTTGCATAGCACATCATATTGAATGAGATAGAATGGTGAATGTGCCTGTCTGACTGTGGAACCATGCTCCTGTCAGGGCATCACAGTGTGCAAGTCATGTGCAATGTGTGTTAGCTTTCTCTCACAGAAATGCACTTAATCCCAATACCTTCACCGTGAGCAAAGTACTGCGACCCAGTTTTTGAAGATGAGGAAGAGTTACAACAAGTTTCTTAAGTCTGAGCAGATTAAGAGGTGCCTGGGTATAGTCATGGAGATGCCATGATTATAAGTTCAAGGTTTCGGATCAGTGTTGTGGTGTAGCAGGTGAAGCCACGGCTAGTGATGCTGGCATCCCAAGTCGGAATGCCACTATGAGTCCCAGCTGTTCCACTTCTGAACCAGCTTCCTGCTAATGTGCTTAGGAAGGCAGTGGATGATGGCTCAAGTACTTAACCCCTGCCACCAATGTGGGAGACCTGAATGGACTTCATAGTTCCTGGCTTCAGACTCTCGTAGCCTGACTGTTGCAGGCATTTGAGGAGTGCACTAGTGAATGGAAGATCCCCCTTTCTCTCAGTCTCTCATCTTTCCTCTCTTCTTCTCTTCTCTCTCTCTCCCCTCTCCTCCCCTCCCCTCTCTCCCTCTATGTCTGTCATACTTCCATTCAAATAAAATTTTAAATCTTTTTTAAAAATTTCAAATTTCCTTCACTGCCTAAAACTTCCTTTAAAATGTTACAAACATTTTAGTTGGGTATTCTCATTGTATTTGAAAGGCAGGTTAAAAAAAAAGAGAGAGCCATATCTCTCCCATCCATGGGTTCACTCCCCAAATACCCTCAACAACCAGGACAGGATAGGTGAAAGCCAAGAGCCTGGACCTCAGTCCAGGTCTCCCATGCGAATCTCACTGACCCCAGTGTTTGATCCATCACCTGGTACCTCCCAGAGTGAACATTAGCAGGAAATTGAAATCAGGAGCCAAACTGGGAGTTACGCCCAGGCACTGTGATTTACAATGCTTCTGCATATTCTTTGAAAAATGGCATCGTCATTCAATAATTTCATAATGGTCATAACTGGATAAATATCTCATGAATTTCAAAATCTGATACAGATTGCTGTAGCCTACAGGCTTGTGCAAATGCATCAGAGAATATACTGGAAAAATACAACTCAAGTATAAAATGGATTAGTAGAAGACAGGTATCAGGCTGTTCTGGCCTAATACTAGCCTTCCTGGTATTTCTCATTTCTAGTGGTCTCTTTCCTACAATGTGGCCTTTATGACCATTTCAATGTAATCTAAGGTAGAGTTATGGAAAGTGATTTTAGGATCATGATTGAATAGCTAAAAGGGCATGAATTCAAAGAATTCTATTATCAGGAGAAAAAAGGTTATTTTATGGTAATTATCATTGAAAGTTCTAAAATTTGAATCAAAGAAACATTTGCAGTCAAAGATCTCTACTACAGATGTGTGGAGGTTTGTATTGCATTGAGTATAATTTAGGAAGGCCCAAATTGAAAATAGAGGCTAGAATTAGAAATGAATCTGAAAATCGAATCAATCAATAAGATTGTATGGTCTTGAAGATAAATCAGCATCACAATATATTTTTATAATGAGCTCTTTCTATGCATTTTCATATAAAATAAAATATTTCTTATCTATAATCTAGAGACAGACATAAAATGTATTTTTATTCATTGTTGCCTATATGTAGTGTCTAAAACTGAAGAACAAAATAGAATCTAAACAATGTCCACTATTACAAATTCACAAAATGAGAGTGAAAAAAAGTTAAGTCAGGCACTATGCAGAGCACTGCATATTCATGAGTTTAATAGCCATTATTTACCATAATCTTTAACATAACCCCGAGTTAGGAGTATAGAGGCCCCAAATAAACTAACTCCACTTTCAATCCAGTTTCCTGCTAATGTGCACCCTGGGAGGAAGCAGGTGATGGCTTAAGTACTTGGGTCCCTGCCATTCATAATGAGACCTGGAAGGGATTCCTGGCTTCTGGCTTCTGGGTTCTGGTTTTCATCTGGCCCAAACCTGTTTATTGACATGTGGGTACTGGACTGGAGTATGGAAGATTCATTCTCTCTCTCTCTCTCTCTCTCTCTCTCTCTCTGCCTTCCCAGTAAATTTTTGAAAGTGCTTGAATGTAGGAATTGGAATCCAAATCTCTTTGAGGCCAAAGACACTGATTTTAATTTTAAGTATATCGCCATGTAAAATCTCATACTGCTACTGTATCAATAGCATGTTAAACAAAAAAAAAATGTCATAAAAGTAAACTACTTAAGAGTCATATCTTGACTTTAGATCATTGGGCGTAAGGCAAACTAAAAGACTGGCAAAGTAGATTTCGGTGAACAGACACTAAGCAATCACCTACAAATTACATTTTCAGCAGAATAGCTTGTTCCTATATTTAATAAAAATAAATATTTTTGGAGCTGGCACTGTCTGAAGTAGGTCAGGCTCTGCCTATGGTGCTGGAATTGCATATGGGGGCTGGTTCGTGGCCGTTGTTCCTCTTCCAATCCAGGTCTCTGCTTTAGGCCTGGGAAAGCAAGGAAGATGGCTCAGCTGCTTGGGCCCCAGCAACCGAAGACGCTCCTGGCTCCTGGGTTCAGATCAGATCAGCTCTGGCCTTGCAGCCATTTGGGGAGTGAACCAGTGGATGGAAGACCTTTCTGTCTCTCCTCTCTCTGTAATCCCACCTCTCAAATAAATAAATAAAATCAACTTTAGCCCAGGTTTTCATTGGTCCAGTTGTTTATCAGTTCACTAAATATTTATGTTTTAAGTACTCACTGTGGTGCTATAATGAGATCCAAAATGTGTAAAGTCTCTTATTCAGGGAACTGCTGAATCTTTCAGAGCCTGTAGGACAAAAGCTAAGGCAACCAATGGAAGCACACTGGGGAACAAATTAGAGAAGAGCTAATTTTGCTTTTAATTAAAAACATCTTAAAATATGTTTTTCTATGTTTTAAAGTTATTAGGAAGGGAAAGATGTGTTTCATTAAAATTAATGCTACATGACATGTCATCAATATAAATACAGTGTATCTGTTGTAAAATTGCTTGACATTTTTAAAATAATGTCAATATTGCAATATTTATGCCTATAGCTCCTGATCTTTTATAAGGTTTAATCAGAGATTATGTTTCTTTTTAAAGGCATATACTTACTTATTACACAGGAACATTAATAGATAAGATTTCTATGTTTAAAAGCACTATTCATAAATATATGTGTTTAATGTTATTAAAATTTCTGTTGAAATTAGTTTTAAGAGAAGAAGCTGTGTGCATTGGTGGCATAGTGGTGAGCATAGCTGCCTTCCAACAGAGAGAAGTCGAGGTTTGCTTAGCTTTTTATTGTTCTATATTTAATCAGTCTTAAATATAATTATAATCACAATATAATTACTCTCAGCTTTATTAAAAACTGACCTCACTAAAGACTTTTGTCATGAAGTTCTATAGAAATTTCACTTTTGTTTGTAAAACCTCTTCTGGCCCTTTTGTTCATGATCCAAGGACAACATTTCTCTAGCTGCTAAGCTATTCTGTTTTCTGCTTTCTAACATGCCAACATCAAAAGCTATAACGCTGCCCTTTCCTCTCCTTCTCCATGTCAGACACAGGGTAACTGGGAGAACTTTCAACATCAACAGCATCTCATCTTACTGATAAACAAGGCACAAAGACAGAAGCAGAGAGTTTCCAAGCAGAGAAAGCAGTGGGTGAACATAGGCTACTCCCCTTTCCATCTTCAGAGAATATGAAGTATTCTATCATGAATTACATGATCCTAAGTTAAAATAATATTTATTTGGGTGGCCCTGCTATACAGGAAATGTTAAGATATTGAAAACTGAACATTGGAAACATCATGGATTGTATAAATAAATGTGAGTAGGCTCTGAAGATGAGGGAAGTGAGCAGTGTAGAAGATAACAGTGGAGACAACAGCCTTGATAAAGTCTCTACTCACACAAGGAGCTCATTTAAACACCTTCACTACCTTTCTCTCTGCCTCTCTCTCTCTCTCACTGTCCACTCTGCCTATAAAAAATACCAAAAAACAAAAAAACCCACCTCCACTACAGATCTCTAATGCCTTTTATAAGTATCTTCTTTGCTTTACTCACATTTTCCCTTTCTGAGATTCCTAAGGATATAAAAAAATAAGATAAAACTCAAACCATCCATTTCTGATAGATAGATAGATAGATAGATAGATAATTGATAGATGCATAGATACATGTTAACATAGCTCAGTATTGTAATATTTTCAACTTCCCTCTTGTTGCTTGATAGACATCTCTCATATATATCTATAGAGATATATAGATATAGATACACAGAATGACGGGTGGGGGGAGATAGTGAGAGCACAAGAAATAAGTCTATCACTGTGAGATGTCAAACAATGATTTCTTCTGTTGACAGGTTGGCTGATAGCTCATTGGCATGTCATTTATATGCCCCTTATTAGTGAATTAGTAACACTTTCTTCTCAGTGGGAATAGTTGTCACATAGCATTCTAGCATCCAGATTTATGACCGGTAAGTAGTTCAAATATTTCTATTATCTAATGAGCTCACACATTTTTCTTGTTCCCATCATGAGTGAAATATTGATGAAGGTTAAATGTAAATGGATTGGCAGTGAAGAGAGTCAGAATCTTAGAAAGATGAAATCCTCCTTCAAGACTGATTCAAGAGGAGACCACCTCCTCCTACCTAACCTTGGAAACCAATGGCAAAAGTCACATACTTTTCTGATACAGTTTTTTTAACTTTTATTTAATGAATATAAATTTCCAAAGTACAGCTTATGGATTACAATGTCTCCCCCCCCCCCAATAACTTCCCCCCACCCACAACCCTCCACTTTCCTGCTCCCTCTCCCCTTCCATTCACATCAAGATTCACTTTCAATTCTCTTTAAATACAGAAGATAAGTCTAGGATATATTAAGTAAAGATTTCAACAGTTTGCACCCACACAGAAACACAAAGTGAAAAATACTGTTTGAGTACTTGTTATAGCATTAAATCACAATGTACAGCACATTAAGGACAGAGATCACTCTGGTGAGAATGGCTTACATTCGGAAATCTACCAACAACAGATGCTGGAGAGGATGTGGGGAAAAAGGGACACTAACCCACTATTGGTGGGAATGCAAACTGGTAAAGCCACTATGGAAGTCTGTCTGGAGATTCCTCAGAAACCTGAATACAACCCTATCATTCAATCCAGCCAATCCACTCCTTGGAATTTAACCAAAGGAAATTATATTGGCAAACAAAAAACAATCTGCACTTTAATGTTTATTGCAGCTCAATTCACAATAGCTAAGACCTGGAATCAACCTAAATGTCCATCAACAGTAGACTGGATAAAGAAATTATGGGATATATACTCTATAGAATACTATACAGCAGTCAAAAACAATGAAATCCTGTCATTTGCAACAAAATGGAGGAATCTGAAAAACATTATGCTGAGTGAAATAAGCCAGTCCCAAAGGGACAAATATCATATGTTTTCCCTGATTGGTGACAACTAACCGAGCACCAAAAAGGAAACCTGTTAAAGTGAAATGAACACTATGAGAAACAGTGACTTGATTAGCCCTTAACCTGACTGTTGATGAACAACTTAATGCGTTATCCCTCTTAGTATTTCGTTTCTTCTACTTAATACTATTGGTTGAATTCTGTAATTAATACACAGTTATTCTTAAGTGTTGATACAGTTTTACTTCTGAGTCAGGATGGCGATTGGGATAATTTTTACAAGTAACTTACAGTTATTAAAGGACACAAAGAATCTCTTTCTGATAATTGGGCTGGAGATGAGTGGCATTTCATCTCAGAAACAGAGAATTGGTCTAATGGGGAAAAGTCTGAACATGGTATTATTTGCATTAATTCCATCCCAAAATTAAGACACTGTAGAGGTTGAACCATGGATGGTAAGTAAATTTACTAGGCAATACCTACTTCATTTACAAGACTTTATTTTCAAGGGAGAAGTCAACAAGTACTCTCTGAGTCTCTTTCTGGGAAAATAACTTGTTGTCAACAACAGTGAATCATTGTCATGACATTGGCACATGAAAGGCAATTAAAGAAATCTCAAAACTTCTAAGTAGCACTAAAGCTATGCAGAGTAAGACCCTTTCAAAATTGAATTCTGATGGCCACATATATTGTTGCTTCTATAAAAATGAATACATCAGTATCATTTAGTCAAGGAAAAGGAAATAACCTATGAGAAGTGCATGTTTCTGTTTCTGGAGACAGATTTGTGTCTTTCAATCTCCAAGACAGCAACTGCTAGCTTGTGGTCTATTCAGTGTAACAGTTATGTAATGTATCTATAGATTTAACTCATTAATTTCAATATTGCCCCTCCTTAAGTTGGAAGCCAAATTAACAAATTAAATTAGACTTCTCTTTTAAGTCCAAAATGTCTTCAGTAACAAAAAAATAATTAATTTTCAATATTTCAAATAAATTCAATATTAGAAATGCTCTTTTATTTCACATACATTTAAAGTTGGCCTTGAAATGGTTTGAAATGAAATATTGGTTTGAAATGAAATATTGCCTACTTTCAATTAAGACTATAATTTCAGAGATTACGTTGGTCACTATTAGTTTTACAGTTCATATGTTTGGCTATCTTATAGGTAAATATTAAAGACCCAAGATTCCAACATTATTGAAGAAACTAATATTTACACCCAAGATATTTGCCCATTTGTAGTGGATGATTATGTCAGTCACTAAACATTGAGGTTTTATTTTAAAATTCAAGCAGAAAGATGGATATTGTTTGCATCATTTTCAACATTTTTTTTAAAGCTACAAAAAACTCCTTTAGACTGCTGTAGCTAACTTTGTGTTTCAGGAATTCCTTTGAGAAAATAAGAATTTTGCAGGTAAGGGTAAACTAAACTTCAGAGCAAGCTGAGGATTTCCTGAATTCTGTCAGTGTGTAAAGCTGAAAAATAGCTACCCTTGTTTCAGTCTCTGCTAAGTGTACTCTCATGGAGAATACAAAGTACAGCCAATGTAACTGTATTTGGTCAACCTTTATTTTTATTATTTAAACAATATATCCAGAAAAGATGACTGTGTTGCTCTAAAACTATCTTAGTTTTCTTTCTTTTGTAATAACATTTTCCCAAGTGCAAAATACAATTTAGCTCACATGTTTCCTTTTAAAATATCAAGTTCAGAGGAAAACTAAAGGAAAAAAAAAAACTCAATGGAAATTTCATTCATACCTTTGAACCCCAAAATAATATGCTGTTTTGATGCAATGAAACTACATTCCATCTCACACAAAAGAATAACAACTACATTATTCTAAATCATGAGCATATATTAAACACATATATTTATAAGTGACTGTATTAGCTAAAGATCCTTGGGTTGTAAATGACAGAACTCCAACTCAAAATACTTACGTGAAACAGGTCATTGACCCATATAAACTGTGGATAGCTCTCAATAAGAGGACGCAGAAAATTTAAACAGTTGAGATTACTCTATATTTTATTTTCTGCTGTGTACCAAACAACTTATTTCAGAGTATTTCTTTGAACAAGGTTAAAATCATGATTTCTAATGCCATTAGTGTTTGTGTCCTCACACATTTTCAAGCAGAAAGGAAAAACAAATTCCAATTTGTATCTTTATATATGAAAAGCCCTAGGGGAACATTTCTAATTGATGCAGATTGGATTAGCTGCCCACAAGGAAACTAAATCATTGTCGCTAGAGGATTCCAGTACAATGACTGGACTGGCTTTGGTCAGGTATACCATTAAACCAATAATTGTAAGTATGGAGTTCTGTTCATGTAAAAAAGATGCTGCCTCTTTGTCTGACCTCATTGTCAGCATATCACAAGTGTCTCTATAAAGAAGGATATAGGACACGTTTGTCAAAAGAAATGGGAATAGCACAGATAAGGCAAAACACACTCGTGTGCATGCAAGTGCGCACGCACACACACGCTAAGATTATCTCTTTTCCAGTTCTTTCATCTTTCCTTTAATCAAGCACATACAGACTCTGGGCTGTAGTGAATACTAATGCTAAGGAATCATCACTGTGTGGGTCATTTATGATCTTTATTTTTCTGAAGTTTGAGCTGCCATTGTTTACGCCTTTTCTTAAAGAGAAACAAAGCAAGATATTAGGATGATGGACAAAAATATAAATGTTAGCTAAGTAAATTTATGAATCAGATGGTGGAGAATGGTATTCATTATGTCTAACATTTCTGACACCTGGTTAAGTCTAACAATTGATGGAGTCATACATGACTTTTGGCCAAGTGGCAGCCATAGCAATTACCACTTTAATTGTGTAATGTGCATGGTTAGTATTACAACTGTTGGGTTTTATTGTCATATATCTTTTTTTTTTTTTTGACAGGCAGAGTGGAGAGTGAGAGAGAGACAGAGAGAAAGGTCTTCCTTTGCCATTGGTTCACCCTCGTATGGCTGCTGCGGCCAGTGCACTGCGGCCAGTGCACTGCGGCCAGCGCACTGCGCTGATCCAAAGGCAGGAGCCAGGTGCTTATCCTGGTCTCCCATGGGGTGCAGGGCCCAAGCACTTGGGCCATCCTCCACTGTACTCCTGGGCCACAGCAGAGAGCTGGACTGGGAGAGGGGCAACTAGGACAGAATCCGGCACCCCAACTGGGACTAGAACCCAGTGTGCTGGCGCCACAAGGTGGAGGGTTAGCCTATTGAGGCAGGGCGCTGGCTATTGTCATATATCTTAAAAATGGATTACTATGTTGAGGAACAGTTTTGGGTTTTTTTTTTTTTCTTCATACTATTTGTTGAACTCACAGTTAATCTTATGTGTATAAAGTCAATTGAAGATGGATCTCAGTAAAAAATAAGAGCGGGAATAAGAGAGGAGGAAGTTTGTAAATGTGAAGCTATATAGTCCTGCACACATTCCTAAGGACTTATTCTAAGGGTAGAGTTTAGAAACTTGTCATGGGACCCCAAATCCCATTAAGCTGGGTGGTAAAAATGCCATCTCAAGTGTTAAAGTGATCAAATTAATTGTTAAAGTGAACAAATAGATAGGATTAAGTGTTAAAGTGATCATATAAATAGGATCAAGTGTCTGGTAATAATAATAGATAGCATTAAAAAGGAGATAATGCTCCAATATGGGAAGCAGTCCACAAAACAGACTCATAGAATCACTTTAAGTAACACTTGGACCTCAGAATCAATCCTTAAGGCTTCCTGGTCTAGCTGGAAAGCACATATGAGCATTTCAGGCATGGAAAGCCAAGACACAATGGCAAAAATGTTCTTGAAGAATCTCTGTGAGTGAGACCCCAGCAGAAACAAGTGGCCATCAAAAAGGAGGATAGCGCTTCCACTTTGCTTTTGGTCTTATCTAAATACAGACTCAAAAGGCTTCCATAGTGTAAGCAGCTCATGTCGAGTCTCTGGTGATCACTGAAACCATAGATAAGAGTGTTAATTGTTACATTAACAAGAGGAGTCACTGTGTACTAACTCCCCATGCTG
Organism: Sylvilagus floridanus; assembly: GCA_949820135.1. Lineage (NCBI taxonomy): Eukaryota > Metazoa > Chordata > Mammalia > Lagomorpha > Leporidae > Sylvilagus > Sylvilagus floridanus. Next base: position 114,149,083 of record OX463230.1, read on the forward strand.
GACCTCTGTCCTCAATGAATTGTAAAATTAGTTCTCAGTTTTTTGTTTTGTGTATATGTGTGTGTGTGTGTGTGTGTGTAAATTGTTGAAATCTTTACTCAGTATAGAGTTGGTCTTCTGTGTAGAAATTTAATTGAAAATGAATCTTAATAGAGAATGGGACTGGGAAGGGTAGAGGGAGAAGGAGGAAAAGTGGAAGTGTGGGCGGGAGGTCAGGTATGATGGGAAGAATAACTATATTCCTAAAGTTGTACTTATGTAATTTTTATTCCTTAAAAATAATTAATAAAAAGAATCAAAAAAGAAAAAAATGGATTACAATGACTCAGGATTAAAATTAAAGTTTATTTTTTCCTCTCAGTGAGTCACTGGAACTAAGCAGTGATACATCCATGTGGTATTTTTTAATCAACTATTTACACTTTAAAGAACAAATTCAAATCCATTTTTATCTTACAGCAAAAGTCACTTTAGGGAACCTAAGATAGGAGAATTCATGTAAGTAGATTAAGCTCTACTTTGCTTGGTTGCTGATGGATGTGTGATGCAACTAAAGTTTGTAGAAATTGCCAGAAACCTTGAGAGAGATTAAAGGAATTTCAGAACACAAGAGTCTTGAATGACCAAGTTATATAGAATTAACATTAAGATATGTCACAGATTTAGGAATTTTCTTTTTGTTACAATACATAAAATAATAATAGTACATCTTATCAATGGCATACAGTAATAAAGGCAATTTATTTTTGCTTAATGGAAATCTCTTTGGCAACATTATAGATCAGCAGGATTACTATACAAGTAATCAGATCACCTAAATTCTTTTTTTTTTTTTTTTTGACAGGCAGAGTGGACAGTGAGAGAGAGAGACAGAGAGAAAGGTCTTCCTTTGCCGTTGGTTCACCCTCCAATGGCTGCCACGGACGGCGCGCTGTGGCCCCGCGCTCATCCGATGGCAGGAGCCAGGAGCCAGGTGCTTTTTCCTGGTCTCCCATGGGGTGCAGGGCCCAAGCACTTGGGCCATCCTCCACTGCACTCCTGGGCCACAGCAGAGGGCTGGCCTGGAAGAGGGGCAACCGGGACAGAATCCGGCGCCCCGACCGGGACTAGAACCCTGTGTGCCGGCGCCGCAAGGCGGAGGATTAGCCTGTTGAGCCACGGCGCCGTCCAGATCACCTAAATTCTAACCCTTAGTTCTGTCACCAACTAATTGTGCTTTCTGGGTTGGGGAAGTTAGTTAAATATTTATATCTACATTTATACTATACAACCTAAATATCTTAGAAGAAATTATATCAAAAATCAGATTCAAATATGAAATAACATGATTCTAAATGGTGTGAAGAATGTGAATAGGAATTCATTATTTCTTCATCACAAGAATGATGGATTGGAAATACTCTTTAGTTTAGTAGTTGTATTATTTCTGGTGTCAGTGTAATATTTTTATTTTTATTTTTTGGGTAATTTATAAAAATCACATGCCCAACGCTCCCAGTTGAAATACATCTAGCATACAAAATATGCAATATTTGTTTTACTCTCTAAGAGTTTGGTGTTTTGATTGGTAGTTATAGATTCAGAGAGATTAGTACGGCAATAAATAGGTGAAAAATGCTATGGACAACTGAACAAGTGAGTGGATATTAAGTCGTTATTCGCCACAGGCTACAGTTATAATGAGAAGACATGGAGCTTTATCATTTTGACATAGTACTTTTAGACAAAACACTGTAAATACAGCACGAGCTTGCACACTAGCACACTTGGGAATATCATCGTTAAGAACCTAAGATTTTCTAGTAAAACGGTAATCTCCTTTCTGTCTCAGATACCATAGGCAGTTTTGCTGCTCATTTATTGAGAATATAGTGAAGAATTTGCAAATATAAAGCATTAACATTTCATTCTATTGGATTCTTAGACTCTTGAGAACCTGAAGGTGACAGGTTATGTGACCCTTTCCCCATCTTTAATAATGACAAAACAAATCATACCATATTCTTTTTATTGAAAAAACATTATGGAAAAATAAATAGACAAGTAAATACTAGTCACAAAATATTAGAAATACCAGGAAGGCTAAAATTACAGAGTAAAATAAAATATAAATTTTAGAAATAAAAACAGTTAATTACAAAGAAGTTGAGTAACCTCACCCACAGATCTTGTTCGTGACTAACTGAATTTGGAACCCAGATCTTTTCTGTTTTCATTCAATGATTTCTTTGTATTTGTCTCACATTCAATTTACTTTATTTTTTTATTTTATTTTATTTTTTTAACAGGCAGAGTGGATAGTGAGAGAGAGACAGAGAGAAAGGTCTTCCTTTGCTGTTGGTTCACCCTCCAATGGCTGCCCTGGCCTGCGTACCACGCTGATCTGAAGGCAGGAGCCAGCTGCTTCTCCTGGTCTCCCATGGGGTGCAGGGCCCAAGCACTTGGGCCATCCTCCACTGCACTCCCAGGCCACAGCAGAGAGCTGGCCTGGAAGAGGGGCAACCAGGACAGAATTTGGTGCCCTGAGCGGGACTAGAACCCAGTGTGCCAGCGCCACAAGGTGGAGGATTAGCCTAGTAAGCCTCGGCGCCGGCTCCATTTACTTTAAAATTGAAGTAATTTCTAGCCATAAACTCTGCCTTTCCTTTGTTATCTAGTCTTTTGATCCTTGTCTCCAATCCTGGAAAAATTGTTGCAGGGCACTCAGCTGTATAAGAATTTTGTACTAGTCTGTCCATTGACAGGTAAATTCTGCAGTTAGAACTTTCTATTCTGTTTATCACAATTCCACATGTAAGTCTGCGTTTCTTCTTTATTGTGGTCCTTCATAGTATTTTTATAGCAGAAATAGAGCCTTTCTGATAAATACTATTATGAGTGATGTTTAATAGAAGTTAGTCAAGGGGCTGGCGCTGTGGCGCAGCAGGTTAACACCCTGTCCTGAAGCACCAGCATCCCATATGGGCTCCGGTTCAAGTCTCTACTTCCAATCCAGCTCTTTGCTATGGCCTGGGAAAGCAATAGAGGATGGCCCAAGTCCTTGGGCCCCTACATCCACCTGGGAGACCCGGAAGAATCTCCAGGCTCCTGGCTTCGGATCTGCACAGCTCCAGCTGTGTTGCAGTGAACAGCCAACTGGGCAGTGAACCATCGAATGGAAGACCTCTCTCTCTCTCCCTCTCTCTGCTTCTCCTCTCTCTGTGTAACTCTGATTTTCAAATAAATAAATAAATCTAAAAAAAAAAAAAGAAGTTAGTCAAGTGATAGGAACTGGACAGTTGTCAAAAAAATGCTTCTTCTTTCCTGTGACCCTCTGCCTTTCAAATAATGTTTTTCTAGAAGGTGTAAATACTGGGGTCCCTGCTACCCACATGGGAGGTTGGGATTAAATTTCAGGTTTCTGAGTTAAGTCTGATTCAGACCAGGCTGTTGTAGGCATTTGGGGAGTGATCCAAGAGAGAAGATCTATCTATGACTGTATCCTGCATCTCTGTCTTTCAGATAAAATGAAAAAAAATTTAAAATTAATTTAAAACAATACTATACACAATTCAGAAAATAAAGAATACAAAAAGGTCTAATGTAGATGTAAGTGAATTCTTGGAATGATAGTGAGAAAGGAGTTAGTGGCAGTATCTGGAAAGATGATGTTTAAGAATTTCTAAAAACTTATTGGAAAAATAGAAACTATCAAGCCATATGTGAAGAATCTTATAACTCCTAAACAGAATAATCCAGACAGTCTCAGAAAAAATGTCTTGTTTAAACTGCAAAAGTCAAAGTCAAAGAAGAAATAATAAAATAGCCAAAAATAAGATTTTCTTTTTCTTGAAAAAAAAAATAAATACAACTAATGGATAATATCTCAATAGGAAAAAAAGTATAATAAAAATTCAATTGTTTAACATCTTAAAGGTATGAAAGACAATAACACCCAACCTTAAACTTAAAGCTATATTAAAATATTCTTTAGTATGAAGGCAAAATAAAGGCATTTCTAAGCATCAAAAAATAGTAAGTTGGTTCCACAAACATACATTAAATGAGATGGTAAAGAAAGCAATTCAGAGAGGATGAAAATTATATTAGTGAGAAAAACAGAAATTCAGGAAGAAATGAATAGCAATTGGAAGAATACATGAATAATTATAAATGAACTGACTTGAATAAAATTATAATTATGGCTTTGAGGTTTCACATATATGCAAATCAAATAAAAAATAGAAGGAATTAAGTGGGGTTAGATAGTTCGAAGGTCCTTACAATGTCTAGGAAGTGGAAGCAGGACTAATATGTATTAGTAATTACCCAGAAAAGCCAAATTGCAATGCAGGAGGAGGGGGCAGCATTGTGGCACCGCATGTTAACCACCACTTGTGAAGCTGACGTCCATATCAGGAATGCCTGTTTGAGTCCTACTGCTCTGCTTCCTATCCAGCTGCCTGCTAATACACAGGAGAAAGTAGATCATGATGGCCCAAGTATTTGAAATCCTGCCCCCACCATGTGAGAAACCCTGATGAAGTTCTTGGCTCCTGCTCCTGGCTTTGGCTTGGACCTGTCCTGGCTGTTATGGCCACTTGGAGAATGAACCAGCAGATGTAAAAACCTTTCTCTATGTGTGTGTCTGTCTCTCTTTCTCTCTCTACCACTCTACCTTTCAAATAAGCAAATAAATAAATATTTTTAAAATTCTTCAAAGTTTGGGGTATAGCCCCAGAGACTGGTAAATCTAGAATAGCCTTCTAAAACTAATTGCAAGGACTCAGGGTCTGATTACAAAGTGAGAAGGAAATGAGTTCTCACAAGACTGTCCTCACTTCTGACACCAACCGCTGCTTCTGGGAGGTCTGAAAAAGCATGTTTTGAAAATTCACAAGGATTTATCCCACAAAATCTATTATACTAATCATTGGTTTTTTTTTTATTTTTATTTATTTATTTATTTATTTATTTTTTTGACAGGCAGAGTGGACAGTGAGAGAGAGAGACAGAGAGAAAGGTCTTCCTTTTGCCGTTGGTTCACCCTCCAATGGCCGCCGCGGCCGGCGCGCTGCGGCCGGCGCACCGCGCTCGTCCGATGGCAGGAGCCAGGAGCCAGGTGCTTTTCCTGGTCTCCCCATGGGGTGCAGGGCCCAAGCACCTGGGCCATCCTCCACTGCACTCCCGGGCCACAGCAGAGGGTTGGCCTGGAAGAGGGGCAACCGGGACAGAATCCGGCGCCCCAACCGGGACTAGAACCCGGTGTGCCGGCGCCGCAAGGCGGAGGATTAGCCTGTTGAGCCACGGCGCCGGCCTATCATTGTGTTTTATTACAAGGAGACTATACACATCCAAAGGGAGAAATAAATAGAATAGAGTCTGGTAGGTTGCCAAACACGAAGCTTCTGTTTTCCTCAGGAAATGTTTCTCTGTAGCATCAATGTGTGACAATGTGCAGTGTGACCAGTCCAGAAACATCATGTAAGCTTTTAAGTCCACAATTTGTTTTAGGATTTTTTACAAAGGCAATTGGTAGATCACCCATATAGTTTAACTCAGCCTCCTACATGTCCCTCCCTGAAGGGTGAGCTGGTATTATATGGACACAATATATGTCACTTCATCAGCATAAACTGGTGTGGCCCAAAAGGGTTCACCACACGAAACAAAGACTTTCTCATCATTCAGGAAATCCCAAGGCTTTAGAGGTTAGTGTTCAGGGATTGGAAGTCCAGACTTCTCTTAGTACAAGGTGAATCCATTACAAAGTGGTATATGTTTCCATTCAGTCTTTCCAGGTCCCAAACGCAGGAGTGTTCTACCCTTTGAAGTGTCTGGTATAATTGAACAAAAGAGAGTATAATTTCTTGCTCTGAATCCTTCTTAAAGTATTAATGTATTCAATTTCTCTCATTGCTTAACTAATTATTCATTATTTTACATTCAGTTATTATTTATGCATCTTTCCATTTGTCATTTAACTTTACACAGTCTTCCACTTTGGGCTAGTCCAGGTTATAAGCTTAGGAAATGCCTCCTCCTCTTCCTGTTCCCCTGAATATATGTGGAGGAAGATAGCTGGTTAGCTCCGGTGAGTATCAGGAGACATATTATAGTTTCATTACCTTCAACTCCAATTTACAATATGACATGAAGTTAGAAATAATACCATTTCCCCCTTATGAATTCTGATTTTGATGTTTAAATGTAGAGTTACAGTTTCTTGCGTAGGGATCATCCCTGCTTCCTGCACTCATAATTGCAGCCCTGGTTCTGATACCACTGCATCAGATAGAGAAAAAAGTGGTAACTTTTGGTGAAGGGAAAAAAAAAAACATAAGTTTGTACTACCATCTACTTCTTCTACCTTGGAAACAACAGCATTATCATACCAACATAATTTCCCACCTCTATTCCCCCTAATCTCCCAGAAAGGTAAATGAATCTATCCAGTAGGAACCTCCCTGGGTCACTCTCAAGTTAAATGTGAGTGCACACTCCTGAAGGCACCTAAACCAACAATTTTTGATAAAAATCTAGACTACAAATGTTTCAACTGTCTCTTAGAATTTTCTATCAAACTCTTACTCATGGATAACTTTCTCTGCTCACTGTTAGGTATTATAGGCTTTCACACTCCTTGGTAGGAAGCATTCTGAATGTGCAGACCATATTGATGTAGTATCTTCTATTCTGGTTCTTTTATAACACTGAACATTTGCATCTACTGCCACATATGTAAAACCTAGTCCAGAGAAAATGTCTGTTTGTATCAAAACCCTTTGTAGTCTCCAGGGACTATTATCATCAATTTAATATATATACACTATAATCTTTTCCCAAAGGAACCTGCCCTTTAGTCATCTCTCTCCTGTTGGCAAAAATAATACTTATTTGTGATTTTTTACATCTGTAGAAGAGGAATATATCTGCTGAATCCATTCTCTGAATTGGTACAGCCCCTGAGCGTTCACTCTTGCCATGGACTAAGGTGGCTACCTCAAGTGAGGGCGTGAAAAGACCACTTTCTAGTTCCAATCACCTTCTTATTACACAAGCTCTTCTTCTGATGGCATAGACATGTCCTGTTTTAATGTACCCATTTCAACTGCCAGAATGATTTCTGTAGGGCCACAGGATTATCCATTGACTAGGCTGGTTTTCCAATGCCATTCTGCCTGACCATATACGGAAGCCATTGACCATGATTGAGTAAAACAACAAAACAAAAGAAACAAACAAATGTATGGGCAAACAACATGAAGTTTGTTACCTGAGATTATTTAATTTTATCTTCCTCAGGATGGAGGCCTTCTAAAACAAGGTCTTCCATAAACCAACTAGATCTTTTCTCCAGAAACACCTTAAATATATGGCTATTATAAGGTTAAAAATTAAAAGGACAGAAAAAGAACATGCTAAAACTAAATAGAATTATTATAACCATTTTATGAGCTAAAGCAGATTTTACAGTAAGTAAAGAAATAAAGAGGGCTATTTCATAAGATGAAAGCCACCAAAATGATATGGCGTTTCTGAATTTACATGCAAAATATTGTCACAGATTAAATAATAGACAAATTCACAGTCTGAGTGGGAAACTTTCACATAACTCTTTTAATACCTAAAAGAAAAAGCAGATAAAAGCCAGTAAAAATATGAAGAATTAACAACATAATTTACAGTTCTTATATAATGGACTTGAGAATTCTGCATCCAATAATAAAAACATTAAGCTCAACAATGATGGTAAGCACATTCTTTTCAAGTGCACATAGGATATTTACCAAATTGTTAATATGCTGCATCACAAAAAAGAGGCTCAGCGTGTAGTCTCTGATCACAGTGGAAACCAACCAAAAATCAAAAAGAAAATCAAGGCCAGCACTGTGGCTCACTAGGCCTGTGGTGCCAGCACACCGGGTTCTAGTCCTGGTTGGGGTGCTGGATTCTGTCCCGGTTGCTCCTCTTCCAGTCCAGCTCTCTGCTGTGGCCCAGGAGTGCAGTGGGGGATGGCCCAAGTCCTTGGGCCCCTGCACCTGCATGGGAGACCAGGAGGAAGCACCTGCCTTCTGGCTTCAGATCGGCGCAGCTCCGGCTGTAGTGGCCATTTGGGGAGTGAACCAACGGAAGGAAGACGTTTCTCTCTGTCTCTCTCTCTCACTTCTAACTCTGCCTGTAAAAAAAAGAAAGAAAGAAAGAAAAAAGAATATCAAGCTAAAACCATATAATTAGAAACAAAGTAATGTTAGTGGCTACACTAAGATACTGAAATCAAGTTAATAAACCACTGAAACTTCAAATATATATTTTATTATGAAGTCATTCCTCTTTCCTGTTTCATGTAATATGTATACAAATTTCAGTTAACTAGATATAACAAATAGGATGTTACTTAATTCCTTAAACTTGAAGGCTTTGACTTTTAAAAAAGTTTTGAACAACACAAAGACATATCCACTCATAGTAAGACCTTAACTTCAAATGTTGTATGTATACAAAACAAAGATGTTCATAATAAAATATGAGAAATTGAGACCTGGAAAGAATTATGGAGCTGCTTTATAAGTGGAAAGATGTGTCTCCTGGTTAAAAGAATATGGTGGGGACAGCGCTCTGGTGCACTTGGTTAATCCTCCACCTGCGGCGCCGGCATTCCATACGAGTACCAGTTCTAGTCCCGGTTGCTCCTCTTCCAATCCAGTTCTCTTCTGTGGCCCAGGAAGGCAGTGGAGGATGGTCCAAGTGCTTGGGCCCTACCCTGCATGGGAGACCAGGAGGAAGCACCTGGCTCCTGGCTTCAGATTGACGCAGCTCCAGCCGTAGTGGCCATTTGGGGGGTGAACCAATGCAGGGAAAACTTTTCTCTCTGTCTCTCCCTCTCACTGTCTGTAACTCTTATCTCTCAAATTAAAAAAAAAATAGGGTGGTCATTTAAATAATTAGGAATAACTTCAGGCTTTGTCTTTCTTGCATGACACTAGGTGCAAAGTTTAAAGATGCTAAGTTTCAGTCTTTTGCATCAAATGGTTTTAATAAATCTGTTGCCTACTGACTGAAAAAGAATATAAGGAATTGGAACTACTCTTTGATGAAAGTCTAATGACTACTGGGAATAACTTTGCCCCTGAATCTGTGATTGTTTAATATTACTTAATATTCCCAATGGCCTTTTCACACAGTAGGCATATAAATAATATTTTTGAGGATATTGACTGAACTGTAAAAATTAATACCTAGTTACTATCTCACACAAACAAAATTATATCTGTATCCTCATCTACCATATGTAAGTGGTTAACATGTTCTCAATATTGTAGTGATGAGAACATATTTAATTTTTTTCAGTACCATAAATATTTGAAGTTATGATATAATAAATCATGGAAATTGCTAAGCTTTGTTCCTTTTCTCGTAGTGCATTCTGATTTCCTACTGCATAACTCAAAATGTTTCAAGTTCTTCAATGTGCATTTTTAAAATCGCCTTAGGGAATTTTGATGATTCTTTCTTGAGATTTGTTTTCAGGTTTCATCTTTACTTCTTATCATTATGAAAAAAGTTGATCCTTCCATATAAGTAAAATTTGATTGAAAGAAATTATGGTTAGATGTCTTTTAATCTGTAGTTGTTATCTTCAGGCAAATCAAGGAGGCTCTTTAGCTTCTAATAATCATTTGTAACAATGGCCCATAAATTTTTTGAATATGTAGACCATAATTTATAGAGTTATTATATGTTATTTATGACATTTAAGATACAAAATCTGTTAGCATAATATACAGTCACCCTTCAAATTTGGAAGTTCCACATCTATTGAAGAATGAAGATATTTCCTGATCTTCTAAAGATAAAGAAGATATTATTCAAGATTAGTATTATGAAGAAATTAAGAACTAGATCAGTGAAATGGCTAATCTAAGATTGAGCAGTCACTTAATAGTTGAACTATTATCCAAACATGCCACCACAATCTATATTTAGTGAAAATAACTTATAATTCTTCTTTAGTACTACTTATATTGCTATTTATCTGTTTAAGTAAGTATAAAATATGACTATACAGTTGGCCCTCTGTATATGAGAGTTTCGCATCCTTGAATGAAAATATTTGGAAAGAAGGTGCATCTGTATTTTATACAGATTTTTTTCTTGTTACTATTCCCTAAAGAGTACAGAACTATCGGAACTATAACAACTATTTACATAGCTTTTGCAGTGCATTGGGTATTATAGGGAATCTAAAGATAATTTAATGCATATAGGAGGATATAAATATGTTATATAGTACAAAAATGCCATTCTACATAAAGAACTTGAGCATCTATGAATTTTTGTATCTGCAGGGGATCCTGCAACCATTCCCCCTGAGGATACCAAGGAATGACCATATATGATATAATAAAGCATATTCTGTGTTGTGGATCCTTAGTCTTAAATGTAACACAAATGTTAGGAGCAGCTGAGGTTCTGAGTCATATTAGAAATACATTTGAATTATTCCCCTGACTATAGGGTGTGTGATTTCTCAAGTGGGTAAAATGAGCACAATGTTATGTGTGTATGGCTTTGAGAAGAGGGCATTAAAATAAAAAAATCAGGCAGATATTCACACTTAACCAAGTCTTTCCTGTAGATTCCAGTGCATTCCAGTTGGTGATATGGGTTTTTTGTTGTTGTTTTGTTTGTTTTTTAAGGCACTGGCTCCATCACTCCACCATTAGCCAAATTGTATGTGGCCACTCTTTTAGCATCATTATTTTATTTTCTATGGGTCATTCCAGAGTAGTTTTGTGTTCTTTGGATAAGTTGTAGGCCCTCAGATACGGAAAAAATTGATGAATAAAATAGATGATACTGGAAAGGCATTTAAAAGTAGCTGATTCTTGACATGAAATGTAAGAAAGCATTTGAAGGAAAACATCCAATTCCTGATCAGAAGAACTCTTCAAAGGGGAAGAAAAATCAATGGAGATTGCATATGTTTCCTAACATCCAGTTTCATTAAAAAGGATTATTTGGCAGTCATTTCCTATCCAGAATTCATCAGCTTGCTCTTCCTCTTTTTTGACACCTTCCCATGACATGAGTCAGGAGAAATGGTGGCTCCTGAAATCCAAGTCAACTATTGTTCTCCATGCATTTTACCAGGAACTGGTAGGACAGCAGAGCCTTTTCCAATCCATTTGTGACTTTTCCCAGAAAAGCAATCATGGATAAGAAAAGGAAGTTATTAGGCTCCTGTTGAGACCTACTGGGCCAGGAACTAGAGGAGGGACCCTCAGCAATCCATGTTTCAAGAAACCCTTCAGTTAAGGTGATGTACACTTTAGTTTGAGAGCTAAGGGTGAAGAGAGGAGCTCCTGATTGACCCAAGGAAGGGGCTTTTATCTCATAGATGTGAGAAAGGTTTCTTTTCCCTACTGATTTAAATCAGGAACTAAATGCTGCTGGTTGCCTTTTTGGTAGTGTCAAAAAAATTAGCTCAGTGAGTACAATGAACTGAATGTTTGTGTCCCTCATCCCCAAATCATAGGTTGAAGCCTGATCTCCAATGTGTTGGTATTGGGAGTTGGAGGCCTTATAAGCTGATTTGGTCACAGGGAGGCGCTTTCATAAATGCTATCAGTGCTCTTATTAGGAAATCCCACAGAGCTTCCTTAGCCCTTCCCCTTGTGGGAACACAGCAAGAAGATGGCCGTCTGTGAATCAGGAAATGAACTCCTGCCAGATACCAGATCTGTCAGAACCTGGACTTCTCAGCTTAGAGGCTGTGTGGCTGTGTGGCAAGGAGAGCACCTGAGGACTTTCAATGAAATAAGAATGATGCAGTTCCTTATTCTTTAAAACCATTCAGCTCAAGTTTTCTGTTACTGCAGCAGAAAGCAAGCTAAAGGTTACAGAGGGATTGGAACTGGTATAATGCTAATTAATTCATTTGCTCAACCGATATGTGTTATGTGCCAGCCCTAGTTTTAGTCACTTGAAATACAAATGTGAATCATGATGAAAAAAAATGAAATATCTACCTAGTGGAGTTTATATTCTGATTTGAATAAACACATAGCAAATGGGTAGGAAAAATAAGACTGATCTGTTTAGCTGGTGGTAAATACTATCATATAGCAGAGCAGCTGATAGCATGTGAGAGTTGTAATTTTATATGGAATGGCCAAGTGATACTTCCTGTGGGGATGCTGTAAGGTTATGTGGGCACAGAGATCAATAAGGGAAGAGAATAGCTAGGACACTGGTGTCTGCAGCATTACTTCTAGCTGAAGCATAAAGGGGTGAAATAATCCGCCTGGCAATGCAGAGGTGACAATGACAGGACCACGACGTGGAGTAAAGGCTGCCTAGTGTGTGATCATTTTTAATAATGCTATATTCCCTTCTGAGATATATTGCAATATTTAAGAAATAATCTTCTATTTTAGTAATAATGAGGTGATATGGCTACCCCAAAAGCCTGGGCAGATCTATTGCATTTCCTTGGATCTCTTCTATTCCTTCCTTAAATAGATTCTTTCAAAGAGCAAAAATGGAGTAAGTTTTACATCGTCTTACTAGAACTATTTGCCACATGATTTACTTTTGCTTGGGGTTGTGGGTGGGGGTTCCGAAGCTGTAGTGAATTTTCTTTTGCTTATACTGGAACTTATACTCTTGCATGGATACTTCAGATCAAGAAATAGCCACTGCCTTAGCATTGATAATGTCTTGTAGGACCTCCAGCAACCTTAATGCCTCCCTTAGCCCATTGCTCTGGTCTAAAGACTTCACCTGGCACAGAAGGGGACCCCAATACCTTCTGTTATGGCCAGTGTACACTCTAATTGGGTGGCCTTTTCACTTGCCCCATTGTGAAATATTTCACAAATGATTCCTGTACTCTGTTACCCCTAGACACTGTCACCAAGATCACTAGGCAATGTATGTAATGAATCAATGGTGAATAGGATGTTAGTGAGTTTTCGTTCAATGATAGTTGAGCCAACATAAAAGGGAATAATATTGAAAATAATTTGGTAAAATCCACAATTCTTTTCTCCTTCACCAGTCCAATGGAGAGGGAAATATTTTTCTCTGAACTCAAAGCTCAGGTTTCTTTGACAAATGACAAAATAGTTATGCTGATGATCACTTTGAATAATAGACTTGCCCCTTAGTTAACTGATGTTCCTTACACTTGCTAAATATAATTGCACATTTTCAATATGTTTTCCTTTGTATCAAACATATATATGGCAAACTTCTCATTGTCCTGGTGCTTACAAATCAGTTTTTTTTAATGGAAAACTTGGGAAGACAGATTTTATTTCAGATAATAATTTTCAGTGAATAGAAGGACAGTTCAGATATAGGAGAAAAAATAATGCCTTGGAACAGAAAGGTTTTATGTCTGCTATCTACGGAACACTTACCTCTGAGAATTTGTCAGAAAATGAGGCCTTCTGTTGCTTGTCAACAATCATTATTTAGTAATTTTTTTGAGGAATTCAAAACTTCTGCCTTTGCCTCTGAAATGACAGTAATCTGGCAGAGCCAGTATGTAAACTAACATTTTGAAAGAAGAGGGTGTTATAACCCCTCCCATCAGAAAGTTAATAATCTGTGACATTCTAAAATCATAACAAAAATGCCATGTTGGCTATTTCAATAACAATTATAAAGAGTTCATTTAGCATCTTGAGAATAAAAGCTGTGCTCCTGAAGGGCTCGGGTCGCCTGAATTCTACGTGATAGTCTTCTGCTGTGGTCCTGCCTTCATTTGACAGATCCAAGTCAGAAGTTAAAACTAGCAGATGCAAGTGCTTTATAAAGAAACAAACGCTGTGAGATTCTAATAGAGAGAGAACTTTCTAATTGTTGGGGCTTTCAGTTACAGACATAAAACTTTCACTTCCATTATAGAATACATTTTGTTGATACCTATGATTGTAATCTGCTGTTTATCCTCCTCTTTATAAAAGCCTAGGATGGGTTCTATATGGCTAGGATCAAGGATAAAAAACCATACACGATTAGAGCAGTGTAGCTTAAGTTCCAAACTCTATATTGAGTCTTCCCAGCTGTTTTCTATCATGGCAGCACCTTCCACACTGATGTGAAAATTAGGGGCCGCTGGAGCGTAAATCCTTTCTCTACTGCCTTATTTCGGTTTTAGAGCTTATTCCCGATTTCTGTTTTTCAGTTTTGGTAGTTTGTTATAAATGACTTTGAAGTCAAAAAGAACATGAGACTCATCCATATTTTTGCATAGTGCCATAGGAAACCAGGGTCACTGAATTCAGTCCTCTTTAATAGCATCACTGAAGCATCCATTTGAGAGCCTTTTTCTGTTAAAACGCCAATTTCACCCTTCTGAACACTGCCTCTGAGACCTGATAACTCACCTTGGCTTAGGTCTGTAATTTTCTGTTAGCTCTTTCAATCCTTCAGGCATGGTTTACCAAGATGTTGCTTCAATCTGTTGCTGACGGTCATCCTGAAGAAAATGTCCCTCAACACTGCAGATCAGAGCTTCTAAAGAGAGCAAAACTGGGAGATTCGTATTCCTATGCTATCTTTGTTCTACAGCTGTCCCAGGACAGGCAGAATAATGACTTTCCAAAAATGCTTTCCTCTCAGTTTCTCCAGCCTGGTGAATTAGTTAGTTTATACTGCAGAGGGGATTCGAGATTGCAGATGGAGTTAATATTGCCAGTCAGCTGCCTTTGAGATGAGATGAGCCTAGATTGTCCAGGTGGGCCCAAAGTTATAGCAAAGGGCCCTATAAAGGAGAAGAGGGAGGAAGATGGAAGTAACCAGAGAGCGGCCATATGAGAAGCTTCTCCAGAGCTTTCTGAGGGGCAGACGCTCCTCTTGGATTTCCAGGTCACTCCACACCCGAGTCCTGCTTCAGTCCTCTGACCTCTGGAACTGACAAGTAAGGAACTCATACTATAAGCTTCTACTTTTTAAGCCTTAAAAGAGGTATTGAGTATTAAAATATCGTTTTAGCAGATATTATATCCGTGTGAAAAACTGGAAGGTGGGAGTCCACAGATAAAATAAGAAAACTTCTTGTGAAGGAACTATGTGCCTTAAAAGAAGTTTGTCTTTATTTCAGCAGGAGTTTTTTTGTTTTGTTTTGTTTTCTATCTGTTTGGAATATTTTCCATCTCTTCATACAGCATGAGCGACTTTATTTCCATTTAAAATGTTTGCAACACTTTTAATTAATTTGAGAGGATGTAATTGCTGGAATAATTCAGTGGAATAATTAAAGCAATCTTAATCCATCAGCATTTGCTCTTTGGCAAAGGAACCAGGGAGAAAGTACAATAATTTGTATAGTTTTTCTTTTGTAAATTTGGGTTCCTGTCAATCTGAAATGCAAGGAGGGATTGTAAATCAGCAATGATAAGGCTGTGTGTCTCACTGAAGCTTCACTCTCGCACATGGGCTCCGTAGGGGAGGCAGACTCGGAAAAGGGATACTGGGAATTGTTTGGCAACTTCATTGAAAGTGGGCTCCACTTTTGCTCTTCTGTTGTTAACCCAGGGCCTAAATACCGTGTTGGCTGTCAGGGACAGCAGGGAGCTTTCCTGAAAATTCCCTGTAAGGGAGAATGGTGGCACTTCTCGCGACATCTCTTGCTTGCTCAGTGTACTGCTTGTGCTGGACCCAGGTCAGCTGGAACAGCAGCAGACTCGGGTCCCACTTCCTTGGTTTGGGCTTTGGTGTGAGGATTTATAAGGCAGTGTATGGTGAGAGGGTCTGCGTATGGAATCCCAGCCTGTCCTCTGAGAAGACTAACTGCAGCTGTAGAATTCCTTATGCAAATAGGCCTTAGACCTGCAGGCACTGTTTGTTTTGGATTTTTTTTTATATATATTTTGGAATGTTTGTTCATAATGAGATGTCTTGGGGATGAGATCTAACTCAACACAAAATTCATATAGCCTGAAGGTAATTTTATATGATATTTTTGGTGTGCCTGCATTTTGATGGCAATCCCTCACAAAGGGTCAGGTGTGGAATTTTCTAGTTTGTAGTATTATGTTGGCACACAAACCCTCAGATTTTGGCTCACTTTAGGTTTCAAATCTTTAAATTTCAAATTAGGGCTGCTCCACCTGCAATGCTAAGCACAGATTTAGTAAGCAGTGTCTAAAGGGAAATGGAGTCAAGAGGAATTTCCCAGGGAATCTGCATTAATTAGATGCAAACGGGCCAGGCTCTTCTCCCAGACCAAGGTCATTCAACTTAGGTCACTGCAATGATCCTTCACTCAAACTGGAAGCCTGTTTCTCCTTCCCATTGACTCACACAAAACATTGCTATGGACATAAGATTAATTATATTATGATACTAGAAGAAACAACAAATTAAGACAATGATGGCTAATATTTATACAGCAACTATTCTGTCATGCTTTGGGTACTATTATTATGGCTATCCTATAAGCAGTAGTAAGATTTAGAGATGCCAAGTACCTTGTGAGCTGTCACACAGCTGGTGTGTGGAGTGGCTGATCCAGAGCCTGTGGGCTTTACCCCAATATATGTACTTCTCCTACAGATGGGGCTGGCTGGCTGCTTCAGATCACCCACGTCTGTTCCCCTTTATGCTTCAAGAGTACTTTCTCAAACACTCAGTTCCACCTGTTCTATCACCTGGCTTCAACTCCCAAAGTTTACTTTGTATAACCATTTTTTTTAAAGACTTATTTGTTTGAAAGATAAAGCCAAAGAGAGGTAGAGGCACAGAGAGTTCTTCTATCCCCTGTTCATTCCCCAAGTAGCTGCAAGGCCAGAGCTGAGCCAATCCAAAGTCAGGAACCAGGAGCTTCTTCTGGGTCTCCCACATGGGTGCCAGGGCGGAGGGACTTGGGCCATCTTCCACTGCTTTCCCAGGCACATTAACAGGGAGCTGGAAGTGATGCATCTGGGACTCAAGCCAGCACTCATATGGGTTGTCTGTGCTGCAGGCTGGGCTTTAACCTGCTGTTCCTACAGCACCCGCTCCATGTAACCAAACTTTAAGGAGGCCCCTCAGACTTTTTCTAGGTCCATCTGTGCACTTCCTTGTAAAAAAAATTCGAATCCTGGTAAGTCAATTTGTCTTTAAAAAAAAAAAAAAACCCTGAACCCACCCTAAATACCTTCTCCTCTGATCAACCTAATATAATTTCCTCTTAAAATTAACTTTTGTAGATATTCATGTTATTTGAAAGCAGAGACAGACCTGACATCTGTTCGTTTGCTCCGCAAATGAACCTAAGAGCTAGGTTGGGCCGGGCCTAAGCTAGGAGCCAGGAACTCAATCAGGAACTCCCACATGGTGGGCAGAAACCCAACTACCTGCTTTCTCCCAGGATCTGCATTAGCACGAAGCTATAATTAGCCATAATCCTTCTTAGCCCTGATGCGTTTTTCTTAGTAAGTTTCTATCTACTGATAACAGCTCCCCATCCTTAGCTATAAATTCCCACTTAACCACAATGTTAGGCTTCAATGCACATTGATCTCTCACTGCAAAATCCTGTTTCAGTGTTCCCTATATCTACTCTCCATAAAGCCTTCATTGTTGTACTTTATCAACAGTTACTGAATTTTTCCTGGACATTCAGAATAGTAAGTTCTTACTAATCTGTTCCTTCAGCTCAAAATAGGCTATATACTATCTTGCATAGCATTTTGTACTCGGTATGCAGAGAACTGATGCAGTCACTCTCCCCCATAACCAAATACATTAATATTAAATACTACCGCATATAAAACACATAGAATGTCTTATTTTATCATCCCTCTCCCCGTCCCCACCAATCCATGAGACTGGTACCATTCTTACCCTCATTTTTAGCAAATAGAATCTGAGGTATCTAGAGACTAAATATTTCAAATTGCAAACAAGTGGGTTCCTTTTAAATTATATGAAGTGGGAATGAATTTTCTTTAAGATTAGTCTCCTTTTGCTACTATTTCTCTTCATCTAGATTCTGTTCATATTTTTAATTTTTTTTTTTTTGACAGGTAGAGTTAGAAAGAGACAGAGAGAAAGGTCTTCTCTCTGTTGGGTCACTCTGCTAATGGTCGCCATGTCCGGCGCTGTGCGGATCCAAAGCCAGGAGCCAGGTGCTTTCTCCTGGTCTCCCATGCTATTGCAGAGACCCAAGCACCAGGGCCATCCTCTGCCGCCTTCCTAGGCCACAGCAGAGCTGGACTGGAAGAGGAGCAACCAAGACAGAATCTGGCGCCCCAACCAGAGCTAGAACCTAGGGTGCCAGTGTTGCAGGCAAAGGATTAGCCAAGTGAGCCAAGGTGCTGGCCTCTGTTCATATTTTCAATATGGTCAAGTGATGTTTCATTGAATATTTCTAGAAGTTTCCATAACTTTATCATTTTTGTAGTTTCTTTTTCACTTTATGATGAGGTTTTTAAAGCCAGAAATATACCAGTATGCCCCAGGGAGTTTCCACATCGTTTACCCAGGTCATCCCCTTTGCTTCCGCACCGGTTCCGTGTTGAATACATTTCATGTTCATCACCATAAAGGATTATAAAATCCTGGTTGGCTACCCTGAAAATTTCATGCTGTATAAGAACTCACATTTCCATAATAAAAATTAGCAAGCATTTTTCCAATGTAGTTTGCTGCCATTTTAGACCAAGACCTATCCTGGGTGATTCACACAAAACAGCTGAAACCACTTCATCTACAAGTTAATGGATAAAACTAGCATGTTAAAAACTTTGTTTTTAATTAGGAAGGCAATCCCTAGACAAATCTCTCAAGAACACTAAAAAGATCTGTTGACTTTGTTTGTATTCAGGATGAGGGGCTTGGGGCAGAACCTAGAAATAGAAATTAACTCTAACCTTACAAACATAAAAGTCTGCAGTGAAATTATGTGATCCTCTGGCTCCTTGTAGAGGAAGTTCACTCTTAGTAAACTTAAGGTCTTTCCCTTCCCATGACTCTTCCTCATCCCAACATTCCAGTGAGAAATGGCTTATTTCTTCCAGTGTGTGTTCCTTCACTGTGTTGATCTGGGATTTGGCTCTCGCCCTCAGAGCCATCCTCAATAAAGAGGTTGCTGCATTTTGTCCCTCCCCTACTGTGCCATTTTCTAGATCAGAGGCACAATCCTGCTCTTTCAAGAGTTTCTGTCCGCTCTCCCCTTCCACATCCCTCCCCCACTGGTTTCCCCTCCTGATTTTAAAATAACTAGCCTTAAAATACTTTTACAGGAGATGGCTGATCAGAGGCTCTTGTCTTCGCCCAAGAAGGAATTTAGACATGAGACAGCAGTGATAAGTGGAGTAGCAAACTTTAATGAAGACAAACACACCTGATAGACCAAGCAGACATCTAGCAGAGGAGCTGAGCACCAATCTGCACTCAGACTAACGATGAAGGTGGTACACCTTACAGATTGGGCAACTCAGTAAAAGACAGTCTCTATTCAGGATGGAGTTTTCATGGCTGTGGGTATGGGCCCTCCATTTCTCTTCCTCTGTCCCTCTTCTGGGATACTGCTGGATGGAGGGATTTCTGGTCATGGAATCTCTGAAATTCCCCCCAGGAATTATTATCCAGTGTTATTGGACCTAAGAGCCCCCTTGATGGCAGGCATCCTGACATAGTAGGTAAAGCCACTGCCCCAAGCTTGCAATGATGGCATCCTGAAGCAGGCAGGCATACAGGCTAAGATTGATTAGATTTGTGAGCTGGAAGACCACACCTTCGCCATGCCCTTGTGTGACCTTACACCCTACCTGATACCCCCACCATGTCCCCATGTGACATCAGGCTCTACCAGACCATACCTGAGTGTCCACCTGCCCATAAGCCACTCCCCTATGGAAATATATAAAAGGCAGGGAGTGTCCCTAGAGGCTGTCTCTGCCTCTGCTTTGCTACTGGTGATGAGTGGTGGATAGCGGCTCAAGGAACTTGCTGCACGTGGCTTTTGGCCCGCTCTGTTTGGTATGGACGCTACCCTAGTTTCCAGTCTTTCCCCTCTCTCCAACCTGAACTAAAACCCTCACTTTCCTAGATACCTCTTGCACTAAATAAAAGCTTAAAACATACCATGCTGCCTTGTTTAATCTGTGCCGGTATTTAGAATTCTTTTCTAAATGTTAGGCAAGAACCCTCCTGGGCTTAGCAAGGAGGTTTATTAGTAAGCATATGGTGAAATTGTATGGCACCCCAAATTCCAACAGGACATGTGGCATCCCAGATAGCACTTCTGGGGAATTTTAAGGGCCACATTTTTGTATAAATTTTAGGGGGTCATGTCTGATTTCAATCCCGTACGGGCACTGTTTAGAGTCCCAGCTGATCCACTACCCATCCAGTTTTCTGCTGATGCACCTGGGAAAGCAATGGAAGGTGGCTCATGTGCTTGTGCCCTGTACCCATGTGGGAGACTCAGATGAAGCTCCTGGCTTTGGCCCAGCCCAGACATCACAGCCATTTTGGAGAGTAAATCAGCAGATGGAAGATCTCTCTCCCTGCCTCTACCTCTCTTTCACTGAAACGGACTTTCAAATAAAAAATCTTAAAAAAGCCCTCTTGGAGCAGGGCTAGGGAAATTCCCCTAAGCTGCCCCCAAGACAGGGCTGGAACTGACCTAATAAGCTTATACTTTTGATGTGTACTTGTTGGTTTACTTTCAAGGCTTGCTTTTACATTTTTCCTCCTACTCCATAAAAATGCTCACTTTGTTCCGAAATTTCTATTTTATTCAGCCCTCTCTTATACACATAAGCTAATGAGTATCTGAAATCATTGTTCAGGGTTTTCCCATTATTTGCATTTGGACTGCCTTTGTTGTGGGGGAAGTAGGTTTAATTTTTATTCCAGGTCCTTGTACCTAGGGATACTTACTAAGTACAGGAAACGTATCAGGTGCACAAAGTGAAAGTTTTATGTAAAATGTGAGAAAGTGACTACACATATACATACATATCCCCTCCCCCCACCCCCAGAGATACCCCTTATGGGTGGGCAGTGGGACCAGGAGGATAAGGGGGTGGGAGAGGTAGAACAGAACATCCCAGCACCTCCTCTAGTTGTGGTCACTGGAGGAAGAGAGCACCTCCCAGAACCTCCTTTTTATGAGGTGGTATGGGTTGCCTCTACATCCCAGTACCTACAGACATGGCTGGTTCGTGAGACCTCCATAAAATTCCACATGGAATATTATGTACATACTTACGTGGCACCTTTCCCCCCAGGTCCTGGATGAAACAGGGGCTTCCTGGTAAAGGGGGCATTTTTTTTCTTTTTAATGAAAACCATTTATTCCTGTAAACTCAGTGCAGAGATGTTCTTCACAACCCCAATACAGTCCAGATTTCTTCCTCAGAATGAGCTGAGCAAGAGAAAAAAGGAAAGGGCTAAAGAACAAGTGCTCATGAGGAACCACACCTATCTCTCCTTTCTTTAAAAACAAAGCAAAGCCATCCTTTGGAATTTGGGGTACAGACCCCGGATTAAAACTCCAGATTTTTTGGTCACTGTAGGGGCTGGACTGCCATTGCACAGACAGCAAGTGGGGATAGCCTCTCTGTGTGCACACGTCCAACCTTCCAGTAAGCATGGAACCGGCTCCCAGTTCCACTGGGATTCCCACCTCTGACTTGAAGCCTCTCTTCCCAGTGGCCTGGAACTCAAGGGGACATCTTGATTGACAAGTAGGAGGATAGAATTACCCATGGAGTGGGGGCTGGTGTTTTGCTGGTACCTTCAGCTCCCCTACCCTATCCCCTATCCCATCTCGTCTTCCTACATTAGACTGGATATTAGATCTCTTACCATATTCCCAGGTGTATACTTTGTACCTTCTCTCCATATCAATGCACTATAGTCATAACAAATTTTAATTAGTGTTCACATTTTATGATTATATTAACAACTTGATAGTATTTTTCTATGAATTCTTTTTAATATGTACTAGACACTTCTACTTTTTTTATATAACCATGCGTGTAAGTACTGGAGAACTAACAGTGAAAAAGTAAGAAAAGAATCCTACTTTAAGGGGCTTATGCTTCTTTTTATAAGAGTCAAGTGCTTAAGGAAAAATCTGAAACAACCTTGTATTCAATTTTATTTTTCATATTTAACAAACCTCTGACAACAGCAAGTATGGGGTCTATTCAGAACTTGTATCTTCTGTAGATTTGGGGTAAAATCTATTAAGTTAAAATCAGGAGTGAAAATAACTTTGAGCAGGACAAGGACTACAAATCACAATTTCCAGTTTATTAGAGAAGACTAGTTAGAGATCATGCTTTTAAGTAGGATGGTTAGAAAAGTATTTTCTATGCTATTTCTTTTCCAGGATTTCTGTCTTAAGATATTAATTTTAAAGGAGGATTATTCAATTCACATTTTGCTTGTTTTCCACTTAATTCCTTTGTGATAGATCTAACTTTGGGTTTCCATCATTTGTCTTAATGACTTTTCTCTGGTAACACATGTATTCATATTTTAAAATGGGACCCTAAAAACCCAGTGTTCTTGGTTCATATCCTGGCATTTCTGGCCGAGGAGTTGTACACCCCAGATCAGAGCCTTTGTGGTTCAGTTTGTTTGCATGGGCAATGCCCAGCCTCCTGCACTAATGGTGCAGGGTGCTCTCTAGTTAATGACTAAGGGAGGCAAGAGACAAAATGGAAATTTAAGTTCTGCCAGTCTGTCTCAGAGGACTTGTTAGTCAAAAATCACTTCTCTTGAGCTAAGCAGTATATACATCATGGAGAAATACTTAATTTTATGACTGCCCTTAGGTGGAATACCACCTTATTTCTCAGAACTATTCTATATCACAGACTGTTTTTTTTTTCCTGAGAATGTGCTGTACTTTCTTACAACTTTTAATCATTTTTGTCTATGTGGTATAAGGTATTGATCCTAAGAGGTATCACTATAAAGATGAATAAAGCAAGATCTCTCCTTTTCAGAAATCAGTGTTGTCAGATGCTAGCTGGGCCTTTGATGGATTCCCTAATGTAGACTTAATGGAATTGTAGAGGCGGGAGTCAGAGATTTATCAGATTATCCAATGTTTCACATTTTAGCCATTTTCCGTCCCTGAGATCCTACACTCTCATGTTGTTCCCATTAGAGTAGACATTTGACATGACTCTCCAGGCCAATTTCACACCTCATGTTCTATAGTATCATGTTGTACACATGAGACCCAGAATTAAACCTATTCTGCTCATTGTTGTATAGCATATACTAACCGTATCCATATATTATTCCTACTCCTTTCAGTAAAACACAATGACACTTGTCTTCCATTATAAACTGTTGCCACTACAGTCCAGCTCACAGACTTCCCACCCATGTCTTGATAGACTGAGGAACACTTACAGTCTGGTTAATGAGATATAGTTCCTTAAGCTCCCTAGAGAACGTGACATGTGCATTTAAATTATAATTCTGAACACCATAATGAGTTTTTCACTGTCTTGTTAGCATTCGTTTAAATAGTAGTTAAATGGAAGCATTTTATGAATTGCATGCTATTTGAGTGTTGGGTGTAAACAAGTGGGATTCTTGACCTTTAGCTGGTAGGAACTTTGTCTCCTTTTGTTTTCCCAAAACCAATCTGTGCAGTGAAGCAGCACTATCTTTGTGTGGTGGCGAACTGGTTATCTTCCTGTGGCATCACCAATCAATTCTATAATCTCTATACATGGTGCGCTGTTGGCTGCTGTGAGAGGTGAGCTCAGGATGCCAGACCATCATCATCACTGAGCTCACTGGCTTAGCATAGGAAGATGGGAAGCAGTGATAACACTAAATAACTAATTATAAATGATGCCTTAAATTTCTTTTTTTACAATTGAGTGATTGTGCTATTTATTTGAAGCATTTGATGTTGATTAAATACAGAGATGCTCATAAACTGAAACTTGATAGAAATAATTAGAGAAGAAGTTTAATTACAGTAAATTAAGAGAAGAAAACACTGTGAAGCAGAAACAACAGATGCTTAAGGATGGAAATGCTAATTCAAAACTACTAGAAACATTAAAGGGAAATTTGGAAGGAATCTGGTTTACACCAACACAAAACAATTTCTTCCAGTACTTTCATTTTTTAATGACACCTTTCAGACTTGTCAGGAATGTTTTATTTATCTGCCTTTATTTTTTGGTATTTTTCCATAGTTATTCCCTGTTCTCTTACTTCAGAGAACATTTTCCAACTTAATGTTTTAACTTTCCCTGATTCTTGTGGAATTTCAAATATCAATAGTTTTGATAGCTAATACTTTGAATCTAGTACTCAAATGTTATACACTTGGCACAATTATAGAAAAAATTAGCATTTTCAACAAAAACACAACTTGGTACCAGTGAATACTAGGTAATGGGATGTAGAATATATTTTCATATTTCATACACAAACTTGTTTTGGGCTTATTTGAAAATATTTTATGGGATATTTGTAGATTCTTAGGATTGTAATTCTGAATATATATTTTCTTCAACCCACATCTTCTCCTTGTCTGGAAAGATGACTTATAGGAAATTTGTGACAATTAGTACCCATTTCTGAAGCTAAGGTGATGTCAATTTTAAGATGAAGATTAATAACACAAATGAGAGTTTACGCTTGACCTCAAAGCAATTCCTTTTTAGAAAAGTTGGATTTAGTAAACTGAAATACTTCTAGTATTCAACACATGGAAATAATCATCATATTCGTTACACCCTTGTAATATTGTAATTTTAGACAAATTTATTCCCACCCTGTTATGGTTTATAAAGTAAACTTCTTATATCAAGGGTCAACCTTTCATTTATAGTGTTTTTCTAATAGCAACAATGAAAGAACTTCATGCTTAAAATCTTCAGGAGCCTCCTATCAGCAGAACAATTTGTAACTAGCAATTTAGGGAAACCTGTATTGCTTTTACAGTTTACCTCACTCACCGTTTGTTTGTAAAAGACAGCAGTTCTATGGTCTGAGGTGTCATTTATTCAGTCACAATGATAGAAAACATTTTTTAAGTTGTAAGCATAAATAAAAAGATGAAACATTATTGATATCTTTTTCCCCACAATGCTTAGATACTTTACTCCATAGAATTATGACCCTAGATGGTGGTAAAAACTGGATTCAAAGGATAAGTTTGTGGGAAACTAGCTTCATTATACCACACATGCAGTATACAAAAGATCCACATATTGTAGAACAAGAAACGGCAAAAACAATAAAACCTTCGTTAGTAAACAAACATAAAAGGCATTTCAGCTTCAGCTTGGCCTTACTGCTAAGAAGCATTTTGCATGAAACTTGCAGTTGAATTCTTATTCCAAGAATATGAAAAGAAATAAGTGAAGTCAAAATGTCTTAGTAAAGCAGTTTATGACATATTGGAAAAAACACACAGTACACAAACATATACATGTCTGAATTTTGTAAATCTGAACCTTTTTTTAACATTAAAAATTGTTTTCATGTCTGAAGCAAAACAAATACATAAATGAAAGGCTATGATAACTTGGAGTTACTATTTAAGGAAAACCTAAATCTTATATGGAAATTTTGTGCATTATAAAAGAAAAACTAATGAAACAATTCCTTTGTGGAGGCTGGCATTGTGCCATAGTGTATAAAGTCGCCGACATCCCACCTGTGCACTGGTTTGATTTCCGGTTGCTCCACATCCAATCCAGCTCCCTGCTAATGTGCCTGGGAAATCGGCCGAAGATGACCCAAGTGCTTGGGCCCTGCATTCACTTGGGAGATCCAGAAGCGTCTCCTGGCTCCTGACTTTGGCCTAGCCCAGGCCTGGCTGCTGCTGCCATCTGGGCAGTGAGTCAAAAGATAGAAGATCCTTCTCTCTGTAACTCTACCTTTCAAATAATTTCACATAAGTAAATCTTAAACAAAACTTTGCATAATATACTGGTCATGCTATCATAATTCTATCAATTATGTTATTGTTGAATCAAGACCTCTCTATTCCATTTTCTCCATAGAACTCTGGAGATTAATAAACTTTTATGTAATTCTCTTTTGACAGAGAAACTTTGTCAGTTTTTCCAAGAGGTATCATGCTAGATTCATAGGACTAATACTTCAAGAAACGCTGGGCCCTCTGTCAATGAGACTTTTCCCAAACTGTGTGTGTGGTCACTAATTGTGCAGAAGGGAATTGACACAGCAGGACTGACCTTTCCTTCCTTAGGAAGGGCTGCTTGCAAGGTTGGCCTTTAACTGGCTGCTGATGACTTGAATTTCAAGAGGGTTCCCACCATTCCCCAAAATAAGTATCTCCTTCACCTTGAACTCTTGTGCAAACAATTGGATTTGTGTTAAACACTTCTTTTTGTCCTGGAAATCTGGACTTGGGGTGTGTATAGGTGACAGATCCACAATAAAAATCTTGGTCTCACAGGCTTAGACAGGAGTCCTTGTAGTTAGTATTTCACTTATGTTGCAGCAAGTCCACTGCTGGAAGTGTTAAGCATATCCTCGTGGCTCTCCCGGCAGAGGAATCTTAGGAGCTTATGCCTGGTATCTTGTAGACTTCACTGCGTGCCCTTTCCTACTGATTTGCCTGTTTATCTTTTTGTTTGTAATAAATCATCTCCTTGGGTGCAGCTTTATGCTGAGCCCTATGAACCTAACAACAAATCACCAAATCTTGAGGTAGACTTGGGGAACCTGACTCTAATATTCAGAGGCACCTGTCTGGTCAGTTTCACTTTCGACTTCTATACTTTCACTGACATTGTTGCCTAGCCCTGGACCACCTCTCACCATCTCCTAATTATACTGGGGAGTCCTGGACGACACCCTTCCCCATGAGTGTCCCTGACATTCACAATCTTTTATTCCTGGAAATGGCTTTTGAGTACTCTGATTTTTAATGTCTCTATAATTTTGTTTGGTTTGGCAGGAATCAATCTACCTTATTATATCTGTGTATGCTCATTGCCTCTCTCTTACTTCATTTTAAGTTATTTGAATGTAGAGAATTATTTTTTGTCATTCTACCAATAGCTGCTTATGCTCTGCACAAATCAATACCACATTAAGTGATTTTGATAAGAGAATGTCATTAAAGTATGTGTTGCTTCATCCTTGCCATCTGATCTCTGGAACTGTATAAAAATTGGATTTAGAATATCAGAGGAAGTCTTAAACTATAGCAGTTGTTTAATTTTAAACAGTTTTAGTGTTCTGTAAATGATTAGTGTAACCTAATAACTTTGATTAATTGACCTGAGTAAAATACATGAACTTTTGCCATGTGTTTTCTGGATATATATAAAAGGAAATAAAAAATTACTCCAGATAATTGATTTATGACTTCAAATGTATATGGATGTATGTACATGCATCCTAATATGAACTATTAAATTAGTTTATTTTTCTTCAGGAATTATTCTATCCTCAATCTTAAATTCTTCCCCCAAAACTGGCCTCATAAACTGTCCCAGAGGCGCGGTTTCATGGTTCCACTGCTTTTTTTCTGTCTGTTAGTGCTAAAATTCTTTTAAAACTTGACTGGTAACTATGAGACCTTAGTAGAAAGTTAGATTTCATTGGATACAATTTCAAAGCTGAAGAAAAATTGAAAACCATTATGGCATTTTAAAAATTGTTTATTTTTCATCTACTTGAAAGAGTGACAGAGGAAAGGGGAGAGAAAATTTTCCTTTGACTGATTCATGATCCCAAATGCCTGCAACAGCCAGACATAGGCCAGGCCAAAGCCAGGATCCCAGAACTCCATTTGTATCTCCCACATGGGTGACAGATGCCCAAGCCCTTGAACCATCATCCACCACCTCCCAAGATGCACGTGGAGGATGCTGGATCAGAAACAGTCCTCAGACTGGATCCAGCACAGTGATAAGGGAGTGGGAGCTCCACGTAGTGGATTAACCCCCTGACCATAATACCATTGCATTTTAAGCCCATTTTAATTTAAACTTTGACATAAAATAACCATCTAGTGAGTATATTATAGAAGAGAGATTAAGTGTTCTGGAGTTAGCCACTCTGTTAGAAAATTTCAGATACCATCCTTTCTATGTTTACTTGCTTGATTAGATATAAATTTACAGCCTTGGAATCATTATGAAGATTGGACAAATGCAATTTCATCACTCTCCTTCCTAAAATGACAGCAAGATGTTGACAAGTGTGAGCTGCAAAATGCAATGGAAGCCAGCCAACACCAAAATTCATGGAGAAAGAGTGAAAGCATTCTTAAGTTAAAGAATGGAAAAAGGATGTCCTCTCACTACTTTCATTCAGTATTGTGCTGAAATGTCTGGCTAGAACAATTAGGCAAGAAAGCGAAAAGCAGAAGCCATACAGATTGGAAAGAAAGAAGTAAAGCTATCTCTTGCCACAGATGGGATGATCTTGTATAGAAAAATTTAAGAAATCCACCAATAAAACTATTGGGACTAACAAAATAAAGCAATGGAAGCAAAGATAGAGCTACGAGAGTTTGAGTGGTGATGTTATCACAACTATACTTAGATGGAGGTCATAGGAAGGCCCTGAACTTATACTGTCCTAGGAAACCTACAAACTGTGGAAATTGTTGAAAGTTAGAAATCTAGGTCCCCTTCTCAGTTTTGAATAATCGGGCAAATACTTCCTTTTCTCTTACTCCTTCTGCGTTTTTCTGAAATGCAATAGGAATTTGGTCTCTCTGTGGAAGAGCTAAATAGGAGATGCTAGAGATGGAAATCCCAGAGTATTTAAAAAGAACCAGTCTTTGGTACAGTGAGTTCATTTCCATAAATCAAACACTGTCCTCCAGGTTCCGTTGTTGCTTCTCAGTTACCTACCATCAGCCTTAAACCACCACCAACAACCCCCAACCACCAAAGCTAACTGTAGTTGAGTAATTATGCCCCCCAGCGAATTAGAATAATTCTCAAGAGAGTAATGTGATGGTTCTAGCCCTGGCTGCTTGACTTCTGATCGAGCTCCCTGCTAATGCACCTTGAAATTTGGCCCAAGTAGCTGGGACCCTGCTACCACCAATGTGGGAGACTGTGGTGGGGTTCCAGGCTCCTGGCTTAGGCCTGGTCTAGTCCCAGCAGATGTGGTCATTTGGGGGTGTGGATCAGCAGAGGGAAGGTCTGTCTCTTTCTGTAACTACCTTTTGAAGAAAGAAAACGATCATTTTTTAGAAGATTGTCTTTCATGGGAACTTACTGGAGGATATGCATCAGGAAAAGAACTACATCAGTGGAGAGACAGACCTGCCTGCATCATGGGCAAACAACGGAGCAGATTCCCAGGATGAGAGTTGCAGTATTCAAGGATCACCATACAGACAGAAGTATACTGAAGCCAGCATAGTGGAGACAGCCAGGGGGAAGTAACATTCACCCATCTGTTGAATGATGATTTGGAAGATTTGGTTAAGCATTGGAGATACGTACATACACACACAATTTATAAATATACACTTTTGTGTAAACATATAATAGGTGTCTCATAGTGATATGTAAATATACTGAAGAAACAAACTTCAGATTTGTTTTGTGGTCTAATTTTGTACAAGAAAGAAAATAATGTACTGTCTTGCTCAGCAGTGAACAAAAGTATTTTATAGTCATGAAAAGGTAACCTCTGGGCTTACTGCAACTTTTGAGGTTTTAAGGGTGGGGAAATGTTCAAGAAGTAGGCTCAAGAAAGCAGAATCCTTACCTATCACAGCAGGAGTCAGGTACAATATCTGAATGTGATAATTTAGATAATAAAAACATGCTTTATTTGTGTATACAGATGAATTCCTGAAGAATTACCTAAACTGGTTTTAAAATAAAAATTTAGAGAGAAGGAATAGGCAAGTGAGGAGTAAAATGAATAGCTTAAAATTGCTTTTCAAGAAATCATTGTCATTGGCTATACAATTACTTATGTGAATTGTATTCATGACAATTTTAAAGTACTATATTGAGAAAAGATGATTCATTCTTGTTTAATCTTTCCAAAAATACACATATAATTTTTACTTGGTTATTAATTGGGAAACAGAAATTATTAGTCTTATGTAAATTCTTCAGTTTATGTTGCTAATACCTATATTTCATGCTTAATGAAATATCAATTGTGAATGTTTTTAAGTTGAATATTTTAAGTGCATATTTTAAGTTGAATTTCTGAGAATGAAAATCTGAAATGAAGGTTATTGTTGCATAAATTTCTGCAATGTGGGAAAATCTGTGTGCTCTAAAATCCGTTAAGAGATTCTTGTTTATTATTCATTGATAGCTCTTGGTGATATCAAGGAGCTTTGACCTTGGCCATATATTCAGCTACTTGAGTATAATTCAGCATCAACATTTGATTGTAATTTTTTGAAGTTCCAAAAGAGACTCTTTAAGTATTCAGACTTAGGAGTATAAATATATAATAAAACATTTTGATACTGATATTTTTCAGTAATTACTTTAAGACCTTTAAGTCCTCTTGTAAATTCTAATGGCAGGTTAGCCTAGGTGATATCTGACACTTTCTAAAATAGTCTCTTTTATATCTTAAATATGAAAATCAATCAAGATGGGACTAAATCAGTTACTAAAATCTATAATGCTAAATACTAAAATATAATCT
This sequence comes from Sylvilagus floridanus, assembly GCA_949820135.1. NCBI lineage: Eukaryota > Metazoa > Chordata > Mammalia > Lagomorpha > Leporidae > Sylvilagus > Sylvilagus floridanus. The sequence continues at coordinate 114,179,683 of OX463230.1, forward strand.
ATAATGCTTTTCCCTCTTTAGATATGAACATTATTCAATAAAACATTTTAAAAATAATTTAAGTTGTCCCTAATAATAATGTATTTGCCTAAGGAAGAAAAAGTAATAATCGCATTATTCAATAGATCACTTGTTACAGGGCAAATGTAAACAATCTAGTGTAAGGATAAGAAAACTCTTAAAGTTACATAAATTGAATCAATGTTATTTACAAAGTAGAAATTTTAAAATGTCCTCATATCATTGAACTGTTAATAGTATTACAGTGTTAGCAAGCTAAATATTTTTTAGTTATTCAGAAGCTACAATGTAATTGGTGAATTTTAAAAATAAAGATATGATAGTCCAGTTGGATATAATGTTTGTCATTAGAGGAGACAATCAGTGTTACACATTATTAGCAAATTTTAAATCTTTGAAAACACGGCTGGTGCCACGGCTCACTAGGCTAATCCTCCGCCTAGTGGCGCCGGCACACAGGGTTCTAGTCCTGGTCAGGATGCCAGATTCTGTCCCGGTTGCCCCTCTTCCAGGCCAGCCCTCTGCTGTGGCCTGGGAGTGCAGTGGAGGATGGCCCAAGTGCTAGGGGCCCTGCACCCCATGGGAGACCAGGAGAAGCACCTGGCTCCTGCCTTCGGATCAGCGCGGTGAGCCAGCTGCAGCGCGCTGGCTACGGTGGCCATTGGAGGGTGAACCAATGGAAAAGGAAGACCTTTCTCTGTGTCTCTCTCACTGTCCACTCTGCCTGTCAAAAAAAATCTTTGAAAACACAAGCAATTTCTTAACTTTTTAATAAAATCTTACATGCTTGACATCGGCTAAGTTTTTTTTTTTATTCTTTTTTTTGATTTTTATTTAGAATATAAATTTCCAAAGTACAACTTGTGGATTGCAATGGCTTCCCCACCCATACCTCCCTTCCCCCCCGCTACCCTCCCCCCCTTACCCACTCCCTCTCCCCTTTCATTCACATCCAGATTCATTTTCAATTCTCTTTGTATACAGGAGCTCAGTTTAGTATGTGTTAAGATTTTAAACCATTTGCCGTCACATATCATCACAGTGAAATATACTCTTTGAGTACTAGTTGTAGCATTAAATCACGTTGTACAGCACATTAAGGACAGAGATCCTACATGATATTATTCTTTTTAATTGATTTTTTATGTAACTTCCAATTTTAATATTGAGATTCCTTCAATCTTTGTTTTCATTTTTCTCATTCTCTTTATTTTAAGAATAAAAGTAATTTAAGCACTATGTTTATAATGATGCACTAAAGTCAATTATCTTTTCTTTTTTTTTTTGCATAAAATGTTTTTTTATAGCTTTTATTTAAAGAATATAAATTTCCAAAGTACACCTTATGGATTACCGTGGCTCAACAGGCTAATCCTCCGCCTTGCGGTGCCGGCACACCGGGTTCTAGTCCCGGTCGGGGCGCCGGATTCTGTCCCGGTTGCCCCTCTCCCAGGCCAGCCCTCTGCTGTGGCCCAGGAGTGCAGTGGAGGATGGCCCAAGTGCTTGGGCCCTGCACCCCATGGGAGACCAGGATAAGCACCTAGCACCTGGCTCCTGCCATCGGATGAGCGCGGTGCGCTGTCCGCAGCGCGCTGTCCGCGGCAGCCATTGGAGGGTGAACCAATGGCAAAGGAAGACCTTTCTCTCTGTCTCTCTCTCTCACTGTCCACTCTGCCTGTCAAAAAAAAAAAAAGTGTATAAAAAAAAAAATTCCGCAGTCAATTATCTTTTCATGATAATAACAAAATCAAGACCAAGAAATATAAACTTGAGTATGACTAAAAATCATTAGAAATGGACACAAATTTTATATAAAAATGCTGCCAATTATATTATACCTTCATTTGGAAGCAGGGACTATTTTAATCTGTATTTTCAGGGACTGGTACAGTAATTGGTGCAGAGCAGAGTCTCACATTAATTAATGAAATGATATAGAGACAGCCTTTTGCATAATCAACATTATAGAATCATAACTTATGACTGTATAACTCATTATGATATTCAATCTATAAAAACTTTAAGATTTCCCTTGAAAACATAGGAATACTGGGGATAGGTGTTGTTGGTACAGCCACATGTGATGCTGGCTTCCCATATCAGAGTACCAAGCTGAGTCCCAGCTCTTCTGCTTCTTACCTAACTTCCAGCTAATGAACCTGGGAAGGCAGCAGATGGCCCAAATGTTTGAGGCCCTGTCACCCATGAAGGAGATCAGGATGAAGTTTCTGGCTCCTAACTTTGACCATGGATGTTGTGGATATGTGGGCAGTGAACCAGTTGATGGAAGATTTCTCTCTGTCCTACCCCATCTTTCTCTGAGTTACTCTGCCTTTCAAGTAAAATGAAAATAAATATTTTCTTTGTTTCTGACCCAGCTTCCTGCTAATGGCACTCTGGGAAGCAACAGGTGATAGATAGCATGAGTTCAGCCCGGCTTAGTGCTGCATGTTTCAAGCATTTGGGGAGATTGCCGATCTCTCTTTCTCTCTTTCGTATAAATAATTATAAAAAAAAATGGATGGAGAGTAGCTAGGCCCTTTGCAATGGGGTAGCCAAGTGTTGTGATTTTGCTAATTCTATAACTAAGCTAATAATTCTCTCCAAATGTCAGCTTTCTTGTGGGTAAATATGACAGTATGAATGTGTACCTTATAATATTTTTTGAGGTTATGTGGTAAACTATGTAAATGACTTAACATTTTTTAAAAGATATTTACTTGAAAGGCAGATAGAGAGGGAGGTCTTCCAGTGATTTGTTCATGCCCCAGTTGCCTGCAATGGCTGGGGCTCGGCTAGGCTGAAGTCAGGATTCTGGTATTCTATCTGGGTCTCCCACATGAGTGCCAGGTTCCCAAGTACTTGGACTATTTTCACTGCCTTCTCAGGCTCATTAGAAAGGAGCTTGGTTGGAAGTAAAGTAGCCAGGACTTGAACAAGTCAAGTAGTTCATATAGGATGCAGTGTGGTGTCAGCTTAAACTACTGTGCTGCAATGTTGGCCCCTCACACATCCTCTAGTTAGAGGTAGCTGTTGTAGATAGGAATCTAGATAAAATTATATATAATTTGATATAATGTGTTGTCTCTTTTAAAAGATATTACCTTGGGGTTGGCCCTGTGTGCCCTGGGTTAAATCATTGCTTGTAACACTGGTATCCCATATTGGAGAGCTAGTTCCAGTCCCACTTGCTCTGCTTCCAATCCATCTTCCTGCTGATGCTCCTGGGAAGAGAGCAGATGATGGCTGAAGTACTTGGGCCCCTGACACCAGTGTGGGAGACCTGGATGGAATTCTTGGCTTCTAGCTTCAGTCTGATCTAGACCTGGCTGACTGTTGTGTCCAATTGGTAACTGAAATAGTAGATGGAAAATTTATCTGTATCCATCTTTTTCTCTTCTTGTAGCTTTGGCTTTCAAATAAGCAAATCGGTCTGAGATTAATATGGAAATGTACATGAAAGCCATTTTCCCTTTTCCATCCTTCTCCACAGTGCATTTTATCTTTGTTGGCAAAGAAAATTCCAAGGGTGAAATAATCATTTATATGACCATTAAGTGTTTCTTCCAGTGTTCCCTATTCAATATAGTCAACAAAAATGCTAATTAGTCCTAATTGGAAGACACCTGTTGGTCCATTAGCAGATGCAGAGACCCCCTAAAGCCTCGCTCAGAAATTAACTTCCTCTGAAATAAATTTAACTCTATCATTAAGAGGTCAAAGGGATTAGAATTAAAATAACATTAATCTCCTGTTTTAACTATCAATAGAAATACACAAGCCATACAAATATATTCTTCTATACTTTGCCTGATTGGTGTGGAGCTGGGGAAACCACAAAACAAAACAAATTCCTGAAAAGTAAATTTCTAGCATCTACTTTGTTCTTAATGCAATAATTAAAATTTCCTGTTAGTACTTCTATGCTTATAAACTACTGAAAGAATTTGATATGGTAATCTGTGTTATGTTGGTAAGCTACTCCTTAGTTGACAAAGGAATAACAAAATAAGAAGGTTTTCATTGAGTCTAATCTCTTTCAGAAGTATTATTGGGGTGATCATATAGTCAAATTTTACAAAAATGTATTATCTGTGGAGGAGCATATATAACTAGTATTCATGTGTATTGATGGAATAATTCTATGCAGTAAGTCTAATTCAAATGAAAATATAGTTTTTAGACAGGCTACCATTGCAAATTACTTCTAAACTTATGTAGTATTCAAATATCCTTAAAGTTGAGTAAAGAAATGTTACAATTTCCATCTAAAGCTGGCTGGAATCTTCAGTATTTCTTAGGTGTCTGACAGATAATTTGTTACTATTTATATTTACATGAATTTCTATTTATAGTGGAAATTCATGAATACACCAGATCCATCCTACTCGCCTTGTAACAATTCTGAAATTTTCATTTTAAACTTCATAATCTTCTAAAAGAAGGTGTTAAACAGGGTAGAAGGTTAAATCAAATTTATAGAAACTTATCCTGGATTTATAGCCAGAAATGTAGTACAAATGACTTTAGTGGGTTTAAAAATATTTCTGAAGTAAAGTTTCCTATGGTTAAAGGACTTAATCTATGCATTCTATCAAACTGTAATATGTTGGGTGTACCTTTTCTTATCTAAACAGATCATATTAAATCTGTAATTGAAGTTGTTATCAACATTTCCACACAATTTCGACCCTTTAGACAAGAGTGCTGAAGCTGATTTCAAGTGAATCTTCAATTTGACCTGAAGAATTCTTCGTATATATGAATGATGCTCTTAGAAAAATTGCTTGAAACAAATTGAGCATTTCTGTTATATCTAAATGTCAGCCATTCTTTGTAGCTTCCATGTAATCTTTGGGCTGTTTATCTCCAGATTGTTGTCTGTTGCCTCTTTGGCTACAAAATGCTTTGGTCTTCATTTATTTTTAGGGTAGTGAAAGCACAGTTCTATGGAACAATATAAGATGGGAATATTTAAATGGTGAACCAGCCTATGGCGACAAAGTTAATTATGAAATTAGATGCACAGGAGATGAAACTCATTGCTGTCACAAAGTACAACTTCCACTTTATCTAGCAAACTTTGTAATATTTAAAATGATACTGTCATTTTATTGATTTTTGAACATTTCACATTAGAGTAAGCACTTGAAACTCTGAGTCACTGCAATATAAACACTTGTTCATCTGTGAGGGGCTGAAGTTTAATAATTGGCAGGCTTGCAGACAATCTCATCTAGATTTTTAAATTAGGACAAACAAACTGCTGGGGAGAAGGATATGTTTTTTTCTACCCCCTTAGGGGTCTTTGGCTGGATCTAAGAATTAAATAGACATTAAAAATGAAAGCATACAGCTATTAATTTTTGCATATACATGGGACTCAAGATACTGAGAATGTGAAGAATTGGCCAACACAGATCTTTTATGCATTTAAGCCAACAATTTTTGAATGTGATAATATATATTTTAGATTATGATTTAAAAAAATTAGATATTCTCAGGGTGAAATTGGCTTGTGTAGATCATTTAAAATTGGTGAGGAGAGACATTTGAGAAACAATTTTTATAATACAATTCTTTTGCTATTTCATTTAAAAAATCCTTACCTAAAATCATAAAAGTTGGCTGGCACCATGGCTCAACAGGCTAATCCTCCACCTTGTGGCGCTGGCACACCAGGTTCTAGTCCCAGTTGGGGCGCCGGATTCTGTCCCGGTTGCCCCTCTTCCAGGCCAGCTCTCTGCTGTGGCCAGGGAGTGCAGTGGAGGATGGCCCAAGTGCGTGGGCCCTGCACCCAATGGGAGACCAGGATAAGCACCTGGCTCCTGCCATTGGATCAGTGCAGTACGCTGGCCGTGGCGGCCATTGGAGGGTGAACCAATGGCAAAGGAAGACCTTTCTCTCTGTCTCTCTCTCTCTCACTGTCCACTCTGTCTGTCAAAAATAAAATAAATAAAATCACAAAAGTTGATGCCTATATTTTTTCTGCAAGTGTCGTTTTAGTTATTATATTAGGTCTTTGATTCATTTTTATTAAATTTTGATTTATAGTGTAAGGTGGAGATCCAACTTCATTCTTGTGTTCTTACAGAAAACATTCTTCATTCTCACTGAAAAAATGTTGATAATTTTCCTCAGTGAATTATTCTAAACAACTCTGATAACCAGAAGATTAAGTCTGAGGATTCAGTTAGACTCTCAAGATCCATTCCACTGACCTTTATGTCCATTACCACACTGTCTTGGATATCATGACTTTGTAGTAAATTTTGAAAGTAGAAAATGAGTCTTCCTATCTTTTTTTTTTTTCCCAAGATTCTCTTTTCTGAGTCTCTTGGATTCCCATGTGAATTTGTAAGATCACCATCAATTTTTGCAAAAAAAAAAAAAAGAAACTTGATATTTTCATTAATATAAAGTTGGTGAGTATTGACATCTTAAGTCTTCTGATTCATGAATTTGGGCTATTATTACATAGGTTCAGGTTTCATTCAATAATGTTTGTTATAAACATTACTTTTTGACCTAAGATCATACAGTAATTATTCACACAATTATCATTAACTCTTTCTGCTAATCATTATGGAATAATCCATGGTGTTTGTGATCTTTAGAGATCACAATATATATGTGAAAAGTACAACTACTTAACTTTCTTTGACTGTATTCTTATTACCAAATATAACTTGCTTCTTGAAATTAGTCTCAGAATATGCTGTGAATCTCAGATTATTTTTTAAAAAGATATCAGGGCAAGCAAAAAAAAATCATGAATCAAACTTGTTATATTTAAATATCCCAGGGGAATATAATCATTCATATAATCTCTGTCACTTTATAGTATAAATAAATTGTATTTTTAATATTTATTTATTTGAAAGGCAGAGTCACAGGTTGAAGCAGAAACAGAGAGATGTCTTCCATCCGCTGGTCTACTCTGCTGGTGACCGCAGTGGCTGGACCTGTGTGATCCGAAGCCAGGAGCCTCTTCCAGGTCTCCGACTCAAGTGCAGAGGCCCAAGGCTTTGGACCAACTTCCACTGCTTTCCCAGGCCATAGCAAATAGCTGGATCGGAAGTGGAGCAGCTGGGACTCAAACCCACACCCATATACCCGCCATGCCACAGCACTGGCCCCAAGCTTTATTATCGTTCAATGTTATTCTAGGCTTCATTTCCATGCCAGTGATTTGATTTCATACATATAAGCCTGATTATTTAACTGTACCTTTTCTATTCCTTTAGTTTTATGATAAAAGGGAGGAGGGTACCCGAAGTTTATAGGAAATTTACATTACCTTAATTCCATTTTTCTATGAATGCTTTTACATCCCCTTGTATTAAGTAGATCATCTAAAAGAACCACTTCCTTATTTATTCTCCAATATATCTATGTAAGAAATAGATAATTTTACTTTTTTAGTTTTTGTTCATTATGTAATTAAAGTTTTCAGTTTGTTTTAGTGGAATAATTTTAAATTCATTTAGATTTTTGAAGTTAAAAACTTACTGGGCCTGGCTTTGTGGCATTTTGGGTAAAGCCAGGGCCTGCAATGCCAGCACCCTGTTTGAGTGCCTCTTCAAGTCCCTGCTGCTCCACTTCTGTACCAGTTCCCTCTAATGGCCTGGGGAAAGCAGCAGAGGATGGCCAAAGTGTTTAGGTCCTTGCTACTCACGTGGAAGACCTGGATAAAAGCTCCTGGCTTTGGCTTGACTCAGCCATGCTAGTTGTGGCCATCTGGTGGATGAACCTGTAGATGGATGGAAGATGGATCTGTCTCTGTCTCTATCTCTTTCCTCACTGTGTCTTTCCTTCCATCTCTCTGTATGTTTTTCCCTCCCTCCCTCTCTGTCATTCTCTCTGTCATTTCCTTTCTAATTCAGACTTCACATCTTAAAAAAAAACAAAAAACAAAAAAGAAAACTTTTCACAAAATGATGTCACTTTACTAGATCTAGCATTCCTATGGCAAAATAAAAAAACTTTTTGAAATAAAGATTTGTTTATATATAATTCTGCCTTTCAAATAAAGAGATCTTCCATCTGCTGTTGTACTCCCCAAATAGTTTCAATGGCCAGCACTAGGCCAGGTCAAAGTCAGAAACCAGGAACTGCATACAGGTATCCCACATGGGTGGCAGAGTCCCAAGCACTGGGGCATCTTCTGTTTTCCCAGGTGCATTAGCAGGGAGCTGGATAGGAAGCAGAGCACCTAAGTCTTGAACCGGCATTCATAAGGATGCTGGCTTCACAGGCTGTGGTTTAACCTGTTCAGCTACAATGCCAGCACCCAAAACAAACTTTTTATTTCAGTTTTGGAAATAAAAAATCTTCAGATCATCACATACTGTCCATTTAAAAAAATCCCAGTTATATCTTGTAGAAGCAAGTCTTTCTTGGTGTGATGGTCCATAACTGCACACATGGACTATGAAACTTGCAGTTAGACTTTAAATATATCATTGACCCTGGAATAAAATTCATTTCTTCTTGTCACAGTTAAAAGAAGCTTTCCTTCCTGACTTAATTGTCATTATAAGTTTATTGTCTGACTCTATGATACGTTAGCTGCAATATCAATATTTATATGCTTCCAAAATTTGTGTTGAAACTTCATCCTCATGATAATAAAAAGTAAGGTCTTTCAGGAGGTGACAAAGTCCTTAACTCTCCCTCTGGGAGCTGCCTGGACTCTTCAATCCTTCTATCATGTGAGAATGCAGTGAGAAGGATCACGTTGGATGTAGAGACTAAGCCCTTAAGAGACATTGAATCTGCGGCCGGCTCTGTGGATTAAAGCCCTGGCCAGAAGCGCCAGCATCCCATAAGGGCGCTGGTTCTAGTTCCTGCTGCTCCTCTTCTGATCCAGTTCTCTGCTATGTCTTGGGAAAGCAGAAGATAGTCAGAGTCCTTGGGCCACTGCACCCACATGGGAGACCAGGAAGAAGCACCTGGCTCCTGGCTTCGGGTCAGCACAGCTCTGGCCATTGCAGCCATCTGGGGAGTAAACCAGCAGATGGAAGACCTCTCTGTCTCTGTCTCTCTGTAACTATTTCAAATAAATAATAAAGGACAATGAATCTGTCAATACTTGGATCTTGGATCTCTCATCCTCCACAGCCGTGAGAAATTGGTTATATTTGTTAATTACTTAGTGTAAGTTATTTTATTACAGCAGCACAGATAAAGACAGCGTCACCCTTGTTATGAACATTTTTCAAATACCAGTCCTTGCCACTTCTGCTTAAAATTGTATATTCGGCATCTAAGGTTTTCTCTCTGGCCACAGTCTTAAATGCTGCACTGACAAGCAATCTGTCTCACTCCCTCTCAACCCAAGCAGTAGAGGGAGGGGTGATCTTATCCACTCTTTTTAGTTTGGAAACGCTTGGGAGCACTTTATTCCTCTAGCCACAGTGATTACTTTAGGGACAGGCAAGTGACCCAGGCCAGAAAAAACATCCTGGGATTATTGCTGGTCTAATAGGAAAGGAGGGTTTTTTAAATCTGTCCAGGTTGCTGAACTTATGGTTTGTAAACCTGGTGCTGTTAATGGCCCTTCTACCTTCTGTGTGAAATAAGCCTGCCTGAAATAAACCTGCAAAGGAAGATGCCAGGGCTCTGATAGAGAAAAAGATTCTAGGGCTGGTTTTTGGTTCAGTGGTTAAGATACCACGTGGGACACCCGTATCCTGTACCAAAGTAACTTATTTGAGTCTCTGTTCTGTTCTAATCCAGTTTTATACTAATGTACACACTGGGAGGGAGCAGTTACAGCTTAAGTGTTTGGTTCCCTATCACTCACATGGGAGACATGAATTGGATACTGGGTTCCTGGCTTCGATCTTGCTCAGCCCTGATTGTTGTGGGCAGGATTAATCAACAACTTATCTTTTATTTTAGTCATTTGAAATCAGTCTCTCTAACTTGCACCCAAGATAAACCTGTAAGACAAATTTATGAGTATTTAATGTTATCAAGTGATAAAGACAGCAGAAAAACATTTTAAACCTTACAAAAAAAAAATTTAGGAGAGGAAACCATTAGTGAATACTAATCCGGCATGAGGATTAGATGGAATACTCATAGCTTCAGGGAGAAAATAATTATTTTCTTATTTAAATATATTCTTACATACAAAACATATAGTTACTGCATATTTGCATAACATTTTTTGAGAAATATACACTTTCATTAAAAAAGGTTTCTCATATTTTTAATTTTTCCCAAAGAAACCTTTTATTTAATAATTATAAATTTCTTAAGTACAACTTTAGGAATATAGCTATTCTTCCCAACATACCTTTCCTCCTCCCATCCCCTCTCCCTTTTTCAGTCCCATTATATGTTAAGATTCATTTTCAATTAACTTTGTACACAGAAGACCAACTCTGTACTAAGTAGAGATTTCAACAATTTGCACACACAAAATATTTGAGAACAAGTTTTACAGTTAACTCTTGTAGTACAGCTCATGCATTACAGAGATCCTGCATGGGAAGTTAGTACACAATGACTCCTGGTGTTTTTTTGTTTGTTTGTTTTTTGTTTTTGGACAGGCAGAGTGGACAGTGAGAGAGACAGAGAGAAAGGTCTTCCTTTTGCTGTTGGTTCACCCTCCAATGGCTGCTGCGGCCGGCGCACCGCGCTCATCCAATGGCAGGAGCCAGGTGCTAGGTGCTTTTTCCTGGTTTCCCATGGGGTGCAGGGCCCCTAGCACTTGGGCCATCCTCCACTGCACTCCCGGGCCACAGCAGAGGGCTGCCTGGAAGAGGGGCAACCGGGACAGAATCCGGCGCCCCGACCAGGACTAGAACCCGGTGTGCCGGCGCTGCAAGGCGGAGGATTAGCCTGTTGAGCCACAGCGCCGGCGACTCCTGTTGTTAATTTAACAATTAACACTCTTATGTATGATGTTAGTGACCACCTGAGGCTCTTGATAGGCGCTTCCTAGGCTATGGAAGCCTTTGAGTCCATAAACCCCTTCAGTATTTAGACAAGGACATAAGCAAAGTAGTTCTCTCCTCCCTTTAGAGAAAAGTATATCTTTTGGCTTCTTTCCGCTGTGGTTTCACTCACAGAGATCCTTTATGTAGAACATTTTTTGCCACAGTGTCTTGGCTTTGCATGTCTGAAATGCTCTTTTGGGCTTTTCAGGCAGACCAAGAAGCCTTAAGGGTAGATTCTGAAGTCAGAGTGTTACTTAAAGCAATTGTCATTCTATGAGCCTGCTGTGTGGACCACTTCCCAAGGTGAAACATCCTCTCTTTTTTAATTCTGTTATTATTACCAGACATTGATCCTATTTATATGATCACTTTAACACTTTATCCTATCTGTTCACTTTAACACTTAATATGGTCACTTTAACACATAGCATTTAACATGGCATTTTTATCACCCAGTGTAATGGGATTTGGGGCCCCTTGCAAGTTTTTAAACTGTACCCTTAAAAGTAAGTCTTTAGGAATGTATGCAGAACTATATAGCTTTACATTTACAAACTGTCTCCTCTCTCTCAAATTCCTGCTCTTATTTTTTACTGAGATCCATCCTCAATTGACCTTATACACATTTGATTAACTCTGTTAAGAGTTCAATACATATTATGAAGAAAAAAATAAAAACAAATTGTTCCTCAACATTCAAGACAAGGGCTGCTCAAGTCATCCACCTGGAAGTGTCAATTTCACTTCCACAGATTACATTTTAGGTGTTCTATTAGTTTTCACACAGGGAGAACATACGGTATTTGTCCCTTTGGGACTGGCTTATGAAGTATGATGTTTTCAAAATTCATCCATTTTGTTGCAAATGACCAGAATTCATTTTTTAAATGTAATAGTTCATAGAATACATATCCCATAATTTCTTTATCCAGTCTTTGGTTGGTGGGCATTTAGGTTGTTTCTGTGTCTTAGTATTGTGCTTTGAACTGCAATAAACATGGGGTGTACAGATCACACTTTCATATGTTGATTTCATTTCCCTTGGGTGAATTCCCAGGAGTGGAATAGCTGGGTTGTATGGTAGGGTTATATTCAGATTTCTGAGGTATCTCCAAACTATCTTTTATAGTGGCTTTACCAGTTCACATTCCCACCAACAGTAGAATGTGTGCCTTTTCCCCCACATCCTCGCCAGCATTTGTGGTTTGTTGGTTTCTATATGAAAACCATTCTACCAGAGTGAGGTGAAATCTCATTGTGGTTTTGATTTGCATTTCCTTGATGGCTGGTGATCCTGAATATTTTTTCATGTGTCTGTTGGCCATTTGGATTTCCTGTTTTGAAAAATGTCTGTTTAAGTCCTTGGCCCATCTCTGAAGTGGGTTGTTTGTTTTGTTGTGGAGTTTCTTGATCTCTTTGTAGATTCTAGTTATTAATCCTTTATCAGTTGCATAATGTGCAAATAATTTCTCCAATTCTGTTGGTTGCCTCTTCACTTTCCTGGCTGTTTCTTTTGTCATACATAAGTTTCTCAATTTGATGTAATCCCAGTTGTTAATTTTGGTTTTGGCTGCCTGTGCCTCTGTGGTCTTTTCTAAGAAATCTTTGCCTGTGCCATATCTTGCAAGGTTTCTTCAATATTCTCTAATAATTTGAGGGTGTTGGGTTATAGATTTAGATATTTAATCCATGTTGAGTGGATTTTTGTGTAAGCTATAAGGTAGGGGTCTTATTACATACTTCTGTATGTGGAAATCCAGTTTTCCCAGCACCATTTGTTGAATAGACTGTCCTTGCTCCAGGGATTGATTTTAGCTCCTTATTAAATATAAGTTGGCTGTAGATACTTGGATTGATTGCTGGCATTTCTATTCTGTTCTATTGTTCTATCCATCTGTTTTTGTACCAGTACCAGGCTGTTTTGATTATAATTGCCTTGTAATATGTCTTGAAATCTGGTATTATGATGCCTCTGGCTTTGTGTTTGTTGTACAGGATTGCTTTAGCTATTTGCAGTCTCCTGTGCCTCAATATAAATTTCAGCACCGTTTTTTCTAGATCTGAAAAGAATGTCATTGGTATTTTGATTGGTATCACACTGAATCTTAAATTGCTTTTGGATGAATGAACATTTTGATATTGATTCTTCCAATCCATGAGCCTGGAAGATTTTTCCATTATTTTGTATCTTCTATTATTTTCTTTAATGTTTTGTGATTCTCTTTGGTTAAATTTATTATAATGTATTTTATTTATTTTGTAGCTATTGTGAGTGGGATTGATCTTAGAAGCCTTGGCATTGTCGGTGTATACAAAGGCTGTTGTTTTTTGTTATTGATTTTTATATCCTGCGACCTTACCAAACTCTTCTTTGAACTCCCATACTCTATTGGTGGAGTATTCCCAATATTTAATTCTGCAGAATCACTGGTGTGGAGAGAAAAAGTTTTTTGAGCAAGAAATTTGTGCATTATAAGCAACAAAGAGTAGAACACATAGACTTCTATCTTAATCAGTGAGAGATGTGAAAGAATGGAGATGGAGGTTTCGACATAATTGAGATATAATATTCTTGGCCCTAGCAATAGGATTTTGTAATCAAATACTGGACAGTTAGAGACTCAGACTTTGGCAACTGAGCACTTTCAGCAATCATAATTCAGAGAATGGAAGAGAATGTACTGTTCAGTGCATCATGTTTAAAGATGGAATACTACATTTCCTTGAAACACTTCTGAAAATCATTACATTAGATGGCTTTATTTCTGAGGGATTGCCTCTGACCACAGTGCTTTTTTTGTGAAAACCTAGACCGGTGTCATTTTACATTCTGACAGTAAAGAATAATTCAACAAATGAGTTTTGATGCTTTCACTTTGCATGGGAAATGCGCATGTCTGAGTGTTTTCTGTTTTCATATAAAAGTAGATATTTTAAAAATTCTTAGAAAAATTTTCTTAGACAAATTCTTCATATAAAAGAATTTGGGTATAGAATTTTCCTAGGCTTCTCTATTAGTTCCTAAAAAGATTTTGTTTTGGCAAGTAGTACTTTCTGAATTCAAAGTCTATAACTGCAGAAACTATCACAGCTGAGGAAAAGAATAGACAAATCAGAAATCCATTCAGCTCATCAAGCCTTTCATTATCACCTAATATGAAAGCCAACTTTCTCCAAGATAGCATCTAATTGGTTTCAAATGGCCACAGCTTCACATCAGAAACCTTACTATGCAGCCCTTTTCTAACATTTATATGTCTCTGAATGGACATGACCAGAATAATGGGCTTATGTTGGCTTGTTTTGTTCTCCACTTTTTAAAGGATCCTTTCTTACTCCTTACAGTATGAATTTCTTTCTTTTGTTTTTTCTTAGGATACTCCTAAAAATAATCACTCCTGGTACTTGAAATAAAATTCAAGGAACATTTTCATATCATGGAAAAAGTCATCAAAACCTAAATCTAGCCCTATGTAAATTATTGATCTCTGTTAGGTACTTTCAGAAATTAGAAAATTCATCAGTACCTCATGCCTGCGAGAGAAAGCCATGTAGCATGAGCAAACATTATAGATCATTGGTCCATATGCACAGAGTAGACCCAACACTAGGCATTTTATTAGAGTTATTGACTTTACAAAATGTCCTGCTACCAAATGTTTTCATATATTTTCAAGATCTAAAATAATTTTTAAAAGATTTATTTCAACTATTTGAAAGAGAGGGAGAAACAGATTTGATTATTGTTTATAATCCTTGTCTATATTCTGGAGAAATTCTTTATTTGTTGAATTCTTTATTTGGTTGATAAACTTGTGATTATAAAATAAACTGCAAGTATGCCATTGTAAAAATTAAAAAGTAAAAATAATAAAGAGGAATAGGGAAGGTAGGAGAGGAGGTAGGAGGGAAGATAGGTTGTGAAGTATCATTATGCTCTTAAATCTGTATATATGAAATACATGAAAATTTTCACATTATATAAATTAAACAAAAAATTTCCATCAGCTGGTTCAAGGCCTAAATGGCTACAATGGTCACAGTTGTGCAAGACCAAAGCCAGGATCCAGGAGCTACTTGCTCATCTCCCACATGGATGAAAGGGATCCAAGCACTTGAACCATCTTGCACCACCCTCTTAGGCACATTAGTAGGGAGCTAGACCGGAAGCAAAGCAACCAGGAGTCACTGTGCTGGTGTCATAGGTGGCAGCTTAGCTTGCTGTGACACAACCCTGGCTCCTTAAAGAAATTGTGAAGTATTAGAATTCTGTGTACTCAAATTCTCATATTTTAGCCAATAGTACTAAAAGCTATTCAAATATTTAACTTAAAAATTGAGAATATTCTTTTCAATCTTGTTTTTAGTCTACAATTTTTTCCTTGGTTTTCTTTCGATAAACATTATTTATAGTTATAATAAAACTTAAAGCTTAAAAGCAGAGCTAAGGAGAAATTTATTTTAGAAATTGTACTCTCCCCCAGCCTATATTTATCTGATACTTAATTTGACCTACTATTGCAAATAATTTCACCTTATTTTCTGTTAAAACTCCGAAAACACAGTTCTAAAAGGCACTGCATGACCACATGTTCTAATGAAAAGCTGCATTTTTAACTTTTTCCTTCTGTTTGGAGCATCTTACATCTTACTATTTGTCATATGATCCATTTCCCTAACACTTAGTTGTAAATTCGCTTTTGAAAGAGAAATCTTTCTACAAAAGTGATTCATAAGAAATGTATTTTCTTTTTTTTAAAGAAATGTATTTTCAAGAAGTAGGTTAAAGAAAAGCCAGAGTTAAAAACAACTGAGCCAATTAGGACTCATTGCAAGGTAAGGTTGGCTTAGGCTAGGGCTTTGATTGAAAAAGGGAAAAATAAATATATCTGAGACATACTTTAAAAGTTGACAATAGAGGATTGAGAGAATGCATAGAGCTTATGCGAGAAAGAAGTCAAGATTGGCTCCACATTTTTAGTTTGATTACGTTTATGGATGGTGATATTTATTGAAGTGTGTAGAAATTCATTGGTGTTTAAGATGTATTTTATAGGCATATTTTGAATGAGATTAATTTTAGTCATCCTAATGGAGCAGAAAGTAAGTGTTGTAAGTTTGGAATTAGCAAAGAGATTTGAGTTTCACATATAAATGGGCAATCTGTAGATAGTTTTTTTTAAACTGTGAGATCTGTGTGTGTAAGACAACAGCTGGAAAAGAGATATCCCCCAGAACTGAACACTTTTTGATGCATAGAATTTGGGGTAGGCCTAGATAATTCCAGCAGAAGAAGCTGTGACATTAATAAGAGGATAAGGGTGAGAGAGAATAGTGAAATATAGAGTCAAAGTATTTTTTTAAAGGCAAACATTTGAATGAGTCATAAAAGTCAAGGATGACCAGGATAGAGTGCAGTTTGGATGTGGCAATGTGTCCAGCAGATGGTCACTCTTGATGGTACTCTTAATTCAATGTTAGTTTATGATTTCATATTTGTATTTCTTGGTTTCTATAGCTTCATGTTCATTGTCGCTAATTACTTTTTAATGGTTTGTGAAAGAAGCAATTTGTGTAGATGTTCATCCAAATTATGCTCAAGTGTATTTTTTTATCTCTTAACATTTTTTTTTTATTTTTTATTTTTTTGACAGGCAGAGTGGACAGTGAGAGAGAGAGAGACAGAGAGAAAGGTCTTCCCCTGCCGTTGGTTCACCCTCCAATGGCTGCCGCGGACAGCGCGCTGCGGCCAGCGCACCGCACTCATCCGATGGCAGGAGCCAGGTGCTAGGTGCTTATCCTGGTCTCCCATGGGGTGCAGGGCCCAAGCACCTGGGCCATCCTCCACTGCACTCCTGGGCCACAGCAGAGGGCTGGCCCGGAAGAGGGGCAACCGGGACAGAATCCGGCGCCCCGACCGGGACCAGAACCTGGTGTGCCGGCGCCGCAAGGCGGAGGATTAGCCTGTTGAGCCACGGCGCCGGCCTATCTCTTAACATTTTAATTCAGACATCAGAAGATTAGACTGAAATTGTTTTGATTACCAGAATAATTTTGCTGAATTTCAACTTCATATTTGATATTTGATCTGCATAAGAAAATATTAAATGCAATGAATTAGAGTATTCTATGCTTTATGAAAACTCCATGCATTTCTTAAAATTTCAGTGGATTTCAAAATACTTATAATTTCTTGGTTTAGTCTAGCTTCAGGATGTTTTCCTATTGGCTTGCATCTCACTTTTTAAAGTGATGTTCTTAAGGAATAATAGACAAACTACCAAAGTCAGTCAAACCTCAGGGGTTATATAAGTATGTCCCTGGGTGTGACATTGATATAAGGGAGACCTTTGGGTAGATAGCATAGAATGTCTTGATGGATTGATAGAAGATAAGACATGAGGGATTCAGGATGCTGAGTACTGGTATTTGGAAAGGTAGAGTGGTGTGCTAGCAAATAAAGCATGATGCCTTGATAATCTGCCTGTGGATGATGTGTGCAACTTCAGACAAGTGAAAGAAATCTGACAGTAAGAATATATACCACAGGATTGAAGCTTAGGACTTTAGAATTGTACAGGCTGCTTTCCAGTAAGTCAATTAAAGGACCTTGAGCAAGCTATCTAGTCTCACTTGTCTCATCCATAAATTGATGTTAATACTACATCAATATAAAGTTGATAGGAGATTAAATGAGAAAATATGTCAATAATTCAGTAGGAATTTTTAATACAACTAATGTTTTTCTCTTATCACCAAACACAGGGAAGTCTAAGGTTCAGACTGCAAAGATACAAGGCAGTTGCAAACCTAGGTGATGAGGTGGGGATTTGATTATGCAGACCCCTGTTGTTGAAGGTGGTTTTACAAATCTCAACATTACAAGACTGTCCAATCCAGTCTTTCTTCCATTTGAGAACTATGACTTAGTTCTTAAAATTTAAGAGTTCAATGAGATGGCAAAGTTTTGTTGAACATGATGCTTGCTTTAAAACACTGTTACAGAGTCATGTGAGTTACATGGTATCTGCATTCAGTATATCTCAAACTGCAATTCAAGGAGCTGTTCTGTACATTTCTTCTATGTGGTTCTGCATGTATAATATTCTGCCTGGTCTGTTTAAGGTGATGTCAGAGCTGACACAGAATTTGCTTATGAAACTTAATTCTTGTTTTTTTCCTGTTCTTTTTCTTACCATTGAAAAGATGATGAGAGAATGTAGCAGGGAAATACTAATTTTAGGAAGGGCTAATGAGATGACAAATGCAATATTGTAAGAAATTTAAGATAGTACAAGAATGTAGAAATGAATGTGATTAGAGAGTAAAGCAAGAAATTCGGGAATCTATGTTATTCTGTTTTCTCAACATCTTATTCTTGAACTGATTCTAAGAACCATAGGAATTAAATACACACAGTACAGTGAAAACTTTGCATTGTGGAAATATTGCCCATTTATCTCCCTTAGTTTCAGTACAATGACTCTCCTGGTAGCTGTCACACATGATAAACATGGTTTAGTTAGCAAAATTATATTTTATGTAATTGCATAGTTTAAACCAGAGATCAATAACTAACTTACAAATATACAGTAACTAAGATCAATGGGTAATGAATACTTCCACATTCATTTAAATAGATATATCCTCTATTTTCTTCTGACAAGTGATAATCAGATTATAAATTGTGGTGTAATTTCATAAACACTTAATTTATAGGAATTCACTGAGATGTACTCAGCTGAAGAAATAATAAGAGGGAAAAGATAACAATAGATAACAATTTAAAGCTTTCTCTCTTTCTCTGTGTGTGTCTGTGTTTGTGTGCATTTTGTGTGTAGCAAGTGACTTTTTATGTGCATTTCTATGTGTTTAGATTCTTAGATATGGCTTTAGGTAGAGTTTCACTCATTACTTACAACTGCCATATGTCCTTTTTAATATTAGCCTTCAGATAAATGAAGATTGGTTTGAATAAAAACCCACTAATGAAAACTTTAATTATAGTCACAGCTGACAGCTGTTTCTAAATGCAGTGTGTTAAGGTTCCCATGAGGACAATGCTCTTTGCACCATGTATCTTGGGTTGAGCAGAGTTCATACATGCCTAACCCTTCCTTATGTCTATAGGGAGGCTGTGTGTTTAAGGACTTCTGGTAGAGAATAACTCCTCTGAATTGGAGGCCACGTTCTGGAAAAGATCATCTGCAATAGTTTGCCTGACCCGCACTTCTGTTGTTTTCTCTTTAGTATTATTTGGATTCATAAAATAACCATAATTTGTCATTGTTTATGAAAAAATAACTCTAACTGGAATATGTGAAGTCTATTAAAATAATGCACCTAAAAACTAGTTTGGGCCAATTGATGTAATTGGATTTTCCTGATCCAGCTAAGTGAGGATATAATGTAAGCTAATAAAAATAAAGGCTGACTAGCTTTATGATGGCATATGGCAGGTCATTTTTATTGTTTTTGGGGCAAAAGGATGTTATATACAGAATGTATGAAAATAAAATAAAATCTGTTCCTCAAAATAGGAATTAGATTTGAACTCCCTAGTTAAAACAACTTAAATCCATAAAATATTGTACTACGTTCAAAGCATAAAAATCTGTTTTAGGCTTCACAGTCCCATATTTTTTCTGATTAATGTGTTGTATACTTAATATTTTCATAATGCCAAATAGCATCAATTAAATTTTCAATCCCATGTAAAGCTCCAGGAAAATCTGATATATTCAGAAATGAAGCTGGGAAGACAGTTATGGGTGGGGTTGATGAATTGAGAATGCTGAACTCAGTAGGTTGGTTGTGTAGGAAAGGTGCATCAATGAGTGAGCATTAAAATGGAACTGTTGAGGATTGGACTGTCACTGAGCCAGACTAAAATTTGCTGCTTGGAAAATAAGTATGAGGTTTCTTGTTGATGGTTCAGGCCTTTGATCAAAGCATTCATCTTTATTCACTTCTTCTTGTTCTACTCTACCAACTGATTGTTCCTTATCCTACAAGGGATAAAGAAATTCTTAGTCTTTCTACAATACAAATAATGATCCAGTTCCTCCTTCCCATGTGTTTCATAGCCGATTCTATACATATCCAGCATTCACACTAGAGTATTTCATTATTTTGTGACTTATTTGTCCATTACTCCAGAGTGTGACTTTATGATATTCACTGAATGTCACATCAGAGGGCTCAGTGGATATAAATTTATGGTTTTATGTTGTTATTCTTGAATTTTGGGATATCAGATATTCTCAGTACAGAATATTAGTGTAGTATATATGTATTATTACTGTAGATATTAGGAATATATATACAACATAGACCTGCAAAATTCATTGAATTATATTTCCTATTAACTCAAAAGCAGTTGAAAAGATAGTGTTAAGTCAACTTCATAGTTGTTTATGAATTAACTACTTTTTTTTTGCTTTTAATCTGGAATATATTCAGTCTTTCAATGGCTAATTAACATTTTAAAACATGTTATTATCTTAATCATGTCAGTGACCGTGAATTTTTATGAGGCAATATGACAATTGGGAAATATAAATATCTTTGAAAGTTCTAGATAATAATTGTCACCTATAAAAACACATTAATAATCATTTATTTTCCAAAAAGGAAAGAATATCATTAGCTCCTATCCATGTATCTTAGAAAGTGCTTAAACAGTCACAAAGAAAATTGATTATTAAATGAATAGACCAGAGCTGGAGTTGAATATATCTGATTTGTCCAGCATTGTGTTTTATCAATGTTTAAGATTTAATAGAGATGGTTAATAGGTCATCTTAGTGAAATTCTCCTCTATTTTTTCAGTAAACTAGTACTTAAAAAAAAATTTAAAGGCAGTGTTAGAGAAGACACACACAAACACACACACACTCAGAGAGAGAGAGAGAGAGAGAGAGAGAGATCACCATTCTACCAGTTTTCTCAACAAATGACCATAACAGCAAGGGCTGGGTCAGGATGAAGCCAGGAGTCCAGAACTTCATCCCTGTCTCCACATGGGTGGCAGAGGCCCACACATTTGGGCCATTTTCTGCTCCCTGTTTGCCAGGAGGTAGATTTGAAGTGGGACTCAAACTGCCCGTCATGAATGATCCACATTGCTGGCCCCAAAGTAGTAAGTAATTTTTATAAGTCTTAAGGAATGACTTTATGAAACCATAGAAATTTAGAATTTAGAATTTTCATCAATTAAGACAGAAAATTTGCACATACAGAAGTGAAAGGTAAACAATTATTATCTCATGGTTATAACTGATCATAATATCTTAAGTTTTTCTACTTTGTCATTCTTAGTATATGGCTAGTTTCCTCATGGTCAAAAATAGTTTCAGGAGCCCCTGCAGTTAATATGACATAAATATACCATGTAACAGGATGGTAGAAGGTGAGAGAGATTAAATACAAAGTCGATCCATCTAAAGGAGCCAGTTTTGTTTGAGCAATCCTTGCTGAATTTTCACATTTCAGTTCTACTTTTCTCCAATTGGCAAGAAAACAGTAATATGGTCAAAAAAACTGTATGGAGAGCTGCTCAATAAAGCTGCAGAATAAATGAAATTATCTTACCAATAATAGAGGTATGGGTGACCAGCAATCTCTACCACTGAGTCTTATCACAGAGAATTAAATTACTTAAATTTCCATAGATTTATAGACAGAAGATTTCTTATCCTTTATTTATTACCTGCCATTATAACTGTTTAACCTTCAAAATGATTTATGAGATGGGAAATTCTAAAATCAGCTATTAATAATTAACATAAGTTTATATAATTTAATCATTACTAATTTATATCCCTTTGTGCATAAATGCATATCTGTCTACATAATATTTGCATTCAGTAAATCAAAGTAGTAAAGCAAACTAGGGTATTTAGAAAACTAAGGTATAGAAATCCTGCTTGGTGTCCAAGGGGGATTCATTCTAGGATCCTCCATGTACACCAAAAATCTGTGGATACCCAAGTGTCTGTGGCACCATATAGATTTTATATGTTATACTGCATTATTTAGGGAACAATGGCAAGACAAAATGTACATGCTCAGCACAGATGCAGTTTTATTCTTCAAATTATTTCAAACCATGGATGCAGAACCCATGACTAGAGGGCCGACTGCAAGTAAGAAGGATACTGTAGGGACGTAAAAATATCTTACAGAAGAGAAAAATAGATACAGCATTACTGCCATTTTTTTGTGGAATAAGAATGAGTTGTTCTATGTAACTCAAAATGTAAAACGGTAACCGTTGAGTACCAGATGAATTTATTTACCTACTAATACACTTAATTAACACTTGATACTTCTTAGGTAGTGGTTTTGTGTGTGTGTGTGCAAGTGTTATATATCTATAAGCAAGACAGATAAGTTGCAGCATACATAGCCCCTATATTCTATTCTAGAAAATGTAGGTGGATATAAAAAATAGTTAGCCAACAAGGCAATTTCATAAATGCTACAATTAAAGTGAGATAGGGCTTTGATAGTGAATCATGGAGGAGAAAGCTACTGACGGAGTATTCGGGAAATTTCTGATATTAGGACATATGGGCTGAGTCTAAATGTATCCTTTTTATTGCTAAAGCAAGCTATCTACTTATTTATCTTCATGTCTTTTTCTATACCCTACTGTAGGTTACTATCATCTATCAATGGAATACAATGGTAGAATGATCTTAAGAAAGCATGTGTCAGGTTGTATTGCTTCCCTATTTAAGAATCCCTAATGTTTCTGTTCTAGAATTAGAATAAACTGTTTGTTAAGAATACCTATAAGACTATTTTTAATGATTTCTGCAAGACTTCTAATGATCACACACTAAAATTCACTCTTATTATTCTTGAGCTACAGAAGCCTTCTTTATATTTTTACATACATCCAGCTCATTCTTACCTTGAGACATCTCTATCTTCTTTAGTCTTAAATGCTACATACACATCAGTAATGAAATAACTTAAGATCTTCATTTGTGCATGTGTTTGTCTCCCTCCTGGATTAAAATATAAATCTCTTACAGAGAAGGATAATAATTGATAAAAAACATTTCCTATTTCCAAGAATGTTGCTTGCATATAGTAAGTATTCAAGAATACTTTTGATGGATTGATGCTTCTTCTTTTTTTTAAAGATTTATTTTAAAGACAGAGTTCCAAATTGTACATTTCACTTTTCAGTTAAATTTAAACACCTAAGAATAATTGTTAATTACAGAGTTCAACCAATAGTCTTAAGTAGGACAAAAAAATACTAAAAGGGATAAAGTATTAAGTTGTTCATCAACAATCAGGACAAGGGCTGATCAAGACATTGTTTCTCATAGTGTCGATTTCACTTCATCCGGTTTCCTTTTTGGTGCTTGGTTAGTTGTCACCGATCAGGGAGAACATATGATATTTGTCTCTTTGGGACTGGCTTAATTCACTCAGCATGATGTTTTCCAGATTCCTCCATCTTGTTGCAAATGACCAGATTTCATTGTTTTTGACTGCTGTATAGTATCCTATAGAATACATATCCCATAATTTCTTTATCCAGTCTACTGTTGATAGGCATTTAGGTTGATCCAGGTCTTAGCTATTGTGAATTGAGCTGCAATAAACATTAAGGTGCAGACAGCTTGCTTTTTTTGCCAATTTAATTTCCTTTGGGTAAATTCCAAGGAGTGGGATGGCTGGGTTGAAAGGTAGGATTGTATTCAGGTTTCTGAGGAATCTCCAGACTACAATTTGGGACATGCTCAATCTGACCAATTCAGTCCCACCAACGTGGCATGTACCAATGCCATCTCACTAGTCCAAGTGATCAATTTCAGTTCACAATTGATCTTGATGATAGGTCTAAGTGTCAAAGAGATCACATAAACAAGACTAGTGCCTGCTAATACTAACTGATAGAATGAAGAAGGAAAGAACAATCCAACATGGGAAGCAGGATACACAGCAGACTCATAGAATGGCAGATGTCCTAAACAGCACTCTGGCCTCAGAATCGGCCCTTAAAGCATTTGGATCTGGCTGAAGAGCCCATGAGAGTATTTTGGGCATGGAAAGCCAAGACAATATGGCAAAAAAAAAAAAGCAACGCTAAATGAAAGATCTCTGTGAGTGAGATCCCAGTGGAAAAACGGGCCATCAAAGTAGGAGGTACCTTTCTCTGAAGGGAGGAGAGAACTTCCACTTTGACTATGACCTTGTCTAAATAAGATCAGAGTTGACGAACTCAAAATCCTTCCATAGCCTTGACAACTCATGACAAGAGCCTCAGGTGATTATTGACGGCATAAACAAGAGTGTCAAATTGTTAAGTCAACAACAGAAGTCACTATGCACTTACTCCTCAAATAGAATCTCTGTCCTTAATATGTTGTACAATGTGATTTAATGCTATAACTAGTACTCAAACAGTACTTTTCACTTTGTGATTCTGTGTGGGTGCAAACTGTTGAAATCTACATACAGAAGGTCAATTTAATATAAATTAAATAAAGAGAATTGAAAAAATCTTGATGTGAATGGAAAGGGAGAGGGAGCAGGAGAGGGGAGGGTTGCGCGTGGGAGGGAAGTTATGGGGGGGAGCCATTGTAATCCATAAGCTGTACTTCGGAAATTTATATTTATTAAATACAAGTTTAAAAAAAGACAATTACACACAGAGAGAAGAGATAAGGAGAGGCAGAGAGAGGGAGAGGTTTTCCATCCACTGGTATACTTCCCAACTGGCTGCAATGGCCAGAGCTATGCCAATCCAAAGCCAGGAGTCAAGAGCTTCTTCCATGTCTCCCATGTGGGTGCAGGGGCCCAAGCACTTGGGCCATCTTCTGCTGCTTTCCCAGGCCAGAGCAGAGAGTTGGTTCAGAAGTGAAGCAGCCAGGACTTGAACTGGTGCTCATATAGGTTGCCAGCACCGTAGGCGGTGGCTTTACCCACTAAGACACAGTGCCGGCCCATGATGTTTCTTCTAATATTTCTGGATATGACATAGGAAATGTTATGGCGAGGGGCAGGTATTTTAGTGGAGCAGGTTAAACTGCCACTTATAACGCCCAAATCTCATTTTGAAGTGCTGATTTCCCATCCGGATTCCTGTGCTTCCAACCCAACTTCCTCCTAATTTGCCTGGGAATGCAGCATATCATGGCTCAAGTGCTTGGGCCCTGTCATGCACATTGGATCTCTGGATGGAATTCCTAGCTCCTGACGTTTCCCTGGCTCAACCCTCTCTGCTGTGGGCATTTTGCGAAGTTAATCAGAACATGGAAGCACTCTCACTTGCTCTCTGTCTCTCTTCCTTTCAAGTAGATAAAAGAAAAACATTTAAAAAGAATATTTCTGTAAAATGTGATAGAGGAACTAGAAACATTACAATATGGTAGATTTATTCTTCATTTTTAAGTTAAAATAGTAACTTGGGCTTTGGAAGCATTTTTAGAACATAATGTAATATAAAGTAAATTACTCCTTTATGTATTATGTTTATTGTTTGATTTCTGTCTCTTTGCTAGAACATAAGCCATGGTGGCAGAAAATTTAATCTGTTTTAGTTTCTGGCATATCTCTAGGCTCTGGATCAATGCATGTCACATGGAAATTTTCCAATTATTACTCATTGAATGAAATATTCTTTGAATTATGCACATTTGTGATTGTGAATTTATATCTTTGAGTCTAAAATTTGGAGGAAATACTCATAGAAACACTTTTAATACCTAGATAACATTCTCTGCCTTTCCTCAATGTCTTATGTTCTTCTGTTAAGCCTCTTGCTCTCTGATTGCTTGGGAAAGCTCTCTGGTAAAAATATACTGCTGAAATAAAACTTCAGCATTCTACTCTAGATATGGTTCACTTCTGAAACTCACAATTGCTTTGAATAAAAGGTGCCATGTTTCCTAGCAAGGTGGTACCTGGACAGAGTTTGCTATGTCTGTTTCACAATTGTCTTCCAATATTTACCATTTGGTGATGGGCAGTATTTTTCAATCTATGTGTTCTTGATAGCACACTGTCCAGTTTTGGAATATGCAGTGATGTGTTAGAGCTAGTTCTTACACTAGAGCCAACTGGGAACATTTATTCCCAAGTCTGTAACTCAGTGACTTCATGGTAGCCTAAAATGACTCTTGGTGGGAATATTTATACCATGAAAAATCCAAAGCTTTATTGTCTTCTTTACCTCCCACTACCAGATACTTCTGAGAAGACACTGGGCATCATGACAGCTGCCATCACTCTCAATTTAGCTGGACCATCCTTCAGATGTAGCATAAAGTCTGGAAAAGACTTGAACTTTGCAATCCCATCCTATCAAATTCCTCTGTACTTAACAACAGGGAAGAGCTAGCTTCTCTGAACATCACTTATAAAATACATTTTGTAGAAGAATTACAGGGAAGTAATGTATAATAATCCTAACATAGTACCTGACACACACAAAACTCTGTCAATGTCTGTTTCCTTTTCAGTGGTGTGGTATTGGGACAGGCAGAAGAAAGCCAGACTTTAATGAAACTCTTCTATAAGGAGTTTATAATAAAATGTTTAATAACAACCTCTTATGCAACTCTCATGGCCTCACTGGGGTGTATTCTAGCTCATTTTAAAACCATGTGCAATCCAGAGGAAGCTGGTTCCCATCTATAGCATGGTATAATCCAGTAATGCAGAGCAAGGGTAAATGTAGTTAGAAACAGAATGAACATCAAACACTCTAATGTAATTATGTCAAGCTGAGTTAATGTAGTCAAAAGGTAAAATAATCTCTCCAATGTGATTATATCCTTTAATATCATATCTCATCTGAAGAGATGAATTTTCTTAGAAAGGTGGAACTTGAGTAGCTTTGAACACAAAGCAACATTGAACTGAAGTAGTGCTCAAGTCTGAGAAATCATTAGTGATGTGTTGGTCTCTGATCCCAGGACTGGCTTTTTTTTTAAGTGTAAAAAGGAAATAAGAAGACCAGGTCTTTTGAAGATAGTGCTAATTTTTATTTGTAGGGGAGAAGATATTTGTATTTGGATAAGCCATGAGTGTTTCTGCTTAACTGATATTTGGATAAATATAGGCATTTGTTAGCTGAAAGTAATATATCATACACATATGAAAAAGGAACTCCCCATATGACTGCAGTAACAGTTTTATTATAAATGTACAAATCTAATAATAGACTTTTCAGAATTAATATAAGGCTAAGCGAAATTCCTTTATATTTCCTGCCTATTTTACTTAAAATTCTGACTGTAACATGATGGTACCTTTAATAAGTATTCATTTCTTAGATAAATATTAAAATTTCATAAGAGATTTCTTAATCTTTTTATTTTTGAGAAAATATTTTAACTTACAGTCAAGGCTTAATGCTCCACTAAATAAGAGTTCAACAAATAGGGACAGGCATACTGGCATAGCAGGTAAACATGCTGTCTGTGACCTGGCATCCCATATGGGCAGCAGTTTGAATTCTGGCTGCTCCACTTCCAATCCAGCTTCCTGTCAATGGCCTGGGAAAGCAGCAGAGGATGGTCTGAGTGCTTGGGCCCCTGTTTCATGTGAGAGACCCGGAAGAAGCTCTGTGGCTCCTGGCTTTGGACTGACCCATGTCCTGCGTGTGAGCATTTGAAGAGTAAACCAACAGAAGGAAGATATCTGTTTCTTCCCCTCTATCTCTGTAACTTTGCCTTTCAAATAAATAAATCTTTAAAAAAAAAACAGTTCAACAAATAAAAAGTAAAAAGATCATAGTTAGGCAGGAATATAGGAAAGGGCTATAAACAAGAATTAAATGAAAAGATACCACCTTCACTCACATACAGTAAACTTTAAAATGCCCACAGATCATTCATAAAAATATACCTTTTGGGATATATTTTCATTACTGAGGTTTACCCAAAAGTTATACAGTCTACCTCAGATTTTTTTTTAATGGAAAGAGACTTTAGTAACTTGTAGTGAAAAGTAACATTTAAAATACTGAAGGGACTTTGCTATTAATAGTTTACTGACACTTTTAAAAAATTGTTTTATTTGAAAGAATTATAGAGTGAGGGAGAGATGCAATGAGAGATCTTTCTACTGCTGTTTGCTCTCTTGATGGCTGCAATGGCCAGAGATAGGCCAGGCTAAATCCAGGGGCTTCATCCGAGTCATCCACTTGGGTTTCAGAGTTCCAAACATTTGGGCCATCTTCTGCTGTTTTCCCCAGGGCATTAGCAGGGAATTGGAGTGGAAGTGGAGCAGCCAGGAGATGAACTGGCACCCAAATACAATGCCAGTGTAAAAGGCAGTGGCTACGTATTCTATGCCGCAATGCTGTTTCTCTCCCTCCCTGATCCCTGCCATGAGTTGACACTCTTAAATAATTATTATTCTTTGAGCTTAACTATTTTGGTCAATCAAGAATTAGTGCAGCAGACATGATTAAAACATGTTCCTTTATCTTAAAGGCCTAACATCTATGATGGATATATAAAATATATAAAAGGTACTTAAAAAGTTTGTGAACAGTGGTAAGTTTGAGGGCAAAAATTTTAACATCTATAGTTAATTTTCTCGTGTATTTTCCATGAACTCTTTCAAAGACACTTGGTACACTGACAACCAAAATGGAAGTGCAATGTAGTAAGAAGATTGGACTATTGTGGAAGTTTTCAGAGCAAAATGAATTCCTTCTGCTGAAAAGAAAACCTATATTGATACCTTCGTTGGATCTTTTAAAGTGAGGAAGTACTTTATCAGCTTCTAAGAAGGGGAGACTTCCCCATTTTCTCATCTCCGCAGTTTAGGAATAAGGAAAGTAAGTTGGATAAGAAATATCAGATACAAGTGTATTGTAACTTATTTAGACTGAATGCAGAGAATGACAGGAGGAGTAGTGAGAGGTTGATAAGGCTAGACAGTTGTGGCCTGTGGAAGTTATCAATGGGTGCGAAGTCATTGGAGATTTATAACTTCATTATAGCATAGGAGCTCCATGAATTATTGTACTATTGATATAAAGACATTTCCAGTGAGGAGCACTAGAAATAGATGAGATATCTATTCATGGCTTTAGTTAAATGGCATATGAGTAGAAATAATGGGAGGAAGAAAATGATATGAGAGGTACTGTGGAAATAGTGTGGAAATAAATTAAAATTGGTTTCACAGATAGGCAAAGAAAAAGTAAGCTGCATATAATGGGAAAAATATATTGATTCTAAGAATATCAAGATGACTGTACACATGATAGACATGGCATTGCAAAGTGAATCTCTTCATCTGTATGAGAAATGTATTGATATTTATGTTGTGAGGTTATATAATGTGTGTGGAATAGGCTTGAAAATTAAAGTTCTCTAAGAACATGAATAATAATACTGACTTTATTATAAAGCTTCATAATAAATACTAAAACATAGTACAGCTTTTAAAAAAGTTGTGGAAATACAAAGAAAATATTTGGGAGAAACTAGTGAGTTTAATTTAACAATCAAAATTATAATAATGTGTCAAAGTCTCCATAGCAAAAAATTAGGATAGTTCAGAGGGATTTGTTTTCAAAATAACTATTAGAGTGTCAAGATTGGGTAGGGGAATCACAAAGAGTACTGTGGAAACCTGATACAAGTGGCAGACCAGCTAATTTTTTCCTTAAGCTTGACTGCAGAAGGGGATGTAGAGATGGAAGAAGTAGTTCTATACAGACAAGCAGCTTTGAAAGTAGTTCAAGGCTATCATCAACCCAAGGCAACATCAAATAGAATGAATCAAGGGAACAAAATAATGAAAGTCACTCTCCTCCCTTCCACCAATATCGAGCTGGGTATGTTGTTGACTGAGTGAATTGGAAGCTAAAGAGGCAGAGAAACAACTGTGGCCATCAATCCAAATGTGTGAGCCGCCCACTGCAGAAGGCTGGGTGCGGAAAGATGGAGAGCAAAGGGGAATATGCAGCACAGATGGCAATAGGGGCATCTAAGTTATGTAAGATTGTGTGCATTTAGGCAGAGTTTAAGAATCTGAAAGTGCTGATGACACCAAGTCCTTGGAATCTATTTACTCATTAATACCCCAGGAATTCTCAAAAGCAATAGGAATTTTTCTGAAGAATATTGAAATCATGGAATGCATTCTGCATTGTATAAAACTTGCATAGATTCACATTAAGGTAATTGGAGTTGCTTTTGCCTTATTTGACTAGAACAGGGAACAACTTATGCTGGATCAATGGGAAAGAATTGTTGATTTCATGTATTATTTATTCTCCATAGTGCTGCTCAAGGAAAAGTATTTATGGGTCAAACAGCTGGGTAAACACACCCCCAAAATTCTTAATTTAGAAGCCATTGTAACAAATTGATGAACTTGCATATTAAAACATCCATGTTAAAAACACATACATTCCTTCAGATTCTGGATAGGGATCTTTGTCTCCTAACAGTTCTTACATGAAGACACATGTTCTTGAAAAATCAAAATGAGTATTTTTTATTTTAACTTTTTGATTTATATGGGTAGAGAGATTTCATGTTTTTTGTATATTCAGATTTGGAAGCATAGTGATATTTGCCACCTTACCCTTCCTCTCATCCTTCATCCTCCTTCCCTGAAGAATTATTTTTTAATTTTTATAGTGACACGCTTGATGTTTATTTTATAATCACAAGCTTAATTCTCCACCAAATAAAGTTAATATCAAATAGCCTTCAATAATTATAAGACTCGAGATTGTAATGAGTATTATGAATTTAAAATATCATATCTAGGATCACTATTAAAACAATAAGTTGCTTAGACAGATGTTTTCTTTATTTAGTCACTGCTAGTCTGGATTTCTGTATTAGATCTTAGTGGATTTCTGAATATTAACCATGAAGAAAAATATCAGTAGCAACATGGGTTTTCTTAGCTTCCAGGTATTTGAAACACATTGCATTCTGTTTCTTTCAGTTTTGTCATAATTTTATATGTTCATTTATGTGTTCGTTCTTTATATTGTTTCCAGATCTAGTCTAAGGATAGTCAGGCTTTGTAACTTGAAAAAATAAGTATGGAGTGTTTAGAAAGAAAGGAACAATTGTGTACGTACTTTCTCGCATACTTTTATTGGGGTACTTCAAAATTTTTGGATGAGGATAACTAGATCTTAATATTCTGGGTTAATCCTATAAGGGAGATCAAACAACACTGCTGTAACTAAGATTTTATATTTTCTAAGATGCCACAACTTCCATACTTGAAATCTTTGTATGTTGTTGAAGATGATTCAGATAAAGCTATTTTGGTAGTATAGATCCTGGGACATGGCAGATAGCAAAAGATAGTCTACTCTATTGAACATTGTACATGCACAAGTATGTAACTATATATTGTATATCATAATGTATATTATAGCATAAATATAAGTTATCTATAAAATAGACATACATTCAAGCATTAAGAAAATAGAATCAAGTAGATTAATTTGTAAGTCAAATCCCTCAATGGTTGAATATTATCAGAGGTCATCCAGAATTAGCAATATTTGAGAAAGTCTGGTACTTTCTGCAGCTACGGATGAAGTGTTCCTTTATGTACTTTATAGCATTATTTTTCCTTACCTATTTTACTTTCAATTTTCAAGCCTTATGTTTTACTCTGTACTTCCAAAATGTAATGTGAACTTAAATTTAACCTATTGGTTATCCATTGACAAGGAAGACAAACTTTTATGCAGCTCAATAAAAACATTTACCTAGCTCAATACAAATCTGTGCTAAATCCAATCCTCTAATCATTAGTTCCTGGAGTGAAATGACTTGTACTCTATTATGTTCCATTAAAACACAGCAAAAATATGACATCATCCTGTGTTTTTTTTCTGCATGGTTTGGAAAATTAGAATTGTTTGCTTTGTTTATCCTTTCTGCATTATTAAATTTGCATTTAAAATCATATTAGAACAAAATAGTTGCTGAATAGTCTTAATTCATGCTGTGTCTTCAGTTTCTTAACTTGCTCAGTAACTCCCTCTTTCCCTGTAATGCCAACCATTAACAATTGCCATTCTCTTTTTATTCAGTGAATTTGACAACTTTAGATGCTTTATGTAAGTGAAATCATGAAGCATTTGTCTTTCTTTGACTAGCTTTTTTTCATCAACAAAATACAACTTAAAATTGTGGGGGCAGGTATTTAGTACGTCAAGCCGCTGTTTGGGATGCCTGCACCCCATGGTTGAGTATGGATTTTAGTCTCAGCTGCTCTACTTCTAATCTAGTTTCCTACTATAGAATGAGGGAAGACAGTAGATAATATCCCCAACCCACTCACATTGAAGATCCACATGGAGTTCTTGGCTTCTGGCTTGAGCCTTGGCCCAGCTCTGGCTATTGCAATCAATTGGGGAATGAACCAGAGGGTAGATAATAGATGATTCATATTCTCCTCTCTCCCTGTCTATCTCTCTCCCACCCCGCTCTGTCTCTCCCCCCTCTCTGATTATCTTTCAAATCTTTAAAATATAAAATCAAAGAATCAACTGTGTGGCTATCATAATCTGTGATACGTAGGTATGAAAATATAAGAAATACTAAGATTTCTGAGTATTTTCACTTGTATCTAAATTCAATAATTGAATCCAAATTAATTCAAATAAAGAAAAAAAAGCCATGAAATTCTTCCTATGTGTGGGATTCCAGATCAATCTCTGTACCCAGTAGGTAATCATGAACTTTAAGCTAGTAGGGGTAATTTCTAACACAGGGATATTTTAGATAAGAGTCACATTAAGTGAATTAAGTGAACATTCTTTTCATTAATGATTAAATCTAATCATTTAAATAATAAGCTTTTGTTTAAAGGGTTTAGTAAAATGTAATCTGTTTTAGAATTTTATTTCACCAATGTATTATGATTACATTGCTAACGCTTATCAAATACTTGTTACATGAAAATATTAAAAGAATTGCAGTCTAAAAGAAAAGTAAACACTGGTGGGAAACAAATAAATTTTGAATATCCAGATACCTTGCTTCTCTTCAAATAATATTTTAGAGAGAAGACACAGTTTTATGTATAGAAAGATTCTAATGCAAACTAATTTTATAAATAGGTTTTGCATTCTTTAGCACTGTTAGGACATGCTGATTCTGGCTTTGATAAGTCAAATCTATCATGAATTTTCTAACCTGTGTAGAAATGTATCTTAAAGCCTGTCACATGATCCATTTCCTCTGTGGGGTTGAAAAAATCACAATATTCTAATTATAATTTGATGTAGTCTGATGTGTCATAATATTGATATTAAACTTGATAAAGGTATTATAGTTATTTTCTAGTCAATGCATTAATGTCAGAAAAAGATCAAATAGAGAATCTAAGATTTTTTTCTGTTATGTTTTAGATTTTTTAAAATTTATCTTCAAATATATCTAAGTAAGTAGAAGTAATATTCTAGATTAAATCTTAAATCTCGTAAATGGTAAATGACAAATTCTGAAAGAGATTTGTACTAAAACAGATGCACATACATGTGCTCCATAAAATCAATATTATGACTTCCTGATGACTAGAACAGATTCTATTTTTGATGTTAAATTGGTGAAAATCTAAAAGTCTTGTGAGATAGACTGTCTTTGCATTTTCATTTACCTCTCAAGGGTTATGTAAGACTGCTTAAGATTGTTTTGGAGTATTTCTTCAGCAATTACAAATTTACAGAACACATTTTGGACATTTCTATCTAAACGTGTGACATTTCTATCTGAATCTGCATAGGAACGATTTATACTCATCACTTCAATTTCTCTCACTCACTTTTGATTTATGACTTGTTTTCTTTGAATAAATTATTTAACTATTTGTGTTTAGTTTAATTCTCCATTCCCCTTTCTCTTTCTTTACATCAGGATGACCTCCAGGGTCAAGTGAAAGATTATGTAATATTTTGAACATGCAATATGCATCATGTATAATAAAAAAGACTTAATTTGTGTTTCTCACTGTCACATTAAAATGTATTTTGTGAAAAAATTTCTCTCCCTTATTTGAAACTCCAACAGTCCTATTACTTTTCTTTCTTGGATAATAAAATTCCTTTTGGAGAGGTAAATGGAACACACATTCCATTTTGTACTTAGAATCACCTGTCCCAACTTTTCTTTGCTTCCTTGCCTTATACTTTTGACTGTCATTTTCATGGCCATTGGTAGCTGATATGAATTAAAGTGAGAGAGGAAGAAAAAATAGAGGTAGCTTTGGTTCTTACCTGTCTTATTTTAACACGACTAGATCTGAGTAGCTTGGAGCTAGATTTCTCTCTGGAGGTACATGTGATCTCATCAGACTTCATAAGTTTGGGGTCTTCCCTTGGAACTCTCTTGACTTGGAAAAAACATTCTTAACTGGTTTGATCTTTTACTGTCTCTAACCGTGTGGATCAGAAATTTACTTCTTGCGTCTAGCTGTTCACATTTCATTCCTGCTTTAAATGGCCCATTTATGAAGATTCCAAGGTATCATGCTGGCTCTCTTGTGTGGTATGCAAATCTCATAGATGGAGGGAAGTCATAATCTTTGATCCAACAAACTCTGGGAAAATGGATTACGTCCATTCTTATAACAAGTCCTCTCTAATATGCAGCTAGAGCAACTATACTGCTTATCCCTTTCAATATGTCCATACATAAGTCAATCTTTTCTCCTTGGTACCAGGGTCCCATGTAAGGTTTTTTTAAAACTTTTACAAAGATTTTATTTAATTATATGAAACATAGAATTGCAGGAAGAGAGAGATCTTCCATCTGCTAATTTACTCCCCAAAGGCCACAACAGCCAAAGCAGGGCTGATCCAAAGCCAGGAACCAGGAGATTTTTACAGGTCTCCAGTGTGGGTGCAGGGCCCAAACACTTGGGCCATCTTCTCCTGCTTTCCCAGGCATTCAGCAGAGAGCTGCATCAGAGAAGAGCAGCTGGGACGTGAACCAGCACCCATATGGGATGCTGGTGCCTCAGGTGAAGCCTACAGCACAGTGCTGGCCCCTCATGTCAGGTTGTTTGGAAGATCTGTTGAAGTCTGACTAAAACTGGAAGTAAGAGAGCACCTCCACTCTCCTCAGGGTGAGGAGAGGAATCCAAAAGTGGAAGATCAGCTCTTCCAAGAACATCTCTCCACAGGCTCTTCCAAATCTCCAACAATCTAGCAGGCATGGATTTCTTAACAAGCTAAGTCTTTCCTTGGAAACACTGCAAAGTCGTTTACATGACTCTTCATAATAAAGCAACTATTCTGTTCATTCCTCTGCTGAGAACAAGACAGGAAGGACCCTGTGTCGATCCCCTGTTGTAACACTCATGTCCTCTCCTGGTAGCACAATGAGATATGTTGCTCTTGGCATTGGTTCAGCAGAAGATGCATATTTTTATTTTATAGAAAACTTACATAACATCCCTCTTCATTCCTATATAATTACCTGATTTTATTAACATTAGAAAACAAGCCAGTTCTCTCAAGCTAAGATGTTCCCTGCTTAAAGACATTTATATTTAGTTTGGGTGAAATGAACATGCTTTATTCTACATCTGAAGAACATTAACACTTAGGGCAATGACATTCAGCTATTAGAGTAGTTAAAATAACAAGAATTATTGGGGATTATACATTTTATAAAATTTCCAAAATTAGTAGCTACATAACAATATGTATCAAAAGAACTATCATCTGCAACTATCTTCATTTTAAATTAAGAAATAATTAAATTATTTAACTCTACAATAATATAGAAATAATTTTGATATATAATTAAATGAAAAGAAAACTATATTTTGCCAAAGAATTTCATGTTACTGTTGGTTCTTGTTTAGTCTGTTATTTTACCAAAGTTTTAAAGCATAAAACTATTATATAAGACATGATAAATTATTTAGAATGAAAAAATCACAGTGTTTCCTTACACTATGTAGACAATTGACAGCTCAAGAATGCTTTAGAAATCAGACTCCCCTACTAGGTTTCTACATTGTAAGCAGAAATTATTACCTATAATAGGTAATAATTATTACCTATATTACCTATAATTACCTATAATTATTGTTATAAATAGATGATTTTCATTATTAGAGAGTATATATTTTCACCTTCATGTGGAAAAAAAATCCCTGCAGAATGTATATTTATCTAAAGGAGAAAGATGAAGAATTGATTCCTATCAGCTTTAAAGATCTTTATTTATATGAAAGGCAGAGTTAGAAGGAGAGGGAGAGATCTATCTGCTGGTTCACTCCCCAAATGGCCACAATCACCAGGGATGGATCAGGCCAAAGCTAGGAGCCAGGAGGTTCCTCCGGGTGAATTGCATGAGTGCAGGGGCCCGAGGACTTAGGACAGCCTCTGATGCTTTCCCAGGTGCATTAACAGGGAGTTAAATTGGAAATAGAGCAGTTGGAACTCGAACCAGCACCCATAAGGGATGCCAGTGCTGCAGGTGGCCACCTAACCAGTTATGCTACAACACCGGCCCAGCTTTAAAGATCTTACACAACAAAAACAAAGTTGGAGGCATCACAATACCAGATTTCAAGATATTTTATAGGGCAGTTATAATCAAAACAGCCTGGTACTGACACAAAAATAGACATAGAACAATGGAATAGAATAGAAACCCCAGAAATAAATCCACACATCTGCAACCAACTAACCTTTGTCAAAGGAGCTAAAATAGTTCCCTAGAAAAAGAAAAGTCCTTTAAAGAAATATTTCTGAGAAAATTGGATCTCTGCATGCAGAAGTATGAAACAAAACCCCTCTCTATACCTTGCATAAAAATCCACTCCAAATGGATCAAGGATCTGAATCTATGACCTGATACTATCACATTACTAGAGAACAGTGGGAAAACCATATAAGACATTGGCATAGACTTAGAAAGAGACCATAGGTATTGGAAAAGACACCAGAAGCATAGGCAATCAAAGCCACAACAGACAAATGGGATCATAACAAAATGGGAAGCTTCTGCACTGAGAAAGAAATACTCAGCAAAGTGAAGAGGCAGCCAACAGAGTGGGAGAAAACATTTGCAAACTATGAAAATGATAAAGGATTAATATACAGAATCTATGAAGAGATCAAGAAACTCCACAACAAAATAATCCCATTAATAAATGAGCAAAGGACTTGAATAGGCATTTTTCAAAAGAGGAAATTCAAATGGCCAGCAGACATTTGAAAAAATTCTCAGGATCATGAGGTATTAGTGAAATGCAAATCCAAACCACAATGAGGCTTTAGTTCACCCCAGTTAGAATGGCTCATACAAAAATCAACAAACAATAAATGCTGACAAGCATGTGGTAGAAAAGGGCCCTCATCCACTGTTGTTGAGAATGTAAACTAGTATAGCCATTGTAGAAGACAGTATGGGGATACCTCAAAGCTGAAAATAGATATACCATATGGCCCAGCAATCCCACTCCTGGGAGTGTACCCAGGGGAAATGAAATCAGCATATGAGAGAGTTATCTGTATGCCCATGTTCATTGCAGGTCAATTCACAATCACTAAGATATGAAATCAGCCAAAATGGCTGTCAACTGATAACTGGATAAAGAAATTATGGTATATATACTACAGAATACTACTCAGCCAGAAAAATGGGTGAAATCCTGTCTTTTGCAACAAAATGGATGCAACAAGAAATGAATATACTTAATGAAATAATTTCCAAAAAGACAAATACCACGTTTCCCCTAATCCATGCTAATACAGTACCAAAAATGGAAGATATCAGTGAAATTTACATTTTGAGCTTTGATGATTGTTACAGTCTTTGCCTCTACTGTTGAGAAACATTGTTTTTTACTTCATACTATTTGTTGAACACTTAATGTAGTGCTAATTTTATGAGTATAAAGTTAACTGAAAATGGATCTTTGTAAAAATTAAAATGAGAATTGGAGGAGGAGAAAACAAGGTGAGAGCATGGGTGGGAGGGAGGTTAGGGTGGAAAGTATCACTATGTTCCTGAATCTGTTTATAGGAAATACATGGAAGATACATACCTTAAATAAAATTGAAAAAGATCACCTTGTAACCCAAACAATGAGAGAGAATTTTTAATTATTATCAATTATACCAGTGAGCATAACAATGTCCAGGTTAGTAGGAGAACTTTACTACTTTTATATTAAAACCTAATAACCCATTGCATATTCTACATTTGATAATAAAGTGCTCTATTTAAATATTAAAATTTTATTTGTTAAATTTTAATGAAGGTCTGTACAATAAAAAGAAACTAATATTTAAATTTCATCTCATTCTAGGACTTCATTCTCTAGGATTAATATAAAATTACTAGCTTCAAAATGAGGTGAAATAAATTCTTCAGTATTCCTCGGAAAACATATCGCATGTCCCTTTTAGATATAAATATAGCAAGTAAATGAAATAGCATTATATAAAAATAAAACTGTGGCTTTTCATTGGTTGATATTAATATGTAATACTATTCAGTATAAAACAAATATGCAAAAGAAAACTTTGGAACATTATGCATTCAAATTTGTTCTATATTAAATAATTACTTTCCTGGAGAGAAACCCTTTAATGTGGCATTTTTCCAGGAATAAAGTGTTCAGTATAAATTTCTTTTGAAGCCATTTAACTTATTGCCTTCTGAGTAAATTTTTTAAAAGATTTATTTATTTATTTATTTATTTGAGCTACAGAGAGAAGGAGGGAGAGAGAGAAAGGGATGTCTTCCCTCTGTTAATTCACTCCTCAGATGGCTGCAAAGGCTGGAGCTGAGCTGATCCCAAGCCAGGAGCCAGGAGCTTCTTCTGGGTCTCCCATATGATTTGAGGGGCCCAAACATATGGCTCATCTTCCACTGCTTTCCCAGGCCATTAGCAGAGAGAGCTGTATCAGAAGATGAGCAGCTGGGACACGAACCGGTGCTCATGTGGGATGCTGGTGCCACAGGCAAAGGCTTAACCTATTATGCCACAGTGCTGGCCCCCTGAGTAAATTTCTGTAAAAAAGCAAGCAGAAACTTGCTTATAAACAATTATTTGAAAGCATAAAATTTTAAATGAATTGGAAATGTTAAGAGAAATGTAAGTGAAAGAAGTTTAAATTAATGACTCAACAATGAAATGATTGCTAACTAGCAATGTATGGGATTATGAGAAATAGTTTCAATACTTTAAAAATAAATATAAGCCAGCAGTGTAGCACAGTGAGTTAGGCCACCACACACCAAGCTGGTATCCTGTATCAGAATACTGGCTCAAGCCCAGGCTGCTACACTTCTAGTCCAGCTCCCTGCTAATGTGCCTGGGAAGATAGCCAAAGCTCTCCTAATTTTTTGGCACCATGCCATCCATGTGGGAGATCCATATGGAATTCTAGGATCCTGGCTTTGATCTTACCCAGCTCGTGCTGTTGGAGTCATTTGGGAAGTGAACCTGCAGATGGAACAAGACATTTTCTCTGTCTCTTCTCTGT
The DNA here is from genome assembly GCA_949820135.1 of Sylvilagus floridanus. NCBI lineage: Eukaryota > Metazoa > Chordata > Mammalia > Lagomorpha > Leporidae > Sylvilagus > Sylvilagus floridanus. The sequence continues at coordinate 114,219,145 of OX463230.1, forward strand.
CATTCTACCATTCCAGCTTATAAACCCTTATATTGGTTGTTTTTTTTTTTTTTTTTTTGGTGGTTGTAAGGAAAGTTCAAAGGGCAATGTCAATCACACTTTTTTCGCCTCACTGCTTTTTGTAGTACATATTAAAGCTTCTGTTTCTGGTTCAGATCAGGATGAAAAATTATGGTTAAATGGGAAATTTTTTAAAGCTACATAGAAATGGAAAATATCATACAATTAAATATATTCTGAAATACAGAATAAAGTGGTGTATCTACTTGTTTCTTTTCCTTTCTTCCCTTTTCTGTATTCTTTCCTTTTTATTTTTTAGTTTTTGGATAACATTTTAATTTACAATATACTCAGTCTTAATGCTCTATTGAATATAGAGTTCAACAAGTAAAAAGTTAAAACACCCTAGTTCAGCAAGAATACAGGCAAAGGCTATAAACAATCAAATGGAAAGATGATCATTTCACTCATATAATTTTAAGATGATCACATGTCTATGTGTAAAGTACAATCCATTGTGGCATTTGTTATATTGTAATTGATGTGAGATAGGTATCCTAACAAAAGGATCTCTTAAGACTTTACTGTAATAACCATATACTTCCTTTTCCAAAAATTAAGCCTAATACAATGGACATAAAAAAGGTAGAAAAGAAAGAAAAATGAATTTCCTTGGCTGGATGTGAGTGTGTAGTTTCTGTACCAGCTCTTCACATTGTAGTCTCCCAGCTGCTTCAGTCTAGCAGTATGGCCCGCAAGCAGACTTACTACTTGGACAAGTACTTTGATGTGTACTACAAGTACTTGCATGTCATGTTACCCGGAGAACTCTCCAAATAAGTACCCCAAATACATTCTATGTCTGAGGAGGAGTGGAGCAGGGTTGGCATATTCCTCTCTTTACATGACGTCTTAGAGATCAACAAAAGTGAAGTGTATCTGGAGATGGCCAATTAAATCTTTTTCAAATTTAACGTCTTTGTATATATAAGGTGGCATTCAGTAAATACTTGAGAAATACACAAACCATCCATACCTATGCGTTAGCTGTATCTTCACAGCAGAAGAGCTCAGTTAAATGCAGTTGGAAATAGCAAACTGCAAGGTATTTAAGATAGTTTCCTCTAGTCAGTTTTTCTCTAAATTGCCTGTTTGACTTTCCTGTAACTTTTGTTGAATACATTTTGTATGTTGCACTTAAAAAGAAAAAAATGTTTGCCTGTGTTTGAGGGACTGAAAAGAAGCAAAACGTCCCTGCACCTTTCCTCCTGGTACTTCCTTCTCTGCAGGTCCTGTGCTGTCAGGGAGCTTGGAGCTGCTTCATAACATCTGATTTATATTTGGTTTCTAGTATTTCACAAGTGCATTATAACTAGAACTGGAGCCAGAATCTTATTAGTGGAGATGCTATGCAGTAAAATGTCAACATGGGACATTTGTGTCTGTCTATAATTGCTTTAATAGGCAGTACATTTTGTGACAACACAGTCTATTTGAATAATGTGACATTTGGGGAAGTTTTAAAATTGATTTTATTCAATTGATATTAATGTTGTGTTAAGACATAATAAAATAAAGAAAATAGATATGTCATTCTCTGTCTCTCTTTGAGTGAAGGAGTTTGGGCTAGTGAGACAACAAAGACTGAAAGAATCTAACACTAACGCCACAGAGATTAACTCATTTTATGAGTGTTATGTAATTTGTTCATTTGAACAAAATGATAGCTAGATACCAATAAAGTATGGCTTAGGCAATAACAAGGAATGGATTAAGAAAAATGCATCCTAGTGGAAAAGAACTGGGATTTACTTATCCTTTTATTTTACAAATGATAAAAATGTATATTTTATTCAAACACATTTCACAAAATATATGATTTCAAGTTAACAGAGTAATATAAGCATGATTCTTGCAAAGTCCTGAGGAAAAGAAAAGGTTTGGGTTAAAGAATTGAAAATTAATCCCCATAATCACTTTTTCATCATCTGTTTCATTGGTTTATGCTTCTGAGTATTAAGCTCTGAATAAAGCTGTTCTTGCCATCTTATTCAGACATTGTTCTCCCTACCACTTCCATTCACTTGAGCCATCACTGGGGAATTTATATTTTATACACTATCATAAGATATAAATCCTTGGCTTGAATTTTTAAGACTGACGGAGTGTTCATTTTAACTTACTGTGGATGAGTTCAAAGTTTCTCCTCGTTCAACAAAAATAAAACCAAAAGTAATGTTAGAGGTAAAGTGAAAAAAAGGAAACAGATTTCTAATGTGTAATCTTGTGAAGAAAAAGTTATTACTTAGATAGTGTTTATACATATACATATACCCCAAAGTAGAAAAACAAGCTCTTTGCAGACCAAGGGTGCATCCTGCAATGGCAGCAGCCACATGCATGCTCTTGGTGCCATCTTGGTTCCCACTCAGCCACCAAAGTGCATGTCCACCTCATAGACATGTTTTTTCTTTCCTCCCTCGTCTCCAACACAATATTTTCTTGTATCAGCTTTCCTCTTGTGTTTTCTATTTGAGAAGAATTGTTCTGTATTCCAAAGAAAATAATTCCTTGTTAAATAGTTTACATTTCTCTAGTTCCCTTCTGTCTTCTGTGTGGGAGTAGAAGCAGGAAAATGAGCTTTGGGCTCAAAGTATGTCAAATGCTGGCTGTGTAACATTAGGCAAGCTATTTATTATACCCACCTATAAATGAAGACGAATCACCAATAGTGATCAATTTTTAAAATATCTATTCATGCTTAGAGTTATCTGGAAATAAGATGTTTTCTCCCCATGTTTTCAGCCAAATCATTTGTAAAAATGTTAAATGGGAAAGACACAAGATCGAGTTAAATGGTAACAACTGAATTTCTCCTGTGGATATCAAAAAGAAACCATGCATTGATTAATTGTACCAATTATAGAAATCCCTTTGATAATTGCACAAAATCATGACTATAATGATTCATTATATTTTTTAATGGCCAAAAGATTGTATTTGAAGTGTTTCAAAAATAAAAATACAAAAAATAAAAATACTGGGAGATGCCATACATATCCATATATATATATATATATATATATATACACCAGATTTAATTATTCTACATTGTAAACCTATAAAAAACCTGACAATCTACCTCATAAATATGTACAATTGCTATTGTCAAGATTTGTCTTTAAAAAAATTTTAACCAAAAATAAATTGCTATGACCATATTTAAGTAAAAACTACTCATGTTACTATATAATGTTTATAATAGTATAATATTAATAAGTTTTCTGAAATTCTTACAGAAGATATATTGCTTTTGCTATATTTCCTTTTGTGTATTAGTATTGGCCTTAAATCCCAAGCTCAGTTAAAAGAAACTATAATAAATAATAGTAAATGTAATAAATCAAGTTTTATTATTGAAATTATAATTTAAAAAAAGAAAACTTTCTGTGTAGAAAACCATACACTCAGAAACAACAATTGCGATTCTTCAAAATTTTTAAGGAAAAATAATACCAATCTAAGACAAATTCTTCTAGGAGATACGAAAAAAGAGAAATATCAATTTTTCTTCCAATAAGGCCAGGATTAACTTTACACAAAGAGTTGACATCTTTACGTACTGGTTAAAACTTGAAAATTTCTCACTAACATGAGAGACAAGCCTAGCAAGTCATTCTTTGTTGCTGTTAAAAAAAAAAAAGGAAAATAATTCTCTTATTAACTTCTTGGTACACAATTCTAAATACTGTTCTAATGTCCACAATTTAATCTTAATCAATACCATGACATTATATTATTTCCTTTTTACAAATGAGAAACCAAGGCTCAGATAAATGAAAGAACATTTATGAAGCAGGAATTGCAACCCAGGCCTTAAGTGTTCCTGAGCCAGGGTTTCTAACCACCAGTCCACGTTGCCCCATACTGAACGAACAAGTGCCTGCTTCTGTTCATGTTTTATTTCGTAGTTGCCTTTGTATCAATGTGACATCCCCTGTTACCCTCCTTGCATTTTCAAAGCTTGTTGGCTCAGATCCACTGTTTCTGCTACCACACAGAACCCATTTCCTTGTTCTGAGTGTAAATTAACTGAGGGCTGGTGCCATGTTACACATGGAATTGCATGGCAAGGAGGGAGAGCACAGGCTTTGTATTCAATCTAAATACTCGGCTTCTATTGAATCATTCTCTCTAGTTAACTGCTAGATATTGGGAAAGTTGCTTACCAACCCGAATTCTGGTTCTTCATATGCAAACACTGAGTTGTCAAGGTTTAAATGGCATATTATATGTGAAATGCCTACGGTGTCTTTTTTTTTTTTAGTTTTTTAAATTTTTTTAAGGTTTATAAATTTCATATATTTCATATATACAGATTCAGGACCACAGTGATACTTTCCACCCTACCCTGCTGCCTGCAGTCCCACCCTTCTTCCTCCTCCTCTCTCTTATTTCCATTTTTATTTTTTTAAAGATCTATTTTCAGTTAATTTTATATGTATAAGATTTACCATACACTAATTAGAGATTCCAACAAATACTATAAAGAAAATAACGCTCCTGCTGTAGTGGCCATTTGGGGGTGAACCAATGGAAAGGAGGACTTTTCTCTCTGTCTCTCTCACTGTTTAACTCTGTCTTTCAAAAAAAAAAAAAGATTAAAAAAAAGAAAGAGGGATCTGTACCCCCCTGTTCAGAGCAAGTCATTCTTGATCTCAATGCTGGGTATACATTTACATGAAAATTCATTCTACTTTTGTGTTAAGTACTTCTGTATAACTATTATGCTCCAGTTTTAAAAATTAAAAATATGACTCGTGTACATTTATATATTTGTAGTACATGTACCTATCAAAATTTGTCATTAAGACTGAATTAGTGGAAAATTACATCTAGTAATATTCTAATAAGTCTACTAATATTCAGAAGGTAATAATGTCAAATGTTTGGCTGTCCTTCACACATTATTTTTAGGACCAAAGATTTAAATCATGTTTAATTCTTTTTTAAAAAGATTTTATTTATTTGAGAGGTAGAGTTACAGACAGTGAGAGGGAGAGACAGAGAGAAAGGTCTTCATCCAATATTGATTCACTCCCCAAATTAATGCAACAGCCAGAGCTAAGCACATCTGAAGCCAGTAGCCAGATGTTTTTCCTGGTCTCCCATGCAGGTGCAGGGGCCCAAGCACTTGGGATATCGTCTACTGCTTTCCCAGGCCACAGCAGAGTGCTGGATTGGAAGAGGAGCAGCCATGACTAGAACCAGCACCCCTATGGGATGCTGGTGCTGCAGACAGAGGATTAACCTACTGCGCCACAGCGCTGGCTCCCATGTTTAGTAAGGAATATTATATAGGCTGATGAATGTAATTGATACTAAAGGAGTTGGAGAGTCCCATGTTCAAAACATGTTTTGGAATTTTCTTTTCCCAGCCTTCTTAGCAGAAAGCCCCAAGTTTGAACATCACTATATGAACATTTGAAACATGAAAATATTAACATAAAGATTGCTTTTTCTAAAGCTGTGTTTCTCTGTCAAAGTGGCTCATGATGCTCACATATCTTCCGGTCCTAGTAAGGACACAGCTGTATGCACTTTGTTATTCATTTGTCTGAGTCCCCTGAATGGGTATGAGATTACCAAGGCTATTCCATTTGCTGTGATCTTATTGCTAATTTACTTTTGTCTCCAGGTCACCCATAAAAACTCTGGAGAGATTGGGGTGGAAGACAAAGAAATATTTTGATTCTAAGTATAGTGCCTTAGTTTTATCTCACAAAAAATTCCATCTTCAGCTAATCTTTAGGAAAAAGTTTTTCAGTTTACCTCATTTGATGGATGTGTGAATGCCTTATGACTACTATTTCCAGAACACGACTTTTCTCTTTTTTGGCAGTAAACCAATCTATCTACATTATCCACTTGTAATTCCTCAGAAGATATATAAAGCTCAACGGCCTTTTACACTTTTATAATCCTTTAGTATCAACATTTTCATATCAATTTAGTAAATCCAGATCTGTTTTTATTTTATCATTGAATTATTTCCGATTTCCTGTTCTATAATTTATTTTTTTATTAGTCTCAAAAAATGTCCATATGCTCTGATAGCACATTCCTATCCCAAATGCACACACACACACACAAAATCAAAACTTGAGTCACAGTGACAGCTATGCTGGACAATTGTTGGGTTTGGTTTTTTTTAAACAATTATGCATGAAGAGAGTGTTTATTCCCCTTATCTGGGGCTATATTTTTATAGGTCACTGAATATTTTGCTACTAACTCTGAACATTAATTTCTCCATTTCTAACCAGCTATTATTTGTACATAGCTTTTAGTAAAATATCAAAAATGAGAGGAATTGAATATAAGGAGCATTTTAAGATTAGTTGTAATTAGAAGAAATATGTCTAACAATAAAGACAAACACTATGACATTTTCTTTAAAATGTGTGCTCATTTGATCTTTTTAAGTCAGTCAATGCTTTATTAACATGCATATATTAATTTGACGCCACATGAACAAAACAGTCTCATTGTTTATCTTTTCAATCTAGATAATGATTATAGTATAGGATACATAATCTATCACTGGTGCTAAAGTCACATCTTAAAAAGGTGGTATTGATACAGTTCCCTTAGGTTGAAACTTTAGATTATGTCCTTCTGTTATGATAAGTATGGACCACTAGAGTTAGTAAGTAACACATAACTTTGAGAATCTATTATTTTAACACAAGCTATCAAAAATTGTCCATCTTCAGGTTACAGTTACTTCAGAAGGAGTTATACAAAATTAACCATCATTGATCACCTGGCAGAGGTAGTCCTATGTGTCTACCTGCTATAGAGATATATTTTACTTATATTCTGCCACAGATCAAATGTCTGATTCCTCATAACTTCTGTTTTCAACCCACAGTGATTGTAAATTCAAGACTAATAAATCTAAGACATTTGCATTTGTTGAAATCTGGGGACACTTGATAACTGCACAAATTGAGGTTTCATGTAAAACAGTCTGAGTGTAAGGCAGGAGTCTTAGAGATAAGCAGTGCACTTCTGTGAGATATACATGAAAATGAATTACTGTTTCATTACCTATTTGAAAATAATTTAGGGTTATTTTTCAAATTTTTAGATTTAAAAAATCTGCTTTTATTAATTACATTTATAAAACAATGACATTGTTAACTGGTTGGTTTATCTACCCACCTTTGTGAAAAATTAACTGATAATGAATGAGTGAGTTTATGTCACTGATTTATCGATCCTCTCATGATTACCATAATCTGATTACTGTAGTTTTATAGGAATTTTGAAATTAGGTAATATGAGGGTCTGAGTCTACCAAATTCATTTTGAAATTTTGTTTTTTTAATATTGTTTTCAAGATTTTTGTCATGGCTTAGTCTTTTACATTTGCCATACCTTTATACAGAAAGAAAACTTGCTAGATTTTGGATAGCATTGCTACCATTGACCAATTTGGGGAGAATTAACAGCAACATGTATTCTTCTATACCATGATCATTATGTATCTTTTGTTTCAGTATCTTAAAATTTTTTCATCTGTGTTTTACAGTTTGAAGTGTATACCATTTGTGCGACTTTTGCTGACAATTTTCTTTCATGAATGGTCCCCAAATGTAGTGATGAACTACTTATTTTCATGCAAGAAGGCTTCAATGTGCTTTAGGGAGAACTATGTGCAGGATGAACTAGATTCAGATTGGAGTTATAGTGCAATGAGCCATGAATTCTATTTTAAAGAATACTACATACTATATGAAGTACATATAAAATGAAATATATGAAGAAGGTATATATTGACTAATTGATGAAAATAGGAGCAGAGGCTCACAGGAATCTTAGCCCATATTTCCCCTTCAAGGAGAGGATCATTATTTGACAATTCTGTGTTTGGTATGGCTTTATAGAAGTAACTGTCATGAATCAGAAAAATAAATTATAAACTAATATGAATTTTTTAAGTCATTCAAGTGTTTAACAAATATTCATCAAGAAAAATACCAAGTGATAGCATTTGTTTCAGCCACCAAGGATCCAATATAAAAAGGAATAGCACTGGCCGGCGCCTTGGCTCAACAGGCTAATCCTCCGCCTTGCGGCGCCGGCACACCGGGTTCTAGTCCCGGTTGGGGCACCGGATTCTGTCCCGGTTGCCCCTCTTCCAGGCCAGCCCTCTGCTGTGGCCCGGGAGTGCAGTGGAGGATGGCCCAGGTGCTTGGGCCCTGCACCCCATGGGAGACCAGGAAAAGCACCTGGCTCCTGGCTCCTGCCATCGGTCGAGCGCGGTGCGCCGGCCGCGGCGGCCATTGGAGGGTGAACCAACGGCAAAAAGGAAGACCTTTCTCTCTGTCTCTCCCTCTCTCTGTCCACTCTGCCTGTAAAAAAAAAAAAAAAAAAAAAAGGAATAGCACTGACTATGTCATCTTCTTTTTGATATTGGCTAACAATGGTTTCTCTTTCAACACTCTTATTTTATAATAGATGCAGGTATTCATGAGAAAATAACTAAAAATTAGGAGCACTTTCAGACAAGGCATCAATATCAATGGGGAAAACCTGGGAAAATCTACATAATGTTGTAATGGTAGAGTATTTATTATAGAATTGTATTGGAAACTCTTCATTACAATAGGCATTGTTTTGTAGATACTCTATTTTAAGATCACTTGCATAATTGAAATAATGAAATGTCTCTATTTTTGTTAACTCTTATGGTTGAGATAATCTTTTTTTTTTCCAAATAGGTTCATGGGAACATAGTGCCCTGTGATTAAAAATGAATCATAAATTCTGTATTCAGTCATAATTTTCTCTGAATATGGTGATGTAATCTTGAGTTCCATTGTAAAACTAAATATTACTTTTAAACTATTCATGAGAAAGAAAGTAAATAATAGGGGTATTTGCTTTGGCTCAGCTGGGTCTATCTTTGTCAAATTTAAGAACTATGGAGTATAAAAACCTTGTAAACCAAAATTGCTTTTGTTACAAAAAGATTTTCAGAGACTAATTCAATAAAATATATATTGTATGTCATAATGTCTGTATAATAAATGATTACCCTCATTATGAAATATAATTGGATAAATTGCTTTTAACTGAGTACCCTGAAAACAAACTATTCTAGATTCAACAGACCTGGTTTACTTGCTCTTTTGAAGACTAAGCTGTGTTTCTGTTGTGTTGAGTTACAGATTAGCTTTCATTGGCATATCTGATACATGGCTTGACCATGTCTTTTTATGTTGTTGTTAATATGCATACAGGCTTTGCATGCTTTATAACAATGAGTACATTTTTCTGCTATTTAGAGTAAAAACATGCTAAAGTTCTGATTCACATCAAATTTAGAATTCATAGCTTGGCATTAGGATATGACTAGGATTTTATTAAGACTTTTTGAGGACTTTTATACCTGAAATCCTTCTCAATATTCTGACTTTCCTTACATTTGCCCATTTTCCATGATATTCTTTTGCCACAAAATGATCTTTCTATTGCTTTATTTCGTGACAGTGTTATCTTCATATTCACAGTATCAGGGTGACTTTGTGGCAAAATAAAATGGGTATTTGAGAATACTATTTCTTAGATCTTTGTAAACAATGGACGAAACTAACATTCCAAAGTGGGCAATTTTAGTATTCATGTTATCAAACTATTTTAGTATATTTGGTAGACTTTTACATACTTATTTCCGTTAGTTATATTTTTGCATTTTTCTTTTTTCTTTTTGGTTGTTAATATTTATGTAGAGAAATTCTTATTTAATTATCATTTTTATGATTTTATATTCTTCAAATATATTTTTCCACTCAATATTCAGTCATTAAACATTATTCATGGCTACTCTTAGTTTTAATGTAAAATATTATTTTTCAAGAAGCCACATTACTTGAATGCTTATAAGAATCTCTACTTAGCCGGCGCCGTGGCTCAACAGGCTAATCCTCCGCCTTGCGGCGCCGGCACACCGGGTTCTAGTCCCGGTCGGGGCGCCGGATTCTGTCCCGGTTGCCCCTCTTCCAGGCCAGCCCTCTGCTGTGGCCCGGGAGTGCAGTGGAGGATGGCCCAAGTGCTTGGGCCCTGCACCCCATGGGAAACCAGGAAAAAGCACCTAGCACCTGGCTCCTGCCATCGGATGAGCGTGGTGTGCCGGCCGCAGCGCGCAGTCTGCGGCAGCCGTTGGAGGGTGAACCAACGGCAAAAGGAAGACCTTTCTCTCTGTCTCTCTCTCTCACTGTCCACTCTGCCTGTCAAAAAAAAAAAAAAAAAGAATCTCTACTTAATATAAAAAAATTCTAATGCTTTTTATTTAGTGCTTGGTTGTCTAATTTGGAATTTGTTTTTGTATATGTTAGCTTGGAGAATATTTTATTTCTTTCAATTGTATAGTAGATCTTCCCCCTTCATTTAATAAATAATCCATTTCCCCCACTAATATTCCTAATATTATATATCTGACTTTCCTTTTGGACTCCATTTTTTTGCCATTGTCTACCATGTTCTCATGTCAAACTTTTATTAGTTATAGAATCTTTGTTTATATACCTGACTTTACATCTTATTTCTTACTACATTTAGACATACATTTTTATTAGATTTAAATTCTTAGAGGAAAGGGTTCTTTTTACACTTCTCTAGTCCTAGGCTTACTATGGTGATGACACATAGATCTTGTCACTAAATTATCTAAATTTATTGACTTGGAGTTCTATTGCTCTAGCAAATTGTTGCTACTCTGTTAGCTAAATCTTCCAAAAACATATTCAAAGCCATACTTGTTTATTGAACATATACTATATGTTGGTATATATTAAGAACTGAGCATATGGAATAGGTATTTGGTACAGTAGTTAAGTTCCTGCGCAAGGGGCCTGCATCCTATTTCTGATACCTGGGTTTGAGTCTGGCTCTGCTCTTGATCCCAGCTTCCTGTTAATGTGCACCCTGGGACGCAGCAGTGATGACTCAGGTCTTTGCCTCCTGATTGGAGATCTGGATTGAGTTTCATGCTCTTAGCTTCTAACTGGCCCAGCTCCGGTTGTTATGGACACCAGGGGAATGAGAAAACAGATGGAAGATTCTCTCTCTCTGCCTCTCTCTGTCTCTGTCTCTCTGCCTTTGAAATTAGATGAAAATAGATACAGTTTATAAAAAAAAGTTATAGAGAGTAAAGTTTGACCCTAAGTAACTTCCATGCTAGCATGGTAAGCATGATACATTCATGTAAGAGTAAATAATGATGATTAGACAGTAGGAAAAGTGTTTCTGAATAAACAATATATCAAATTGAGAAATAGTAGTAGTTAGTAAGCCACAGATCAAAAGACTTCTTTATATATTCTGTAGGTTGCTTGGCTATCTTGAATAACCAGCATAAAATAATATATAGTGGGCAATAAATACTCTGCAGGTTTCCTTAGTCCTCAAAATCTCTCTAGGGTTTCTGAGCCCTTTTGTCATGTGAAGCACAGGAGTTTATCAAAACTAGGGGAGGATTTTGGAGGATTTTTTTGTTTTCCTTGTTTTCTTGCTTTTGAGCAGAACTCTAGGCTAGAATGGATGATTTTAGTACTGGATGTTTTCAGGCATTTTTAATTTATTATAGCCAGTATTTCTACCAAAGCTGCATGTGACACATAGAACCCATAGCTAAAGATGCTGAATGATTTTGCTACATGGTGTCTTTTGTAATTGTCCAATCCCATAGCAAGCTCTCATGTGGACTTTGGTTCAAGTAAGAGTGAGTGGTTGGGCGTGGGGTATACTTTTCCATGTCCTTAAACACACACAAACAATCATAACAGAAATAGGGAAAATGATAGGCATTTGAAACCTACTGACTATAGTGACAGAAGTATGTTGCATATATGTATCATATAAGCTTAAAGGTAATTTAATGGATGATGTGGTATAATGTATCATGCTGTGATATAGTTAGGAAATGTGAATACTTGCCAACCAGTAATCATTAGGTAGTAACTCATAAGTTAAGGTATACATGCTAGGATGTGAAAATATCTGCTTTTCTGGGGTGATTTTATTTGTTTAAATAGAAAATCCTCAGATGGACATTCTGAACTCCATTCATCTAAATACTGTCCTGGGAAACCCACAAAAATAATACTTTGAAAAATACAGAGAATATGTTTTTATTTTCTGCAAGGTAAGCTTTTGCAAAGCTAAATTAGTTCTGGACCTATATTATGCTTATATAATGGGAGTCTTACTCTGTAATTGAATATGAAAAAGCTGTTTTACTTTTCTTAAAAGATTTATTTTATTTATTTGAAAGAGTTAGGTCTTCCATGTCCTGGCTCACTCCCCAAATGGCCGCAATGGCCAGAACTGAGCTTATCCAAAGCTAGGATCTTCCTGGTCTCCCATATGGGTGCAGGAGGCCAAGGGCTTGGCCAACCTCGGCTGTTTCCCCAGGCACATTAGCAGGGAGCTGGATCAAAGTGGAGCAGCCGGGACTCAAACCAGCACCCATATGGGATACTGGTGCTGCAGGCTGGGGCTTTAACCTGTTGTGCCACAGCACAGGCCCCAAGCTGTTTTACTTCCATTGGCTTGTATGTGATGTGAATATATCACTGTTTTGTGCTCAAACATATCACATTTTAAACTATTTATTTTTGCCTTCTAAAGTCAAACACGCTTTTCTATCCTGGAAGTTTGGGTACTGACCTATCATTTAATGTACACTGCAGGTTCCAGTCCCCAACAGAAACAATTTAGAGCCCAATTCCCTAAAGCCCCAGTGCTGTGAGACAAATACGTGACCTCTCCTTTGTCCCTGCATAATGTCAGAGTCACTTTCCATGCGGAGTAAAGCCAGGGCAAGTCATCGGCTGTGCCTTAGCAAAGGTGACATTTTGGAGAGAAAGAAAGCATGTTGTACAATCATGTTTGGCTTCACATTTAAACTAAGTTTAGAATGAGTGCTACCTGTCATTTCAAGCAAAAAATATTTTCCCAGAGATCATGGTAAGTGGGCAGTCTGTTACTAACCCTACCCTTTTATGGCTTGTACCTTCCTTGGTAACTCCCTTGGAACGTGTTTTCTGTGAACCAAAGACAGCATAGTTTATAGCTTGGTGATAAATAGTGCTATGTGTAAAGTTAGCTGCTAAAATTATCTTCATGAGAAAGAGAAACTGATGGGCAGACGTAAAATGCTATAGATATAACAGGGAACAAAGCATAGACAAAATTAAAAAATCCAAATTGTCATCATCTAAATTAATTGCATTAGTGAGGATGGGAAGAATAATGCTATTCCTTTTAGATAAAGAAATCCAAGTTGAAGTGTTGAAGAGAGTTGGATGCGGGAGTGGAGGGACAGAGGGTAGATATCTTAAGATGAATGATGGCCAGTGCCAGATTCTGTCCTGATTGCTACTATTTCAGTCCATCTCTCTGATGTGGCCCAGGAGTGCAGTGGAGGATGCCCCAAGTGCTTGGGCCCTGCACCCCATGGGAGACCAGGAGAAGCACCTGGCTCCTGGCTTCAGATCAGTGGCCATTAGGGGGTGAACCAATGGAAAAAGGAAGACCTTTCTCTATGTCTCTCTCTCTGTCCACTCTGCCTGTCCAAAAAAAAAAAAAAAAAAAAAAAAGACTGAAATGGTGAGTGCAGTTCATTAAGCCTTTAGTATATGTCTCCATGAAAGTGGTGAAGAAGCAGCACTGAAGATGTGTTTCTTCTCCGATGTATGGTCATCACTTAGTTTCCATGGAAGAGTGTTTCTGTGATCACCAAGAATACCAAACTTTGTAGATGCTTAATTCCTTTAGATAAGATGGTTTAGGGTTTTCATTCATCCTATACAAGTCTCCCATAGACTTTAAATCATGTCTATCACCTGCATTATTTAATGCACTGTAAATACCATGTAAATAATCGGTGCACTGTTTAGGAAATGACAAGACAATAAAAGTCTGTAAGTGTCCAGTGTGGACATGATTATTTTTCAAATATTTTTACTCCATGGCTGGTTGAATCTATGTATGAGGATCCTGTGGCTATGTAGTGCCATCTTTACAGATGGTATCTGTGGTGTTTAAGTAATGATATGATGACTGAAAATAAATTTTAAATGTTAAAAAGAAAAGTATAAATAAATAAAGCCTCAAGTGAGCATCACTGAGCCTTATAGTCTCACAGGAGACAAGCATCCAATTATTTCAGTTGGGACCTTCATGTCTTAGTTAGTAAATATACATTCTATGCATTGTGATTGCCTTCTCTATTTGCTGTGCTAGGCCAGTGAAGGCAGAGATGGGAGACTATAATATCCAAACTTTTAAAAAATTTCTCAGGGTTAATATTTGGCATCAACAGCCATTCTATTTATATTTTTAAATTTATTTGAGATACAGAGAAAAGGAGACAATGACCATCTGATGGTTGTCAGGAACTAAATCTATCTCATATGTGGTTGGTGAGCACCCAATTACTTGAGCCAGTGGGATTGCCTTCCAGGGTCTTCATTAGTAGGAAGCAGAGATCAGAAGGCAGAGCTGCCAACAAAACACAGGTACTCTGATTTGGGGTGCAAGAGTTTAAACTACCTACCCAAAGATTTTTAGTTTAAAATGAAATTTTATTTTTAAATGATTTATTTTATTAATTTGAATGGCAGAGTTAGGGAGAGAGAGAAGGAAAGATCTTTATCTGCTGGTTCACTCTCCAAATTGCCACATAGCTGGGATAGGGCCAGGCCAAAACCAGGAACTTAATCCAGGTATCTCACATGAGTGCAGGGGTCCAAGCACTTAGGCCATCCTCTGCCTCTTTCCCACGCACATTAACAGGAACTGGATAAGAAGTGGAGCAGCTGAGGTTCATGTCAGTGTTGCAGGCAATAGCTTTACAAGCTACACCACAGTGCTGGCCCTTAACTGATCTTAATACGATTTTCACAAATACTTTTATCCAAAATATACTTACAAAAATCCAAATATGGAAGGAAAGAGGGGGGGCTCAAATCACCATATTGCACAAATCCTGAAAACCAGCTGGCTGTCTGGTAATTAGATAAATATCCACTAGCAATGAGACCCTTGGACCTACAATGTGAACACTGCCTATGTTTTAACTAGCAATCTTTTGAATTTGAAATATAATTGATCTTCCTGTTTGGAGTGCAATGGAATAATAGTGACGCTGTACTCCCCATTACTAAACATTCTGCTGACTTGTCACAGGACAAGAGTGGGGCACTACTAGGGCAGGAGAAACCATCATCCCTGCACACTTGAGGCTCCTTTGGAGGGGTGGCATTGGGAAGCGCTGCTCCGTTGTGCTATGAGAAGGGGGTTAGCCTAGCCCTGGGACCTGATCAAATCCAAGGGCAGATGTTAATGTTACCTAGCACCCTCCTTGTTGAGGAGAAGATAATGAAACCCAACTCTGTGGGGCTTAAAAATATTGAAGAGCAAAGTGGAGGGAGTGGAATCAATGAAACTCAAAGGAAAACACACTTATATAAATGACTTCCTATGGAGCCCATAGAGCATTTTAGAAAGTAATTTGAAATTCTTCATGGGATGCAGGAGACATAGCAAGGCTCCAGACTGAATAGAACAGAAAGCCAGACTGTGGTAAAAATACAATATGAAACAAAGGACCAAAGCTTATATGGTAGAAGAAGAAACTAGTCTAACTTTTGGTGATCCCAGGACGGATGACATCATTTTCAGGGCTTTCCTTGTAATTTGTGTGGGAAGAATTCACTAGGAAAAAAAGGAGACTTTTTTCTTAAATTGCTTGTGTAAGTCACAATGTTTCCTTGAGTTTTAGTTTAAAGAAACACTTTCTATCCCAGGAGATTTACCTTGTTAAGCACAGTATTCCCATTACACAGCCAATGCTTGGATATTGTAGGCAACCAGTAATTATCTGTTTAATCAATGGACAATGGTTCTGCGCTAATCAAAATGAGCTGAGATGTAACACCAGGACTGGTCAGCCTGAATCCATTTATAATCTCTGCGCTTTCTAGCTATGAGGCTTCTAACAAATAACCTTTTGTGTGTCAGTTTTCTCATTTATAAAGCAGGGACAATACTATCCTCTAGGTATGTGATTAGGTTTCACAGGGATAAGGCGTATAACAAGTTAACCTAATGCCTAGGAATAATAGTGCAGAATAAATATTAGAAATTTCAGTTATATTTAAAAAGCAACAACAAATGAAAAGTATGTGTAATAATGAAGGCAATTTGATATTCCAATTAAACTAAAGGGAAGCTGGTATTGTTGCACAGTGGTTTAAGTTGCAGCCTGTGGCACTGGCATGCCATCTCATTGCCAGTTTTAGTCCCAGCTGATCCAGCTTGACCTAGTCCTTGCCGTTGAGTTCATTTGGGGAATGAGCAGTGAATGGAAATCTATTTCTGTGTCTCATTTTCTCTCTCTTCCCTATCTCCCTTCTCTCCCTCTCTCCTTCAAATAAATAAATATTAAACCAAATAATAAAAGATACCTGAACTCCTAGACAGGATCTGGAAAGATTATTTCCTTGATCAGGGATAGCTAATAGAGTACCTAAAATGTAATGTATTGGCGTGAAATATATGTTTTGAGATTTGATGATTGTTTATTTCCCTTGTCTCTTCTGTTGAGGATCAGGTTTTTTTTTCTTCATACTATCTGTTGACTCTTTTGCTTAGTGTAGGGTTAATCTTATGATCATTAAGTAAACTGAAAGTACATCTCTAAAAATTGAGTGGGAATGGGAGAGGGAAGAGGAAAAAGGTTTGGAGTGTGAGTGGGAGGGTTGGAAGTATCACTATGTTCCTAAATCTGTACATATGAAATACATGAAAGTTGTATAAGTTAAATAAAATTTTAGAAAAATAAAGCCTAAGCAGCAACAAAAACTGCCAAAAAGAGAAATTTCCAATAAATATGCAATGATTTGGGATGGTAACTCAAAATTTTCTTCTGTCAATTTAATTCTAGGAGAAAAGGACTAATCAATCCAAGAATCAGGCAATAGCTATGAGCCAAGTATGTAATCCCTATGAAAATTGGTGCTTTGTGATGTGCAATGAAATACTTGCTGAGAAGCAAGTGACTATGATTGACCTTGCTGTGGATTGCGCAACGTGGTCTAGTGCCCCTTCCTGGAATTACGTGAATATGCTCCTAAAAGGGTGTACATTTGATTTACTAGTTTTTTACAAGTCTGTAAAAAAAGAGATCAACTTACAGAAAAGTGATAGCAATGCAAGTGATGCACTTCTTCAAGGTTGATTTATTTAATTAATAGAGGGAAGAGATCTTCCATCTGCTGGTTCACTCCCCAGGTGGATGTAGTGGACAGTGCTGGGCCTGGCCAAAGCCAGGAGCTGCTTCCAGGTCTCCCATGTTGATGGCAGGGGCCCAAGCTTTTGGGATATCTTTTGCTGCCTTCCCCAGGCCATCAGCAGGAAGCTGGATTAGAAGTGGAGCAGCCAAACATCAACTGGTGTCCATATGGGATGCTGGCATCACAAACAGCATCTTTTTTTTATGTATTTTTTTGACAGGCAGAGTGGACAGTGAGAGAGACAGACAGAGAAAGGTCTTCCTTTGTCATTGGTTCACCCTCCAATGGCTGCTGCGGCTGGTGTGCTGTGGCTAGCGCATCGCACTGATCCGAAGCCAGGAGCCAGGTGCTTCTCCTGGTCTCCCATGGGGTGCAGGGCCCAAGCACTTGGGCCATCCTCCACTGCACTCCCGGGCCACAGCAGAGAGCTGGCCTGGAAGAGGGGCAACTGGGACAGAATCCTGCACCCCAACCAGAACTAGAACCTGGTGTGCCGGCGCTGCAAGGCGGAGGATTAGCCTATTGAGCCGCGGCGCCGGCCACAGACAGCATCTTTACCTGCTACGCTACAGTGCCTGACCAAAGTGATTCATTTTGTAACTTGTACTTTTAAATTAAAATATTTTGTAGCACATGCTTCTTACAAGTAATATTTCTGTGAAAATTTATGATTTCCTATAACCTTTATAAATCATGCATAAGATGACATTCCATTGTAAACATGCATTGCATGGTTCCTCATGATCCTGATTTCAGCTTAACTCTTTGTCTTCATCTTTCAGTTTCCCAACCACATGCTGTGTCTGCTCCCAGACCAAAACCATCTGCCCTCCTCATGACACGTACAAATATACCACACTGCTCAACACTTATCATTCAGCTCTCTGCAGCTGGTTCTCCTGGAGTCTTTCCTTATTGCTCAGGTCCCTCAAACTCAGATTTGTTGAATTCATATCCCTGTCATTTAGCACTAGTCACCTTTCTTTTTGCTCTCCCAGCATGAACTGTAATAAATAGTACCTGTGAGCATGTTTATTCATTATTCATTATCTATTGCTAAGTAATGCATGTAACTAATAGAAGGAGAACACACAATTATCACCTCTTGATTTCCATGGGGCAAGAGTCTGACCATACCTTAGTTGGGTCTTCCATGTCTGGGTCTCTTGGAAGTTGCCATCAAGTTGTCCATTAGAGCTGCAATTTCATTGAAGAGTTAAAAGGACGAAGTACCCACCTCCAGCCTCCTGTAAGTGTGCACAGGAGTCAATGCCTCTCTCCTGTTGCCAGGAAGCCACCCTCAGTTTTTTTGCATGTGAACCTCTCCAACATGGCCACTTATCTCAGACTGAAGAGAAAAAGCAAGAGAGCTTGTAAGAAAAATGGAAGTGAGTCTCACACAACATGATCATGGAAGTGACATTTTTATCACTAGTGTTGGTTAGAAGCAAATCAGAGAGGCATGCACATTCAAGAAGGGTAATTACACAGTAGGGAATTTGGAACCATCATAGTATCTGCCCACAAGAGTAGTGTCCTGCACAGTTCCAGCAGAGAGTAGGTACTGAAATAATGGCTCCCAAATGAAGGATTAATCTAATTAACCAATAATTGACGTGGAAAATACCATATAGAAATATGCAGGAAATCTCTTCCTTTGAATATAGGATAATAATTTTGCTTTACTTTTTCCTTTGGATTCTTTTTTTTATTAGTTTTCAAAATATTTTAATAAGACATGGCCAGTTAAGCTAAAATGTAAGATCAGAATAAAATAAGACTATTAAAATCATCACAACACTACTTCATATACTTTAAGGTACCTTAGCACCCTTGGGGCTGGCATTGTGGCATATCTGGTTGAGCAACCATTTGTGACTCCTCCAGCATTGCATATCTGAGTATCAGTTTCCTGCCTGTTTTGTTTCTAATCCAGCTCTCAGCTAATATACCTGGGAAAGCAGTGGAATATGGTAAAGTACTTGGGCTACTTGGGCCTCTGCTACTTACATGGCAGACTGAGATGGAGTTCTGGGATCCTGTCTTTGGCCTGGCTCAGCTCTGCCTATTGGAACCATTTGGGGAGTAACCCAACAGATGAAAGATTTCTCTCTTTCTTCCTCTTCCTCTCCATCACTCTTCCTTTCAAACAAACAAATCTTTAAAAATAAATGAAATATACATGTACCTTTTATGTACCTAGTATTTTGAAGTCTACTGCACAAACATCTCATGTATCCTGGGCAATGTGATCATTGCCACAGTTTTGTGCAAAATCTATGTAAATAATTTTTTCATAGATTTTCATCAATCTCTTGAATTACAACTTTAATGGTACACACTAAACCTACTTCATGCAGTGAAATTGAATTCATTGAATTTTATTACAGAAAACAATTTTGACTTCCAATGAAAAATAAATGAAATAAGATAATATCCTTGTAAACTTTGTCTAAAGAGTAAGTCAAATTGGGGTGTAATTCTATGATTAAAAACATTTTCTGATTTTTTCCGCTTATTTTTTTCCTATAAGAGATCTAAACATTTCTTCCATAAGTTTTGATTCTCTAAAGTATTACATAATGGGACAAACTAAGCCGTAAAGGTAGTTACATAAACATATTTAATGACCCTTGCCAAATATATACTACTATTACAGGGCAGTATACTTGCGGCATGAATCTACTGTTACCAAGGATAAATAAACTCTTTTGAGAAGTGTATTGTATATGGATTAATGTCTGCAAAGGTTAAAAACATCAAATTCTAAAATATCATGACCTGACATTAATGACCCAATAATAGGTTGACATTTGCAATTCTTTTTTGGGGGTAATATCCTACCATATGTGAAGATCAGCTCCTGCATTTAGCTGCTTATCTCAAAGGAAAAAATATGAGTAATAATAGTGCAAAAGAGGTTAATAACAGGTACAGGTCTAGCATAGCTTTTATCAGTCCTTTTAGAAAATGAACTGAGAATAGCTGTCAACTTGATTGGGAAGGAGGAAGGAAGAATGGACCCATATGGGAGGCATCAGTCAGCTTCCAGTGTGTGTGAAGGTTGTTTGCAAGGTTACTTGGGCTGATAAAACATAAAGCTGGAATTTGCATGTCAAAGCTTTGTTCCTTTTGTAACATACTGCCATACAAATCATTGGCCCTGGGGTTTAAATTTCACAGATGTCTAAACTCATTTAAAAATTAAGGTGCAATAATTTGTGATCCACAGTGTACCTAATCATTCTGCTTTTCCAGGTGTTTTGTTTTGCCATTATACCTTATAAAATTCTAATTTTCACAGATTATATAAAATTTTCCTTAAAAATGAATATATATATATATATATATACCTTGACAATATTTGTCTTTGAAGTCATTTTATTATTACTATTATTAAGAGAATAAATAACTTATGTTTAAAATAACTAAAAATAATAGATCATTAACCTGACCTTCAGATTTTACTGACTCTCTGTAAAATTAAGTAGGTGGTAGATTTTTGTCTTTATTATTGTATTATTATGTTTTCAAACTCCTAGTGATTTTCAGAACAATGTAAGTAACATTTGTATTGTATTTTTCTCTATGAAGTATTTCATCAATATTAATGAGCTTATGTTATGAGAAAATATGGTAAGATGCAATGATTCAATAGATATATAGTGACTTCTTGTGAATTGTATTTATTAACATTATCATAAATTATCACATTTCCTTAGTGGAACTGAAAGTATTAAATGACAAAATTTTAGTGTAAAGTTCAAAGAAAATAATTTCAAATCATAATACCAGTGGAATTTTATTCCTCTAGAGTAGATGTATATTTGCAGTCTTACTTTAGCACTCTGAAAATATGAAGAGTGAATATTACTTTTAGTCAGTATTTTTTACTTTAAATTTACAGGAAATACTAAAGCAATGTTCTATTGCTTTTAACCTGTGGGTTAATTCCAATTATGTCTTGTTAATTCAATGCTAAAATTTGAATTTTTTCATTTTATCAAATAATAATTAGTATGGGTCAATTTAAATTTAGAAATTATAGAAGTTAAAGAGCTTTATTTGTTGTTTTAGGAATTTCCATTTGGAAGACTTAAGTACAGATAGCTCTAAATCAGTTTTTCATTAAGAAAAATGGGAGCTTATATGAGCTATTGAATGTTGAAAAGGAACAGTGACTATGTGACAAACAAGATAAAGAATGATAAATAAGATGAAATGCCCATAAAACAATTCCAGTATTCTCTTGATGTGCACCTTGAGGGCACAGTGTAGTTGATCCTTCTAGTCATTGCAGATGCATGAAGTCAAAGGGTCAGGGTCATGAAAGTCCACGTTCCAGGCAGCAGGGGAGACATGCATAAGTCCTCCTTCCTAATGACCTCTCTCTTCATTTTCAAATGCTATTTCAGTGTTGTTTTCATCATAATTCTCCTTTTACTTTTACAACAGAATTATTTTCCCAATTCTGTTTTATATTTTTCACAATAGTATGGACTTCTGAAGAGTATAGAGAACAGATGTTAACCATGGGCCAGGAAACACTTCCTAACATATCCTAGCAAAGATATCACAATATAGACCAATATTTCTTAGGAATGAGGATGTGAAAATACTCAAGAAAATACTAGAAAATCACTCCACTAGCACACTAAATGTGTAATTCCGCATGAGCAAGTGGTATTTATCCCAGGTATTCAAAATTATTTCAGTATAAGAAAATTAATTTGGAGCTGGTACTCTGGTGTAGTGGGCTAAGCCTCCACCTGTGGCGCCTGCATCCCATACGGCCACCAGTTAGTATCCCTACTGCTTCTCTTCCAATCCAGCTCTTTGCTCTGGCCTGGGAGAGCAATGGAAGATGGCCCAACTTCTTGGGCCCCTACACCTGCATGGAGACCTGGGGGAAGCCCCTGGCTTCAGCTTGGAGTTGCCCAGCTCTAGATGTTACAGCCATTTGGGGAGTGAACCAGTGGGTGGAAGATCTCTGATCAATCTTAAAATTAATTTAACTCAATGTATTTTTAGAACAAGGAAAAGTAGCATAATCATCTCGATAGACACAATAAAAGTAATCTAAAAAATTTACCATCTTTTTCTGATAAAAACACTGAGGTTACTCAGTGACAAAAGGTTGAAAATTTGATGGTAAGTGAAGGAAGAATACAAAACACAAAAATCCATATTTTCTCTAATGTTTATCAATATTGTACTAGAAGTGCTATCCAGGGTGATTAGATAAGAAAAAAGAAATATGAGGCAACCAAATCAGCAAATGAAACTATCTGTAGTTGAAGATGACATGAATCCTTAGATAGAAAATCTTAAATAAAAAAAAAACTATAAATAATTATAAATTATATAATGTATTTAATCCTAAAAGTACATAAAATTTTGCAGATACACATAATTTCACAAAAGTTGATTATATTTATGCACCATGGCAATAAAAAACCCAGGAAACAGATAACTTCTTTACAATTACATTAGAAAGAATATTAAAACTATATAGTAAAAGGTTAGCTAAGGAAGTACAAGGTATGCACACTAAAAATCATAAAACATTCCTGAAACTAAATGATTCCAATATATGAAAAGAATTTCTGCATCATATACTTAAAGAATTCATAGTGCTAAGAGAACAGCATTCACCAAAGTGTACTAGATTCAAATTTGATATCTTTGTCAATGGAAGTAAGAAAGACCAAAATAAGTTAGAGTGATAATAACTTTGGACGGTTCCTTGATAGAAGCTAAAATGTAATAGTGTGAATTTTGGAATCTGCTTAGCATTTACCACCACCTCCCTCCTCTAACTGCTGTTTACTTAGACATCCATTTACATGATTTATTGTGTAGAATAAGAATTTGAGATTTAACAAGCAATGTTGGTTGGAGATATAATTTTTAATAATTATGATTGAAGGTTATGATGGTGTGCATTACCTCCATGAAACCATTTTATTTCTTTATATATATGCCATAGTGTATTACTAATAATTCCAGTACAGTAATGATTGACAAGAAGTATGTGCTTTTCCTAGTTTATCTCAAATAATAGCATATTCATAAATTTATAAGAATTGGTATAATTAACCATTAACTTCTCAATATAGATGTTATCCATTTAATAATGTAGATATACTGATATCAAAATCATCATCCTTCTGCTTTTTCCATAGTACTAATGAAGATAAGCAGTGAAATACAAGGGCCCTCACAAAGTTCATGGAAAATGCATATTGTCTTTTAGTTATTTTACCCATTTATCTTAACACCTAGCATATGAACTGCCTAAAATTTTCATTAAACGGTTTTCAAATCTCCTAGCAAATATCCATTTTTAAAAAGTCCTTTTGAATTATATTACTGAGTCTTGACATTTCTTTTAAGTTATTGAAGGATAAAACAAGATGGAAGAAGAAATTAGATTTAAAGAACCCACAAATAGACTTCCGTAAACATATAGCATATGATACAAAATCATATTAAATATTAAAGTGACAATCATGAGACATGACTGATAGCATGGTAGAATCTAAAGTACTATACAATTTTAAAGTCAATAATTTTGAACTGCTTAATTTATGTGGAACCGTCTACAAATGTATAATTGATAATTGATTATGCAGAATGCATTTGTCTATTGCTATAAAAATTTAGGGAGTAGATTCTTGGTGAGGAATGTAAGTCTCTATTGTAACTTAATTTTTAATGAGAAAATATATATATTTTGACTTATATTACATTTGTTTATAGCACTTTTCCATAAATGCAAAGCATAATTAAAGTGAGAAATCCCTTTACTCTAGATACTTATTGATTTAAATAAATTTAGCAAATCTTTAAAATACAGATACTAAGTAAACAATCTGATATTGGAAAACTCTTATTAAATCCATAGTTAAAGGTAATTTCACATTCCCCAGTGTGTTAAGAAATTTTAAAGAGTATGTTTAAGGAAATACAAATTTGAAGTATGTGTTGGAGATCATGCCAACTCCTACAATGCCTTATAGAATTTTTGTCCCACAACATACAACAAATATATTTATGAATATCAGTGTTTGAAGACATCATTCAGAACCAAGCAAGCTTCCCCATGATAAGCCATATGTTAATCAACTCTTGACAGAACTTGATATATTTAGGAACAAGCGTTTGGTAGTTCATTATATATTCAAAGAGAAGTGAAACAGTAGTCATTATCTAGACCTCTAAAAGTGGAGTGACTATGAGTAAAGATTGTAATTAACATTCAGGTTTACAAATGTCAGTTTCTAATACTAACGTATCCTTTTAAATAAAAAATACTGAAGTGTTTAAGAATGATTTTTTATTTAATTATGTTTTATTTGACAGACAGTGAGAGAGAGAGAGAGAAAGGTCTTCCTTCCACTGGTTCACCTCCTGATACAAAGCCAGGAGCCAGGTGCTTCCTCCCAGTCTCCCATGCAGGTGCAGGGGCCCAAGCACTTGGGCCATCCTCCACTGCCTTTCCAGGCCACAGCAAAGAGCTGGATTGGAAGAGGAGCAACTGGGACCAGAATTCGGCACCCATATGGGATGCTGGTGCCACAAGTGGAGAATTAACCAAGTGAGCCAGGGTGCTGGCCCTAAGAATGATCTTGTCAATTAAAATATATTACTTTTATTACAAAAATAATTGTATATGGATGGGATTAAAAATAATGAAATTTAGGGGCTAGTGCTGTGGCTCAGTGGGTTAATGCCCTGGTCTGAAGTGCTGGGATCCCATGTGGGCACTGGTTCTAGTCCTGGCTGCTCCACTTCCAATCCAGCTCTCTGCTATGACCTGGGATAGCAGTGGAGGATGGCCCATGTCCTTGGGCCCCTGTATCCACACGGGAGACCCAGAGGAAGCTCCTGGCTCCTGGCTTCAGATTGGCGCAGCTCTGGCTATTGCATCCATGTGGGGAGTGAACCATCGGATGGAAAACCTCTCTCTCTCTTTCTGCCTCTTCTTTCTGTGTAACTCTGATTTTAAAATAATTAAATAAATCTTTAAAAAATGAAGTTTAATAAATGTAGCAAAACTTTATATGAAGTGATATTTATTATTTCAGGTGTATAACCATAAAGAGTTATTTTTTTAACTTTTATTTAATGAATATACATTTCCAAAGTACAGCTTATGGATTACAATGGCTTTTTCCCTTCCCATAACTTCCCTCCCACCCGCAACCCACCCCTCTCCCACTCCCTCTCCCCTTCCATTCACATCTAGATTCATTTTCAATTCTCTTTATATACGGAAGATCAGTTTAATATATATTAAGTAAAGATTTC
The DNA here is from genome assembly GCA_949820135.1 of Sylvilagus floridanus. Taxonomy (NCBI): domain Eukaryota; kingdom Metazoa; phylum Chordata; class Mammalia; order Lagomorpha; family Leporidae; genus Sylvilagus; species Sylvilagus floridanus. The sequence goes on from OX463230.1 coordinate 114,244,827, forward strand.
AACAGTTTGCACCCACACAGAAATACAAAGTGAAAAATACTGTTTGAGTACTAGTTATAGCATTACGTAACAATGTACAGCACATTAAGGACAGAGATCCTACATGAGGAGTAAGTGCACAATGACTCCTATTGTTGACTTAACAAATTGACACTCTTGTTTATGCCATCAGTAATCACCCTAGGCTCTTGTCATGAGTTGCCAAGGCTATGGAAGCCTTTTGAGTTCACCAATTCTGATCATATTAAGACAAGGTCATAGTCAAAGTGGAAGTACTCTCCCTTCAGAGAAAGGCACCTCCTTCGTTGTTGACCTGTTCTTTCCACTGGGATCTCACCCGCAGAGATCTTTCATTTAGGTCATTTTTTTTTTTTTTTTGACAGAGTGTCTTGGATTTCCATGCCTGAAATACTCTCATGGGCTTTTCAGCCGGATCTGAATGCCTTAAGGGCTGATTCTGATGCCAGAGTGCTGTTTAGGACATTCGCCATTGTTGGTGGGAATGCAAACTGGTTAAGCCACTATGGAAGTCAGTCTGGAGATTCCTCAGAAACCTGAATATAACCCTACTGTTCAACCCAGCCATCCCACTCCTTGGAATTTACCCAAAGGAAATTAAATTGGCAAAAAAAAAAGCAGTCTGCACCTTAATGTTTATTGCTGCTCAATCCACACAATGCTAAGACCTGGAATCAACCTAAATGCCCATCAACAGTAGACTAGATAAAGAAATTATGGGATATGTATTCTATAGAATACTATACAGCAGTCAAAAACAATAAAATCTGGTCATTTGCAACAAGATGGAGGGATCTGGAAAACATTATGCTGAGTGAAATAAGCCAAAGGGACAAGTATCTTATGTTCTCCCTGATTGTTGACAACTAAGTGAGCACCAAAAAGGAAACCTGTTAAAATGAAATTGACACTATGAGAAACGGTGACTTGATCAGCCCTCACCCTGACTGTTGATGAACAACTTAATACTATTGGTTGAACTCTGTAATTAATACACAATTATTCTTTTTTTTTCCTTTTCAATTCTCTTTATATACAGAAGATCAGTTTAGTACATATTACATAAAGATTTCAACAGTTTGCCCTCACATAGGGACACAAAGTGAAAAATACTGTTGGAGTACTAGTTATAGTATTAATCCACAATGTACTGCACATTAAGGACAGAGATCCTACATGATATTTTTTTTTAAAAATTGATTAATTATCTATGCAAGTTCCAATTTAACACCAAGATTTTTTAATCATTTTCAATTATCTTTATATACAGAAGATCGATTCAGTATATACTAAGTAAAGATTTCATCAGTGTGCACCCACACCTAAACACAAAATGTAAAAATACTGTTTCAGTACTAGTTATAGCATTACTTCACATTGGACAACACATTAAGGACAGATCCCTCATGAGACGTAAGTACACAGTGACTCCTGATGTTGATTTAACAATTTGACACTCTTGTTTATGGTGTCAGTAATCTCCCTAGGCTCTAGTCATGAGTTGCTGAGGCTATTGAAACCTTGAGGGTTTGCCAACTTCGATCTTATTCCAACAGGGTCATAGTCAAAGTGGAAGTTCTCTCCTCCCTTCAGAGAAAGGTACCTCCTTCTTTGATGGCCCTGTTCTTTCCTCTGGGATCTCCACTCGCAGAGATCTTTCATTTAGGTCTTCTTTTTTTCCCAGAGTGTCTTGGCTTTCCATGCCTAAAATATTCTCATGGGCTCTTGAGCCAAAGGAAATTAAATTGGCAAACAAAAAAGCCATCTGCACATTAATGTTTATTGCAGCTCAATTCACAGTAGCTAAGACCTGGAACCAACCCAAATGCCCATTACCAGCAGACTGGATAAAGAAATTATGGGACATATACTCTATAGAATTCTATACAGCAGTCAAAAACAATGAAATCCAGTCATTTTCAACAAGATGGAGGAATCTGGAAAACATCATTCTGAGTGAATTAAGCGAATCCCAAAGGGACAAATATATGTTCTCCCTGATCGGCGACAACTAACTGAGCACCAAAGGGGGAAACCTGTTGAAGTGAAATGGACACTATGAGAAATAGTGACTTGATCAGCTCTTCTGCTGACTGTTGTTGTACAGTGTAATACTTTATTCATTTTAGTATTTTTTTATTCTAGTACTAGTGGTTGAATTCTGTAATTAACACACAATTATTCTTAGGTGTTTAAATTTTCACTGAAAAGTGATCCCTGTGAAATATAAGAGTGGGGATGAGAGAGGGAGGAGATGTATGATTTGGGACATGCTCAATCGAACTTGCCCTAAATGATGGAGTTAGAATTGTGCCAGGGGATTCCAATATAATCCTATCAAGGTGGCATGTACCAAGGCCATCTCACTAGTCCAAGTGATCAATTTCAGTTCACAATTGATCTTGATGATAGGTCTTAGAGTCAAAGGGATCATACAAACAAGACTAGTGTCTGCTAATACTAACTGATAGAATCAAAAAGGGAGAGAACGATCCAACATGGGAAGCGAGATACACAGCAGACTCATAGAATGGCAGATGTGCTAAATAGCACTCTGGCCTCAGATTCAGCCCTTAAGTAAGGCCTTCGAATCTGGCTCACATGCCCATGAGAATACACAGTTATTCTTAAGTGTTGAAACTTAACTGAAAAATGATCCCTGTTAAATATAAGAGTGGGAATAAGAGAGGGAAGAGATGTACAATTTGGGACATGCTCAATTGGACTTACTCCAAACGGTAGAGTTAGAAACATACCAGGGGATTCCAATTCAATCCCTTTAAGGTGGCATGTACCAAGGCCATCCCACTAGTCCATTTGATCAATTTCTGCTCACAATTGATCATAATGATAGGACTAAGAATCAAAGGGTTTACATAAACAAGACTAGTGTCTGAAAATACTAACCGATAGAACAAAAAAGGGAGAGAATGATCCAACACGGGAAGTGGGATACACAGCAGACTCATAGAATGGCGGATGTCCTAAATAGCTCTCTGGCCCCATAAAGTATTAATTATAAAAGCTTCACCTGGAAAAATGTGAATGAATTATTAGCCTACTTTAAAAAATTATGTGACCATTCATATTTATACTATATACTTATAATCATGGGTACATTTAACTTACTAAGATTTAAATAGTAATAATTGTTATAAATGAAGTTTAATTGCAAAATATTGGTATTTTACTTAAATATCATACATAGTAGAAACTTGTAGGTGGTTAGTAGATGATCATATTGTTTCATTTCTACAGTATGCAAATTATTTAGTCAGAATGAGGTTTGTGAAAATGGACTGATTTTCCTTCTCTGGAACCAGAGTTTATGGTTTGATCACATAATTATGATTACACAGAGTTTTTTTAACAATCCAACTCTTTCTGAAAATAATTCCTCACAATGGAATGAAACCATCATCTAAAATGATTAGTTAGAAACCCATTAAGCCGAAACTCATTATTCTCTCCTGAAGACAGGTTTTCTGGAAGCACATTTCCTACTTACAGAGGAGTATGCAGCAGTGGATGCAGTGTCAGAATGTTGTTTTGAGAGCAAACACAACCCCAGGGCAGTGTAGTACCTAAGGACCTGCACCCTGAAACACACTGAACCAATCTCTGAGTTTCTTTTTAATCCTCCTTTACAGTCCAGGTTCTCTCCTCTCTACCCCACTATACTCTTTTGAGTTAGAATATAACTCTTAAACTTTCAGTGCGGCAGAATCATTTAGGAGTTTTATTAAAGCCCAGATAAAGGTTTGGCATCACAATGCGTCCACCTGCAGTGGGCCCCAAACTGCATTTGTGCTTCCATGACACTGATGTTGCAATTTCCAGGACCATACTAACCTAAAGCATGAAACTAATCATTCAACTCAAATCCTTTGTGGGATCAGGCAGCAGGTGTTAATACAAGAGGCCCTGGAAAATAAATCCAGGGATAGTGGTGAGAGAAAGAAGATAAATAAAATATGCTGGACCAAAATAAAAGCTTTCCAGCTCACATTTTTTACGATATTGTGATCAGGAAACCAAACATGACCAAATTCAACATTTCCATCATATTTTGGAATAGCTATCATAAGCAATGTAGTCTAACCTGTCCTTTTATTTCTAATTTCAATTATATTAGGTTAGCCTAAAATCAGAAGTCCCTTCCTCGTTAGGAAAAGGCATTGGGTTGCAAAATGTGACTATGTTTGTTCCTGTCAGATGAGAGTTGCTGATTCAAGCAACGAAGATTCTGATTCTCTTCACTGCAAAGTGATAAATCTGTGGATGCCCATCTAATAGGATTTTCAGTGCAGTTTAAACAGCAATAAAGATACTGTTCTGTTAACGTAGTGCAGTAACCTAGTAGCAAACTATGTATTAAAGAGAGTACTCTAAAGAACATGGTACCTTAATGGAATAAATGTTTCTGTGGGTAAAACCACTCTTTTATTCTTAATCTAGAGGAAGTATTGAGTATAAGAAAAGATATAAATTCTTTTGTAAGTATCAAGTTGAGTATCGGATCCTGATAACTTCAGTGTTCTTAAAGTGGCAGATCATATAATCTCACTTCTAGATAAAAGAGTGGGCTCAAGGGTTTGGAGAGATGGAAATTCTGGAATCCCTATGGTTGGGAATGGGAGAATGAGCAGTGCCAAGATATAGAAAAAATTCTGTATCAAGTTGAACTTTTAGATTATATCGATATTTGGGCATGTGCTAAAACATCTTTTTTCCGTTTATTTTCTTTTAAAGCACAGAAAATGAGAGATATACAGACACATAGAGGGAGCAGAGAAAGATCTTCCACCTGTAGGTTCACTGCCAAATGCCCACACTATCTGGGCAAGGCTAGCTCAAAGTCAGGAGTCAAGAACTTGGTTTGAATTTCTCACATAGGTGGCAGGACACAAGCAATTGACCCAATACCTGCTGCCTCCCAGGGTGTACATTAGCGGGAAACTGGAATTGGAAACAGAGCTAGGACTCAAACCCAGGAATTCCAATATGAGATAAAGGCATTAGGTGGCACCTTAACTGCTGTGCCAAATACTTACCTTAAATATTTTAAAACATGACAAACAAATATTGTCTAAAAGAGAGTTTGCATTCTTGAAGAATTTCCACTCTTATTGGCCTTCTGACTTACTATGTTCAGCTCCACTGTAACAATGTATTATGCTTGGCCCTGTATTCTCATTTTAGAGTGGGATAAACTATCTATTCCATTGTATTATTGTAAGCTCAGAATCAAAATATGATGGCAGCTATAATGGATTTTATAAATGATAGTTATATATGATTCTAAGATTTTATTTTATTGGCATGATTATAGTTTAAATTTCTTCATTCATTTCAACATATTTGTAAGACAATTGAATACATATAGTGTGGGAGTGGAGCAGGATCAATCATGACATGAATAAATATGAATTTTGGGCTTCTGGACAATATATTTTTTACATTAATGCTCCATTGAAATCTCTGCAAGTATAAGGTTGATTTTAATTTTCTTCACTTTAATTAATGTTACACTTAATGATTCCCTCTGCTACCATCCACTCCCCCATTATGTTTTTGGAACAGTTAGGCCAGATAATACTCATAGGGATAAGAATAAAGTACCAGAATTGTTGACATATATATTTTAAATTGATTCTATGCACATAAATTAAATGATCTCTGTATAATTACTATAATAGAAGTTGTGAAATTGAATGGTGCTCTTGAATATAGCCCAAATGCAAACCTCATTTCATTACTGTAGTTCGCTTTGAAGAAAAGAATGTAGCATTCAAGAATCGAAATAATCGCATTTAATTGGGAATTGTGTTTATTTTCATTATACCTTTTGAATTAAGTTCTTGGTGTGATTATTTATTTAGACAAATTAGTATATGAGAAAATCTATTGTCTTATCATGATTATAAACAACATCTGTCACTTTTTTGGTGTATAGGAATAGTTAGCAAGTCCATTATCTTCTCAGCTTTTTATGATAATGCAACTTGGCCCACTACGTATTTATACTGTGTAACAGCACTTGGACTAATACCTCTTTTTTTTTAATTCAAAGCATCTTGATTCTCTGAGGAATTACAGCAATTTTTCAAAAGCATTATCTCAAGAAGATTTCAATCTCATCTCTTCCAATTTTCCCCCTTGCAATAAAACCTTCCCGGCTCTTATGGCTAGAGTAGGATAAAAGGAGTGAAGAGAAGGATCAACCTTTTAACTCTCCCTGGACCCATTCTTCTAGCTCTTTTCTCTATTTTCAAAGGCTTCATTCCTGTTATCCAAAATCACTTTTCCATTTATGATCTCAACTTCATTTTTTCTTTTCTTACCTTGTACCCAGATCCTCTATTTTCTTTTCTCCCCTCTAATATTTTTATTACTTTTCTTTCATCTAGTCCCTATCATACAGCTTTGAAATGCACAGAAGCAAGAGCAGTCTTGGAGAAGGATTGCATGGAGCAATTCAGTACAGGGTTGAGGTCAGGAGGACTATAGTGGTTGGGCTTAGATTTGAAGGTGCTTGTTTTTAAGAGAGGCCAAAAGCACCTTTTCAAGGTCTCAATAATGCTTCAAAAGATGCCTGAGCATTATACCTGTTTAAAACATTATGAAATTTCACTGTGACAATTATAATTCAGTTTCCAAGAGTTAAAAAGCAGGTAAAAAGCATGTTTACTCCAGAAATCCATCAAATTCAATGTCTAAGAATTTCAAGCATGCAGAATGGGAATGAGCAGAAGTTAGGATTCTAAACGAACAAGTCAGTACTTGAAGGAATGTTAGAAATAATGTTAAATGTTTAGGAAAAATGGATCCAGATGCCAAGGTAAAATTGTATCAGAGAAGCATGTTATCGGAGACAAGAAACAACAGAGGAGCTCAGGGACTGAGAGTTAGGTCACTGGTGATGAAAAACAGGCTGGTGACTGTTAAGGAATCAATATTGACCAGGCAGCTTTGCCCAAATATAAAGAGCAGCTGGTCAGCAAGGATCTGAATCTCTACCAGGGTCATTATGCAAAGAGAATCAGAGCTCAGACAACAAATTATTAAGATGTGATACTAGCATAATGCTTGACATATTAATATGGTCATTTATTCAACAAACCCTCAGAGTCCCCCTGTGGCAGGCCCTATGATAATTCCTGGTGGTGTTGGACAGCTAGGTCTGGGTTCTTATCTCTTACGCAAGAAATAATGAGACAATTACTCAATGAGATATAAGTCAAGAAGGAACAAGATTTCCTTTTAGCAAAGAGAAAGTACTCACTAAAGAGAGAGATTGAGTTACACCTGAGGAGATGCAAGGAGTAAGGGAAAATATTCATAGATGGTGGTGTTTGGGGTGAGATTTCCAGGAATATGTACAGCTCTAGGAGCTTCAGCACCTTCCATTTTCTTGCCTTTCTAGGAGGTCTTGGGAGTGTCATGACATCATGTGCATGACAGGGGTAAGAGTGTCAGGATGGCAGTTTTATTATATTATTAGAATTAACTGAATCTCACCACAAGGACAAGGTCAGTACCTATGTTAGTGATTTTCAGCCAGCACCGGTTCTGGACAGAGGTTGTGTGTAGCAATGGTGGTTTTGGGTCTCCTTAGCCACAGAACAGAGTGGCAGAGTTGGGTAGGGGGAGAAGGGGCCATATGGAGGGACTTGGTGACACTAGCCCTCAGCTCTCTTCTAGCTATCTCCTTGCCTACTGGAACCACAACATTTAGCTAAAGGAAGTTCTCTAGCGCAAGTCATACACAGACAAGGAGGGTAAAGTAACCACATCAATAAATAACTTCATGACAGTGCAAACAATACTAATCCAGAAAACTCTAAATGTGCTAAGTTCACCTCTATACAAGATGTATTTCTATCAGCTTCTATTTGTGTTCTCTTCTTTGCTCTTAAATTATGATGAGTATGTATAAGTTAATTAGGTATAACTTTTTGGGTTTCATGATGTCTGTGTACAGTAAACCCCATATCTTATAGGATTCACTGTTCTTCTAAGTTACTGTGCTGAGAATTTCACACATAAGGTTGGTGAGACCTCATTTGCTTTCCACTTATATTGCATCTTGGGACCTCATTTTGGGGAAGTAATAAGTATATCACTTTTATGATAATCCTAGTTATTGCTTATTGTGATGATAATGAGCCACCACAAGTTGTGTCTCTGGTCAGTCATAATTATTTTAAAAGCTCTTTCAGAAATCTGCATTAAACATTCTAGCTTATAATTTTCAAGCTTATTAGCAACAATCATTTCAATTACATTCTCTATAAAAATTATAAATTTGTATTATTTGTATAATTAGAAAATCTGTTTCTTATATTTTGATACATTCTTACCACTGAAGTTATATTGAAATAAGTGAAACAAAATTCATTGTGAGATATGGCTCATAATCTCAGAACTCCATTTACTATAGATGAGATCTATGTTATGCCATTTCAATGCCCTGATAAAGGAAGTGAAGTGAATATAATACTAATCATTATCTCAGAAGAATTAAATATATATACTTTAAAAATTTCCATTTAAAATATGCTAATTGTTATAATTATCAGAATAACTATGACACATTGCTCATGTCGGATCATTGCTCATACTAAGAAAGTACCACAGTCATCAATATCTGGCATCAACAATGTATTCAGTTAAATACAGCATCAATACTCATCATCCCTTCAAAATACAGAGATTATTTAGCTCTGAACAAATGTTGAAAAGAGTTGAAATTTTTCAAAATTAATAGATCACATTTATCTAATTTATCCATCTAATTTACTGAAATTCATAAATTTACTAATGTATACATCTGATTTATATATGTAGAAATATATAGAATTTCAGGATACGGCTCCAAATAGATAACCTGACATCAAGACATTTTCACACAAAACTGTGTTGTAGTGTATGTTTACAAATACTGTATCTGTTCCTCAGCATCTACCTTTACATTATTTTAAAGTTTTGTTTATTTATATGAAAGGCAGAGTTACAGAAAGGCAGAGGTAGAAAGAGAGAGAGTGGTCTTCCATCTGCTGGTTCACTCCCCAAGTGGCTGCAACAGCTGGAGCTGCACTGATCCAAAGCCAGGAGCCAGGAGCTTCTTCTGGGTGTCCCACATGTGTGCAAGTGCCCACGGACTTGGACCATCTTCTGCTGCTTTCTCAGGCCATACCAGAGAGCTGGATTGGAAGTGGAGCAGCTGGGTTTGGAGATGGCGCCCATATGGGATGGGACTCTTTACCTGCTATGCCATGGTGCTGGCCCCTTTCACAGTATTTTGACTGGACCAACTGGTTATTTTAGTATATTTCTTTTCATACAGCTTTATCATGGAAATATGAGTCACAAAATGAGAGTATCAAAATTTTTTACCTAAATGAATTTAAATTTTAGAAACATTTGTAAAGCATATTAAAGGATATCTTTCATTTGAAATTCACCTCCATAGTTTTTCTAAGGATATTTTCATTAATATTTCTTTATCTTTTTCTTCATAGATATTAAGCACTTAACATGTTTAAAATTCTGACATTTTGAATATGTTTGGTATATAAGTTTGATCACAAGTCTTCATATTCCAAATCTATAATATCTTCATTGCCATATAGTGTTTTGCTCAAAGAGAGTAGCTTGAGTAATAAAATCCAGTGAAGAATTAGGGTAGCCACAATAAGTAGGATAGCAGATTTCCCAGGGAGGGCAAAGTAGAGTTGTTTTAAAGTCAGGTACAGTCAGTTGGTTCCAGTGAAGCAAGGAGATGGGAAAGTATGTGGACTGAGGAGAGCAAATGAGCTGGCCTTATCCATTAAGTCCAGCTGTGACTTTTAAGAGATTGTTTCAATTGGGTAGTGCAATTGGAAAGTAGATAGCAAGATTCTGTAAAGTAAATGAGTAGTAAGATGTTAAATGAAGTGTGAATAGACCAATGTTTTTAAAGCTTTGATTTTTTTTTTAAAGTAGAATTTCAGGGGTAGGCATTTGACCTGGAACTTAAACCAGATGCCAGCAACCCATATTGTGGTGCCTGGGTCAAGTTCTGTTCTCTACCGCCAGTTCTGGCTTCTTGCTAAGGCAGGCCCTGGGAGGCAAAGGGTGATGGCTCCGCAGTTTTGGACCTTCACCCTCATGGGAGACCTGGATGGAGTTTGTGGATCCCAGTTTAGGCCTGGCCCATGTGGGCATTTCATGAATGAGTAAATGGGAACACTCTCCTCCTGTCCCCCACCTCAAAAAAAAAATAATGAAATTCTACTTTTTAAAGTGAAACCTCTTCCTTCTGTGTTCTTGTTATTAGAGAGTTAGTGTCAGAGAATTGCCCCATTTTCTGGTTCATACCACAAAGTCCCACAATAGCTGGAATTAGGCTGAATGTAAGCCAGGGGCAGGGACTCAGTTGATGTCTCCTATGTGAGTGGCAGAGCCTCAGTTATTCCAGCTAACCATTATTGTTGCCTCTGAGTCTGCATTAGCAAAGCTGAAGTCAAGAGCCAGAGTTGGGCATTGTGATATGGACTGCATCTTTTTTTTTTTTTAATTTGACAGATAGAGATAGAGAAGAGACAGAGAGAAAGGTCTTCCTTCCCTTGATTCACTCCCTAAATGGTCCCTATGGCTGGTGCGCTGCGCTGATCTGAAGCCAAGAGCCAGGTGCTTCCTCTTGGTCTCCCATGAGGGTGCAGAGCCCAAGCACTTGGGCTATCCTCCACTGCCCTTCAGGGCCACAGCAGAGAGCTGGTCTGGAAGAGGAGCAACTGGGATCAGAACCCGGTGCCCATATGGGATGCCAGTGCTGCAGGCGGAGGATTAACTAAATAAGCCACGATGCCGGCCCCAGGGGTGCAGCATCTTCACTGGTGTCCCTTTGTGTTGTACCCTGGGCCAGGTAAGCACTGGACTTTTTTTTTTTTTGACAGGCAGAGTGGACAGTGAGAGAGAGAGACAGAGAGAAAAGTCTTCCTTTGCCATTGGTTCACCCTCCAATGGCCGCCGCAGCCGGCGCACTGCGGCCGGCGCACCGTGCTGATCCACTGGACTTTTTTAACCATGCCTTTCTTTCCCTCCCTTTCCTGCAGGTCTCAGATCAGTATTTGTATAAAATAGTTTACAAACAAAAGTCAGACTTTTGACATAATTAAGGGCAAAAGAAAGGAAAGAAATAGTAGAAAGAGGAGCACAAATGAGGTGCACAGTAACCTGCTAATCTGAGAAAAGGAGAATCTGAAGGAATCTCACAGTCTAGTTTGTATTCTGGGTTAAGAGAAGTCTTCATGTTGGAGATGACTTAATGGGAATGCTCTTCCAGTCAGATGGGTCCACTTTACTTCACTTTGACCTACTAAATCCAGACCCAATTCTCAATTCTTAATCTAAACTGAAAGCATGTAGTGAACAGTGACCCAAATGATTCCCCAACCTCAATATGTTTATTGTCTCTGTGACTAAGTGAACTTCAACCATAATGTAATAATTGTGCATTTGAGTTCAGTTGTTCAGAGTCCTTGTCCCATATTCAGAGAAGTATAAAGATAAGTTTTTTTTTTTTTTTGTGGTGGTTGTAGTTGTTGTTTTGGACAAAGATCATATGGTGAAAAACAAGAGGCAGATTTAATGAAAGGTCACTTTTTATAGGAAGGTGAAATTTTGCTTATTTTTACAGTCTATTAGACTGTCCCTTTAAAACTTATTTATTGGAAGAGAAAAGATTCCATATATTTCAGATACAATTTTAAGCATATAGTGATACTTTCTACATGCCCTCCCTCCTCTTCCCTTCCTTTTTTTCTTTTTTTTATTTGTTGATGTGACTAGGTATTGAAAAGTAGAGGTAACTTAAGAAATTTGTTCTTTTAAAACCAGTGTGTGTGGAAAAAAAAACCGTATGTATCTTTTTGTAAGACACATATACAGAGTCCTGTGTTAACAGTATTTTTTTTCTTCATCATCCTAAAGTTATTTTTCTCTGAGATTTAGGCATTTTGGTTTTGGCTCAAGAAATCTCCATTCTCTTGGGCTCAAACTTGTGTAAATAAAAGCCATGGAGATTTGAAGATGCTTCTCTCAGCTGTCCTGCCACAAACCTCACCTGAATATCAAGCTAGATGCTGGAACGAAGGGAGAAAAGTACACAAAACACAGAAAGAAAAACACACATGGAGAAAACATAAACTGTGATCTCTAACAATTTATATCAAAATTACAGTCATGGAAATAAGGCAACAGAAGGTTTAAACATTTACACCCTTACTATCCAGATATAAAAATGTTGTTTTATATTTAAATTTTGTCAACTGTTCTTATAACTTTTAATAGTCATAAATGTGTGTCTTTTTTTTTTTTAAAGATTTATTTATTTGAAAGGCAAAGTTACAGAGAGGCAGAGGTAGAAAGAGAGGTCTTCCATCTGCTGATTTACTTGCCAGATGACCACAATGGCCAGAGCTGTGCCAATTCGAAGCCAGGAGCTTCTTCCAGGTTTCCCACATGGGAGCAGGGGCCCTAGGAATTGGGCCATTTTCCACTGCCTTCCCAGGCCATAGCAGAGAACTGATTCAGAAGTGGAGCATCCGGGACTGGAATTGGCACCCATATGGGATACTGGCACTGCAGGTGGCAGCTTTATCCACTGCGCCACAGTGTGGGCCACTAAGTGTATGTCTAAAATGTTTGTAGTACTACATGGTTTAACTTTTCCTTATTGAATAATTTCAGGTTTACAAAAAGTTTGCATATGTAGGTACAGAAATTTCCTGGCTCTCCTTCACCCTGTTGCTCCTCATTTTAGCACTGAAGTAACAATAGTACAATGGCAAAACTTAAACTACTGGCACATTTTATTAGGTAAATTCTGGCCAGCGCCGTGGCTCAACAGGCTAATCCTCCGCCTTGCGGCGCCGGCACACTGGGTTCTAGTCCCGGTCGGGGCGCCGGATTCTGTCCCGGTTGCCCCTCTTCCAGGCCAGCCCTCTGCTGTGGCCCAGGAGTGCAGTGGAGGATGGCCCAGGTGCTTGGGCCCTGCACCCCATGGGAGACCAGGAAAAGCACCTGGCTCCTGGCTCCTGCCATCGGAGGAGCGCAGTGCGCCGGCCGCAGCGCGCCGACCGCGGCAGCCATTGGAGGGTGAACCAATGGCAAAGGAAGACCTTTCTCTCTGTCTCTCTCTCTCACTGTCCACTCTGCCTGTAAAAAAAAAAAAAAAAAAAAAATTTTATTAGGTAAATTCCAAATAAATTTGGGTCGTATTCATCTTTCCACTAATTCTTTTTTTCCTATTTCCAAGACCCAATCAAGGATAACAACACGGCATAAAAATCATGATATTTTCATTGCGTTTTTAATAGAAAAAATTTATTTATTTAATAAATATAAATTTCAAAAGTACAACTTTTGGATTACAGTGGTTCTTCCCCCAATACCTACCCTCCAGCTCCCAAACCATCCCATTCTTCATTAAGATTCATTTTAATTTATTTTTATATACAGAAAATCAACTCTAAGTAAAGAAAATCATGATTTTTATGTGATCAGTAAGATCCCACAGAACATTTACTTCCTTTTTCTATTTTGGGTTTTATATATTTGAAAGCTAGAGTCACACAGTAGGAGGGGGAGGGGACAATGGTGGTGGAAGGGAGAGAAAGAAAGAAAAATAATCTTCCATTTGCTGGTTTACTTCCCAAATGTCCCTAACAGGCAGGGCTGGCACAGGCCATAGCCAGGATCCAGAAACTCCACCATGGTCTCCTATGTGAGTGGCAGGACCACAAGTGTTTAGCCTTTATCTGTTGCTTCGAAGGTATATAAGCAGGGAGTTTGATCAGAAGCGTAGGCAGGCCTCAGTTCCACTCTGGGATGTGGATGCCCCGAGCTGAGGCTCAACCTGTTGCACCACGTCTTCCCTTTACTTTCCTTCTTGTGGGACTTCATTTTGGATTGTCAGATGCAGAGTGACAGATAACAATTAACTTTAAATATTAAGTTTCTTATTCACTCAAGTGTGGTCATACAGACTTTTTACTTTTTTGAAGTAACCACTACGTGCTCCAAGAAATATAGTGTGTTATTAAAAATGTGGTCTGCGAAAAATCCCTTGTTCATTGCCTAGATGTTTGTAATTTAGGGCCAATAATCTTACATTTCAAACTTCATTTTCTCATCTGTGTCATGAAATTGAAAAAACCCAATTCATAGGGATTTTCAGAGCTTCATAATTAATGTAGGAAAAGTGCTTGTGCTGCATCTGATACATGGAATGTTTGACAAGTATTATGTAGTCAAGAAGATGGTAAGGTCTTACCTAGAAGTGCCATTTGCTTTTGATATAGAGGAATGATACATACCAATATTCTGCATCAGTTCTTCAGCATCCACGGTTCATATTTGTGAAAAACTATTTTGCAGAACTCAAAATACGACGGAAGATTGACCTTCAAGGGATGCATTTTTCTGGGGAAGTGTAGCCTATTTTTACAATAACTAAGTAATAATTCTTATAAAATATTTGTAAATATTATAGTACATGTTTACAAATGGAGGTAGAAGATCCTTTTTTTAAGCACTCAATAAGGTTTTCTGACAGGGCATGGTGATTTCATTTTTAGTTACCTTTTCTAATTCCCCATGTAGTTGGCTTATTCAATTCCATAAGGATTTGGGGCAAAAAAAAAAAAAAAAAAAACATTCAATAAAAGCTTCTGGTATTGACTTTGGGCAGGGTTCTTAGGTTTCTATTTAATAATCCTCCCATATCCCTGTCAGTGTTTCTTCTTTCTTAGCACAAAGCAAGTTATGGTCCAATTGACTTTCTGTCTCCCTAATAAATATTGATATATTGGACGCATTCAAGCGTGGCCCTGTGTGATCCATCTTTAAAGGTAGAGTCATTATGCAGGGAGGCTGCAATTTATTTATTCCTCATTCATTCTCTCATCTTTTGAGAGGAATCATTATGCAAATATTGAGTACTTTCATGAAATGAAAAACAAAAACAATACTAGCTTTTTTTTTAAATGGCTGCTAAAAAACAAGGTATCATCCACAGCAGAACGGAGTGAATATAGATCCTATTGTGCACATTGTATTAACATATTCTCTTTAGATAAGAGAGAAAGGTAATGGAAGGTAAAGTGCACAGTTTTCTGATTGTAAGAGCTGCAGTATGCTGCAATGATTGAGGAAAGAATTTATATATGTTTTTCACTAGGAATCCATGTGTACACTGTTAACTCAATCCTGAAATATGGCATGATTATATGGCCTCTCAAGGCTTATTTCAGAAATCTGACTGGAATAAATGACTTAATGTGTACACTTAATTAAAAATATGGATTTTTACTCATGCTGCTTTAAGAGTGGAAAATTCAAATGTGTTGGCGCATAAGCAAAATTGTTTCATATGGCATACCTATTGCTACTGTTAATTCAAGCCACTGGTTTTACTCAGTTTATTTGCTTAGCTCATTGATTGATCGGTAATTAATAAATGCAAGCATAAAAATTGTGTTTTACAGTGTACTTATATAACATGGTGTTTGACTTTGTGTATAAGTTGTGAGATTATCAAAATCAAATCAGTTATAGCATCACCTCACATAAGGACACTTAAGAGTTACTTGCAAAGAGATTATCTAATATACATTATATAATTATTAAATATAGCTGTCTTGCTGTACAATTGATCTTTGGAACTAATTTATCCTAACAAACTTTGTGCCATTTAAGCAACAATGCAACAATATGACATTCCTCCCCACGCCTACACACGTTCCAGAACTATTCTACTCTTTTCTTCCGTGAATTTGATTTTTGTAGGTTACACATATAGAAAAGATAATGCAATCTTTGTCTTCCTAAACCTGTCTTATTTTACTTAGTATAATGTTATTCGGGTTCATCCCTGTTGTCAAAAGTGACAGGATTCCCATGGATGGACATTTAGATTGATTCCATAGATGGCAGTTGTGAAAATGTTTTTAAATTTCCTTCAAATAACAACTTGTATGATTTATCCATTTCTTAAGTGTTTTTAATTTGCACATACATGAAGGAGGCCAATACTTGTATTATATTCTTATAGATAAAAAAGTTGAGAATAAAGTTGCTGAATATGTTCATTTGCATCTGTCATATTACTTCATTTTATATTTATTTATATCCATCAAAGGTGCAGCAAAAAGAGTTGTCTAGAGCAGCATCTGTATCTTTCCAGAAAGCAGGAATGTGATTTTAATTGTTGCATGCACTGTGTCTCATTTTATGCAAGCTGTATTTGATGGCCTCTGCAAAACCATTTGTGCAGCATCCCATGAAGGTAGACCAGTAGCAAATCAGCAGGCTGACCATATTTTTTCCTAATTTTCTCATAATGTTATTCGTCTTATTTCATTTTATGTTAAAGTTGTGCTTTTTTGTTTTGTTTTTGTTTTTTTGTTTGCCAGGCAGAGTTAGACAGTGAGAGACACACATGGAGAGAGAGAGTTATATACAGTGAGAGAGAGACAGAGAGAAAGATCTTCCTTCCGTTGGTTCCCTCCCCAAATGGCCGCTACAGCCGGCACTTAACTGATCTGAAGCCAGGAGCTGGGTGCTTCTTCCTGGTCTCCCATTTGGATGTGGGGACCCAAGCACTTGGGCCATCCGCCGCTGCCCTCCTGGGCCACAACAGAGAGCTGGTCTGGAAGAGGAGCAACCAGGACTAGTACCCAGCACCCCAACCAGGACTAGAACCCGGGTGGAGGATTAGCCAAGTTAGCCATGGTGCCGACCCAGTACTTCCACCTTCTATCCCTCACTCATACCCTCCTTCTCCCTTTCTTATTTTTCTTTTAATTTTTGTAATGCTGTACTTTAAATTTACTTTATAATCACAAGCTTAGTCCTTCACTAATAATGAATTCAGTAGATAATAAGTAGAAAAACTCTTCTCAGAGATATAGACAAGGGCCATAAACAGCAATGAAATCTTGAGATGTCCATTTCACTCATACACTGACCATGTTTTTTAGTACTCTATATTTTAGTTACCAGAAATGAAACATTTCCCTTAACTTTTAGTAGTAAGCAGAATCATCTTTTAGATGTTGTATTTATATTTGGCTTTCAGCAAAATTACTTTTTAATCATGAAATGAAAGCTATTAAGTGTTAGATTTTTAAAAATATTACTAAGTAGCATCCCAAAAAGAAAGCATAACAAAACTGAAGACAGGATGAGTTCTGCTTATTAACTAAATAAACATTAAGAACTAGTTCACAGACTCCATAATATCTCAAATGCTTAAGGAATTAAACAGAATTATTTTTTCTAAGAATACCTTGCATTTGATAAAGTTATTGAAGATAAAATTTATATGGAAAAAAGTTACATGTTTATGTATAAATCATCTAGAGTTTTAAAAGGAATGTTTGAAATGAAAAAAAGTGGTCTTGATCAAATTTTGATATTGAGCGTATTTTTTAATACAGGTTACCTCTTATCTCCCTAAAATTTTACATGTTGTTTTTCTCTTAGTCACACCTAAATTGTTCATATTTCTAAATGGTAATTACATTGCACTATATTATCAATGTGTTGTTAATTTACCCTTGTTTTGATGTAGTCTGTTTTCTATATTAAAAGCAAATTATTTATTTATTTATTTATTTATTTTTGACAGGCAGAGTGGACAGTGAGAGAGAGAGACAGAGAGAAAGGTCTTCCTTTGCCATTGGTTCACCCTCCAATGGCTGCCGCGGACGGCGTGCTGCAGCCGGCGCACCGCGCTCATCCGATGGCAGGAGCCAGGTGCTAGGTGCTTTTTTCCTGGTCTCCCATGCAGGTGCAGGGCCCAAGCACTTGGGCCATCCTCCCCTGCACTCCCTGGCCACAGCAGAAGGCTGGCCTGGAAGAGGGGCAACTGGGACAGAATCCGGTACCCCGACCGGGACTAGAACCCGGTGTGCCGGCGCCGCAAGGTGGAGGATTAGCCTATTGAGCCACGGCGCCGGCCTAAACTAATGTTTCTAAATACTAAATTTTTAAGGCCACATTTTTCCATAGAACAGAAATTACTGCCATGCAGTTGTTCAGAGCCTTCCCCACATCCCAAGGGTATGTTTGGGATGTTGCTCAAAGGGCAGGATGCTTGAGATCAAAGCCAACCTAGTGATAGATGGTGTGCTTGAGACATCAGAACAGACCATCCAGGGGCTGTGAACAGCAAGGGGAGGGTGTTTTTTTGTTTGTTTGTTTGTTTTTTGTTTTTTTTTTTTTTGACCAGGCTGCCTGGAAATTCATGAGTGAAATGTGAGAAGTGGAGAGGTGAAGACAAGGGTCAAAGATAGTGAAAAGAGAGAGTTCTGGGAGATGGAGAACTCTTGGGGAATTTCAGGATGCTAGAAAATGGAACAGGAGACTTTACTAGGATTTACCTTCTATGTTTTCTAATGCTTACCCATTAAGTGTTTGAAAGAGACTCCAGCTACTATTTAGTGAGACCCTGCTCTTCTAATTGCTGTAATAATCATAAAGATCTTGCTAAAATAAGATTTCTGCATTTTTAAGTACAACTAATTTCAATTCTGGATGATAGAATTCAGTGCATAAGTTACATTTCATATTAATATGGGTTTGATGGTATCCCATCTGAAAGTTACAAATAGAAGTGGAGAAAATCTTATTGTTAAAATGAATTCCTACAAAGTGAATTCTGCTGTTTGTCCATACCTATATTATGAATATTCATATTATAGCTGATTTTAAATTTCCAGCTTGACATCAAAGAATGTATAGTAGGGGAACAAAGTGTAGTAACATCCTCATTTAGCATTTCCATCATGTACACATAAACAACCTCAAGAGCATAGGTAATTGTAAAATATCGCAAAATAGTAACTGATGGATTTTGAGTACTTATTACTTTTTGTTTTGCTATGTAATATCTGGAAGTTTAAATAGTTTTAAAAATGCCAGTTTTTAACCACAGCATCCTGCAAACCTTGGCAATTGGCTGCACACCACTAGTAGATATGTCTCTCTTGAAGAGCAGAATATTGTTCCTATTTAATACAGGATACATGATCCCAGCCAAAGCACTAATCAGTTTGATTGTCAATCAGTTGCTATTATAAAACTTGTCTTTGCATTTTCCTATTGAACATATGTTTTGTGGTAGAAATTTCACAAGGTACTATAACCTTGTGTGTGTGTCCAATTAATTCCTGAATTCTTTTATGGATATTTGATGCTTTTGTTTTCCTTGCAAACATTATTATGTTATTCAATGTTCCCAACAACTGATGCAGCATCTGAGATAGAGGATATTTTCAATGAATATTTGTTGATTGAATGAAAGACATAGTTAAAGAATAGAATAGGACAAGGTCTGGGATATGTAAACGTAGTCATTATTTGCAAAGCTATTTGCATTCTCTCTTCTGTTGTTGGGTTGGAGGCTGGATACTGAGTCTCTCAACAAAAGGGCAACAGTTTAAACATTCAAGTTACTTTCAGTAAAAACTATCAGTAAAGAGGAAATTATCTCCATTGTGTTTGTAAGAAATGAGTGTTTGAATATGCCAGTTACAACACTTGTTACTGTGCTATCTTTTTCAGGATTGGTGTTATTGAATTAACACCAGTTGCTCAAGGTAGTGTTGTATATAAACACTAGGAATCATAACAGCAAAGTTTATAGTAATTTGAACCCAAAGTATTATTCCTGTGAGAATGCATCTCTAAAATAAAAATAATTTCATTTTAAAATATGAATTTAGATGGAAATGCTTTATTAATGAAGATCACCTACCTCAACCTTCCATCGTGAAACACTTCTAATACCATAAGCTTAGTGTTAGGTACTTCCATTTATTTAGACATCACAGCTATTACACATAAAATGCATCAACATTGTTTTGTCCATCAATTTTCAAAGTTTAAAATTTCATACACCAAGTCCCATTCCAATTTCAAGTCAACAAGCTATGAAAACACATGCTTTAGAGCATGAAACAACTATATGTGACATTTTATTTTCCTTGCCTTATGTTTATAGTAAAAAATTATTGACCCTTATATTCCACATACTTAATTCAACCTCCATATTGTTTTCTTTGTTTTAAAAACAGCTAGCACATATTAAAAAATTCTACTTCAAAGTGATTGATGTGCATGTTTTTGAGCAACATAAATTCTATCATGATCTTAGTTAGAAAATGCAGGATGTTATTTATAAATTAACATTAAACTTAGTATAACTCTTTTGTCTTTTGCTGTAACTATGAAGATCTTCCCAGGTATGAAAGAAAGATGAAAAAAGTTAGCATAACAAATAACTATACTTCATGCATTTCTGTGCTTAATGATCAAATTATGTATCAAATATTTCACTTGAGGGAAAGCTAAAATCAAGACCAAAATATCAACATTGTGTCAAATAAAATATGAAATAGGATTAAATAAATTTTATAAAGACCTACTTTACTGAGGAATAACATTTCTGTAACGCATAGGGTAATGACATGCAGGTGGTTTTTCCTAGTTGTTCAACTTTTACCTTTCAATAAATCTATTTTATGTCATTTTGCTTGTAATTTTTGGCCTTGCTTTGTTATTTAAAGGGCTGTATAAATATAGTCATTCTTTTAGTACATGGTGTTCCCCATAAGTATTTTATTAAACAGACTAATGAGTTCCAGCTTGTCTTTTGTTGGATGTCCTATTTGTTAATGACCCTTGATAAGGGAAAATATACTTTTGTCTAAAATCTCTTTTTCTAATCAAAACTGTAGCTTTCTCATCAAAACATTAGACAAATGCCAAATCTGATTAACAACTAGAAAAGCCGTAAAATGGAAAATTACTTAAATGCCCCCAAATGACTTAACTTACAAGAAGTTGTTTTAAAGATTTTGAAGTCAACATGATTTATGAAACAGAATGTTTTGAAGATTGTTTTACATCTGGATTTAACAAATCAATAATAATCTAAAAATATGTAAGCCTACTGTCTTCTTGAACTTTGATTCTTGACAATAAATCCATGATATTTTATTAAATTTATAATTCAATATGAGATATTTTGCTTGGTAATACCAATTTATTGCTGATTTTTTTCTTTTTTGCGATATATAATTACATTATTTGAAATCACCTTCCTAAAAATCTATAGAGGATGTCTCCGGAGTGAGTTATTCAGCCTACTTTGTAACAGATGAGGATGATGTGACAATAAGCTGGTTGCTTGTGGATCAATGAATCTTTGGTTATTTACTGTCATCTTTTGTACCCTGAATTTCTAAGTAAATTCTTTTTAATTAAGTTAAACATAATGATTTTAAATACTTCAATTAAAAGAGCTAAGGTTAAAGATGAGTCTAATGTACAATTAACAATCAAACCAAATTATTCATGGGAAAAATCATCCAGACACAATGTATGCTTTCTTATAATTTTATAAATTACAGTACATAGATTATGTCAGTAAATGTATTATATTTTTATTGTAATACAACTTCAGAGGTCATTATACCTATTTCCTATATGAGGCATTTTTGAAGAGATTAGTAAAGTCTGTTGTTTTGCTCAACTTTATTTGAAAAAAATCACCATGATTTTTTAAAATTTTTTAATAGCTTAAGTATTTTATTTGTTTGCAACTAAGTTTGTTAACACTATATAATGAAAATGTACTAAGAATAAGGTTGCAGTTTTTGGTTAGATTTAAGTCAAAGACATTCATTAATAAGGAAACTTTAAATGTGAACATCCCAGAAATTTCTCTAAGCCATCTGATCAGAACAACTGTCTCTGAATGTGACCTTACTTTGGAAGGTACTGGCATACATTTGAATTCAACTCAAAAATTTTTCAAAATAAGCGCTAATAAAAACTGTTTTATATTCAAACTAAAACAATTTTAATAGAACTTTTCTTTCCAGAAACAATAATAATGAAAACAAGGCATTTTGTAAAATGTGGTTCTGAACAAGTCACAGTAAAAAATAAATGTATACTTAACTTCCGCCTCCTCAAAACAGAGGCTACTCTCTGTTCCTCAGCCTTGGAAACAAGGTGAACAGCCTGTAAGCAACGTCAGACAAGGGGTTGCCAAACAAAGCTCAAGCAGGTGAACATGGACACCTCCTAAGAATCTGGGGAACCTGACCCAAGGAGCCAAATTCTACCTTTAAGAACTGATACAAAGGGGCCGGTGCTGTGGCTCACTTGGTTAATTCTCCGGCTATGGAACCAGCATCCCATATGGGTGCCGGTTCTAGTCCCGGTTGCTCCTCTAACAGTCCGGCTCTCTGCTTTGGCCCAAAAAGGCAGTGGAGGATGGCCCAAGGGCTTGGGCCCCTGCACCTGCATGGGGGACAAGGGAGAAGCACCTGTCTTCTGGCTTCGGATTGGCTCAGCGCCAGATGTAGTGGCCATTTTGGGGGTGAACCAAAGGAAGGGAGACCCTTGTCCCTCTCTGTTTCTCTCATTGTCTGTAACTCTACCTGTCAAATAAAAAAAAAAAAGGAACTGATACTTGATTCTAAGGTGAGTTGTTCCTCCCAAGTAGGAGTGCTGCTGGGGCCCGGGGCTGGCCCTGCCCCTTGCTCACACATATTCTGCTCCAGGGAGGTCTTTTCTCTTCAGAGAGACGGGTCCAGGGAATTTTGATTGTGTGAATGAGGTGAGCGCCAACTCCACTGGGTATTTTAAGGCTTGGAGTCAAAGTATTTTTCTAACACAGCTAGGCAGAGTCCATGTGCCAAGCGCCATCTCTAGTTTGTTCTAATTTCTCACCACGCATTTGCAGATCTAGGACTGCAGATCTCCACTCTATCATCTTCATCATCACATCTAGTCAAGTATTGTACTTTAACGGTTTTTGTGAAATGTAGTATCTCATCATCATCTAAATCAAGCATCAATTGTGTAAGCAAAATTAATGTCTGGCACTCTTGGCAGTATCAATCAAGATGCATTCCCCCCAGAATTGCGGTCATATTCTCTATCAAAATTTCTCTTTTAGTAATATCTGAATGAGAATGTTTAGGATTTCCAAAATGGAAAAGTTAATTACAAAAGGCCAAAAAACATCTGGAGTCAGGAACATACAGATACTTAATGAAGGCATATTTATAATGAAATGTAATGTTGAAAAATACATGTGATAATGTACTGTCAGTTCTTAAGTGTGTGCTCAAGTATAATTCTCTAAAAGTTAAAAATGAGAATCTAAAAAAAAATTGAACATAGGCCAAAGATTTTATTTACCACATTAATTACTGCAGGGACCAGTATGATATTAAGATCAGTTCAAAAGAGAATCAAGGAACAGATTTATAGACTGATCAGTTGAGAGAATGGGGAATGAATACACTAACAGATACAAAACTGATTAATGTCTTAAGGCAATGAACAGTAACATCTGGTGTTACCTTTAATCCTAGACAGGAAATAATTTATGTTGCTGTTAAAAATTATCTTCACTGGTCTCTGAAAGTAATCATCTACATTACTGTTGGTTTTCTACATGCTAACTCTTACAAGGTTGGTGAATACTCTTGTTGACAACACACAGAAAGACAACGATACACCTATGTAGAAAGTCAGATAATTCCACAAGGAAGCTGAGCTTCTCAAATGCCTCCTACTACTCTGAAAAGACACCCAGCAATTGCTTTTGTCTATTTTCAAATTTGCAGTCATTTTTCTGACTTTGTGTATAGCCTCAGTCTTCATCCTGATGACAATTTCTGGCTCTGGATTTCACGTTTACTCTCACAGTTCTCATCTTCTTTCCTAGTCTCCATGCTGGCTAAGGCCTTTTCTAGTTGGCAAGTTTGTTTCTTTTCCATAGCTGCCATTGAATTTTATTTGTCATTTGTCTTGATCTGTTTTTTTCTCCTTCTATTGGTCATTATTTATGAACTGCAATATATTGCTAGAAGACAGATACTTCTCTTAGTCTGGGGGAGGAGATATGTATGGTTTTCTTTAACATCTGTTGAATATTGAGTATGTCCTAAATGCAATCTGTATATTATCATACTTTGCTACTTTTTACATGTGATGGTTTAATCATCATTTAACGAATACAGGTGAAAAAAAATTGGGGGGGGAGGGAGGGACAGTATCTTGTCAAATGCCAATCATTTAGTAAGGGATGGCATCAAGATTTGATCTTGATTTTTCATTGCTAACATGTGATTATTCTTGTTCTATGTAAATTATTACAGAATGTAATATAATTTTATTCTGACTCAATTTTCCTAACTTCTACCTTCACTAACCTTTGAAGTCCTTTTTGTTTTTTGTTTGTATGTTTTCTTTCCTAAGGACAGGTTTCAACTCACCAGGTCAGGCACTGTCTTCAATAGGCTCGGTGACCAAGCAGAACTGCCCTACCCTGTTTCCATCTCCCCACACTCTGCTTAAATTTATCTGTTTCAAAATTCCCTTTGCTCACTACATCACAGAATTTGTGTTTATCCTAACTTGGTGATTTCTAACAGGGAGAAATAGAGTTTTCACAACATCCTGTCAATGACATTTTACTTCACGACCCAAGACCAATTTCACTATATTTTTTCCCTTTGCCACTTTCAAATCATTATCTTTTCTTCCCAGTTGATGGCAGAGAACAAAACGCCCAAGTTTAATTTGCAGTGTTCTTGCTTGATTCAAACTTGCTGCTATGCTATCAGGGAAGCCCAATTTGTCTCTTTAAAAACACTCTAACACATGCTCAACTCTCTTCTCTCTCCTGCTGTGTATTCCTCATGTTTGTGTTACCATTTTGCACACTGGAGGAGATTACTGGTTCAGAAAAGTAGCATGTCCTCTTACTTATATTGAGAGGTAAGGGTTCCCTGATATTCAGCAACCTAAAAAATTAGAGGCTCCCTTGGCTGTAGGTCAGGAGAACAAATTCAGGGAAAATGATGCACCTGCTACGGCAGAGCAGATCCTTTGTTCCCAGTAATGAGCGCTGGAGAATATTCTAACATGCAATCATTTTCAACATTTCCATGAGTGTCATCCTTTCTGAATCCATTGATATAATCATGTTATTTCTGGGTTTTAAAGCTGTAGGTGGGTCCTCAATTTATGACGGAACAAAAATGGATTGTTATGATATTTCTAGAACGTAAGGTGTTAATTTAGGTAACTCCTCCTTCCAGTGTCTGGCCCTTGGTAGTTTCCTGCAGATTTATCACTTATTTTGCTGTTGTTACAATGTTTAACAGTTACTACATTCTTAGGTATCAATGACATGGTGTTTTTTTCTCACACTTGCTGTGGCTCTTCAAGTTCCCTTCCTTGAATTTCTATGGACAGCTGCTTGGCTGATTCACCCATTGCCAGGCCCATCCTCATAGGTCTATGGTGGGTCTTGTGGCCCCAAATTTCTGAATGTGAAAGGTCCCAATTTGAATTTTAGGGTACAGAGCACTCTGGGGAGTCATGCAGATAAAATCATCCTTCCTCTAACAATCTGCACCAGATATTAATGCTGGTTATCGAAGCACCGTCTTATCATTAGTTTCTGGTGCCGCCTGAGAGAAACCGCCATTCTTCTAGCTATTAACTTTCATTTAATGAATCTATTTAAAGAAAACTTCGGTTTAGCAAAGGCAGTAGAACCATTGCAATAGCAGTCCTTTAACAGTGGTCAAGAAGACAATGGAAGGCAGCCAGCATCTACTAGCTTGGTAAGCAGCCATCAGACAAGCAGAGTGGAGATTTCCCTATGATGGTGCTTCACTTTAACTGGAAAAACTGTCTTCTACATAACTGTTCTTGATTTGGAAGAAGCTTTGATGTTTTCTCTGTGAATGAGAGCAAGTTATGAGATTATTGAGTAGTGAACGCAAAGCATTCCCTTTTCCATACACATCCGTACCCTAACCACACATTTCCTAATTGTTCATATGGAGAACTGAGTTGTTGGGATGCCGTTGCATACTAAACAGCCTCGGCATGACATTAATCACCATTTGGAGAAAAGACGCTGTGCTTAGCAGTGAATTGCTACCCTGACAAGACTCAAGTCCTGGTCATGAGGGGCACTGCAAAGAATCCTCAGACCAGGATCCCCAATTGCCAATCCTCATTGGTTAAGTAAGGGTGCCTGTGGTGAGTTCTGTACCTCTCTTCCAAATTCTCCTGACCCCAGTTTCCACTGAAATAGTACTAATAGCATCTCCTAGCATTTACTGGAGATAAAATCCTGCAAAGAATTGGTCCTTCATCTCTTTTGTTGATTCATCAATCTAGCAAGCAGTTTCTATGTGTATTACTCAAATGTATATAAATTTGACATATATACTACTCAATATATTCCTTATGTGAAAACTGCCAGAAATAATACAAAAATATTCTTTAGCATTACTTTCCTGGCTTTGTGAGGTTACAATCAGGAATTAAAGAACTCTTAGATTTGTTTGCTTAAATGCCCCCTGAAATGTTTTATTTCATTTAAAAAATTATGTATTAGAAAGGCAGAGGTAGAGATGGATGGAGAGAGAGGAGAGACAGAGAGAAAGATCTTCCATCTGCTAGTTCAGTCCCAAAAATGGCTGCAATGTCCAGGTTGGGCCAAGCTGAAGCCAGGAGCCAGGGGTATCTTCAGGGTCTCCCACATAGTCCGAAGGGGCCAAGGAACCTAGGCCATCTCCTCTGCCTTTGCAGATGCATGAGCAAGGATTGATGAAAAGTGGAGCAGCCAGGACTTGAACCAGTGGCCATGTGGGATGCCAGCACTGTAGATGGTGGCTTAATATATGCTGTGCCACAGCACAAGTCCCTAAAATATTTTACTTAATTAACACTCATTTGTATATTACTTTCATTAAGAGTAATTATATCTCTTAACTGTCTTGTCAATTTTTCAGGAAGGAAACAAACTGGCAATACCATGTCTGCTAGAAACAACCTACTCTAGGTTGACTCTTGCAGAACACATAGCACCTAACTCAGGTGTGGGCAGGCTGGGCCAAAGCCATCAATCACCAACCCGCAAACTCCAAGATATTCTGCTGTGGGTTGGCTCTCTCTTTTCCTGCTTCCAGATTGGTAAATCATAATTGTTTTCCAACTTGATTGCAACTTGATTAATCTAAATGAAAACAACAGGTTGTTCCTTTTTTTTTTTTTTCATTATGGGCTCACTTGAATTATTTTTTACTGCTCCCACCATTTTAAATTCATCTTAGGTAATTTGACAAGAAAAACTCTAAATAGATTTTTTGTAACACTCTAATAAGGAGATATCACAAGATGAATCTTTAATTACCTATGTTTTGTCTATGCTAATTATAGAGTGAAGTCTGAGTGAATAATTTTGTCAACGATCCATTCTTCCTCTATTCTGCTTGCCCTTAATGTTTCAATGCACACGAGTATAACCTAAGTTCAACGAGGCAGAAAATGAATTAGAAATATATTTTAAAGCATAGTTATTATAGCATGTCTCTGGTTTGTGTCTTCACAAAGCGAATAGTCTGCAACTTTAAACTGTTAACTCCCATCTGGATCCCTTCTTTGTCTCTGGAATTTTTGTCACATAATGAGAAATTGATAAATGGTGAAATGTGAAGTTTCAATAAGAGAAGACTAAATTGAGAAAGAAATTGTTTTCTCAGTTTTGTATTCACAATAATGTTAATTGTAAAGCAAAATAGCCATGACTGAGGTATTTGGTGGTTATATCAGCACAATAGAAATACTGGCTGTGTGGACAACTGATAGGACTCCAAATTGTCTCCCTGCTCTCTCCATACCATTAGTACAGGTGTAAATGTTTGTTCAGCTTGGAAGAAAAGAATGCGCAGAAATGATAATAATAGGTGTTTTCTAAATGCTAAGCTGAATATCCATTGTATTTAATTTCATATTTTGTATCAGCAGAATCAAAGTTTTTCTCACCAATAGAAAGCAGCCTTATTTAAACCAGTGTTTTGCCAGTAGGGTGTTCTTTGTTAAATTGTTATAATTTCAGTTCAATAACAAAAATAAGGAAAATTGGAGCAATGAATAAAATTTCGATTACCAAGCAAAGTAAGAAGTAATTGCAGTTACCACCATATAAGAGCAGCACTATGTATGAACTATGAATGGATGGATGTGCAAATTCTCCTTATTATAGCGCTAACAATCTCTAAAATATTTCTGAAAAGTTTAGCACTAAAATAATCTATCTCCTCTCTAGCACTTCCTTAAAACATTCTCAGATTATTACTTTTGTGATAATAACTTTGAAATCCATCAGCTTTTAGATCAACAGTTTGATGTTTTGATTGAATTATATTTAACTGTAGATTTTAATGTGAGATGGGACATATTTGAATTCTGCATAATCATTTGAAGTTCAGTACTTCCTATTGAGACTAGAATAAACGAACAGAAGGCTATCAATGTTGTCTTCTATATTCTTTACCTGTAAGGGGCTTTTATTAATGAGAAGAAAATATGATTGACCAAAAATATTGCTAATTGCATTGGCTTTAGAGTCATGGGGACCTGGGCCCCATCTCAGATTCCTCATTTAATACCAGTATAGCCTGACACAATTCACTTATATAACTTCTTCAAAACTTAATTTTCTCAATTATAAAGCTATAGCTATGGGAACAAGTATTTCATAGGAATATTAAAATAGCTTAATGTGGAGCAATCTAATGTATGCTTATTATGATTCCTATTTAATAAAGATACTAGAAATTGAAAGTTTCATTTTATAAATACTTCAGTTTAGTTTTGAAATAAATAAAAAATTAAGCAAAAAACTAGGCTGGTGCTGTGGTGTTAGTAAGCTAAGCCTCTGCCTGTGGCACTGGCATCCCATATGGGCACCAGTTGTGTCCTGTCTGCTCCTCTTTTAATTCAGCTCTCTGCATATAGCCTGGCATGGCAATGTAGGGTGGCTCAAGTGCTTGGGCCGCTGCATCAATGTGGGAGACTGGGAAGAAGCTCCTGGCTCCTGGCTTCAGGTTGCTCCAGCTCCGGCAGTTGGCAGCCATTTGGAGAGTGAAGCAGTGGTTAGAAGACCTTTCTTTCTGTCTGTCTCTCTCTCTCTCTCTCTGTAAATCTGCCTCTCAAATCAATGAATTAATCTTTAAAAAAATTAAGTGAGAAATGAAAAAATTTATTTTTAAGGAAAATAGCAGTTTACAATCACTGTCTTAATGTGAATTTTGTTGCCTACATAAACTTAGCATTAATTAAAATGAATAAAAATGAAATATTTTCTTCCCCCAAATGTTCATTAAACAATAAGAAAAATTAATTACATATAAAATCATATGTATATGTATGTGTACCTATTACATCAATTAATATTTATAGATGACATGATTTTCTATATAAAATTTCTGAAAGAACTGAGAAAAAAATTCCAGAACTATTCAGTGGTTATAACAGTGTTGCGGGGTACCAGGTTAATGAAGAGATTTGGAGACAGACACTATGAGATTTCAAGACCGAAACTGCCAAGCACAGTAATCACAACAGTGTATTCTTGGCAAAGGAATAAAAAAATAATAGGCTGAATAGCCCACAAATAGACCCACATAAATGTAGTCAACTGATTTTGACAAGGAAGTGACGGCAACATGAGGGAACAAAGATAGTTTTTACAGTAATTGATGTTGGAACAACTAGTTATAACATGAAAATAAAATCTAGACATGGGCCTTACACCTTTCACAAAAATTAAGTAAAAATGGATCACACAAAGTTATGAACTTCCAAAAGGTAAAGCGGGGGTGGGGTGAGTGGAATCTAGGTCATCTTTGTTATTGGGATGATTTCTTAGCTATATTGCCAGAGGTAGGATGCATGAGATTGAAAAGCTGAACTTGACTAAAATTAAAAACATCTGATCTCTGAAAAAGCAATGTGAAGAGCACAAGAAGCAGAAGCCCCAGATTGGTGGAAAATACTGGCAAATCATTCTAATAAATGACTGTTAAGCCAAATATTAAAAAAAAAACCTTAAATCTCAGCAACAATAAAGCAACATGATTTAAAAATGTGTCAAAGACTTTTACCTCACCAAAGAATGTATATAGATAATAAGTAAACATATAAAATGTGCTGCACATGTTAGGTCATCAGATGAATACAAGTTATAACAACAAGAAATCACTACACACCTATTAGAATGACCAAAATCTAGGACACTGACAACATCAAATGTTGGGGAAAACGTGCAACAGCACTAGTTCTCAAGCATTACTTATGGGACTGGAGGAAAAATAGCCAATTCAAAGATACTTTTTTTTTTAAAGATTTTATTTATTTGAGAGGTAGAATTATAGTGAGAGGTAGAGATAGAGAGAAAGGTCTTCCATCTACTGGTTCACTTCCCAAATGACCACAATGGCCGGAACTGTGCTAATCTGAAGCCAGGAGACAGGAGCTTCTTCCAGGTCTCCCACATGAGAGCAGGGCCCAACCACCTTGGCCATCCTTTGCTACATTCCCAGTCCGACACAGAGAGCTGTATTCAAAGAGGAGCAGCCAGGACTAGAACCAGCGCCCGTATGGGATGCTGGCTCTGCAGGTGGAGGATTAACCTACTGTGCCACAGCACCATCCCCCAAAGATACTTTCACAGTTTCTTTTTAAAAGTGTTTGTTTGGTTTATATGAAAGGCAGAATTACAGTGAGAGGGAGAGAAGAAGAGATGGAGAGAAAGAGAGAAAGAGTTTTCCATCCACTGGTTCACTCCCCCAAATAACCACAACAGCCAAAGCTGGGCCAGGCCAAAGCCAGGGACCAGGAGTTTCTTCTGGATCTGCAACATGGGTGCAAGGGCCCATGGACTTAGGCCATATTCTGCTGCTTTCCCAGGCATATTAGCAGGGAGCTGGATCAGACATGGAACAACTGGGACTCGTGCCCATATGAGATGCTGGTGTTTGCAGGTAGTGGTATAACCTATTATACTACAACACGGTCCCCAATTTTACAATTTCTTAGAACACTAATCCTATTCTTGCCATATGTTCTAACAAACATAATATCCAATTAAATAGAAAATTTATATTCATGTAAAAACTGGCAGATGGTTGTTTATAGCAGCATCATTTGTATTGCTAAAACTTGGGATCAGCAAAGTTGTTGTTTGCTAGGTAAAGTGGTCATCCAGATATTGAATATTCTTTACTATAAAAAAATAAGCACTGAAGTCATGAACATTTCATGAAACAAACATAGATGTCTATGAACAAAGTGAAGCCAATATCTGAAAATAATACATGCTTTGATCCCAACCATGTGACTTTCTGAAAACAGTAAAATGATGGCAACAAGAATGAGTGGTTTCCAGAGATTGAGGGAAGGGAGAGGTCAAAGGTAGAGCACAGAGGAATTTTGGGGCAGTGAAATTATTCTCTATGATATTATAATTGTAGATACAAGTGATTATACATTTGTCCATACCCATAGTAGATGCAATAACAAAGTTGAATACTGATTTAAACTGCGGTCTTTGCATAGTTACATCAGTGTAGGTTCATCAATTGTAGCAAATGTAATATTAGGGGAGGGGCTAATTGATAATTGGGGAGGCTGTGGGCATGAAGAAATAAGGGATATAAGGAAAAACTTTGTACTTGAAACTACATTTAAAAAATTGTCTGAGGTGATTGATTTACACAAATTAGACCATCTCAGAATATTATTTCTAATAGAAGAACAGTTTAGAATTCAGTCTAAAATGTGTGTGCATGTGTGTGTGCTTTAGATTTGTTTATGGCGTCCCTGTTTCTTCATGCTTGTTCTGTTGGTGATAAAGATAGTCCTTTAGGGCAAAATGATTTATGAGACCTTAATGTGTTAAGTTTGGGAAATTGTTTTCCACTTAGAAATGTTTGCTTCACAGATTTCAAATAAAAATTCCTTGTGTATTTGGGTAACCAGTAACATTTCTAAGGAACCATTAACTGGGGCAAGATAGACTCACCTTAATTCAGCAAAATGAGGAGATGTATTCAGATAATCTGTATAATATTAGCAAGACTTAAGTTATGTTTCAACTTTCCATAACGAATGAACTAAATGGTTTTGTAGCTACCTAATTAGATAGCAATGTGCATTTTGAAGTACGATTAAGATTCACTGATCTCAAACATACAGAAAAATGTTGACAAGCATGTGGGATTATACATCTTGAGTTAGAGAATTACAGAAGTTAATACTGCAAATGTTTGTGTTATTAAATTAATTTCAATCTGCACAACTGGATCATCTCAAAAAGCATTAAAATGCAAGTCAACAATGTATTGTCATATTTATAACAATTTTATTTAAAGTAAACATGTATTTTCTAATCAACAACTTTTAAGGTATTTTGTTTTTATATCTATGTGTTTCCAAGGAATAAAAAATTTCTGATACTAAAAACAAATATATATATATCTTCAAAATGTTTTATTTCCATGCCTTATACTTATGAATAAGGAAAAATGTTTTATTTCCTTCGCCTTGGTCAAAACTCTGTAGCATATCTAGCTATGAGCAAAATTTTATGGGGATGAGTACACTAGCTTGGGTTTACTTTTGATAGCAAGATGTATTTTTAAATATTTTACCAAAATATCTTCAAGATAAAATTGATAAAAATTAGAGAAGAATTGGTACTGCCTTAGTATTTTTCTTGAGGGCAAAGCAGCTGCACAGGCTGTAAGATAAAAGCCAGAGTGGGAGGAGAACTAGGGAGGGGACAGCAATAGGAGACAAAGTGCAAGAGGAGGTGCGGTCCAGTTTGTAGGGACTTTTAAGACATTGCCAATGACAGATTCTGAGCAGAGAACAACAGCTTGATCTACATTCATTTCAACAAGGTTATTTTGTTTGCCATGTTGAGATTGTATTGAAGAGAGCCTGGGAAGAAGGGATACCAACTAGCGTAGGGTTGTGATACTTTGAATTTAAAATGATTGAGGTTTGAGTCAGGATGATAGCAAAAAAGATGGAAATGGTCAACGGACAAATCTGAAGTCAAGTCTTTTTTTTTTAGATTTATTTATTTTTTAACTTTTATTTATGAATATAAATTTCCAAAGTACAGCTTATGGATTACAATGGCTTTTTCCCTCCCTATAACTCCCCCCCACACCCGCAACCCTCCCCTCTCCCGCTCCCTCTCCCCTTCCATTTACATCTAGATTCATATTCAATTTTCTTTATATATAGAAGATCAGTTTAATATATATTAAAATTTCAGCAGTTTGCACCCACACAGAAACACAAAGTGAAAAATACTGTTTAGGTACTAGTTATAGCATTACATAACAATGTACAGCACATTAAGGACAGAGATCCTACATGAGGAGTAAGTGCACAGTGACTCCTATTGTTGACTTAACAAATTGACACTCTTGTTTATGGCGTCAGTAATCACCCGAGGCTCTTGACATGAGTTGCTAAGGCTATGGAAGCCTCCTGAGTTCGCCAACTCTGATCATATTTAGACAAGGTCATAGTCAAAGTGGAAGTTCTCTCCCTTCAGAGAAAGGTACCTCCTTCGTTGATGACCTGTTCTTTCCACTGGGATCTCACTCACGGAGATCTTTCATTTAGGTCATTTTTTTGTTGTTGTTGCCAGAGTGTCTTGACTTTCCATGCCTGAAATACTCTTTGGGCTTTTCAGCCGGATCCGAATGCCTTAAGGCCTGATTCTGAGGCCAGAGTGCTGTTTAGGACATCCACCATTCTATGAGTCTGCTGTGTATCCCGCTTCCCATGTTGGATCGTTCTCTCCCTTTTTGATTCTATCAGTTAGTATTTTCAGAAACTAGTCTTGTTTATGTGAGCCCTTTGACTCTTATTCCTATCATTATGATCAATTGTGAACAGAAATTGATCACTTGGATTAGTCAGATGGCATTGGTACATGCCACCTTGATGGGATTGAATTGGAATCCCCTGTTATGTTTCTATGCTACCATTTGAGGCAAGTCCGATTTAGCATGTCCCAAATTTTACATCTTCTCTCTCTCTTATTCCCACTCTTACATTTAACAGGGATCACTTTTCAGTTAAGTTTCAATACTTAAGAATAACTGTGCCAGCACTGTGGCTCAATAGGCTCTGCCTTGCGGCGCCAGCACACCGGGTTCTAGTCCCATTCAGGGCACCGGATTCTGTCCCGGTTGCCCCTCTTCCAGGCCAGCTCTCTGCTGTGGCCAGGGAGTGCAGTGGAGGATGGCCCAAGTGCTTGGGCCCTGCACCCCATGGGAGACCAGGATAAGCACCTGGCTCCTGCCATTGGGTCAGTGCGGTGCGCCGGCCGCAGCGTGCCAGCCACGGCAGCCATTGGAGGGTGAACCAACGGTAAAGGAAGACCTTTCTCTCTGTCTCTCTCTCTCACTGTCCACTCTGCCTGTCAAAAATAAATAAAAAAAGAATAACTGTATTAATTACAGAATTCAACCAATAGTATTAAGTAGAACAAACAAAAAATACTAAAAGGGATAAAGTATTAAGTTGTTCATCAACAGTCAGGGCAAGGACTGGTCACTGCCATAGTATTTAATGTTTGAGAAGAAATGCGATTTTGGATTATTAAAGTCACAATCAAGAAGTGTTTACCCATTCCACATTTCTATAATAGCATTACATGTGAAGGATAATCATGTTCTTTCCTTTCATGTATGCAGTACAGTGCATGATGAGAAAAACAGGCAGTGGGCTTTCATTCAATGCCTGTGTTCATAAACTATGACAAATTGAGTGTTAAGCAAATGATATAAATTCTGAAGTATCTTTACCTAGTTTGTAAATTTGAAACTATAATTTATTTTAAGATTATTTGAAAGGCAGAATTGAGGGGGAGACAGAGAAAGAGTGGAAATCTTCCATTGCTTGTTCACTCCGCATATGGCCACAATGGCCAGAACTGGACCAGGCTAAAGCTAGGAAACAAGAGCTCCATCTGGGTCTTCCACATGGGTGTCAGGTTCACACACACTTGGGCCATCTTCCACTGCTTTTCCATGTGCATTAGCAGGGAGCTGGCTCAGATATTGATCATATAGGTTTTTTTTTTTTTTTTGAGAGGCAAAGTGAACAGTGAGAGAGAGAAACAGAGAGAAAGGTCTTCCTTTACCGTTGGTTCACCCTCCCAATGGCCGCTGTGGCCAGCGCTGATCTGAAGCCAGGAGCCAGGTGCTTCCTCCAGGTATCCCATGCGAGTGCAGGGCCCAAGCACTTGAGCAATCCTTCACTGCATTCCCGGGCCACAGCAGAGAGCTGGACTGGAAGAGAAGCAACCGGGACAGAATCCAGAGAACCAACCTGGACTAGAACCTGGTGTGCCAGCAATGCAGGTGGAGGATTAGCCTATTGAGCCACGGCACTGGCTGATCATATAGTTTCAGCCTGTGCCCATATGGAAATCTGGGGTCACAGGCTGTGGCTTAATCCCCTAGACTCCAATTTAAACAAATTTTAAGTAAAATTAAGAATAGATATAAATTGGACATAATGTTAACTTTTCAGGTGTTGAAAATGTTTCACTTTGAAACATTTCCCAATATTTTTAGCAATGTCATTTTGTTTTTTCTTCATTTTTTAAAATTTATATAAGATGAACAAATTTCATGTGTCTCATATATATGAATAAACAACATAGTGATACTTCACATGCTAACCTCCCTTCTGCCCATGATCCCACCCTCCTTCCTTCTTCCTTTCTTATTCTTTCTTTAAATTTCTACAATTACATATTTTCAATTTCTTTTATGATCATAAGATTAACCTCCTACCAAGTAAAGAATTCAACAAATAAGACTAACATTTTAAATAAAATATTATTTATTGCAAATTACATGGAAATTACAAGTAAATTCTCTGCTATGAAAACCGATTAATAGTATGAGTTGCTTTAATATAATCAAGAAAATGCTACAAAAATGTGGAGAGTGACATTTATTGAGAAAACAACTTTACCAACAGAAAAAAAGAAATACAAGGACAAGAAAAATTAT
Organism: Sylvilagus floridanus; assembly: GCA_949820135.1. NCBI lineage: Eukaryota > Metazoa > Chordata > Mammalia > Lagomorpha > Leporidae > Sylvilagus > Sylvilagus floridanus. The sequence goes on from OX463230.1 coordinate 114,280,838, forward strand.
ATTTTGAAAATGGGAAGGAGATTGACACAGGTCATTTATAAGATGAAAGCATTTTGTTATATAGGACATATAAGTTATAGATTCTATTATGCTAAAATTTCCATTGTAATCCTTGATGATTTTGACATTTTTCAGGAAAGATTTATTTATCTGAAAGGCGGAGCGGCTCACTCCCCAAATGCCCACAATAGTTGGGACTGGGCTGCGTTGAAGCCAGGAATCAGGAACTCTATCCTGGTCTCCCACATGTGTGGCAAAGGCCCGAGTACTTAGGCCATCTTCCACTGCCTTCCCACGTGCAACAGTAGGAAGCTGGATCAGAAGTGGAGTAGCCAGGACTTCAACTGGTGCTCCAATTTGGATTGCAGTAGTGAAGATATCAGCTTATACCATTGCACCACAATTCTGGCCCCTAATTTCACATTTTCACTTGACAACACCCTGAAATCCCTTCTCCAATCATCTCCTTTACTCACCATAGTCACACACTCTCAGTGACACTTGCTAAAATCTCATCGCCTCCAGTTGTCAACTTTGCAGTTTCTTCCTCAACTTTGACCCATATGTTGGCGTCATTGATTTGTGCTATCCACTGCTTAGTTCCTGATTTCCTATTTTTATTCTAAGCTCTGTTTTATCTATACTCCTTAGGTAGATGCTTCTATGCATGTGTAATTCAATATAAATTCCTATGAATTGTTCATCAAACAGTGTTTCTGCCCTGGAATATTGCAGTTGGTTCATAACCAGTTTCCATGCACCAGTATTGGTGGATATCACAGAGAAATTGGCTATGGGCTCAGTGATTGTGTTCTCCAAAATTCATTGGTTGAAACCTAATTCTCAGTGTGGTGGTATTAAGAGGATGAGGTTTTAGGGAGGTGAATGGATCATAAGGGCTCCACCTCCATGAATGTCATTAGTGCTCTAAGGTAGCCTCTTAGTTCACCTGTTCTGCCACATGAGGATATGTAGGAGATGTCTTTAAGAAATAGGCCTTCGCCGGCGCCGTGGCTCAACAGGCTAATCCTCCGCCTTGCGGCGCCGGCACACCGGGTTCTAGTCCCGGTCGGGGCGCCGGATTCTGTCCCGGTTGCCCCTCTTCCAGGCCAGCCCTCTGCTGTGGCCCAGGAGTGCAGTGGAGGATGGCCCAAGTGCTTGGGCCCTGCACCCCATGGGAGACCAGGAGAAGCACCTAGCACCTGGCTCCTGCCATTGGATGAGCGCGGTGCACCGGCCGCAGCGCGCCGACCGCGGCAGCCATTGGAGGGTGAACCAACGGCAAAGGAAGACCTTTCTCTCTGTCTCTCTCACTGTCCACTCTGCCTGTCAAAAAAAAAAAAAAATAGGCCTTCATTTGTCCTAATCTGCTGTGCTATGATTCTGGACTTCGCAGCCTTCAGAACTAAGAACAATGATTTCTGCATTATATGAATTACTTAATCTAAGTTATCTCTTCATCACAGCCCAAATAGACTGAGATAAAAACAATACATGTTTTAAAAATAGGAGTGCTTTGATGTCAAATTCCTATGTATAACATTTCCATTTATTCTCATTGTTTTAAGGTAATATGTTAATTTCTAATAAATTCAGAAAAGTGTTATCATTTTCTATTACTCCAGCCTTCATAAGGTATTCAGTTTATTTAAATTATGGTATTTTATCATATTCCTGTACAAAAATTCATGTTTACTTAACTTTCACTTATTATAATATTCCTTACTAAATTATATATTGTCTCTCCATCTATAACCCACTACAATACTTGTATATTTAATATTTTAAATAGATAATACATGAAACTATAGCATAATAAGATGAATTTTACAACAACCATTTGTTTTCTGTTTCATTTATCAAGGGACCACACTTTATCTGATTTCTTAATAATGTGATAGATTTGGTAGTGTCTACGTTTCTGGCTATTAGAAAATACCAGGTGTTACAACACCACTTAGACACTTACTGCAAAGCAATACTTCACAATCAGTTAGATCAATATGTCTGTGCCTTCATCCCAGGAGCCCAGGAGAGCAGGAAATTGCTAATTAGTCATAGGCTTTGGAAGACCAACTGAAGTTCAATTTCCCAATAAGAGGGAAAAAGAGTACAGTGCTTTTAGTTTGATTGTGTTGAGGTAATATTTTTGTGCTTAAACTACTGCTTTTATTTTCCTTTCTTCTGAAATGCAAAAGAAATCACTTTATGCTATGTTACTCTTCAATTTTTCTTAAACCTGCTTGTTCCATCTGAAGTATTCTGAAGTTCCGTTTTTGAGAAATGAGGCAAACTAGGCTATTTTGATATAAATCAGAAATGTATTGAAACACAATATGTTTGTCTTTATAATGATATCTTCATTTTTATAAATTAATGCATTTTAACACAAATTCTATAAAATTAAATTTAAAGAGTGTCTTCCTAGTACTGACAAAATTTCAGTCAAGCATTGCTAGTCCATGTAAAAATGTGTCAGGTGTTGAAATAATCAATATAGTCCTCCTCATTCATTCATCTAAATGAAATATGACCAAAACCTCCCTTTATAAAATTAGCATATTTGACAGCTTTCCATCTAAAAAGGTTTGCTGGGCATCCATTACTATGCATACTTATATTCTCTAGACTGTTTTGTCATCTTAAATTACATGAAAGGTGAACTAACCTCATTGATGAGACCAATATCATATTCAAAAACAAAAATAAAGGCCTTTCTAAAAGATGAAAATGAATTAGTATGTTTTCCTAAAAATGAGCTAATAGTTTATTTAGCAGATAATGAAATTAATTTTGAAGTGATGGTGCTTTTCTTAGAAAAATGTTTCATGCAGTAATAACACTATTGACTCATAATTATAGACATGTGCCACATATTGCTATGTGCCATATAGCAGTGCTTTGATTCTGCATGTACTGTTATGATCCCATAAGATGATATAGAGTAGTGAATCGTAATTATTTTAGTTCATATAGGAACACATTATGATGCTCATGCAATGAGATAATCACCTAAGGAAACATTTCTCATAATTTATCTTCATCATTAATCAATGTGTGATTTTACACACACACACAAACACATACACACACATGAATATATAAAAGTACTTAAAATTTTGTGAAAAATGCAATTAAAAGGTAACACAAAAACTGAGTCCATGCATTGGTTTTTCATAGCATGCAATTGTTAAATCAACAACAGGAGTCACTGTGCACTTACTCCTCATGTAGGATCTCTGTCCTTAATGTGTTGTACTATGTGAATTAATGGTATAACTAGTACTCAATCAGTACTTTATGCTTTGTGTTTCTGTTTGGGTGCAGACTGTTGAAATCTTTACTTAGCATATACTAAATTGAACTTCTGTATATAAAGATAATTGAAAATGAATCTTGATGAAGAATGGGATGGGAGAGGGAGTGGGAGATGGGATGGCTGAGAGTGGGAGAGAGGTTATGGGGGGGGGAGCCGCTATAATCCAAAAGTTGTGCTTTGGAAATTTAAATTTTTAAAATAAAAGTTAAAAAAATTAAATGAGAAAATTTAAAAAACGGCAGGGCCAAGTTGTTACTTATCAATAGTAACCTTGAATATAAATGGCCTGCATTCTCCAATTAAAAGATACAGACTGAGAATAGATTAAAAAACAAGACCCATCTATTTGTTGCCTACCAGAAACACTTCATGCCATCAAAGATGCATGCAGACTGAAAGTGAAAGGATAAAAAAGTTATTTCATGCTACCAGAAAGCAAAGATGAAAAGTTATAGTCACTCTACTATCATCCAAAATAGACTTTAACACAAAAACTTAAATGGCAAAGAAGGGCATTATATAATGATTAAAGATCAATTCAATAGGAAGAAGTGACTATAGTAAATGTATATGCACCCAATGCCAGGACACCTTGGTATTTGAAACAAATGTTAATGGATTTAAAGGGAGACATAGACTCCAATACAATAGTAATGGGGGACTTCAACACCTCACTTTCATCAGTGGATAAATAAACTAGACAGAAAAAACTAATAAACAATAGAGCTAATTTACACTGTGGACCAAATGGACCTAACTGATCTCTACAGAACATTTCATCCCACAATTTCAGAATACAATTTTTTTTTTCATCAGTGCATGGAACATTCTCTAGGATAGACCTATAAAGCTAATGTCAGCAAATTAAAAAAAAAAATGAATTCATCCCATGCATCTTTTCTGACCACAGCAGAATTTAGCTGGAAATTAATAGCTCGAGAATCTTTAGAACATTTGCAAACACTGAACTGATACTGAACAACATGCACCTGAATAAAAAGTGAATGACAGAAGAAATCAAAACAGAAATCAGAAAATTTCTTCTCATTCTAATCAATGAGTTAGCTAACATCCTTGCCAGCACACAGATGATGTGGCATCACAACAAAGGCCATGGTCCAGTCAACTAGAGAACTCACATACTCTCTGCTTGACTAAGGCTTTCACACGCTGGTGTCTCAAGTACCACAGACTTGACTAAGTGGTGAAGTACCATTTCTGCCAAAAATGCCTGCAGAGGCCAAATGTACAGGCAACAATTGAAGAACGAAGGGTTCATCATGCCTCCAAAAGAAACTAATAACGTTTAGAAAAATAAATGGAGAGCTATAAAATAAGAAAGAATTCAAAATAACTCTTTTTAAGAAATTCAGTTAACTGTAAGTATAGATAGAAAATGTAATGGATTTTGGAAAACAATTAAAAAACGATGCAAGAGAGCTGGCAGATGAATAGAAACAATATAAAGGAACTAAATATAAACCCTAGAGATGAAGAATGCACTGGTCAAAGTGAAAAATCAAATATAAATCTGTAATAGCAGACTTATTCAAGAAGAAAGAATCAGTGATCTGGGACAACACATTTAAAATTGTCTATCACAGGAGCAAAAAGACAAAGGAATTAAAAAATTGAGAAGTCTAACAGAATTATGGGACACTCTGAGACCAAATGTTATAGGACTTCTGTATGAAGAAGAAAGATAAACAACAATAAATAATATTTATAGAAACAATAGCTGAAAATTACATTAATTTTGGCATAAATACCAAAATCTGTATACAGCACAGAAATCTCTAATGAAATACGTCACAAAGAGGAGTCCCCATAACACTGTAATCATACTATAAAAAATGACAACAAGGATAAAATTCTGAGAGGAGCAAGAGATAAAAACATCACATATGATAAAGTGCCACCACAAGTATAAGGAAATTTCTTAGCAGAAGCACTGAATCAGTGTTTAAAATATCAAATGGTTAAATGTTAAAACATTGGAATTAATCCATTTAAAATCCAGAACAAGATAATAAATTCCAATATAACTATTTCACTTCAACACATTTTAGAGGTCCTGCTTCAAGAAATAATAAATAAAAAATTAGAATAGGATAATAAATTAGAAATAAAAGTGATATTCCCTATATGATATGATCATTTATATCAAAAGCACAAAATAGCCTACCTGGAAGTTATTTCACAGACTGTTTTACAAGGTGAGAAATAAAAATGTATATGTAAAGAATATTCAATATGGAAATTTCAGTAGCATTTCTGTATTAAAGCAATAGAATCTTAAAAATAATTAAAATTGCTTGAGAATATCAAGCATCTATAATTGAATATTATGTACATATATATAGAGAGAGTTACAGAAAGTTTAAGGAAACTGAAGGATATCATGTTTATAGATAAGAAGAAAAATAGCATGAAATGTTAAATGATTTATCCTAATTTGATTAACATTATTCCACATAAAATCCCCAAATAGTTCCTTGTAAAACTCAATAGTATGATTTTAGAATTTATGTAATGGTATAGAAAGAATGTAAAGGATGCTCAGCAGCATAGTAAATATGTACTTGCTAAACAAAACAAGATTTACTATAAAACTTTGGTTACTCAGTCAAATGATGAAAAATAATCCATGCTGTTGATAGATGGGATTCAGGAGTGAGTGAAAGAGTTAAGTCCATTGTGTCTCTTTGAGGTTCAATCAGAGAAACTAGAAGGATTAAATGCCTTTTTCTGTTAAATTGGAATGATTTTCAAAACAGATTCATATTCACTGTGTTATTAACACTACATTGCAGACAGCAAGTAAGAATTATGTATTGTAAAGATCTCAAAAATAAATAATGGTGGTGCAGGTCACCACATGAGTGGTTGATACAAGCTTGTCATAAAACAACAAGACAATTCAGACTCAGTCTTTATACTAGGGTAACAACAAGAAGTAGTGGAGGCCGGAGCCATGGCTCAATAGGCTAATCCTGCACCTACAGCGCAGCACGACAGGTTCTAGTCCCGGTCGGGGTGCCGGATTCTGTCCCGGTTGCCCCTCTTCCAGGCCAGCTCTCGGCTGTGGCCAGGGAGTGCAGTGGAGGATGGCCCAGGTTCTTGGGCCCTACACCCCATGGGAGACCAGGAGAAGCACCTGCTCCTGGCTTCAGATTAGCGCAGTGCGCCGGCCACAGCAGCTATTAGGGGATGAAACAATGGAAAAGGAAGACCTTTCTCTCTGTCTCTCTTTCTCACTGTCCATTCTGCCTGTCAAAAAAAAAAAAAAAAAGGAAAGAAAAACTTGCCTAGGCATATTTGCAAACATTCAAAAGGTCTAATTATAAAAACATAATAATTACTACTAATATAAACTCTTATCTTGAGAATAGCTATGCAGACAAATTTTATAATCGTCTGTTACTTAATCTCTCACTGACCTAGAGCGAGTTTTACAAGGTTTTTAACTTCAGTTTGTTTCAGGTATTTTTTGGGCTTGCATATTATTCATTTGTGGTATTTACTTCCTTTTTATTAGACTGTAAGGAGTGTTTCTTTTCAAACCATATCCAGTCTATAGGCGTTGAAACTAGTGCAGAGTGAAGCTTATTATACATAAGGGAGTCAGAAGCCAAGAGAAATTTGTGGAAACCTATGATTAGGGATTAAAAGATCCTTTGGCTTTGATAAGATGTGACCATAGAGAGGCTAGACTATTATTAGCTGTTCTCAGTCTCTAGCAAGGGAGGCATGCATGTTTGTCAAACTAGGCCAAGGAAAACAGTTCTATTAGATGAAATGGAACAAGACAATTTCGGACACATGTTTCAGTTATAAAAAATGGGTAATACATCCTTCTTGTTTGAATTCTGACACTGACAATTCTTCCTCTGCCTTTGAAAATTCCATTACATAATTTATGCTACACAGGAATGGATTCTGATGGTCTTTTGATTTCTCTGATCACAAGGAACCAAGTGCAAGTTCTATAAGACCTTGAAAATTCACAGGGAACATTTTATTTAGGCTTGAAAATGTATTGCTCATTCTTAAATTTCTCTATAGGTTATTAAAAAATCTGTTTGCTGGAAATATAAGAGTATTTCTTCAGTCTTAATACTGAAAAACTATCAATGCAGATTCTTTTTTAAGACTTGGTGAGGACTTCTACTTCTGGCTACATGGAGTAACATAGACCATATTTGCCCTTAAATCAACTAGAAAATCATGTGTGCATGTGTGTGAAAAAAATAAACAGTGGTTTTAATATTTTGGGAAAAAGAGTATAGGAGGAGGGTGAAATAGACAAGAGGACATGGGAGCCCCACATGTGTCGTACCTTACTGTCTGGAGTTTCTCACTGCACAGGTGTTGATAGAGTGAGTCTCACTGTGTCGAGGAAGCATGGACCACAATTCAGAGGCCAAAGTAGAGTTTGTAAAGCAGAATCCCAGAGAGGAGGGTGTTACAGAGGATGAGAGAACTCCAAAGAGGCAGAGCCCTCAATCCTTTATCTCAGCACTGATTTGCATAGGAAAAAATAAGTACCCAAAGCAGGAGGGCAGCATTGGAAAGTAACAGGAAAATGTGCGCATAACTAGGAATAGTTCCTGGGTCACTGTCTAGAGTGAGAACATTCGGATGCATGTTTATTGTATAAAACAGTCAGAAAATTATCCTACCAATGATATCAATTAGTACTAGACTAAAGCTATTTTCTATCTGCCTTCATGAAACTTAAGAGCAAGCTTTGAAACACTGACCTGATTTTAAATAATTATATACCAGAAAAAAACTCAGCACTCTTCAAAGTAATGAAAAATATTGAGTACCCCATTTTTTAATGCACAAGCAAGCAAAGAAACAGAACATATCATCCAGATGCAGGAGATGGATGGATGAATAGGTAGATGGTAGACATTCATAAATGAAAATATAAATATGTAACTAGCAGAATATATGAATGAATGGATGGATAGAAGGAGATAGATACATAACTGAAAATATGATGGAACTAGTAGGATGGATGGATGGATAGATAGATATAGTAAACAGATTCATAGCTGAAAATATGATGGAACTGGTAAACAATGATGCCAAAACAGTGTTAATAATTATACTCTACATATTCAAGAAAGAAGAGGCAAAACTGCTCATAGGGAAGACGTTTTTAAAATGCTATCATGCTGGGGCTGGCGTTGGGCACTGTGGCTCACTTGGTTAATCCTCTGCCTGTGGCACCAGCATCCCATGTGGGCGCCCGGTTCTAGTCCCAGTTGTTCCTTTTTCAGTCCAGCTCTCTAATGTGGCCAGTGAGGGCAGTGGAGGATGGCCCACATGCTTGCCCCTACACCGGCATGGGAAACCAAGAAAAAGCACCTTGGGCCCCTGCACCTGCGTGGGAGACTGGGAGGAAGCTCCTGGCTCTGGCTCCTGGCTTCGGATCTGCGCAGTTCTGGCCATTGCAGCCAATTGGGGAGTGAACCATCAGATGGAAGACCCTTCTCCTTCTTCCTCCCTCCTTCTCTTTCTATCTTTCTCTCTCTTTCCCTCTCTGCCTCTATGGCAAAGAAAACACTTATACTTAATATCAAAAACGCCGATTCCTTGCAATGTGTTACACTCTTATAGATTACAACAAAGTCCTGCAACCTAATACAAAAATTCTGAGAGGTTATGCAGAAACAGTTCATGTATAAAAAAGGGAAATTCAAACAGCTCTTTATCATGCAAGGATATACTCCCTTCATGATAATAAGACAAAAGCAAAGTAAAGGCAAGACATGGGAAACATCAGAAGTTTAGCAAATTTAGCAGCCACTTTTAGTTAAAATGTAGGGAAACAAGCATAGTTATGTTATTTTCTTTTTTTTTTTTTTTGAGGGTGCTATCTGGTTCTAGGAAATCTTATTTTTTTCAAACTTCATTTAAGATATACAAAACAAATTCCATGTGTTTCACATATACAGTTTTAGGGACATAGTGATATTTCCCACCCTACACTCACTCCCACCCATGCTTCTCATTCTTCCTCCTCCCTCTCCTATTCTCAGTATTAATTTTTATAAAAATCAATTTATATTTACTTTTTATTCCTAAAATTAACCCTACACAAATAAAGAGTTCAACAAATAACATGAAAGAAAAAAAAAAATAAACAACACTGTTCCTCAACAGAAGAGACAAGGGCTATAAACAATCATCAAATATCAAAATTTCAATTTCACCTCTATCAGTTACAAAAATCAAGGTAAACATACGGTATCTGTCTTTTCAAACTGGCTTATTTCACTAAGTATAATGGTTTCAGTTACGTGCACTTTGTTGTAAAAGACAGTTTTTCTCTCTTTTTTTGTTTTAAAACTGAGTACTATTCCATAGTGTATATATACCATAATTTCCTTATCCGGTGTGTCTTCAACGGGTGGACATCTGGATTGATTTCATATCTTAGCTATTGAGAATTCAACTGTAATGAAAATGCGGGTATGGGTTACTCTTTCATATGCTGATTTTATTTTGTTTGGGTAAATTCCTGGGAATGGGATTGCTAGGTCTTATGGTAGACCTATTTTCAGATATCTGAGTTGTCTCCATATTGTCTTCCACAACAGCTGCACCAGAATACATTCCCAACAGTGGATTAGTGTACCTTTTCCCCACATCCTCACCAGCATTTATCGTTTGTTGATTTCTATATAAGAGCCATTCTGACTAGGGTGAGGTGAAACCTCATTGTGGTTTGGATTTGCATTTTCCTGATAGCTAGTGATCCTGAGCATTTATTCATGTATCTGTTGGCTATTTGAATTTCCTCTTTTGAAAATGCCTGTTCAAGTCCTTTGCCCATTTCTTAATTGGGTTGTTTGTTTTGTTGTTGTGGAGTTTCTTGAGTACTTTATAGATTCTAGATATTAATCCTTTATCAGTTTCATGTTGGTTGCCTCTTCCTTTGCAATATAGGAGCTTCTCAACATGCTGTAATCCCATTTGTCAATTTTGGCTTAGATAGTCTGTGCTTCTGTGGTCTTTTCCAAGAAGTCTTTGCCTATGCCAATATCTTGTAGTGTTTCCCCAATGTTATCTATGATGGCATTGGGTCATAGATTTAGGTCCTTGATCCATTTTGAGTGTATTTTAATGTAAGGTGTAAAGTAGGGGTTTTATTTTCATATTTTTGCATAGCAGAGATCCATTTTTCCTAGCATGATTTGTTGGAAAGTCTTTCCTACTCTTGGGATTGATGTTAGCTCCCTTGTCAAGATAAGTTGGTTGTAGATGTGTGGATTGATTTCTGGAATTTCTATACTGTTCCATTGCTACACATGTCTATTATTTTTGCCAGTACCAAGCTGTGTTGTTGATAACTGCCATGTACTATGTCTTGAAATCAGGTATTGTGGTGCCTTAGGGTTTGTTTTTGTTGTGCAAGATTGCTTTAGCTATTGATGCTCTCCAATATTTCCATATATATTTTTATCTGTTTCTTCTAGGTTTCCCAATTTGTTGATATATAGCTATTTGTAGTAATTGCTAATGATTATTTTTAATATATGATAATTGTTGTTGCATATCCTTTTATATCTCTGATTCAAGTGTTCTGTGACTTCTTCCCCACCCCCTTTTGTTTGGGTTAGTTGTGCCAATGGTGCATCAATTTTGTATACTTTTTAAGAAACCAGCTCTTTATTTCACTGATCTCCCATTTTTTGTTTCAATTTTGTTTATTCTCTAATTTTAAATATTTCTTTCATTCTACTAATTTTGGATTGATTTGTTGTTTTTCTTAAGCTTCCCTCTTAATACTGCTTTGGCTATATCCCACAGATCTTTATATGTTATATATACATCTTCATTTATTCAAATAATATTTTGATTTACTTTTAAATTTATTCAGTGTCCCATTGATCATTCAGTAGCATGTTGTTTAATTTCCAAATATTTGAGTTTTCTATTTTTCTTATTGTTTATTTCTAGTTTTATTTCTTCATGATCTGAAAAAATACATAGTAAGATTTCAATCTTTTTCAATTTACTAACACCTGATTTGTGTCCTAACAGAAAGTCTATCCTAGGAAATGTTTTATGTGCTGATGAGAAGAATGTGTTTTGTGTAACTGCTGGGTGAAATGTCATGTTAATGTCTGTTGGGTCCATTTGCTCCATACCAAGATTCAACTCTGATGTGTCCTTATTGATTTTCTGTCTGGACTGTCTGTCTATTGATAAAAGTGCAGTGTTGAAGTCAGCTGGTATTATTGTGTTAGAGTCTATATCTCCCTTTAGGTCTAACAATATTTGCTGTTTGTGTATGTCTATAAATATATATGATCTTATGTTGGGTGCAAATGTATTTATTATTTTCATGTATTCTTAATGAATTTTATCAAAATATAATTTCATTTTTTACATATTTCTATTTAAATTCTGTTTTATCTGGTATCAGGATAGCTACTTCTCCTAATTTGTGCCTGGTATATCTTAATCCAACCCTTCAATTTCAATCTATGAGTATCATTGTTTGTGAAGTAAATTTCGTATAGATAGCATATAGTGGGGTCTTATTTCCTTATCCATTCAGTCAACCTGAGTCTTTTGAATGGAGAATTTAATCTATTTGCATTCAAGGTTAGTATTGATAGAAAAATGCTAACATCTGTCATTTTTTTGACTGTTTACTGATTATACCTGCTATGTTAGTGAATTGGGTTATATCATGTGTTTTTATGATATTTGCTTCTAAAGCAGGACTGCCTTCAGATTTTCTGTAAAGCTGATCTGATGGTGGTGAATTCTTTCAGTTTTTGCTCATTGATAAATACCTGCTTCTCTTTCACTTGTAAAGGATACTTTCATTGGATATAATATTCTTGTTTGGAAGGTGCTTTTTTTAATTTTAAGATTTTGATATATCATTCCACTCACTCTGACCCATAGGTATTCCACTGGGAAGTCTGATGTTAATGTTAATCAAATTGGTTTTCCTTTATATGTAACTTGACTTTTTTGTTTATTGTATTTAGAATTATTTCCTTGTCCTTAACTTTTTTTAACTTTTATTTAATAAATATAAATTTCCAAAGTACAGCTTTCGGATTACAGTGGCTTCCCCTCCCCCATAACTTCCCTCCCACCTGCAACCCTCCCATCTTCCTCTCCCATTCCATTCTTATCAAGATTCATTTTCAATTATCTTTATATACCAAAGATCAATTTAGTATATATTAAGTAAAGATTTCAACAGTTTGCACACACACAGAAACACAAAGTGTAAAGTACTGTTTAGTACTAGTTATAGCATTGATTCACATAGTACAACACATTAAGGACAGAGAACCTACATGATTAGTAAGTGCACACTGACTCCTGTTGTTAACTTAACAAATTGACACTCTTTTTTGTGGCATTCGTAATCACCCTAGGCTCTTGTCATGAGTTGCCAAGGCTATGGAAGGATTTTGAGTTCACCAACTCCAATCTTATTTAGACAAGGTCATAGTCAAAGTGGAAGTTCTCTCCTCCCTTCAGAGAAAGGTACCTCCTTCTTTGATGGCCCATACTTTCTGCTGGGATCTCATTCACAGAGATCTTTCATTTAGGTCTTTTTTTTTTTTTTTTTTTTTTTGCCAGAGTGTCTTGGCTTTCCAGTCTGTATATGATATACCTTTGAGAAGAACTTTTTTGGTTAAGCTTGCTTGGGGTCCTTTGATTTTCTTGTATCTAGATGTCCATGTCTCTTTTAAGACCTGGGAGATTTTCAACTATTATTTCATTTTTTTTTTCCTTTTATTCTCCTTCAGGAATAGTATAATGCTATTTAACGGTCATTTCATGGTAACCCATACTTGATGTAGAATTTTTTCACTCTTTATTCTTTTGTGCTGAGTAATTTCAAAAGTCTTATCTTCAAGGTCAGAAATTCTTTTTTCTATTTTGTCTATTCTGCTGTTAAAGCTCTTAGTAATATATTTTATTTCAATGATTAAATATTTTATCTCCAAAATTTCTGTTTGGTTCCTCTTAATTATTTATGTCTCCTTAATAATATTTTAATTCATGTTAATCATTAATTTCGTCATTGTTTTAGTCTACCTTGTTTTCCAGCATCTCATTGAGTTTCCATACAATCATTATCTTGAATCTTATATCTGACATTTCATAGATTTCCTTCTGTTCAGCTTCTAATTCTGGGGGATTATTTTCTTTTGGAGGATTCGTGCTACCTTGCTTCTTCATGTCTCCTATGTGCCTAAGTTGATGTCTGTGCATCAGATATAATCATCCCTTTTTCTTTATGGGATAGTTTTTTTGGAAAAGAATTTAGGGTTTAGCTTGAATGCATGGGATCAGTTGGTTTGTCATTTGGGCTTTGGTTCTAGATGAGCCCAGGGGTATAGTCTGTAAGTGATTTCTTTTGTCTTAATCAATGTCATTTGTATCTATAAGTTATACAAAAATCTAGTCTGCTGTCATTCGTAGGAATAGAAGTGTGGCTTTGAGAGAATATGGGCTTCCTAGGGTTTTTATATTTGGTTCACAGAGAATTTGGTGTCAGTCTCCCTGGGGACCATGATAGCCAAGTCCTTGTTCTTGGTGCCAAAGGAGACCAAAGTGGCAGTCTCCTTATCACACTGACAAGCCAGAGTGATGCTGGGGCTTGTGACCGAACTGCTGTGACTCTAAGACTGTGTGTTACAGAAGGACCCTTCCTCAGGCCCTGCTAGGAGAGTCCAACTGGTGCTGTGGCTTATAACATCAACATCCCTAGTTATGGGACTAGAGGGTGTGAACTGAACCCTGCTCCAGCCCTACAAGGTGACTACAAGGTGTACAGGAGATTTTGTTCTAGCAGCAATTCAGGTAGATTTCTTTCTAGGTCCAGCAGGTGGATTCCAGGAGAACTGAGAAATTTAGATCTAATTGTTATAGTGCTAGTGTTGCAGGGTACAATGTGGTCATTACCAGATCTCCCACAGTAGAACCAGATATCTTTACGGGCTTCTTCTGGTGCTAGCTCCCAGATGTTAAGGGGAATTCCCCTGGCTCATGTAGAGGGAGTAAGTGTAGCTCTGGGGCTAATGCCCCCAAACTCTCACAGTTGCAGGATGCAGGAATTCTGTGCTCTGCCAACAGGTTGCCCTGACTCTGACTCTGATTGGTTCTGGTAGGAGCAGAGCAGAGGCCCTCTGCACAACATTTTGCAGACAAGACTGGTGCTCTGTGGGGGAGGGGGAGGGAAGGGAGGCACCATGGTTTCCTCCTCCAAGCCAGGCAGTTACTCAGACACCAGTCTGTTCCCCAGGCTGACGTAAAAGTCAGTGGATGATTGTAGAAAGTCCTCTCAGCTAAACCTATGAGTGGGGTGTGGCAGTTTCTTTCTACCTTGACTTGGTAAGATGGTAGCTCACTGCGGGATGCTTACTGCGACACACCGCAGGCTGCAGCAGTGCCTCCATCTTCTCTCACATTGTATCACAGGACCTGTTGTTATGTCTCCACTCTCAGGCCCCTGGAAACATGATCCTTCCTTTGTTCTTTTCCTGTCTGAGAGCAGCTGAAGTCAGCATGACTATCACCTACTCAACCATCTTGGACTCCTACACCTGCAATCATGCTTTTAAAATAATATATTTAGTAAAATGGGTCTGTGTACACAATTTTGATCCTGGCTAATTTTCTCCTTTATTTCTACCTCCTCCCAATCATAATCTCAAAAATTTTTCTACTTTAAGGTTTTCCTTAATTTGTTTTTAATTTGCTAGTGACTCCACCTTATGGGAATAGATGTTTCTGGTGCAACTTTTATTTGAAATAAGCAAGTATGACCAGTCCATGGAAAATTATGATAAAGCTATGATTACTGCATTATTAAGTTTTTCTTTTTTCCTGGAGCTCTTCACATCTGCCTTGATAAGTGTAAAAACATCTTTTTATAAGGTTGCAGAGTCCTGTTTGTTTTATAAAATAGTGTCTGAATAGATATTCTCAGATTTGAGGTGGTTATCTGACATTTCAATTCAAAGTTAAGGTCACCAGCATTTACAGATACTGCTGTTCTATTAAATATTTGTCATAGAAAAAGATGGAGGATTGCTTTCTTTCATAAGCGTACTGTATTCAGTTCTACACCTCACAAGAAAATGTTGTTTAGGCATCAACACAAATTTCATTTTTTGATTGAATCTCTGATGGCATTATTATTTGGACATTGGTAATAGCACTTCAAGACTAGCGCACATATCATAGATATGAATACAATTTTGTATTTCAAAAGTAAGATAGAGGATTTGGGCATTGACATATTGCAAAACTGTTTAATTTTCAGTTTACTTGATGCACTTTCAGCATTATTGTTGTCTAGATTTATTTCACTTCAAAACATGGCCTGAACTTGTCTGTATTGAATCATCATTTCACACCCATTTCAGACAGGACAGTTATATTAATAATCCATTTTATTTGTTACTATATGTCAAACTCAGCAACATAAGGCACACATACCTACACAGGCAGAAACAAAATCCCAAATAGAAAAAAAGGGAAAGCATACTAAACTAAAAGTCCCCAGAGAGTTGGTGGTATTACTTTATCTCCCTCTTGAGGTTGGTATTGTGGTATAGTGAGTTAAGCTTACTTTGCAATGCCAGCATCTCATATCAAAAACCAGTTTGAGTCCTGGCTGCCCCTCTTCTGATCTAGCTCCCTATGAATGTGCCAAGCAAAACAGCAAATGGTGAACCAAGTTCTTGGGCCTCAGCCACCCATGTGGAGCATAAAATTCCTTGCCCCTAGCTTCAGTCTGACCCAGCCCCAACCTTTGGAGTGGACCAGTAAATGGAAGACTCTCTCATTCTCTCAGTGACTTTTCCTTTCCAACAAACAAATAAATGTTTAAAAAAGTATTTGCTTCTCATAACCATTAAATTCATTAATTCTTTATTCCAGGTTATTTTTGAACAATTTTCTTATTATTGGATATGAATCATATTTGATTGTAATCAGAATACCATTTTCATTATGAGTCGCCTTCTAGAGACAGACCTTCAGCCTTAAGAGTAAGTGATCTTAAGAGTAGTTATCTTCAACATTCCACATCAGGGTGCCTGCTTGATTCTTGATTCTGGCTCCTGACTTCAAATTCCTGCTATTGCATCACTGGGAGGCAGCAGTGATGGCTTAAGTAATTAAGTTTCTGCCACTCATATGGAATAGCTGGATTGAGTTCACATTTCCTGATCTCTCTCCCATTCCCAGTCTTATGGTCAATTTCAGATTGATCCAGAAAATGAGCTCTCTTATGTTTGCTTTCTCCTCCCTCTCAAATAAAACATTTAGAAGCAGTGGTGTTCAAGAAGCCCATTGGATCATTTACATGGAAAGGTTTATTGCCATAAAACTCATCTAGGAAGAAGAATTTATTCTAAAATATATGATTAGCAGTATCATCAGTAGCTAAATGATTTTGTCATTTTACCGTTACTGTGATCAAACTCATCAGTTTCTTTTTCATTTTCAATTATCTTTATATACAAAAGATCAACTTAGTATATACTAAGTAAAGATTTCAACAGTTCGCACCCACACAGATACACAAAGTGTAAAGTACTATTTAAGTACAAGTTATACCGTTAATTTACATTGTACAACACATTAAGGACAGAGATTCTACATGGGGAGAAGGGCACAGTGACTCTTGTGATTTAACAATTGACACTCTTATTTATGATGTCAGTAATCACCCAAGGCTCTTGTCATGAGCTGCCAAGGCTATGGAAGCCACTTGAGTTCGCCAACTCCGAAGATCATAGTCAAAGTGGAAGTTCTCTCCTCCATTCAGAGAAAGTTACCTCCTTCTTTGATGGCCTGTTCTTTCCACTGGGATCGCAATTACAGAGATTTTTTTTTAGGACATCTGCCATTCTATGAGTCTGCTGTGTATCCCGCATCTATTATTGGATCTTTCTCTTTTAATTCTATCAAATAGTATTAGCAGAAACTAGTCTTGTTTGTGTGATCCCTTTGACTCTTAATCCTATCATTATGATCAATTATGAACAGAAATTGATCACTTGGACTAGTGAGATGGCCTTGGTACACGCCACCTTGATAGGATTGAATTGGAATCTCCTGGCACGTTTCTAACTCTACCATTAGGGGTAAGTGCGATTGAGCATGTCCCAGATTGTACATCTCTTCCCTGTCTTATCCCACTGTTATATTTAACAGGGATCACTTTTCATTTAAGTTTCAACACTTAAGGATAATTGTGTATTAATTACACGGTTCAACCAATGGTATTAAATAGAACAAAAAATACTAAAAGGGATAAAGTATTAAGTTGTTCATCAACAGTCGGGTCAAGGGCTATTCAAGGCACTGTTTTTCATAGTGTTCATTTGACTTCAACAGGATTCCTTTTTGGTTTTTGGTTAGTTGTCACCAATCAGGGAGAACATATGATATTTGTCCCTCTGGGAATGGCTTATTTCACTCAGAATGATGTTTTCCAGATTCCTCCATTTTGTTGCCAAATGACTGGATTTCATTGTTTTTGACTGCTGTATAGTATTCTATAGAGTATATATCCCATAATTTCTTTATCCAGTCTACTATTGATGGGCATTTAGGTTGATTCCAGTTCTTAGCTATTGTGAATTGAGCTGCAATAAACATTAAGGTGCAGACAGCTTTTTTGTTTGCCAATTTAATCTCCTTTGGGTAAATTCCAAGGAGTGGGATGGCTGGGTTGTATGGTAGGGTTATATTCAAGTTTCTGAGGAATCTCCAGACTGACTTCCATAGTGGCTTCACCAGTTTGCATTCCCACCAACAGTGGGTTAGTGTCCCTTTTTCCCCACATCCTCACCAGCTTCTGTTGTTGGTAGATTTCTGAATGTGAGCCATTCTCACTGGGGTGAGGTGAAACCTCATTGTGGTTTTGATTTGCATTTCCCTGATTGCTAGTGATCTTGAACATTTTTTCATGTGCCTGTTGGCCATTTGCATTTCCTCTTTTAAAAAAAATATCTATTAAGGTACTTGGCCCATCTCTTAAGTGGGTTGTTTGGATGTTGTAGAGTTTCTTGATCTCTTTATAGATTCTGGTTATCAGCCCTTTATCTGTTGCATAGTTTGCAAATATTATTTCCCATTCTGTCAATTGCCTCTTCAGTTTCCTGATTGTTTCTTTTGCAGTACAGAAACTTCTCAATTTGATGTAATCCCAATAGTTAATTTGGGTTTGACTGCCTGTGCCTCCGGGGTCTTTTCCAAAAAGTCTTTCCCTGTGCCTATATCTTGTAGGGTTTCTCTGATGTTCTCTAATAATTTGATGGTGTCAGGTCGCAGATTTAGATCTTTAATCCATGATGAGTGGATTGTTGTGTAAGGTATAAGGTAGGGGTTTTGCTTCTTGCTTCTGCATGTGGAAATCCAATTTTCCTAGCACCATTAGTTGAATAGACTGTCCTTGCTCCTGGGATTGGTTTCAGTTCCTTAATCAAATATAAGTTGGCTGTAGATGTTTGGATTGATTTCTGGTGTTTCTATTCTGTTCCATTGGTCTATCCATCTTTTTCTGTACCAGTACCATGCTGTTTTGATTACAACTGCCCTGTAGTATGCCCTGAAATCTGGTATTGTGATGCCTCTGGCTTTGTTTTTGTTGTACAAGATTGCTTTAGCTATTTGAGGTCTCCTCTGTCTCCATATGAATTTCAACATCATTTTTTCCAGATCTGAGAAGAATGTCTTTGGCATTTTGATTGGTATTGCATTCAATCTATAAATTGCTTTTGGGAGAATGGACATTTTGATGATATTGATTCTTCCAATCCATGAGCATGGAAGATTTTTCCATATTTTGTTATCCTCTTCTATTTCTTTCTTTAAGGTTTTGTAATTTTCATCGTAGAGATCTTTAATGTCCTTGGTTAAGTTTATCCAAGGTATTTTATTTGATTGTTTTTGTAGCTATTGTGAATGGGATTGATCTTAGCAGTTCTTCCTCAGCCATGGCAATGCCTGTGTATACAAAGGCTGTTGACTCTTGTGCATTGATCTTATATCCTGCAACTTTCCCAAACTCTTCTTTAGTTCCAATAGTTTCTTAGTAGAGTTCTTTGGGTCCCTAAATAAAGAATCATATTATCTTCAAAGAGGGGTATTTTGAGTTCTTCCTTCCCAATTTGTATCCCTTTAATTTATTTGTCTTTCCTAATAGCTCTGGCTAAGACTTCCAGCACTATATTGAATAGCAGTTGTGAGACTTGACATCCCTGTGTGGTACCAAATCTCAATGAAAATGCTTCCAATCTTTTCCCATTCAATAGGATACTGGCTGTGGGTTTTTCATAAATTGCTTTGATTGTATTGAGGAATGTTCCTTCCATATCCATTTTGCTTAGAGTTTTCATCATGAAAGGGTGTTGTATTTTATCAAATGCTTTCTCTGCATCTATTGAGATAATCATATAGTTTTCTTCTGCAGTTAGTGTGGGTTATCACATTGATTGATTGCAAACATTGAACCATCCCTTCATACCAGGGATAAATCCCACTTGGTCTGGGTGGATGATCTTTCTGATGTGTTATGCATTCTATTGGCCAGAATTTTATTGAGGATTTTTGCATCTATGTTCATCGGGGATACTGGTCTTTAATTCTCTTCCAATGCTGTATATTTTTCAGGTTCAGGGATTAAGATGATCCTGGCTTCATAGAAAGAATTTGGGAAGATTCCCTCTTTTTCAATTGTTCTGGATAGTTTGAGAAGATTTGGAGTTATTTCTTCTTTAAATGTCTGGTAGAATTCAGCAGTGAATCCATCTGGTCCTGTGCTTTTCTTTGTTGGGTGGGAATTCATTACTGTTTCAATTCCTGTCTCAGTTATGGTTCTGTTTAGCTTTTCTATGTCTTGATGGTTCAATTTTGATAGGTTGTATGTGTCCAGGAATCTATCCATTTCTGATAGATTTCCCTGTTTGTTGGCATACAATTCTTTGAGGTAATTTCTGATGATTCTTTTTATTTCTGTGGTGTCTGTTGTTACATTATCTTTTTCATCTCTGATTTTATTGATTTGGGTCTTTTCCTTTTTAGTTAGTTGGGCCAGTGGTATGTCAATTTTTTTTTTAAAAAGCAGCTCTTCGTTTGGCTGATCTTTATTTATTTATTTATTTATTTATTTATATTTTATTTAATAAATATAAATTTCCAAGGTACAGTTAATGGATTACATGGCTTCCCCCCTCCCATAATTTCCCTCCCACTCGCACCCCTCCCATCTCCCGCTCCCTCTCCCCTTCCATTCACATCAAGATTCATTTTCAATTCTCTTTATATACAGAAGATTGATTTAGTATATAAGTAAAGATTTCATCAGTTTGCACCCACACAGAAACACAAATGTAAAATACTGTTTGAGTACTAGTTATAGAATTACTTCCAATTGGACAACACATTAAGGACAGATCCCACATGAGATGTAAGTACACAGTGACTCCTGAAGTTGATTTAACAATTTGACACTCTTGTTTATGGCATCAGTAATCACCCTAGGCTCTAGTCATGAGTTTCCAAGGCTATGGAAGCCTTGAGGGTTTGCCAACTTCAATCTTATTCCGACAGGGTCATAGTCAAAGTGGAAGTTCTCTCCTCCCTTCAGAGAAAGGTACCTCCTTCTTTGATAGCCCCATTCTTTCCACTGGGATCTCACTCACAGAGTTCTTTCATTTAGGTCTTCTTTTTTTTTGCCAGAGTGTCTTGGCTTTCCATGCCTAAAATACTCTCATGGGCTCTTGAGCCAGATCCGAATGCCTTAAGGGCTGATTCTGAGGCCAGAGTGCTATTTAGGACATGTGCTATTCTATGAGTCTGCTGTGTATGTCGCTTCCCATGATGGCTAGTTTTCTCCCTTTTTGATTCTATCAGTTAGTATTAGCAGACACTAGTCTTGTTTGTGTCATCCCTTTGACTCTTAGACTTATCAGTGTGATCAATTGTGAATTGAAGATGATCACTTGGACTAGTGAGATGGCATTGGTACATGCCACCTTGATGGGATTGTATTGGAATCCCCTGGCACGATTCTAACTCCATCATTTGGGGCAAGTCTGATTGAGCATGTCCCAGATTGTACATCTCCTCCCTCTCTTATTCCCACTGTTATATTTAACAGGGATCACTTTTCATTTAAAATTTAAACACCTAAGAATAATTATGTGTTAGTTACAGAGTTCAGCCAAAACAAAGAAATAATACTAAATGGATAAAATATTACATTGTACATCAGCAGTCAGGACAAGAGCTGATCAATTCACTGTTTCTCATAGTGTCCATTTCACTTCAACAGGGTTCCCCTTTGGTGCTCAGTTAGTTGTTGCCGATCAGGGAGAACATGTGATATGTACATCTTCCTGTTGAATTGATCCCTTAATCATTATAGAGTCCCCCCTTTGTCTCTCTTAACAGTTTTTGTGTTAAAGTTTATTTTGTCTGATATTAAGATGGCTATGCCTGCTCTTTTTTCATTTCTGTGGCATGGAATATCTTTTTCCAAACTTTCACTTTCAGTCTGCATGCTTCTTTGTTGGAAAGATGTGTTTCTTGTAAGCAGCAAATAGATGGGTTTTGTTTTTTAATGCATTCAGCCAGTCTATGCCTTTTAACTGGAGAGTTGAGACCATTTACATTCAATGTGACTATTGATAGTGACTTTGCCCTGCCATTTTCCCAAAGATATTTCTAATATATGCTTTGAACTTCCTGTGATCTTTTACTGGGAGGTTTCCTTTCTTTACCTTCTTTCATACTGATGGCCGTGTTTCTGTGTGTAACACATCTTTAAGCATCTTTAACAGGGATGGACACAAACTCATCACTTTTTATCTTTGCCATATTATTGGTGATACAAGACTGAGATTCGTAAATATTCTGTACCCAGTATATTACCAAAAGTAGTATTGCCATTTTCCTATTTTGAAAATTACTTTACTTTAACCACAGAGATCTCCAAATTGTAGATTTATATCATGAATTTGTGCAAACAGTAATTTGGCATAAGAAAGTGAAATATTTAAATACTTTTTCACCATTCCTTCCCTAACTTGAAAGATAATTTTATGAAAAACACAAATTTTATAGGTGCTAGTGTCCTAAAATGGAATATAAAAGAGCAAAGTTTTGGATTTTTCTCAGTATTGAAAATGAGGACAGTGCACCTGGTAGAAGTTCCAATAAGTTCCTTCTTCAGGTGTTGATATATCAGCTATCCTTGTTGGAATGATCAGTAGTAAAGTATTGAAATTACTAAAGATCTTTTAAAATATAGAAAGCAGTTCACCTTGCTAGCTTTTTTTTTTCCTAAATGCCTACAAAGGTCAGAAGTGGGAATTCATTCTATGTCAATCAGTGTTTCCCATGTGGATGATAGGAACCAGCTATTTGAATTATCACTTCTTGCCTCTCAGTGTGCACATTTGCAGAAAACTGGAACTCAGAGTGGAGCTGGATCAAACTCAGAAACTCAGTATGGGGTGAAAGTATACCAAGTAAAATTTTAACTGCTACACCAAATATCCAATCCAGAATCGTTTCTCTCCAGGAAGCTGAAAGCTTTGTTTCTTGCCTCAAAAATGTAACTATAAAGGTTCAAATTAACTAAATGTTAAAATATGAAATATCTAAAAATCTTTTTAGGAATTATAGTAATTATTTTGTATACGTTATAAGTCAAGCTACCATGAAACACTTAGTATTGATTTTATAGTCCTTCAAAAGCATGAAATCTGACTAGTTAAGTTAACCAAAGCCACATAAATACATTTTGGAATCAGGCATTCCCTTTGATTTTCTATGAAGAAGAACAAGTACTGGCTTTTTGTTAGTGTTTTCTATCCATGGGAAGCAAATTTTCAAGGTGTTGCCATCAAGCATGAACCTATTGCATTGTAATTTTCTACACTTGTACTTTGTCCTGCTGGTATTTTGCAGTGCCTAATTTGGATTTTTTGTTCACAATAAAAATTTATCAACAAAATATATGCTGAACATTTTTATTTGCAAAGTACTGAGTTAGCAATAGAGTGGTATTACAGTAAACAAGATATAATGTTTATCATCACAAAGATATCAGTTAGTAAAGACTTGACAGTTAAAAACACAAGAAATGAACATAATGGCTGTCATCATCACTACATCTTTGGAGCTCTTTTTAGTGCTTTTATTTTTTCTGGGTTTCTTTGGAACTCAACATTGTATATTGAACTGAGTGCACTCTCTAAGCAAAGACTAAATGAAGGAAATTGTGGGGGAGAGCTATGAAATACTCCAGAAAACTACTTTGTGAATGTTGAATTATTTACTCGATGAACCTCAATAAAAATATGCTAACAGAAGTAATAACACCAAATCTCAGCACCTCCCTTCATAAAAAACTGTTGCAGTTTAATACATGTTCACATACCATTACCATTTCATTTCCTTATCTTTGCCTGTGTTGTGTTGTATATAGTAATTAGAATTGATATTTACAGTATAATTACACAAGATACCAAAATAAGTACTAAAGTGTAAGAAAAGATTTATGAAATATATATGTATATTCAAATCTTATATCTATAATTCTAAGAAAATCAATGATTGTTTAATAAACTCATGTAGTATAGTTGCATATACACTGTCATAATGGTATTTTATAGGCAAGTATCTTATTAAAGCCACTTTAGTAAATCTTCCCCCCAGCTGCTACTTCAGGATCACTCAAACCATATTTCAAATGCAAGCTGATGGTTTTCTTAGAGTTCTTGTTGTCCATTGCTGTTTAAAATTTGCATATAGTCAAGTACCAAGTAACAACATTTAAGTCAATGATGAACTACAAATGTAATGATGGTCCTTGCAGACTATAATAGAGCTGAAAAACTCATATTGCCAATCTATTATATAGATTGACATCATATTTATATGATGTCATTATATATATATAATACATATATATATATATATATATATATATATATATATATATATATATATAAAGGATTTATTTGAAAGGCAGCATTACAAAGAGAGAGGGAGAGACAGACAGAAAGAGAGAGAGAAATAGAGATCTTAAATCTACTGGTTCACTTTCTAAATGGCCACAACTACTAGGGCTGGGCCAGGCTGAAGCCAGAACTCAGGAGCTGCCTCTGGGTCTCCCATGTAGGTGCAAGGACCCAAAGACATGGGCTATCTGCTGCTGCTTTCCGAGGTGTGTTAACAGGGAACTGGATCAGAAGTAGAGCAGCCGGGACATGAACCTTCACCCATTTAGGGTGCTGGTGCTGCAGATGGTGGCTTTCCCCACCACCACACCACAGTGTCAGCCCCGACATCATAGATTTTTGTAACACTATAGTAGATTGTGGTGATGCTGGTATAAACACTGATGGTGCTCCCAGCCATATGGAAGTATGACACATAAAATTATTTTCTTATTCAATATTTAATAATGACAATAAATGATGACTTTATGAATTGACTATTTTTTTATTTTTTATAACGCTTTTATTTAAAGAATATAAATTTCCAAAATACAGCTTATAGATTACAATGGCTTGCCCCCCCATAACTTCCCTCCCACCCACAACCCTCCCCTTTCCCACTCCCTCTCCCCTTGCTTCACATCAAGATTCATTTTCAATTCTCTTTATATACAGAAGATCAGTTTACTATATATTAAGTAAAGATTTCAACAGTTTGCCCTCACATAGCAACACAAAGTGAAAAATACTGTTGGAGTACTAGTTATAGCATTAATTCAAAATGTATAGCACATTAAGGACAGAGATCCTACATGATATATTTTTTTAAATTGATTAATTTTCTAGGCAATTTCCAATTTAACACCAAGATTTTTTTTTCATTTTTAATTATCTATATACAGAAGATTGATTCAGTATATACTAAGTAAAGATTTCATCAGTTTGTACCCACACAGAAACACAAAGTGTAAAATACTGTTTCAGTGCTAGTTATAGCATTACTTCACATTGGACAACACATTCAGCACAAATCCCACATGAGACTTAAGTACACAGTGACTCCTGAAGCTGATTTAACAATTTGGCACTCTTGTTTATGGCGTCAGTAATCTCCCTAGGCTCTAGTCATGAATTGCCAAGGCTATGGAAGCCTTGAGGGTTTGCTGACTTCAATCTTATTCCGACAGGGTCATAGTCAAAGTGGAAGTTCTCTCCTCCCTTCAGAGAAAGGTACCTCCTTCTTTGATGGCCCCATTCTTTCCACTGGGATCTCACTCACAGAGATCTTTCATTTAAGGTCTTTTTTTTTTCCAGAGTGTCTTGGCTTTCCATGCCTAGAATATTCTCATGGGCTCTTGAGCCAGATCTGACTGCCTTAAGGGCTGATTCTGAGGCCAGAGTGCTATTCAGGGCATCTGCCATTCTATGAGGCTGCTGTGTATCTCGCTTCCCATGTTGGATCATTCTCTCCCTTTTTGATTCTATCAGTTAGTATTAGCAGACACTAGTCTTGTTTAATTGACAACCCTGTGTTATATGTCAGGTGTTAGAGAATTAAGAGCCTCTCAGCTGCACAGTTAGAAGTGAGGAGAGCTCCGTGCAAGTTCAATTTTTTTGTCTTATCTGGAAGATTGTCATGACCACTCTAGCATTTTCAGATTATCCTCTGTTTAGTTTCCATTCTGCTTAAAGCTTGAGTTAATGTGATTTTTCTCTCAGTGTTTCATATTCTTGCGTTTTAACGCATCATTAAGAAAAGGTGTTATGTGTTGCATGACTCTTGAATTGACTATTTTTAATTACTACTTTAGTGTTTGTACCTTTTCTCTTTTTTAAAAAAGTTTACAGTAAACTATGGCAGTGTAACATGCCCCTGTTTGCCATATCTCTTGATTGCATCGTTTTCCCTTGTGCTTCATTTGGAATCATTTTGTTCAGTTTCTCATGGTCCTAGGAGCAATCCACTATAACATGGAAATTAGGGTGCAATGACTACTTCGTGCAAAATTTAAAAGATGTTTATTTTGGTGCAGGAATTTCGAAACCCATGTGGCTTTTTCATAATACACATTTTCTATGGATGTTCCTGAAGACTGCTTATATGCATAGATTTCAAAACTCTTTACACCAAAATAAATTTAATTATATTTTCCAGGAAGTTTTTAAAGTACCATGTAGCCTAGTTTTATGTATCTAGTGTAGGCATATATATCTATGTATATAGTCTAGGTATATGTATCTTCTGGTTTGTTTAAGTACCCTCTATGATGTTCACTAAAAATGAAAGGAAGCACTTTCAGACTCTATTCATGTCATTATATGGTATATGGCTGTATACTTATACAATAATAAATAACAGGTCTGAATATGGAGAATTTAGCTGAACAGTGGAAAACAAATTTGTTTAAAACAAACTCAGAAATTCATAAAAAAGCTGAATATAAAACTGCTTGAATAAATATGTAGAAAAGGCTTGAATTCTAGTACTTCATGGATATTTCTTTAGGGGAAGTCATTAAAACTGTTTTTCTTTCCTCCTAACCTTATGACAGTTTCTGTTTCTTAGATGCGTGCATTTAGCAGAAGGATTGCATTGTTTATCTACTGAGCATTGAAAGACACTGCTTAATTTATTTTCCATAAAATGGTTGATAGGTATGCATTTTGCGAATTATTAAATGCACAGAGAGAACTGTTACCCTGAAGTTATTGTCAGAGAAGATAAGCAAGATGAAAATTGATGATTCTTTAAATTGGGCTGGAAACTCTACCTACTTAATTTTCTGTAAAATCAAGAATTATTGATTTGCTTTAAAAATCTAAAGGTATAAAGAAAAATGCAACATATCAATCATCTATACCTAACATTCTGATAAATGGGAAATAAAGGGTAGATAATTAACTCAAGGTATCAGCTTTGTAGTGTAATGGCAAAGCTTCAGCCTACAATACCTCTATCCCATATGGGTTCTGGTTCGTGCCCCGCTTCCAGTCCAGCTCTTCAGTTCCTTTTAATATCTTGAGAAAGGAGATGAAAATGGACCAAACTCTTGGTCCCCTACACCAACATGGGAGACATTGATGAAGCTCCTGGTGTCTGGCTTCGGCCTGTCTCAGCCTTGGCTGCTGAGGACACTTGGGGAATGAGCCAACGATGAAAGACATTTCTCTCTCCCTGTAATTCTGACTTTCAAATAAATAAATATTTCAAAAAAGAAATAAATTAACTGTCAACTCCAAGCATTATTGAAAATACTGTAAATTGTCCACTGACCAATGAAATGCTAAGATTTAAAAATTGTGTTTTACTTTTGTAGAAGGCAGCTACTGTACAATATGCAATGAATATCTCACTAATATTTTCCCCAAAAGAATTTACCGGAATTCATTTTGGGTTAACTTTTGGTCCTCATCACTTAAAGCCATTTAGCATTTTATTTACTTGTTTTTCTTCTCTCTCTCTTTCTCTCTCTCTCTCTCTCTCTCTCTCTCTCTTTTTCCTAGTAATTGTGACTGTAAATGTTAGCTAAAAAGAATTTTGGTTCTCATTTTTTTGGTTCTTCATTTTTGGTTCTTCATCCCCTGGTGCAATTCCTGTGTATGGTACACTACATGACAAAGATTCTTGGCAGGTGTAAATAAGGCTGTATTTAATTTTTTAAGATTTATTTATTTATTTTAATGGTAGAATGACAGAGAAAGATGAAGAGGCTTGAGTGAGGAGTGGAGGGAGAGGGAAGCCAGGAGAAATCTTCCTTCTGCTGATTCATTCCCCAAATTGCTGCAACAGCTAGGAGTAGGTCAAACCCAAGCTAGGATCCTGGAAGTTCTTCTGGGTCTCCCAACTACTTGGACCAACTTTGGCTGCTTTCCCAGGCAGGTTAGGGAGCTGAATTAAAAGTGGGGCTACCAGGACTCTCATTGGCATCCTGATAATGCCAGTGTTGCAAGAAGTGGCTTAAACAATTGTGTTCACAATGCTGGCCCAAGACTGTTCTTAAAATTGCTATCCTGGATTATCTAGGGGACCCATTGTAATGAAATGGACTCACAAAAGCAGCAGAAGAAAGTAGCATTATGCTTTCATATATAAAATATATGAGTTTCTGAGACATGCAATGAAAGACAAGGTAGGGAAGTCTAAAAGCAAAAGAAAAATCGAACCTGACACTGCTTGCTCTCAAGTTGGAGAGGAAACATCAACCAAAGGTGCAGGTGATGTCTAGTAATGGGGAATCCCTTAGGTGTTACCCAGCAACGAAATGGTAACCTCAGTCCTACAGTCGCAATGAGCTTGATTCTACCCACCTGAATGTGTAAGAAATGTATTCTCTAGAAACCCTATAAATGAACACACACATGCCAACATCTTAGTGTCAGGTTGTGAAACTCTAAGCACTGTATCTACTTCAGCCATCATTAGTTTTCATCTGCTGGAACTAAGAGATAACAAATAAGTTTTAAGATGTTAAATTTGTGGTTACTATAGCATCAACAGAAAACTAATATAGTGACATTCAAATTTTTGAGACTCTAGATTATAAACTAAATCAGTGAAGCCTCTCAATTAAATAGCATTCTTTTGAGTGATGCTACTCTTTGACACTTTAAAAGTATAATATAAATCAAAAAAATGTTTTTCCATTGGCACTTAAAATATTTGGGAGTCTCCAGCACCATTTCAATGCATCATCCTCAATGTCAGTTTCTCTTTCCTGAAAAAGTGGTTGATCTTGTCACAGTGAGGACAATTGTCTTGAGAGCCAAAAAAAAAAATGAATATTAAAGGAATGTTATCCAAATACTATGCTCTTATGTTATTAAATATCAGATTTAAAGATTCATTTAGCTATTATGAAACAAAGGTCTCTAAACTAGGTGAGATTGATGACCATTTTCAGTTACTATTTGTGTTCATGCACTGTGTTATAGAACAAGGGGATAAATCTGTCATTATAAACACATTGTTCCTTTTCTGAAGGTGGTAGATCACATCTGATATTAATTATAAAACTTTGGGAAAAATTGTATGCAAAATATTGACTGTTCTTGACAATGTAAATAGTTAACAGTTTTAAATCTAGAGCTACTTCAAGTTTTTTTTTTTTGTTCTCATTTGCAAAGTCAACATATTTCATGTCATTTCCTATATGACTTTCTTCATGCCTCACAAAGTATAGGTGACAATGCAGTTGGCTAGGCCAGTGCATGAATACCTAGAAATATTCTAATTTTACCACGTTAAAGTACAAATATATTTAGAGTGGAAAAATAATTTATTATACTATTATAAATAAAAATAGAAAATAATAAACTTGATATATTAATGGGCACTTCAATGTTATGTGCTATTAATATTGTATGTCCTAGATTCCCATATGACTGATAGCAATTATTCTCCATAATGTTAATATCATGTTCTTTCTGTAGAATAAAAGGTTAGTATTGACCAGTTAACCACAGAACCCAGTGAATATGGCAACATTTGCCAACTGTCACTATTCTCATATTTTTGCAATGATACTAAGTCCTCACATAAGAAGCTCAGGGCAAACTCTTGGATCTTTGAGTCTAAACTTCTTTGGAAGCTTTACCTCTATATTCTGTTTTCCAGTAGATGCTTTATTCATGTCCTGTGATTATAAATCTCTTTCTGACAACCTTACAGCCATTCATGTTCCTGATAATATTCTGTTGTTGAACCTACCTCATGAAAAAAATTCTTTTAAATCACAGCATGAAGGTTATGGAGGTGAAATTATATACATCACAAAGTCAGTCTATTCCAATGAAAATTTCAGTATACAAAAATAGTAATCAGATCCAGCTAGTTTCATTTACTCTTTCTAAAAGGGATAAATCCCAATACAACTATCCAAGGTCACAATAATGTCCCTTCATCTGATGAACAGGGAAGAAAGGAGAATGGTTAGTTTCACAGGCCTCATAAATAATTCATAATAGTTTGATTGGTATAATGTTGCTAGATGTAGTTACTAAAATGCCATTCATATTTTCTTGGAATTATTCAATAATTCTATTAATACTATAGCATTCTATTTTGACCTTGAGTTGCAATTTTCCTACAAGTGAATCAAAACCCTCACCTTTGATGTATATTTTACTTATCTTGTTAACCCTTGCTATAACCATGGATTCAAATTTGGTAAATTATTTTAAGAGAAGCCAAAATAAATTCAAACTTGAGATAAAATTAAATTACTATGAATCAGTAGAAAGCTTTCAGAAATATAATCATACATCTATTAGTTTAGGTTCCTTATGTACTGAATACACCATACTTAATTGAGAGAAATTTCATTAAGTGGCTCATATTCCTATGTTTGTTTAATAACATGGTTGAGTACATGAGTAGGGGGCTCTGATTTGTAATATTTGCTGATTTCTGTGATGTAAATATTTCCATAGTGACTGGTTTTAAACTACTGACATGATGGCACTGAACTCCTAGTTAATAAGATGTAGGCACAATTGACTCTTACTAGCCAATAAAAACCTCCTTCTAGATAAAATATAAAATGGATTGTTGATTTTCTTGCAATAAGTCTGGTAGTTTCTAAACAATGAGATTCTTTAGACTGGGTGAGAAACACCCAGGAAGATTCTTTTTCTGCAGTATTGGAATGGGCCTGAGATTCTGCACTTTTTTTTTTTTTTTTGACAGGTAGAGTAGACAGTGAGAGAGAAAGACAAGGAGAAAGGTCTTCCTTTACCGTTGGTTCACCCTCCAATGGCCAGCTGGTGCACCGCACTGATCCGAAGCCAGGAGCCAGGTGCTTCTCCTGGTCTCTCATGCAGGTGCAGGGCCCAAGCACTTGGGCCATCCTCCACTGCACTCCCAAGCCACAGCAGAGAGCTGGCCTGTTAGAGGGGCAACCAGGACAGAATCCGGCTCACTGACCAGGGCTAGAACCTGGTGTGCTGGCACCGCAGGCGCAGGATCAGCCTATTGAGCTACTGCACTGGCCTGCACTTTTTTTTTTTTTAAGATTATTTATTTATTTATTTGAGAGGTAGAGTTACAGAGACAGGTCTTCCATCCAATGTTTTACTCCCCAAATGGCCGCAACAGTGGGAGCTGAACTCAAGCAGAAGCCAGGAGCTTTGTCCAGATCTCCCATGCAGATGCAGGGGCCCAAGCACTTGGGCTGCTTTTATTGCTTTCCCAGGCCATAGCAGAGAGTTGCATTGAAGAGGAGCAGCCAGAACAAGAACTGGCACCCATCTGGGGTTTTGGCACCACAGGCAGAGGCTTAGCCTACTGTACCACGGGCCAACTCTGAGATTCTGCACACCTAAGAAGTTTCTGTATGATACAAAACTGCTGGTCCATGAACCATATTTGAAGTAGCAGGGAATCCGTGACACTGATTTCAAAGCTGTAGCGTCCTTCAGAATTATATTGTTTCTGGGCCCTAATTCTAGATCTCCTGGTTTGTTGTCTGGTGGGGACCAAGAGTTCCATTTCTCACCAGCTCCCAGATGATACCGAATGCTACTCTAGGGACTACACCTTGAGGACCACTGGTCCAAAGAGGTCTCAGAATCCTGAAGACTTCACATTTTTACTTACTATTTATCTACAGAGAGAATAAGTGGAGTTTCATATTAATCAGTTCTTGAATATCCATAATGTTTAGCGCTTTGTGCTACTTTCTTTGGAGAATTGGAATAGAAATAAATCTTTCTTTGCTTTCAGGAATTTGCAATGTAGAATAACATTTTTTTAATGATTTGTTTATTTATTTGAAAGAGTTACAGAGAAAGATGAGGGAGAGAAGGAGGGAGAGAGATCTTCCATCGTTACTTCACTTTCCAAATGGTTACAAAAACTGGGGCTGGGCCAGGACAAAGCAAGGAGCCAGGAGTTTTATCCAGGTCTAGCATGTAGATGAAGGGCCCCAAGCACTTGAGCCATCTTCCTCTGTTTTCCAGGTGCACTAGCAGGTAGCTGGATCGATGAGGAGCAGCCATTATTAAACTGGTACTGATATAGGATGTTGGCATTGCGGGCAATGGCTTAACCTGCTGTGCCACAACATTGACTCCTGAATATTAGCAAGAAACAAATAACAGCAACATAAAAGATATGAGTAAAATCTGTCAACACCAAAAAGTAGAGATTATCATCATGTAGCGTAGATGAGGGAAATAGTTGAGAAAAATGATGGTCAAATTACCTAGAGATACAGTTCAAATTAGCCAAGCAGGACAGAAAACATTTTTGTGAAAAATAGGAACAAAAAATTGAGTTCTAGAGGTAAGAAGCAAAATTTCCTGGAAAAGTTTTCAATGGGAATCTCAGTTTAGAATGCAGAGAGCATCCGGAGAAGTTTGAAGTTGTTTTTTTATAAGGTATCTTTAAATTAAGTTTCATAAAACCCAAAGATAGGCATATTTGTATTTTTTTTTCTTGGAGAAAAAAAGAAAAAGAAGGCATTATAAGACCTTGACATTCTAGTCTAGTTTAATGGTAAAAAAATGTTAATAGCATTACTTATATAACTACCATATTTTCTTCTCCATGATAAAAGGCATTAGTAAAATGGAAATGAATGCACACATCAAAATGTGAGAAAACAGAGGCTATTTATTCATAACGAGGTAGTTACCATTCCAGACTCAAAAGCATTCAGAGGAGTGGGAGTGTTTTATAGTAACAAAAGGGGACTGCTTCCTACGCACTTTGGTGGGAGGGTACTGCAATGGCGCATTGGGTTGGGCACTCTGGCTCACTGTCTTCTGATTCATCTTTCCACTAATGTGCCTGGGGAGGCAGCAAATGATGGCCCAAGTATTTGTGTCCCTGTCAGTTACATGGGAGCCCTGGATAAATTTTTGGGCTCATGGCTGTGGCCTGGCACAGCACTGCATGTTGCAGGCCTTTGTAGCATTGGGGAACTGATGGAAGATATTCTCTTTCTCTCTTTCTCTCTCCCTCCCTCCTTCCCTCCCTCACCCCCCCATCTCCTTCTCCCTCTCCTTTTTTCTGTTACTGTGCCTTTCAAATAAACAGATAAATTTAAAAAAACTTTTAAAAATGGAAAGCATTAATTAGGCAAGCTTTTGGTTCAATGTTTTGGGAAGAAGCTGTCTACTATTTGAGGGCACTGCCTGGTTCTAAAAGGTTTTTCATTAGCTCTCTACTTCTAAAAATTGACTGCTTATCCAGATCTATGAGAATCCTCAGTTTGAGATCCCTATTGGTGTAGCCTTCCAATAGAATTGTACAGAATTCTAAACTGCATGTGTGCTTATATAGTATGTATGCAAGGGTTAATTTCCTGAAGTTTCATTGCTTTATTTATTATTAAACTATTAAGTATCCTGTCTCATGAGATTAAAGAGAATTTTTTTTTCTTTTTCTCTGTTTATTAAAACACACAAAAGCCCCTTGCTTCAGATCATTAAGAATATGTTTAGGATGATGCTATGAGAAATTGGTCTTAACAAGTTGGTTATAAACCTCGATAAAGTATGTGAATTCCTTCCAAAATTTTACTGGATCACCATCTAACAGGGTTCCAATATAAAACAAATCAAAACTAAAACAATCAAAAGTTCCTCAATCCATAATATTTATTTGAGAATAACATAGTATTTCAATGGGAATATGTGTGGTATCCAGGAAGGCAAAGGGAAATGATGGTGATGACAAACCAAGCACCAAAAAAGGAAACCTCTTGAAATGAAATGGACACTATGAGAAAGAGTGACTTGATTGGCCCTTTTCCTGACTGTTGATGAACAACTTAATACTTTATCCCTTTTAGTGTTTTTTTTTTCTTCTACTTAATACTATTTGTTGAACTCTGTAATTAACACACAATTATTCTTAGGTGTTTAAATTTAAATGAAAAGTGATCTCTGTTAAATATAAGAGTGGGAATAAGAGAGGAAGGAGATGTACAATCTGGAACATGCTCAAGCTGACTTGCCCCAAATGGTAGAGTGAGAAATGTGCCAGGGGATTCCAATTCAATCCCATCAAGATGGCATGTACCAAGGCCATCTCACTAGTCAAAGTGATCAATTTCAGCTCACAATTGATCACACTGATAGGTCTAAGAGTCAAAGGGATCACATAAACAAGACTAGTGTCTGCTAATACTAACTGATAGAATCAAAAAGGGAGAGAACTATGCAACATGGGAAGCGGGATACACAGCAGACTCATAGAATGGCAGATGTGCTAAACAGCAGTCTGGCGTCAGAATCAGCACTTAAGGCATTCAGATCTGGCTCAAGAGCCCATGAGAGTATTTTAGGCATGGAAAGCCAAGACACTCTGGGGAAAAAAAAAAAAAAAAACTAAATGAAAGATCTCTGTGAGTGAGATCCCAGTAGAAAGAACGGGCCATCAAAGAATGAGGTACCTTTGTCTGAAGGGAGGAGAGAACCTCCACTTTGACTATGACCTTGTCAAAATAGATCGAAGTCGGCAAACTCAAAAGGCTTCCATAGCCTTGGCAACTCATGACAAGATCCTAGGGTGATTACTGATGCCATAAACAGGAGTGTCAATTTGTTAAGTCAACAATAGGAATCACTGTGCATTTACTCCCCATGTAGGATCTCTGTCCTTAATGTGTTGTCCAATGTGAAGTAATGTTATAACTAGTACTGAAACAGTATTTTACACTCTGTGTTTCTGTGTGGGTGCAAACTGATTAAATCTTTGCTTAATATATACTAAATTGATCTTCTGTATATAGAGAGAATTGAAAATGTATCTTGATGTGAATGGAATGGGAGAGGGAGCGGGAGTTGTGAGGGTTGCGGGTGGTAGGGAAGTTATGGGGGTGGGAAGCAATCGTAATCCATAAGCTGTACTTTGAAAATTTATATTTGCTAAATAAAAGTTAAAAAAAATAAAGATAAAATAAAGAGTACCTAGAAGTAGCTTTGAAATGGAATGAAGAGAACATTGGTTACTGGGTCCTATCATAGAAGTTGGTATTAGTTAATTGGTAGAGGTAGTGTGTCAGCAAGTCTTCTTGCATTTCTAGCTAACTATCCTTTCAATTCATGAAGCAAGTTGCAGTATGGAAAGTCCTTTGCAAAAATTCTTTTCATGTAAGTTGTGGTAGTCTTAAAGTAAGATTGAAATTCTGGCAGCCTCTTGTTATGATTACTCTCAAGAAATCGTGCTAAGAGCCCTTCCTTCATAACTTCCTGACTCTATGTATTTGTGTTAAGGTGCAAGAGACTATATTTTGATTCTGGCAATTTTCACATTCCTTTTTCAAGGGCAAAGTCTAGCATCAGAGATGAATTCTGTAAACAAGAATCTCTTTCTTTGAGTTTGTGGGCAGATAACCAATGTGTCTTCAAGGGAATTTGTATTGTTTGGTCCTAAGTGCTACTGAATATATCTTGGGCTAGGGAGCACAACAATTTATGAAAGTTCTTCCAGTTTTACTTTTAGGATATCATTTCTCCCCCCAACCATGATTTTTCAGATGATTACGGATAGGGGAATGTTGATTTTAGTGTTATGTAAAATCTTACGGAATTCTTTTATAATATACATTGTTCACTTGACGTAAAATTAGCTGTGAACACAAAATTAAGCATGATTTTAACAACTGTAATGATTGTACCTACTCAGGAAGAAAATACTTTAACTCGTTTTCATAATGGACATACAATAACTAAATATATTCAAATCTTAATGAAGATAAAAGCTAGGTAAAAATTCATCTGAAGATATTCAGAGTTCTCTGGAAACTTCAACTGTTAACTCTCTCAGACAGAATTACACTGGACAGATATATATGAAATACAGTTAAATATTGTAAGGATTTGGCTTATACAATGATGGGTACTGGCTAAGTAATCCAAAGCCTGTGGGACAAGCTGTTGGAAAGGGAAGGTTGACTTCTCAAGCTTGGTATGAGGCTGTTGACCAAAGCTAGGATTTCTTTCTTTGGGGCATCATGGACAGTGCTTCTAAGGTTCTTTAGGTGATTATGTCATATCTACCCAGGTTATCTAGTATTCTCAGTAGATTATGGCATTTAATCACATCTGCAAAGTACTTGCACAACAATACAAATATTTGTATTAGTATTCAATTGATTAACTTGGGAATATAACCTAGCCAATTAAATAAATAAAGGTACCATCCACTGCCATGTCTCTGCTTTGAGGTTTTTCCTGGAATTCTGTCCACAGGAGATGCATGTCTCAAAAATTGCATCATATGTTTGTAAATTTCCTCCATAGTATTGATTTAAGACAGTAACAATTTTATAGTGTGTGCTAGGTTGAAAAGTTTCATTGATAGATTTGGATAGTGTCTGTTTGAAATCATTTAATGCCAACAAGCTCTGTCTGCTGATTACCAAATTATCTGAGTAAAGGACCCAGATATACTTTCTCGTTCTTCTTTCTCAGAAACCGCGTCTCAATTTTAATAATTTGAATCTTTCAGAGCCTTATTCTTTGAGGATCTAGTTGGCTTTGGTATTGATTGAATGGCTTGATTGGCATTATGGTCTGTTAGAGCATAGTCTTTCCATGCCATAGCACACTTTTTCACATGGGTGTCTCACCTCTCTTGGAGAGAGTAGTGCATGTGGGAGTTCCTTGGAAGCTGTCACTCTTTTGATGGGGGTTGTAGCAAAGGTGAGAGAATAATTTTCGTTTCCAAACATCCCTAGTCTTATGCTACTAGTAACCAAATGCATGGCCGCTCTCTTTATGTAGGCTTATTTACATGTCTTTGGTTGATTGAGAAATGCTATTAAATACAGTAAATTATTCCCTCTAGTCTGATTTTACCCAGGTAGAAGACTATATGAGGGTACTTCAACAATTCATGGAAAGTGCATTAAAAGATAAGTTTGTTTTGGTGAAAAAAACCTTGAAATCATTCATAGTTCTTTAATAATATACATTTTCCAAGGAATTCTTTCAAAACCCCACATTTTAAAGGAAAGGTTAAATTGAGGAATATTATCATTTCCTTTATGAGTATCAGATTCAGTTTTGAATTATGAACCAAAATTGGTGTTCTTAATATCATCTGTGATAAATCTAAACAAAATACATTAAATTCTGACTGTGATAAGACAGTCATGAGGAGAATTTCTATTTATCCTAAAAAACTCTTTCTGTAGTCAGTTTCCATATTAAATATTTCTAAATGTCACAGTGTGCTGCCTTCATATTTTGCTTATGCTTCACTGCTATACCTCTAATGGTGATGTTTAGTTAGATTGTGAGTGTCTGTGATCCCTACTGTACTGTATACCACTGAAGACAGGGACAAGACTGGAACAGAGTTCATTGAATATTCATTGAATTACATAAGAAATGGCCTAGTATTCTAAGGATTGTCAGCTGTATTTGGCAGGATTAGATAGATTCACTATAAATATACATATACATTTATATATAATAGTTGGAATACCAAATGATATGGGAGCAAAAGAATGAATTAATTGTCTTTGTAATATTACATGTTGATTCTAACTAAAATATTAATATTTTTTAATTGTTTACTTTCCCTAACTTTGGAACCCATCAAGCAAGGATTTATGATCACTGACTTTGTGTCAGGCATACATAAAATGCTAAGATCTGATAATTTTTAAATTAAGTTTTGAAAAATTCATATTAGTGAATTTCCTATTTTATTCAAAAAAATGATAAAGGCTGTGATTATGCTTCCTAAGACTCAGAGAAATATTCACTAACAGGCCCAATAAGACCAAGGTTTTAGATTCCACAAGCTTTTTTTCCTCTATGTGTAATTTTACTTTAGTTTGACAAAATTTTATAATTTATACTATATTGAAAGATAATTTTAATGAGATATATTTTTATAAATCCACTCTAATATTCATATATATATGTACATTTAACATTTTATGGTAAATGGAATTAAGATAGAAATTTACCTTGCTATGAGCTTTCAAAAATTTTTATAATTGTTTTTATCTATTTGAAAGACATATGCCTGCAACAGCTGAGACTATTAGGCCAGAGAGGAGCCAGGAACTCAAGCTAGGTTTTCCCTGTAGGTGGTAGAGACCCAAGTACTTGAGCAATCAATTGTCTGCTACCTCTTAGTGTGCACAGTAGCAGGAATCTAGAATCCAAAGCAGTGGAGCTAGGACTCAAATCTATACACTTTTAATAGGGGATGAGGGAATCTTACCATGGGCCAAATGCCAGCCATGATTCAATATTTCCACATATATAGTTTTGTAAGACATTGTTTTATACCTTTATCAAACCAATGGTTAAGAATGTTATCTTGTTATAGTTTTAATCATTTGTGATTGCTTTAAAATTCACTGTATATGGTGATGTGTTCATTTTCCCATTCATTTATTGTTTATATCCATTGCCTATATTCCCACTAAAATAGGGTCTTTTATTTTTTTTAATAAACCTATTTGTGAAACATGAAGCGTGTTTTGCTGAAACACAAATGTAAAGGTGTATTGTCTTGTCCTTGGTTTCCTTCATGATTATATATCTGCCCTACCTTGCAGTATTTTGATGAATAAAAGAACACCAGGAAGACATTGTTTCAATCTGTTCAATGATGTGAATAGATATTTTGATGATCTCATTTATCTGTGGAATGGGTACAAGTATTATCATTGACAATAAGAGGAGCATATTCTTGGATAGATTTAAGCAAATTTATTTCTTGAAATTTCTGTGGTTGAGGTTATGCACTCTGAACTCCATTATATGGATACAATGTAAAGTTTAACTTAAAACAAATACATTGGTAAAAGAAAACTATGCCTGTACTTAGGACTTATCAGTTAATGGAAGATACATATTATAATGCACATGATAAGAAGTCAGATTATGTAGTGAATACTTTCATAATTGCAGGATAGTGGATGAGAGTATTCAGTTCACTTGCTATAAAAAGGGCAATGTCATATATTTATAGTCATCATTGTTCTCACTGACTTTTCGTCAGCCATTTCATTTCTCAGAGGAGATATTAAGTGATAGGTTTGCTATTTTATAAAATATAGAAGACGTTTAAATGAAAATCTTATATAGAAATTACCATAGTGTATTAGAATATAAAAGCTCACTTGATGAATAAGAAACACTTGAATGTGTGCTAATAAAATGACAAGTTTTCTAGATAATAGATCATGTGACCATTTACCTAATATCTAAATAACCTTTGAATATTAGCAGAAAATAACATCTCCAGGAGTTTTGCCATGCCAATAGTGCTGGTTTGCACATGATTTTATGCCATTGTAAAAAAAATGAAGTGATGTTTTTTGATTTTGCATTTGTACAAGAGAAAGCAAAAGTATAAGACAGTTGCCTTATGCTTCCTTATGTATAGTGCACAGGAATATTGATTCTTGCATTATTTAAAACTATAATAGCATCTTACAGAACAGGACACTGAATGAGGGAACACCGAAGCGAATAATTGCCCAGTTTTGGGTCAACAGAACATTTCAGTATTATTCAACTATTATGATTCAACATTATGATTTCCTCTGCATTTAATCATTTCTGTGAAATTTGCCCTTTAAGCACATTAGGAAGATATATCAATTAGCAATTCACAACCTAACCGTAAATAATAGTGTATTAAATTTTAATTTTTTTCACTTTAAAATGTTGAGAAAGAATTTGAGATCACGAACCATAGCTCTTCATAAAAAAATTAGTGACACTTAAGATGCAGCCATCATAATGTAAGCACTGTTCCCAGAGAACAGAATTGGATACTGAATGAGTATTTGAAATTTAACAGTGCTATGTATTCTTCAGCTCCACTACAGTGTCATTTAGCTAATTAAAGACATTTTTTCAGCAGTTTCTCCAATTGAAATTTAAAAAAATAAAGATATTTGGTAGGATAAAGAAGGAAGTATTTTCCATTAAATATGTACAAAGATCATAAAATAAGACAGCTATATATAACTTTTGTAATCCAGATCCTTCCCATTGCTATCTTACTGGTAGGGAACTAGAACTATTGATGGGTTGGCTTCATCTCTCAGGAAATGTGGCAGCAATGTGTACAGTGAATGGATGATTATATGAATACGGCATTTGTTCCCATTTGTAATCAGTCCCATCTTCCTGCTGCAAGACTTTTTATATAAAGACTTTTTAGAGACCCATTACCACCTTTGATTCAAGGCAAATTTCATAGGAATTTTGATCTATCCTGACTTACAATAAAAGTAAGTCATGAATTGATGATCCTTAGCTGCTGCAATGATGATTGGAACACATTTTGTCTATAAGAAAGATATGTAACTCTTCCAGATATGGCTTTTCCTTCTCCAATTATCACCATGGATAAAATAATTTTTCTTCATTTCAGGGTGCTGGAACATCCCAATGATAGCCTACTCCTGGCCAATTAACTCTGAATAAAAAGTCTATATAAATGTATTTCATTATATTTCAAATATTATGACAACAGTAGTAACTTTAGGATTTGACTGTCATATACCCAATGTACTACTATCTTATATAGTATAATCTTATTTATAGGTACATCATTTACATCTATATTATATAATATTATAAATTATTATATATAAAATTTTAGCTTGAAAGATAAAACATAAACCCTTTAATTTAGGAGCCTATAAAATCAGGGCCAAATGATCCACTTAAGTGTTAACAGACAGAGTAGGCTATGGCCTTACAGTGAAAAGGCTATACCCCATGAAACAATCCTATTTCTAGATAGGGTGATGTAATGAACCATAGAATATCTGTCGGTGTAACTACCTTTGCCTACTTCATCAAATTAAACTGAGCCTATTTAAAGCTTGGAAACCT
Organism: Sylvilagus floridanus; assembly: GCA_949820135.1. NCBI lineage: Eukaryota > Metazoa > Chordata > Mammalia > Lagomorpha > Leporidae > Sylvilagus > Sylvilagus floridanus. The sequence continues at coordinate 114,322,010 of OX463230.1, forward strand.
AGTAAGTCAGTTTCTCTTAAATTCTTAGTTCAACATATGAGAGAAATTATGGTCCGTGAAAATCTAGGAAAGCAATAAAAAGGTGTAGAATCCTAAAAACATTTTTAAACTCATGATGAAGAATTTGCCAATGGAGCTCCAGGCAATTTGCTGTGCTTAAGTATAGTATCATTTTCTGCTATTTTAGCTAAAACCTTTTTCAAAACCAAACTTGTTAGCTATACATAGAAAACCATAGGGATCCTAATAAATCTCTTTATCTGGTTTCTTAAGGTGAGGAATAATAACACTTAGACATGAACAATACCCTCTGAATGATAGTTGGGTATGATCAATACAAGAACTTTAACTATATGGTAAAATGTAGATTCTGCAAGTCATGCATGAACCTCCATCTTGCTTTGCAAATCTAAACTACTAAATAGAAAATGTTTCCAGCTGAATTGTTTTAAAGATACTAGTCGTGTCTAGTACAATCCTTAGCTTTTTTAAAACCTTCAATGAATGCTTTTTGATTCACAACATGGAGAATTAAATTTCCATCTGCTTTTGTTTTCTTCCTTTTTTAAAAATGCTTATTTTGAAATGCTTTATTTGAAGGGCAGGTAGGGATGGAGAGCAAGGTGGAGAGAGAGGGAGTTAGAAAGAAAGAGTGTTGGGAGAGAGAGATTTTTCATCCACTTGTTCACTCCCTGAGTGTTCACAACAGCAAGGGTTGGGGCAGGACAAAGCCAGGAGCCAGGATTCTAGTCTGGATCTTCCAAATGGATGACACAGATCCAAACACTTGAGTCATGCTACTATCAACCAGGATGTGCATTAGCAGGAAGCTGGGTTGCAAGTGAAACCTGGACTTGATCCCAGGCACTCCAATATGGAATGCGAGCATCCTGAGTCGTGTATCTAAATGCTGAGGCAAATTCTTCCCCTTCCATTTGCTCTTGAAATGTACCTTTGTGGTATTAAATATGCTGCATTTTGTGATTACAAAAGTGTCTTACCAAATATGAATCTGATGCCTTGTTTGTTTCATAAGAAAACATTGATTCCTCATGTTTAAAATATTTATTCATTTATTATAATTAAGTATCTACTTACCTTTTGAACTTCTGATTTGTTGTCCTGCCCTATAAACTTTTATGTTATAAAAATATTATAGCAACAAAGGTATTGAAAATACTTTACAGGATATTAGGTATTTCTTTGATTCCTAGGTAGAAATTTGAACTTATGCCTTTTGCTAACTCTATTGGAATTTAACTTCTGATTGTCTTACCTCTAAAGAAGTAGGAGTTACTTGACTCTTCCACTGATGGAGTCAAAATTAGGACTCATTATCTTAACATCACATCCCATGAAGATCATGTGATGTGTGACATGATTATATTGAAGGAAGTATCTTGTCAATGTGGCCCAGTGGGCACATGCCTCTGTGAGCCTTCTGACTTCATAGAAGATCACTGCCTCATTTGTAGAGACGTTTTAATGTTGCTTCTCACATATGATTCTCAGAAGATTTTATAAAAGTGTTGGTTTTTTATTTTATGCATACATACACATACCATACATGGTGGGGGGGGGGTGGAGAGAGATAGAGAACAGGCTCCAATCTACTGGTTCATTGCCGAAATGCCCCCCATGGGGCATATTATAGGATTTGAGAACATAATCTGGGTTTGCAGGAGCCCAATAATGTGAGCCTTCACCATGGCCTCTCGGGGTCTGTGTTATCAGGAAGCTTGAGTTGGAGTTGGGAATTTAACTTAGATTATCTGCTGTGGGCCATGAGCATCTTATCTGCTGGGCTGAATACCTGCACTTTGAAGTGTTTTGACATGCTGTTTTCGGTGTTTGGAAGTATGCAATATTTCTAGAAAAATTCTAAATCTTGGCCAATTCTGAAGCAATACTTAATTAAGCACTTGGCTCTGGAATTGGATTTTATGATTTTGAATTCCAACTCAACCATCAAATTGTATAAACTTACCTAGTAGTTAAGATACTGACTTTCCATATCAGAATGCCTGGCTTCAGCTGCTGACTTCTGCTCCCTGCTAATAAAGACTTTGTGAGGCAGCAGTGATAGTTCAAGAGATGGTGTTTCTACAACCTTCCTGGGAGACTTCAGGGTTTCATTTCTGGCTCCTGACTTTAACCAATCCCATCCCCAGGCCTTTGTGGCCATTTGGAGAGTGAAACAGCAGATGGCAAACCTTACTCTGTAGCTCTCTCTCCCTCTTGAGATATATTATATATATAATATGTTTTACATATATATATAAATATTTACACATATTAATAATATATATAATCTGTCTATCAAAGAAATTTTTAAAAAGCTAAATTAGCCAAAACTATTTCTTAACCTGTATAATTCCTGTTTCCCTTATCTGTAGAGATAATTATAGTTTCTTACCCAAAAGATTGTTTTAAAGACTAATTTAGATAGTCTATGCAAAGCATGTAGAAAGCATATTGTAGATAATCAATACAGAGTTGAAGTGTTTATTACTGTTTATTCAGTGTTTGCCTCAACATGTTGTATATTTTATAACTTATGTAATGCTGTTAAATATTTCTTCATATTTATTGATGATTGTATATAAAATATTAAAAGTTAATACCTTACATACATTTTCCTTATTAAAATATACATTTGTTTTGTTTTTTATAAAAGATTTATTTATTCATTTGGAATACAGAGTTACAGAGAGAAAGAGAATGACACAGAGAGAAAGAGTTCTCCTATCAGCTGATTTACTCCCCAAATGAGCACAGTAGTGGGGCTGGGCTGGGCCGGGCTGAAGCCAGGAGATTGCAGTTCCATCCAGAACTCCCATGTCTGTGGCAGGAGCCTAAGTACTTGACCATCTTCCACTCCCTTCCCTGACATATTAGGAGGGATCTGAATCAGAAGCAGAGCAGCCAGGCTTTCATGTGGTTTTAGAATTCCTTCTGGACTTTATTTTTTACTTTAAAATTCCAACTTTAGATATTTGAAGTAACTGACTTTTTCCATTTTATTAATACATTGAGTTGGGGAAAAATAAAAAGGCAATTCAATTAATTATTTTGATCTTTAATTCATACACTTTTACAAGTATAAGGGAATGGAAATATATTTTTATATTTTTGCTTAATGATAGGTTTGCTTTAAATTACTGTTACCTCTAGTAATTAATATTCAGCTGGATAAATCTTCCCTCATTAATGGGATGACTTGGGGGGCCCATTTGGAAGCTAAAGAACATACCTACGGATGTCATTTCTCACAGAATGGCTGTCCAGTTTGGGAACTTTCCCTGGTTCTCTCTCCAGACTGGCAGGAAGGTACCCACAGTTGACAAAGTTGGATGATTTGCTCTTGTAGTGAGAACACAAATCAGGAGGAACCATGGAACATTTCAGTTACGACAGTGTCAGCAGGAATTTTGAGATCAGTGCTCCTATTCGGGAATTTGGGGAAATGTTCGGAGATGTAGATCTTTGCTCTGGATTGGGTACTGTCAGGAGACAGAAGTAATTTTAGGACTGGGTATTTTAATAGCTATGTCGAGGAGAAGGACACGGGTGAAACTGAATTGCAATTGGTAAAGAATTACAGTCCTTCCTATCAGACAAGACAGGAAGATGCTTGGTCAATTTTGTTTTTGGAAAAATATTATGGTTTTGTCTATTTCAAAAATGATTAAGCGGTAGTGTTGATTTTGTCTTACTCCATCATGTCTAATGGTGATGTGTGTATATATATATATATATATATATATATATATAATACACACCCATATAGATTTAAGGACAAGAATGTTTTCCTTATTTGTAGTTAAGGGCATTGAGGCTTAAAAACTGAAATGATTTACTTATGGTCACATACCTTTAAAGGGTCTCTAAACTATCCTTTCCAAAACACATCATGTTTCCACCAGCACATACTTCCTTCTAAGGTTTTAGTTAGCATGCTGTGGAGGCAGAGTTTGCATGCACTTTTCACACAAAACCACTTGCATGATTCTCTTCAAAATATACCATCTATCTTGGAAATTAGGGTTTCTATTTAGAACTTTTTCAGCTCTATTTTAGAATCTACGCATTCTACTTTAAGTAATGTTCTAACAAACTTACGACCTTTAGTTCAGCTCCTAGAAAGTATGCACCCAAAACAAAATAATAGGTTGGGGAGAGTGTTTCTGAACCTTAACCTCCATGATGATTACCAGTAAAGAGAGCATGGAACAGAGAGCCCTACTCAGAGGCCAAAGAACTTGGAACGGTTGAATATAAAGACAAATAGTATAATCAGTTTCCAGGGTTATCAGTATATAAACATGATAAAACACTGATATTTCTGTAGTCGTAATGATCTTAATTTTTTACACAAATGTAAACTATTACTCCTCTTATTGAGTTTAAAGAGGCAATACATTAAAGAAAGTGTATTAGAAAGTGTGAGCTAACCAAAACTTGGTTACTAAGCTGGTAAATTTTTGTAATCTGGAAAATTTGTTAATAACTTCTACCACTTTGTCAGATAAAATGCCATTAGGCTAATATAAAAGAACAAAACAATAATCTAATCACCATTTTACAACTTGCTAAGAATTTTTTCTTCATTCAGGGATTTGCTTAAATGATACATGTCACACAGGAGAATTAAAAATAATGATCTACAATGCAAACAACAAGCAAAAAAGCTAATAATTTGTCTTGAAGGCAGAAAAGTATGCACTGAAGCGAGATGATTTGTGTTAGACCTTAAAACATCTGAAAATGCAACTAATATTAGCCCCAGAAGATTTGTATATGGAAAATGAGTTATATGAGGCAGTGAGTTGTCTGGTCTAGAGGTGGTAAACCATAAGCCTTTTTAAAAAATATGCTGCTGGTTGGCACATTTTGTTTAGTCTGCAGACTATTGATCCACTCAGGGATTTTTTGAACAAACATAAGCTGATCTCTACAAAGATAAACAATGAGCCAGTATGAGGGTGATGGACACATCTGTGCATCCACCATTCTGCATGACATAATCAGCTGGAATTAAGGTGCAGCTGCCTTTTATGGGGCTGTGGTAAAGAGAGTTCACACACCTGGTACACTTTACCCCTCCACACTGGGTCCCTGCAGACGTTTGTATTTATGATTCTCGTCAGGATGTTTATTTAGACTTGCTTCTGGTTCTGCCATTTTTTGTATTCATCAGTATGTTTCTCTGGTCCCCGTGACTTCTTATGCAAGCCTTTATTGTGTGTGAGTGTGAGAAGGTGTGTAGCCAACAAGAAGAAGGAATAATTTTCTAGAACCTGATTATGTGTTTTTTCAAGTGTGTATTTTTTAGCAAGTACATTTTGATTTTAAATTTCATATATTATGTTATTTTAGCAAAAAGCTGGCAAATATATAAGGTTTTGATTTAAGTGATCACATTATGTTTAGAATAATTTTACTCTTCAATCTGAGAGATAAAGTTGGATTTAGATTATTATTTCACTTTAAGATGTAGAGACAAAATTGTGAAAGCATACAGAAATTAGTATTAATTTCTTCATTGTACTTGTCCATCTATTCTATATGAGCACAATTATTGGACTTCTTGTATTGCTTAGAGGTAGCACATATCACTGTTATGGAGATTTCCTCATTAACACAATTCTTGATGCAATTTTAAACACAGAAAACAAACAGCATTTTGTGTTAATACCATTAATTCTCAAAAACATATTTCTGTTTTTGCAAGTATAAATACTAATTTTTCAGGCATAAGAGTTGCCTCACAATTCTCTTGGTTTTGGATATTTACTAGTAATGAATATGATTGTCCATTAAGATATAGTCCCACTGTGAACACAAATTACATTGTTGTGAATACTAGGCTACGATAATAAATTTCTCACGGGTAATTTTCTTAAAATGTGAGATGATTTAAATTTTTTATATTTGAAACACTAGTATGTGTATTTCAGCTTGCCTGGCATCTTAGATGCTGAATACTTTCAGAGTCTGTGTGCATTCTTATGATCCCTTCAAAAACAACAGAATATTCCAAAGGCTCTATTTTGTAGGTCAGGTGTTATAATGCAGGGCTATTCATTTGCACAAGTGTTATGGTAGTCATATCCTAGAGTATTCTTTATATGAATAATATATATACCAATTCTTTAATCTCTTTTTAGATTTGTTTATTTATTTGAAAGTCAGTGTTAGAGGAGAGACAGAAAGATCTTCCTTCCATTAGCTCTCTCCCCAAATGGCCTCAACTGCTAGAGCTGGGCCACTACAAGCAGGAGCCAGAGTTTCTTTCAAGTCTACCACATGGGTACAGGGGCACAAACACTTGGGCCAACCTCCAGTACTTTCCCAGGTAGACTTGCAGGGAACTAGATCATAAGTGGAGCAGCTGGGAGATCAAGAACATAAATGGAATGCAGGCACTGCAGATGGTGGCTTAATCCACTCCACAACAGTATTGATCCTTACTTTAATCTTTATTACCACATTTAGTCATGGCCTTTTGTAAAGTGTTTCTCTACTAAAATTGGCTTTCTTCTGGTTTTCCTATTTAAAAACATGTTTCCTATTTAAAAATATGTTGGTTAACAAATCCTTTAGGCACATACATAGAATCTGAGGAATATTGATTGCCACTTTTTGCAAGGTAATGTCTAAAAATAATCTCAGCATGATGTTTTCCAGGTTCCTCCATTTTGTTGCCAATGACCAGATTTTTTTTTTTATTGCTGTGTAGTATTCTACAGAGTACATGTCCCATAATTTCTTTATCCAGTCTACTGTTGATGGGCATTTGGGTTGATTCCAGTTCTTAGCTATTGTGAATTGAGCTGCAATAAACATTAAGGTACAGACAGCTTTTTTGTTTGCCAATTTAATCTCCTTTGGGTAAATTCCAAGGAGTGGGATGGCTGGGTTGAATGGTAGGGTTATATTCAAGTTTCTGAGGAATCTCCAGACTGACTTCCATAGTGGCTTTACCAGTTTGCGTTCCTACCAACAGTGGGTTAGTGTCCCTTTTTCCCCACATCCTCGCCAGCATCTGTTGTTGGTAGATTTCTGAATGTGAGCCATTCTAACTGGGGTGAGGTGAAACCTCATTGTGGTTTTGATTTGCATTTCCCTGATTGCTTGCTGAGTGAAATAAGCCAGTCACAAAGGGACAAATATCATATGTTCTCCCTGATTTATAACAACTAACAGAGCATCAAAAAGGAAACCTGGTAAAGTGAAATGGACACTATTGGAAACAGTGACTTGATCAGCCCTTATTATCACTATTGATGTAAATTTAATACTATATCCCTTTTAGTACCTTTGTTTGTTCTACTTAATACCATTGGTTGAGCTATGTAATTAACACACAATTATTTTTAGGTGTTTAAAGTTAACGGAAAAGAGATCCCTGCTAAATATAAGAGTGGGAATAAGACAGGGAGGGGATGTACAGTCTGGGACATGTTCAAGCTGACTTGCCCCAAGTGGTGGAGTTAGAAATGGGCCAGAGGATTCCAATACAATCCCATCAAGATGACATGTACCAATGCCATCTCACTAGACAAAGTTATCAATTTCAGTTCGCAATTGATCACACTGATAGGTCTAAGAGTCAAAGGGATCACACAAACAAGACTAGTGTCTGCTAATACTAACTGATAGAATCAAAAAGGGAGAAAAAGATCCAATATGGGAAGCGAGATACACAGCTGACTCATAGAAGGGCAGATGTCCTAAACAGCACTCTGGCCTCAGAATCACCCCTTAAGGCATTCAGATCTGGCTGAAGAGCCCATGAGAGTATTTTAGGCATGGAAAGCCAAGACACTCTGGCAAAAAAAAAAGGGGGGGGGGGACCTAAATGAAAGATATCTAGCCGGCGCCGTGGCTCAACAGGCTAATCCTCCACCTTGCAGTGCCGGCACACCAGGTTCTAGTCCCAGTCAGGGCGCCGGATTCTGTCCCGGTTGCCCCTCTTCCAGGCAGCCCTCTGCTGTGGCCCGGGAGTGCAGTGGAGGATGGCCCAAGTGCTTGGGCCCTGCACCCCATGGGAGACCAGGAAAAAGCATCTAGCACCTGGCTCCTGCCATCGGATGAGTGCGGTGTGCTGGCCGCAGCGCGCCGGCCACGGCAGCCATTGGAGGGTGAACCAACGGCAAAGGAAGACCTTTCTCTCTGTCTCTCTCTCTCTCACTGTCCACTCTGCCTGTCAAAAAAAAAAAAAAGATATCTGCAAGTGAGATCCCAGTGGAAAGAACGGGCCATCAAAGAAGGAGGTACCTTTCTCTGAAGGGAGGAGAGAACTTCCACTTTGACTTTGGCATTGGTTAAATAAGATCAAAATCAGTGAGCTCAGGGGGCTTCCATGGCCTTGACAACTCATGACTACATCCTGGGGAGATTGCTGATGCCTTAAACAAGAGTGTCAAATTGTTATGTCAACAACAGGAGTCAATGTGCACTTACTCCCCATGTAGGATTTCTGTCCTTAATGTGTAGTTCAATGTGAATTAATGATATGACTAGTGCTCAAACAGTATTTTGCAGTTTATGTTCTTTGTGTTGGCAAACTGATGCCATCTTTACTTAATATATACTAAATCGATCTTCTGTATATAAAGATAATCAAAAATAAATCTTGATGTGAATGGAATAGGAGAGGGAGTGGGAGATGAGAGGGTTGCTGGTGGGAGGGAAGTTATGGGGGTGGGAAGCCATTGTAATCCATAAGCTGTAATTCGGAAATTTATATTTACTAAATAGAAGTTTAAAACAAAATATGTCAGATATCTTACAACCAAGCTCCATGATAATGGCAAGAGAGGATGGATTTTGGAATCAAAGACACCGTAAAAGGTCTTCTTTGCCCCCCTCATGCCCGCCATGGCTCACTTGGCTAGTCCTCCGCCTGCGGCACTGGCACCCCGGGTTCTAGTTCCGGTCAGTGCGCCAGATTCTGTCCCAGTTGCTTCTCTTCCAGTCCAGCTCTCTGCTGTGCCCAGGAGTACAATGGAGGATGGCCCAAGTTCTTGGGCCCTGCACCTGCATGAGAGACCAGGAGAAGCACCTGGCTCCTGGCTTCAGAAGTACCTGGCTGCAGCAGCCATTTGGGGGGTGAACCAACTGAAAAAGGAAGACCTTTTTCTCTGTCTCTGTCTCTCTTTCTCACTGTCTAACTCTGCCTGTCCCATATATATATATATATATATATATATATATATATATATCAATAAAACAAATTTATTTCTATATGTGAAAGATTCCCATGTGAGACAAAGTCTGAAACCTATTTTATTTCATAGGGTAGAACTAAGTACCAATTGTAGAAAATAAAAAAATCCATGCATGTGCTAGTTTAGCAGTTGTTACAGTTTTTTTTTTTTAAATTCATATTTATTTGTTTGAAGGGCAGAATGATGGAGAGGGAATGAAAGGGAGAGAGTTGGCGAGAGAAGTGGGGGGAGAGTAGAGAGGGATAAAGCGCTCTTCCATCTGTTTGTTTACTCCCAACATAGCCACAGTGGCTGGGTTGGTCTGGGTCAGAGCCAAGATCCTAAAATGCTATCCAGGTCTCCCATTTTGGTGGCATGGGCCCTAGCACTTGGGCTGTCTTCTGCTTCCTTCTCAGGCACAGGACCATGGAATTGAAGCACAGCAGCTGGGATTTGAGGTGTTAATTTGGATGTTAGCATCACAGGTGGCAGCTTAACTCACTGTGCTACAATGGCAGCCTAGCCCTAGTGGTTAACATTTTCCCAAATAATTCCTAAATAGATGATTGGCTTTTTTTAATCTCAGAAAATACCTTTTAACTACATTTCATGTTATAACCTTAAGTTTCATCCTTGCTTGTAGCCTATTGGAAAGTTATCTGTATTCTATATTTTGATTGCATAAAGTTATTTTTTTACATTCCAATGTGACATTTATTTACTCATTTTCCTTGAGGCTAATTTTTTACTTTGTCATTATCTATTTTTTTTATTTGACAGAGTTAGACAGTGAGAGAGAGAGAAAAAGGTCTTCCTTCTGTTGTTTCACTCCCCAAATGGCCACTATGGCTGGTGTGTATAATACATCACTATTCCTATTTACAGGACAGAAGAAAGCCTACCAAAAGTGTCTGTTTATTTGTATCGCTACATTTAATGGTACCTCACACAGTTCATGAGAAAATGGAATTGAAGGATAAGTTATTTTGGTGCAAAAATATTTTAAAGTATATGCATACATTTTCATAGTAAGTATTTTTCATGAACAGTTTGGACTTATATAAACATATTTCACATATTTACAGCAAAATAAATGTCTTTCGATTATATTTTGTATTGACTTTTGAGGTACTCATATGTATGTGTGTATACATGCATTCTAGACTAATATTTGTGTCTGGCCCAAATTCCTGTTTTCAAATCCTGCCCAAAATGTAATGATGTTAGGAACTGTATCTTGGAGGTACTTAGGTCATGAATGTGGAACCATCATAAATAGAACAATGGCCTTTTAATAAAAGATCCAGAGAGTTCTGTAGCTCTTTTCTTGTCCTGTAAAATTACATTGAGAAGTTGCTAATCTGCAATCCCAAAGAGAACCCTGACAGAACACTTAACTGCCAGCACCATGATCTCAGAATTCTAGCCTGCAAAACTATAAAGAATAAATATCTGTTTTTCATAAGCCAGTAAGTCTATGGTATATTTTTATAGCAGCTGAAATTGACTAAAGCGTATAGTATGCAAGTCATCCATCTATATCTTCCTCAAGCAATTTCTTGTAATGAATTTACTTTTTCTTATCAAAGTATCACAGACAATGTACTTTAAACAAAATATTCAATTACAAAATAAAAAAAAATTGGGAATGCATTTAGCCTGAAAGTTATGATGCCCACATCCACATATGAATGCTAGGTTTGATTCTGAGCTCTGGTCTCTGAATCCAGCCCCTGATAGTGCAGACCCTCCTTCCTTCCTTCCTTTTTTATAACTTTGGCAATTACCTATTTTTAATTTCCTTTTAAATCATAGGCATAATGTTCTACTAAATATTGAGATCAAAAAACTAAAAGTAGAAAATCCACTATTCAACAGGCATATAGACAATGACTGTAAACATTACCACAATCCCAAGATAGCAGTTTCCCTCATTTTATGTAAGTCATTTTTCTCAATTCAATTTCCCATTAACGTTTTGCACTACCCTCAGATGTGCCTAATTAGTGGAGGCTAAGGTTGCAGAGATGAGTATAAAATCACATCAACACAGGATGGGCGTTTAGCCCAACAGCTAAGACAGCAGAAGATATTTGTATCTCACATCAGATTACCTGTGTTCAGTACTCTCCTAGGCCTCCTGACTCCAGTTTCCTGCTAATGCAGATCCTGTTGGGTTCCTGTCATCCCCATGGGAGACCTAGATTGAGCTCCTGACTCCTGGCTTTGACCAAGGCCCAGCTCCAGCAGTCATGAACATTTTAGGAGGAAATGAGCAGATGGGAGATCTCTTGATACCTCTCTCTCTCTCTCTCTCCCTCCTTCCCTCCCTCACTCCCCCTCTCCCTCCTTCCTTCCCTCACTCCCTCTCTCTCTCTCCCTTCTCCCTTCCTCTCTCTTTCATTCTGTACCAAATAAACAAAAATATTTTAAATCATTTAATCTAAGGAGATCCAGTTAAACCATGTAAATACAATACAGCCTGTAATGAGATAATAATACAGACCCTTATTAAATGCCTGTATCAGTCAGTGTTTCATTACTTTACACCAGAGGAGCTTTTTGGAAAGGAAAACATTTATTTCATTCATCTTAGAGTTTGGACATTCATAGCTCAGGATCAGGTGACCGCATTAGTCTAGAGTCTGATGGAGATTTGTGATGGCAGAGAGTATGGTAGGAAGAAATCACATGGAGATCTAGCAAGGAGAGAGAGAAGCTAGGCTGAACTCAGTTAAATAACAGACATTCTGACAAGAAGCCTCTGAGGGCAAGCGCCCAGTGACCTAATGACCTCCCACGGGCCCCACTTTCTAGCTGCCACCCTAACATCAACAATTAACACAACACCTGAGGTTTAAGTGTCTACATGAGTTTGGAGAGCAAATCTGTAACCTTTGGACAACAATCACTGAGATGACTCTATGAGTTCATGCAGATCGTCTTCTGTGGGTCCCTTCATAGAAATCAGATCCAGAAGGAACTTTGTATATCATTTTGCCCAAACTAGCAATTCCTCACTGTTCATCAGGTTAAATCTCAAATAATTCTTCATCCGGAATGCCCAGCTTTCATAATCACCCTACTGTCCAGGATCCAGGTGCCTCTCTCTCTCTCTCTCTCTCTCTTTCTCTCTCTCTCTCACACACACACACACACACACACATCCTTCCACAGAAACTGTTATTCCCCCAATGATAAAGAACATTGTTACATGAAGTCCTTGTAATTCCAGCCAAAGCAAAGAAATATGTGCATTTCCCATTAGGTATTTTGTGATACTGAAAATACCTTCATCAGAAGAAGCAAGTTATTATTTTCAGAAACTCAGGGCATTTGGCAGCAACAGTTTATAAAGTATTGCCCCTTCAGACTTTCTCATATCTATCACATGTTTACCTAAGTATTTGCTCTCCTTTGTTGCTATTTAACTTTTCATGCCTGTGTCTCATCTCTTCAACTAGAAAACTACATTATTTCAGTTCAATAATTGCATTGCATACTTGTTTCTTTCCTCAAGGGCATCTAACACTGTAGCTCCCTCCTAGTTGGCAGTGGAAAATTATTTGTGGCTGGTTGACTGTAGGCTTTCATAATTCAGTTTGTGGTCGAGTATTGGTTTAGTGTAGAGAAATAATCATTCGAATTACAGTCAGCCCTGGCCTGTGAGATGTGTCGTGGCTTACCATTTCTTTTCATGAATTGTCTCCTGCTACAGAGTCCATTTTTTTTTTTTAAATAGAGTAGGGGAATTGGTGGTGAAGCAATATTCTTTGTATTATCAATGGGAATCAGAACTCTAAATGACATGAAGCATAAAGCAGTATGAATATCACTTACTACCACATAGCCAAATTGTGTTTCACAAAATTGTAAGATATGTTCTAAACTATCCAGAGATATTCCTGATCTACAAAGCCTTTCTCTTTCATTAGAAGTACTTAATAACAGTAGGAACAGCCAAAGAAGGGAAATCTCTTCTATGTGCATTCTCTTTTTACTTTTATTACCTTCACTTTTGGGATCAAATCAAAACCGTCATTGCATAAACTAGTGTTGCATAGTTTTCCCTGGATATCTTCCTTTTTTTTTTTTTTTTTTTGATAGGCAGAGTGGACAGTGAGAGAGAGAGACAGAGAGAAAGGTCTTCCTTTGCCATTGGTTCACCCTCCAATGGCCGACATGGCTGACGCACTGCAGCCAGCACATCACACTGGTGCAAAACCAGGAGTCAGATACTTCTCCTGGTCTCCCATGCAGGTGCAGGGCCCAAGCACTTGGGCCATCCTCCACTGCACCCCCAGGCCACAGCAGAGAGCTGGCCTGGAAGGGGGCGACCAGGACAGAATCCGGCGCCCCGACCGGGACTAAAACCCAGTGTGCCATGCCAGTGCCGCAGTCAGAGGATTAGCCTATTGAGCTGCTGCGCCGGCCCCTGGATATCTTCTAATAGTTTTACAGTTTTTCTCTATTTCATAGAGGTTATTTCTGCGCCTTGGAAAAATTGTACTTAACTCTTGAACAGTAAAATTAAAACTCAAAAGTCTACAAGATAAAAATTCATAACTTTGTGTGATCCCATTGACTCTTAAATCTATCAGTGTGATCAATTGTGAACTGAAATTGATCACTTGGACTAGTGAGATGGCATTGGTACATGCCACCTTGATGGGATTGTATTGGAATCCCTTGGCACATTTCTAACTCTATCATTTGGGGCAAGTCAGCTTGAGCATGTCCCAAATTTACATCTCCTCCCTCACTTTTTTTCACTCTTATATTTAGCAGAGATCACTTTTCAGTTAAAATTTAAACACCTAAGAATAATTGTGTGTTAATTACAGAGTTCAACCACTAGTACTAGAATAAAAAAATACTAAAATGAATAAAGTATTACATTGTACAACAACAGTCAGCACAAGAGGTGATCAAGTCACTGTTTCTCATAGCGTCCATTTCACTTCAACAGGTTTCCCCTTTGCTGCTCAGTTAGTTGTCACCGATCAGGGAGAACATATGATATTTGTCCCTTTGGGACTGGCTTAATTCACTCAGCATGATGTTTTCCAGATTCCTCCATCTTGTTGCAAATGACAAGATTTTGTTGTTTTTGACTGCTGTATAGTATTCTATAGAGTACATGTCCCATAATTTCTTTATCCAGTCTACTGTTGATGGGCATTTGGGTTGGTTCCAGGTCTTAGCTATTGTAAATTGAGCTGCAAAAAACATTAATGTGCAGACAGCTTTTTTGTTTGCCAATTTAATTTCCTTTGGGTAAATTCCAAGGAGTGGGATGGCTGAGTTGTATGGTAGGGTTATAGTGTCTGCTAATACTAACTGATAGAATCAAAAAGGGAGAGAATGATCCAACATGGGAAGCAACATACACAGCAGACTCATAGAATGGCAGATGTCCTAAATAGCACTCTGGCCTCAGAATCAGCCCTTAAGGCATTCGGATATGGCTCAAGAGCCCATGAGAGTATTTTAGGCATGGAAAGCCAAGACACTCTGGAAAAAAAAAAAAAGAAGAAGAAGAAGACCTAAATGAAAGATCTCTGTGAGTGAGATCCCAGTGGAAAGAATGGGGCCATCAAAGAATGAGGTACCTTTGTCTGAAGGGAGGAGAGAACTTCCACTTTGACTATGACCCTGTCAAAATAAGATCGAAGTCCACGAACCCTCAAAGCTTCTATAGCCTTGGCAACTCATGACTAGAGCTTAGGGAGATTACTGACGCCCTAAACAAGATTGTCAAATTGTTAAATCAACAATAGGAGTCACTGTGTACTTATGTCTCACATGGGATCTGTCCTTAATGTGTTATCCAATGTGAAGTAATGCTATAACTAGTACTGAAACCATAATTTTACACCTTATGTTTCTGTGTGGATGCAAACTTATGAAATCTTTACTTAGTATATACTGAATTAATCTTCTGTATATAAAGATAATTGAAAATGGAAAAAATCTTGGTGTTAAATTGGAAATTGCATAGAAATTTAATCAATTTTTTAAAAATGTCATGTAGGATCTCTGTCCTTAATGTGCTGTATATTGTGATTTAATACTATAACTAGTACTGAAAGAGAATTTTTCACTTTGTGTTTCTGTGTGGGTGCATACTGTTGAAATCTTTTCTTAATATATACTAAACTGATCTTCTGTATATAAAGAGAATTGAAAATGAATCTTGAAGTGAAGCAAGGGGAGAGGGAGCAGGAAAGGGGAGGTTTGAGGGTGGGAAGGAAGTTAAGGGGTGGGTGGAAGCCATTGTAATCCATAAGCTGTAGTTTGGAAATTTATATTCATTAAATAAAAGCTTTAAAAATAAAAAAGAAAAAAATTCATAACTTTTATGCAACATATTAAGTTTGCAAGCTTTCTAGAAATTCTTTCTCTGTAAGATTTTGATGAGAATAACTACAAGGTAAAATCATTATGGCAAATTTTACTGGTGATACCAACGTGTCACCTGTAATTATCTGAAAACGAGAGAGAGGGAATATCAGTGAGGGATATGACATTGTTATGCATAAAAGAGCAGGAGGTCTTTGCTTGGTTGGTTAAATTGCATAGTCTTTCTCAAGAGGTAATTGGCTTAAAATAGCATCTTCCTATGTTTTCCTATTTTGAGATTCCTAGGCTGGTAGTAAGAATAATATGAAAGTCCCCTGTTTTATAAAAGGGGTGGATTTCCGTCGTTAATTCCTTTAAGCCACAAGAAGGTCGTTTACTGAAAGCAGCAAAGTACTTGATTTCTTTTCACAGAAAGGGTCCCTTTGCCTGGGTAACTTGCTGAGTGGGAGTGAAGATTGTAGGCGTAATTACTCCACCAGATAGAGCTGAAGCAAAATTTAAACTGATCAGGTCTAGATAATATTTCCTTTTGTACTCTATTTCCTCAATATTGAGATTGATTGTCACTATTGGGAGTTAGCATACATAAGGAAAATCACTAAATATCACACAAAGAGTACACTTGGGTTTATTTACTGAAAACACTAACAAACCTTTAAATACACAATGATGTACAACTTTCCTTTACAACATAATAATCAACCTTCGTGTTTACACATTCTTGATGTTTAGTGTCTACAAGTTTTTGAGATAGATTGGGAACACATTAGTTTATTATAATGGTAATACACAATTTTGTTTTTCTCTTTTCTTTAGGATTTTGACCCCTTTCCAAACATGAGATTGACAGTATAATTTTCACGAATATTGAAGCATAACATTTTTGTGTATGTTTGTTTGTTTTGTATTTTCTGTTTGGCTAAGCTTGTGGCTTCTTTGTCATTGAATCAAAGTGGAAGCCAAAAAGCTTTTCTTGAAAGTCAGTTGGAAGCTCTTGACAAACCTGTAAGAATTTCAGTCGATGAGAGGTCTCCCACCCCCAGACTGACTGTGCTCAGCTAAGATACCTTATTTTCAGCACCAGCACGTCACCAACAAACAAAAGTTTGAATATAAACTCCCTTCAGGCATCTCTCCCATCAGACTTTAAATCTTTAGAGATTCAGTTCTCAGTTAGCTGCCCAGCCTTGTTTGCTCTTTGCTGGAAGAATTTAGTCATACCTACTCTCAAATCTCCCTAATGATTGTCTGAGAATGTTTCTTATGTCAAATTTTGATTCACCGTCTTCCAGTCAATAGGCAACTGTAGCAACAACTCTCCTTCCTTACCTTTACATAGAGCTTTTGTGCTGCATAATCATATTTAATTTTGCCAAGCATATTGCTGTGATATCAAGTTTGCAACGTTTAAGGCAAAATTCCTTAAAAATTGTATTGAACAGCCAAAATGTTAATGGCTTAGGTTCAAATATTTAATGGCTAAATAAATTAGTTTACAGCAATTTAAAATATGTAGTTTTCCCAAGAATTTATCAAGTACTATAAGAGCAGCTTAAAGACTATCAGCATGTTAAGCATTTTAGAATAATTATTTTATATTTGTTTCTATTTAATGAGTTGAGATTCTTATCAAATCAACTGCAAAGGCATAATCCAAATGCTAATAGACATATTGCAAACTTTCTCAGTTTTTTTTTTTTTTTGCTAAATGCTAGAAACCATTTGTAGAGCTACTATTTTCTTGAAAAAAAAAAACTTACCCCAATGAGTATATATGGAACTTTTTCTATTGAAAAAGTCTCCCATTTGCTTTAAAAGCTAAAGGATATTTGAAATTATATTATTCTAAAGCAAATTAGTTTAAAAGTATTGTATTACATATGATTTTCCCAAATAGACTTTATTTGTTCAACTGTATTACCAAATTATCTAATACTCATAATGCTCCATAAATTGCTATACATTTGAAATGTGAGTGATTTTAATTATAAGAAATTACTAAAAATGGAATTGAAACTATATTTTCAGAAGAGCAAACCTTTCCTCTTTTATCTCATTTTAGTTATCTTTTGCTTTTTGTTTCATATTGCACTCTGAATCTTTTAGTGCAATTTTTTTGTTTTTATGGTGCTGTTTAATGGTTTTTAAGATTTTTTTTTTTTTTTTTTTTTTTTTTTTTTTGTATTTTGAAAAGCAGAGCAACAGGGGTAGAGAGAGAAAGAGAGAATATCTTCTGTCTGCTGGTTCATTCTGCAAATGGCTGCAATGGCTGGGATTGGGCAAAGCTAAAGCCAGGCCCTGGGAACAACATCTGGGTTTGCCATGTGGGTGGCATGGGCATTATACATGGTACCATGCGAGGTACTGACACATGTGTATATTATAGAATGAGTAAACAGTTTAAATATCATATAAGTTACTTCAAATATTTATTAGTTCTTTGTGGTGAGAACATTTGAAGTTTTTCTTTCAGCTATTTTGAAATATGCAATATTATTACTGACTATACTCACCATGCTGTATGTTAGAACATTAGAAGTTCTTTTACTATCTAACTGAAACTTTCTATCTATTGATAGTCTATCTATTGATAGACTTTCTACTTTCTCTACTTTCTCTCTACTTTTCCTCATCTACCCTTACACTCTGCAATCTCTGGAACCATCATTCCACATTCAAATTACATGTACTAGGTTTTATTTTATATTGCACTTTTATTTATTTGAAAGAAAAAGTTACAGAGTGAAAGAGATCTTCTATCTATTCCTTTACACTCCAGACGTCTGCAATGATAGGGTTAGAAATCAGGAGTATGGCACTCAATCCAAGTCTCCCACATAGGTGGTAGAGACCCAAGTATTTGGGCCATCACCTGTTGCCTTCCAGGATGTACATTAGTGGGCAACTGGAATAAAAAGTGGAGCTAGGACTTGAACCCAGTCCACTATTATATGTGATGTGGGCATCTCAAGCATTGTCATAATAATGCACTACCACCCACCCTTATGATTCTTACCTTAAAATGAGATCATATGGCATTTGTCTCTCTTTAAACTTTAAATAGTTGAAGATGATTAGTTTCCTGAAAATATGGCTATTATTAATCCTGTTCACCAATCTCTGTGTCACCAGAAACTAGAAATAGTGCTAGGCATCGGGGATCAATAAAAAAATTGTAGAACAAAGTACCAAAGAGAAATAAGTGAGAATCATCTACCCAGTGATTCAAAGACTGTTTAGAAAACAGATTAAAAGCATAAAGTCTGGTTCTGTGGCATAATGGGCTAAGCCTCCCCCTGCAGTGCTGGCATCTCATGTGGGCACTGGTTCATGTCCCAGCTGTTCCACCTCTGATCCAGCTCTCTGCTATAGCCCAGGAAAAAGTAGAAGATGACCAAAGTTCTTGGGCCCCTGCACCCATGTGGGAGACCCAAGGAAGCTTCTGGCTGCTGGCTTCAGATTGGCTCAACTCTGGCTGTTGCGGCCATTTGGGGAGTGAACCAGCAAATGGAAGACCTTTCTCTGTCTGTCTCTCTGTGTGACTCTACCTCTCAAATAATAAATAAAATACTAAAAAATAAAAGCATAATAATTAAATTCTATATTATTTTGCATGCAGCATAGTAGCTGACAAAAAGCAGGCACTTAACATTTTGTATTTATGCATTGATTTTAATTTGTATAGTTCAAATAAAATAATAAGACTGATTAATAATTACATAATTACATAATAATATATAGTGAAAGAATAAAAAAAAGTCATTCACAGAAATTAGAAATCATGTGACTAAATTATTCCCAGTTCATAAAAAGAACCCCAGACCTAATCTCAGTGTCTTCCCAAATATTTCGCCTTAGGGGAATTGGGATTTGAAACCAATCTTCAGATAGTCTCCAGCATTTTTTGACTTGTTTCACCATGATAGCTCAATGGAAGTTTTTAATGGAGATAAAATAAACAATCCCCAAGTATGATAATATTAAACTCCCTATTCAGATGATTATTTATGAGTATTTCAAAAATAATGCACTTAATTTTTTAAAAGATTAATTCTTTTAAGAGTAGAGTGACAAATGGTGGGACACGGGGAGACAGAGAAATATCTTTCAATCACCAGTTCACTTCCCAAATGTGTGCAACTGTCAGGGGTAAGCCAGACCAAAGCCAGGAACCAGAAATTCCATTCAGGTCTCTCCTGAGGGTGGTAGGAACCCAAGTACTTGGCTATCGTCTTCTGTAGGAAGCTTGATTGGAAACATGGAGCAGCCAGAACTGGAACCAGGTAGATATCCTCAGCTCAGGCTTAAGCATTGCAATACACCACCACCACCACCCCCACACAAAGAGAATGTGGTTTAAGTGTCATGATAGAATCAATTCTGATGATTTTTCTTTACTTGTTCTTTTATTTATTTGAAAGGTAGACAGACACAGAGAAACAGAAATTTTCCACCCGCTGGTTCACTTCCCAAATTCCTGCAACTTCCAACTGGGCCAGGCTGAAGCCAAGAGCCCAGAACTTCATGTAGGCCTCCCTCATAGGTGGCAGGGACCCAAGTACTTGAGCCAATACCTGCTGCCTCAAGGGTACATGTTAGCAGAAGCTGAAATTGGGAGCACTCTGACATGAGGCAGGTGTCTTAGGTGATGGATTATCTGCTATGCTAAATGCTCATCCCTAGAATGCATTATTAATATGTCAAATATTATATTTGGGATATTAATACTTAATAAACTTAATATTTTATGTTCAAAAATTTAAAAATTCTTGGACATGAACACTGGTCTGCAAAGTCAAAAGAGTGAAATTTAAAAAGTGAATAAATGTCAAGGCTATATTGTCTTTTTCTAGATATTTGAAGTTAGTAATACCAACATTAGATCTTACTGTAATCATTGATGAAGGACATTAAAATCAGTAATATGTAACCAGAAATTAAAATTTCTAGACTTGCCCTTTCAATTCTCTATCAACTGTATACAACTATTGGAAACAATGGTTATCTTTACATCTCATCTCTTATCTTACATTTAATGAAAATTTTTGCACAAAGTTTTAAAAAATGATGACTATCTTTTATTTTGTATGATATAGCATACCTGTTACTCCTGGAGTGGTCTTTCAAGTTTCAGAGAGAACAGATGGAATAGAGAAAACAGATGATAGATTAATAGATTCATAGTGACTTTGATTGTGGTATATACTAGGTCATTTTAAACAGGTGATTTTTTGGTACAGAATTCATCATATCTGTTTACCCTACCATTAACTCTTTATGTCCTTCATTGATACCATGCTTATCCACCTCAGAGCTCCTAAATGGAAACTAACTTTGCCGTTAATCATTATTCTACCATGAATTAAGTTTATTTAACATGCATATATATTTTCTAACTATATGTACAAATGCTCTTAAACTTGAGATGAGATTGTATCCTAATAAGTATATTATAAGTGGAAAAAGCAATAACTAAAAATGCATTCAATATACCCAATCTAGCAAATATCATAGTCTACCCTAGCCTGCCACAAATATGCCCAAAACACTCATTTTATAGTTGGGCAAAGTCAGCAAAAAATGAAGCCTATGTAATAATTCAGCATTGAAGATCTCATGTAATTTATTGAATGTCTGTATAAAAAACATTGGCAACTCCACACGTGCAAGGATATCAGTTGATTTTCCCCATAGTCACATGCCTGACTGGAAATATGTCTCACTGCTACAGCTCAGCATGATGAGAGCTTCATACAACATGTCTGTAGCCTGGGGGAAAGTAAAAACTAAAAATTGGAAGAACTGTTTCCACTGAATGTATATTGCTTTTGCACCATCAAAGATGAAACATCTTACGTTGAGCCATTGTAAGGCAGGGAATATCTGTATTTAACATAAGCAGTCATTATAATCAATTAAACCAAGAGAGATGAATATGCTATTAATCTGTGTTCATACTATTTTTTAAAGATCTATTTATTGATTTATTTGAAAGCAGAGTGACAGAGAAGGAGAGACAGAGTGAGAGGCACCATCCATCCATTAATTCACTCTTCAAATAGCCAAAGTGGCTGGAACTGGGCCAGGCAGAAGCTAGGAACCAGGAACTCCATCTGGTTCTTCTGTGTGGTTGGTTTCCAGGCACATTAGCAGGGAGCTAGCTGGATTGGAAGTTAAGCAGCTAGGATTCAAACAAGCACTTGATATGGGATACAAGTATCCCAGGCAGTGGCTCACTCTGCCGTGCCACAACACCAGCTACTTATTGCTATTTTATGAAATGACAACTTTTGGCCCCATTACCTTATCTGTTTCAAAATGTTCTGCTACCCCATTACTTCCTCTGAAATCACTATCTAAACATACTTTGCATTTTAAAGCATTTATTTTGTTAAAATTGTTTCTACTTCTATAACATATTGAGTCAATTTACAATTGAGAAAACTAAGGCATTGAGATTCTCATGGCTCATAATTATTCCTTGTGTATCTGCTGTGGTCTAGGTACTTTGCTCCACTGTATGCTTGTTTATAGATCATTCAGGTGGGAAATATAACACATGACTAGCCGTTCACAACAGAAAAGTACAAGAGTTAACCTATATCACAATTTAATCAAAAGCATCTGAGAACACCAAATCATTTTCCTAGTCAGGTAGCTTTTCTTAAATACGTAGGGACAAGGATGTCAATAATACTCACTAAATTAAGTCATAAAATTATGAAATAGTTAAGTGGGGAAAGAGTTTGCACTACTGATAAGAATATTTCTGATAAGTATTCTTGAAGAAAAATATAAATTCTCAACTGCAGGACACTCAGTGCCATTTAGTGGATATTGTGACACTCTTTTTGCAATTTTTTTCATTTCATTGGTATTAATGTACTCATTTTCTATTTTGTTTTGAATAATAAATATGAAATTCAATATTGTACTTTTGAAATTCTTCATAAGTTTTTTAAGCTCTTATTTAATGAGTGCAAATTTCATAGATACAACTTTAGGAATATAGTGGTTCTTACCTGTATGCCACCCTCCCACCCCCACTCTCCCATCCCACCTCACACTCCCTCTCCCATCCCATCCCATTCTTCATTAAGATTCATTTTTAATTAATTTTGCATAGAATACACCCTCCATACTAAGTAAAAATTTTAACAGTTTGCACTTACAAATACACAGTGTAAAGTACTGTTTGAGAACAAGTTTTTCAGTTTATTCTCTTAGTAAAACTAATTAAGGACAGAGGTCCTACATGGAAAGTAAGTGCACAGTGACTTCTGTTGTTAATTTAATGATTGACACTCTTATTTATGACGTCAGTGATCACCTTTGGCTGTTGCTTTGAGCTGCCAAGGCTATGGAAGGTTTTTGTGATCACAAACTGTCAGTATTTAGACAAGGCCATGAGCAAATTGGAAATTCTCGCCTCTCTTCAGAGACAAGTACATCCTTCTTTGATGGCCCCTTTTTTCCACTGGGGTCTCACTCATAGAGATCCTTCATGTAGGATATTTTTTGCCACAGTGTCTTTGCTTTCCACTTCATAAGTTTTTGACTAAATATCTAATGATAACTGAATTAGAATATTTTCCATGACTATACTTCTAAGAAATCAGCTATTCACTGACTGTTTTGAAATAAGAGTATATTAAAATTGAATTTTTCAATATTCATTTCATGTGGTTGTAGGCTGAGGAGCAAGACGAAACAAATATTTCTAAGGCTGTACAATGTGAATGTGAAAGAGGAGACCTATCATGATGCTACTTTAATTTTTTTCATTTTCATTTTTTGTTTTTAAGGTTAATGAATTTCATTTATTTCATATATATAGATTAGAGATTTAGGAGCCTAGTGATACTTCCCCACAGGCTGCCCTCCCACCCACGCTCCCACCCTCCTTCCTTCTTCCTTTCGTATTCCTTCATTTAATTTTTACAATAATCTACTTTCAGGTTATTTTATTCTCATAAGACCAACTCTACAATAAGTAAGGAATTCAACAAATAGTAAGAAGAAAAAAATGTTGCTCTTCACAGTAGAGAAAAGGGCTATAATAATCACTGAATCTCAAAATATTGATTTCACTAACACACATTACATTTTTTATACTCTATTGGTTACCATAGATCAAGGGAAGTATATGGCATTTTCTTTTTGGGACTGGCTTATTTCACTAAGTATAATGGTTTCCAATTATATACATTTGTTGTAAAAGACAAGATTCCATTCTTTTTTTAAACTGCTGAGTAATGTTCTACAATGTGTATATGGCACATTTTCTTTATCCAGTCATTGGTTGATGGACATCTGGGTTGATTCCATATCTTAGCTATAGTGAATTGAGATGCAATAAACCTGGGGGTACAGATAACTGTTGTACATGCTGATTTCATTTTTTCTGAGTAATGTTTTAGCTTAAATGGCTTAATTCTTTTCCTTAAAGGAAACTGTAGTTGTTTGTAGCCATTAACTGATAAAATGGCCAGTTGGCAACCTTGGCAAGATAATCTTTTAAAATTATTTATTATTTCTTTGAGAGTATGACAGAGGGAGAAAGAGTGAGAGAGCCACACACAGTCCATCTGTTGGTCCATTTTTCAACTGCTCACAATAGCTGAAGGACAGGACAGAAGCTGGGAGCCACGACTCAATCCTGGATTCCCATGTAGTTGGCAGGGACCCAACTGCTGCACCCAATATTGCTACCTCCCAGGATCTGCATTAACAGGAAGCTAGAAACAGGAGCTTGATACAAGGATTGGGCCCAGGGACTTTAATGTGGGATGTAGACATCTTAAATGCTAGGTGAGCTCATCCCAATCTTTCTCTCTCTCTCTCTCTTTTTTTTTTTTTTTTTTTGCTTGAGTCACTCTTTTTTTTAAAGTAAAGAGGTCAGTATTCCAAATATAGTCTTTATTGACTTTTTAAAATTACTTAGTCCATGTTTATGTTGCTATATTATTCTCTTGAAGAAAACTTTTAGTAATACTTCTTGAAATGCATGTTTTATAATGACTTTTTTTCTTCTATTACTACTCAAAAACTGTCACATTTTTTCCAATATGTAACTACACAAATTGGTATATAACATTGCTTTGAAATTAGAGAAATGTTGATTATCCATAAACAAAATTCTTTTGAAAATGTCAGAAAAACAGAATAGATTTGATAACAAAATTGAGATTTGAAAATAGTATGTAACTGTTGTTTGATTAGTCTGATTTTATTATATAATAAAATTAAATAAAAATCAATGAACTAATAAGGATGATAATTTGTTGAAATACATTAGAAGTTTATGGAAAAATTCATTCAATTAGCTTTGCGGAAGTGAAAGTTTGATCCATAAGGACAAAGTCAATATAATATCCACTTGATCTTAGCAAAGCATTTGAGGATGATCATAATTAGTTGAAATTAATTTTTGTATTGGAAATTGACACCATTTCCTGTACTGAAAATATCACAACAACCTGAACAATATGATAAATGTTTTGTAATAAATGCCATTATCTAAATTCCCCTCAGAATTTTGACACAAAAAGTAAATTATGAACATACATGCTTTATAGACACTCTGGGATGTAAAATTGTTCCTTTACAATTTGAACACTCTTGATCTATTTAGAAAATGAGCAAATACCCTTCGACTGTGCTGTGCATTACAAAAAGTTGCATAGTTTGTTGGATTCTTCATCATTTTGTCGTCTTCTATATTAAACAGACTTGGTAAACTAGAAGGGCTCAATAATTGATTCTGTTCTATAAATTACTTTTCAGGGAAAACCATATTAGTCATATATGTAATGACAAATTGAATTGTCAGAATTTTAAAAAATTATGTGAAAATTCTGTTACTAAACCACATGACCAGTTCTTATAAAGAAATCCCTTACTATATAGTTGGAGAATTTACTTGATTTTTATTTTTTAAAAAAAATAGCCTACATATGTATATATCGGCTAATTTCTGAAAGAATATCAATTCCTTTTATGTAAATCACAGATACTGGCAAGTAATGAGCTAATTAAAACAATCATTTAGTATTGATGTTATATCAACTAACAGTAAAAAATAAATGCATAAGAACCGATAATAAATAAAAATATAAATAAATAAATAAATGCATAAGAACTGATAATAAAATCCAATATTACTAAAGTTTGTATCTATAAACTTGTGAATATAAGGATAGTGATTATTTCATTTTTGTGAATATAATAGTAGAAATTTTAATTTATGCAGGAGAATTAGGATATTTTAGAGTAAAATATATTTAAGAAAAATGCTTCATTCATGTAAGCAATGGAAATGAGTAGATTATATAATTTATAATATGGTACTTTATTGGACATAAAAGTATTTTATGTTAAATATTTTAGTTAAATAATACAGTGAAAAGTCTTTTTAATTGTGGCTTCTGTGCTTCATGCACATTAAGCAGTTCAGGGAGAAGAAGCTGACTGGGTTGGTAAGGTTTCTGGATACCACACTAAATGGTAAAATACATCATAAACAAATATAGAAAACAAAATTTGCATAAGAGATAACAGAGCTATTATTAATTAATTAAATAAGTCTATCCTGAAGGAGGAAATAGAAGTCCATCTAGACCCTGAGAAAATAAATAAATGCTTCTCATGAGCCTGAGAATAATGCAGAATAGATATCATTGAGGCTGTGTAAATAACATTTAACAGTGTAACATGGAAATTCCTGATTAAAAGAGGTGATCTCTAGGCTAGTGAGCTTTGCTGTTACCTGGTGAGCAATGGCCCTGTGTAGCAGATGTTATGGGCTAGATGGCATTAAACTTGTTCCCAGCCATCTTCCCCTTGGCTGCATTCACTCTACAGCCAATGAAGCTGCTGCTAATCAGGATTCAGTTACAGCTTATTACATTCTTAATAGATGAAAAATGTCTATGAAAAGAAAACTTAGGCCCACACAAAGGAATCCTGCTGTGAAATGGAAGTATAGGAAACACTGTGAGAGAAAGGCAAATACTGTCAACAGACCTTTAAAAATGCTACTAGGAGTGGGTAGCTTGTCACAAGGAGTTTATCTGTCCTAGTCAAGTGGTTTGTGAATTTCCATTGAATAGTTGGATCCATCACACCGTTAAATATTTGAATTAAATAATGGACTTTCTTTGTTCCTATTTCATGCTCAATCAACTTTTTACAATTATAATATGTATTCCTCTGTAGCTTGTTACATTGAAACAATATAATATGTAGAAGGCAGGGCTAACGTGAGGATATAACTCACTCAATTATACTTTTTGTTATGTTTAATTTATTAGCATTATGTTTTGAGTTGTCTTTCTGAATCCTGTTGACATTTCTGTAGTAATAGGATAATATCTCAGCCCATGAACAACATATTGACATCCTATAAGATGTTACAATCTTATCCCAGTTCCATGCAGACACTGTGTATGTGTGTATGTTCAATGTGATATCAACATCCCAAAGGATTTTTTGTAACATGTAACAGACTGATTCCATAAACAATATGGATGATAAAACATGAGGGACTAAAAAAGATGATTTTCACATAGAATTACAATGATGTTGCTTTTCATCTTGTTGCGTTCCCCAAATGTTCATTAACATACAGTAAGAGAAACACTATGGCATATATGTAAAAGGAATACATAAGTCCATATAATACATGAAAGATTGCCAGTCTCCTTTAGGAATACATTGATAATAGAGTGGACATTGTCACACAAGAGGCTTAGACAAGAAGTGATGCTTTGAATATTGTCATTATACTATGAAATAAAGTTAAACAGCTTCCTTACCCCATGTACATTTATACAATACAGACACAGCATAGATTTCAGAAAAAACTTGCAACTAAAATTAAACATTTAAAACATATAATGGGGGAAATAACTGTATAATATTTAGTAATGAAGACCTTCCCAAGTAAGAACAAAAAAATATGTATAATGACATAATATGTACTATGCCATAATATGTATAATGACAGTTGATTAAATAAAAATAAAATAGTATCAAACACAAAATATAATCTTAAAATACAAATAACAAGTAGGAGGAAAAAATATTAGCAACCACAATTGACTTGAATTGTTATTTATGTAACAACTAGAGAAACATGACCCAATAATGGATAGCCAAAAAATAAGAGCAAATAGTTTGAAGGTAAAAATAATTCTAAAATTTCTAAAAAGTACATCAAAATTTATTTGACCTCACTAGTATTCTAAGAAATATAATGAAGCAATAATATGTTGACTATTGTGATAATTGTTCATATATTATTTGAATACAAACATTTTTACTTAAGAGTTGATGTTTTTGCAAAAGTTTCAATGTTTTACTCATGCCAAACACCAGTGAATGAAAGCTACAGAGATATAATGTGAAGAGTGTTTTTTGTAATACATAAACATAATTAGCATTTAAGTCCATGTTCACCTTGAAGGCTGGAAGGCCGTCTATCCATGATGCTGTGAAAGGGAATGAGGCATAAGATGATAGTGGTCTCTCAGATTATATGATTCAGAAAGAAATAAAGAGTGATTCAATTATACATAATACTTAAGCAATCGCCTACCACACAGATGTCATCTGCTATGTTGTTTGGTATGACTCGAGCTTTCTTCACTCTTTTGAATATGACATTACTATTACTAGAAAAGAAACTGGGTGTTACATTTAAATATGTTCAAAACATTGTACAAACTGGCCTTTCTTACTTAGCCCATTAATAGTGAATACCTTTTTATAGTTCAAAGGAAAAACACGTACTAAATTTTCTAAGTTTTCTAGCTTTAACAATGGAAACATTAAAAGACAATTACTAGGAACTACTGTGATGTAAAAGAGAGCCAAAATGTTAGTAACACTTTGTTGTGAATAACATAGAAACTTTTGATTTACTTGAGTTAAAATAGATTAAATTGTCCTTTTCAAGCATTCAATATAACCATAAATTTGCATTTCTAAATTCTGGTATTTATAATACTACTTAAATATTTTTCATAGCAATAACTCCATTGTATAATTTTAGAAACTACTCCTTTTCTTCTAGCTCTCAATTTATAATACAATTTTGAGAACTCAATATCGTCTAACTTTGACTGTCACAAAACTACTTGCAATAGAGAAACTATGCTAAATTTTCTATAAAGTTAAATATGACCAACTATCTATGTTGTAATATATCCATTCCTAAAAGTAGATTAAATTGTTATTCTCAAGCAGTCAGCTAAGAAATGAATTTGCAATTTTAAGTTGCAAATAATTTTACATGTAAAAATTTAAAGGTTAACATGTTAAATTTAAAGTTTAAATTTTAGTAATTTTCCTGGGAAATTATACCATGTAAATATTACTGTGCAAAAAACAGTCCTCTTTTCCCTTATATTACTAATGAGAAACATAATTTATGGTAAATAGTTTGGACCTTGTGTTTATGAAGTACACACATAGATTCAACAGAACACTTTATATTATCCTAGCATAATTATGTTACAATGTTTTTTAAATAAAAAATAAAATAATCTCTTTGTTTTTAGTAGTTTTGGTTTCTTTAAGTGATTATGTTTTCAATTTTTGATTATTGTCATTACTACTTAGCTGTCCTGATTTAAGCACCTACACACAATACTTAATGAATTAACTATATTAAAACATAATTTTTAAAGGTTTACTTGAAAGGTAGAGAGAAACACAATGAGACATACAGAGATATTCCACCTGCTGTTTACTCCACAAGTCACAACTCCACCTAGGTCTTTCATGTGTGTGTCAGGGACCCAATCGCTTGAGCCATCCTATCCTGTCTTGCAGGGTACCCACCTGCTGGAAGCTGAAACCACAGAGCAACTGGGACTTGAACCCAAGCACTTTTATATGGAATGTGGGAGCTCCAAGTGACATCTTAATCTATTGTGGAATAGATTTACATTTACATTTCTATTCCATCTATTGTCCCATTGACATCTTAATCTGCTACACCACAATTGTAACATAATTTATATTTATAGAACTATAACAAGATAACATATAAATTGAATAAAATGTATATAAACCCTATATGTTAGTAATATAAATTGCAGATATCAAAGTACATAATATGTGTTTACTTGCTCTATTTCCTATAGAGAGATTTATGTAAATTATTACCTATACATACCTAAATTGTACACTCTGAACCCATACGCACAGATTAAGAACCTTAGACTTATTTAACTTTTTTAACCTTTTAATATATATTTAAATTATTGCATTATTTTGTAAGAATGTTCATAATGTCAAATTTTTCCTTTTAAATTGTCAATCCTGTTATCTATGAAAACATGTAAAAAATCTTAAAAGTTTTTAAAAAGTGCCAGAAATACCTTTCATACAAGGCTTTAGGGAGAAAAGATCACCATTTGTTCACCCTTTCATTCATGTAACAAATATTTATTGTCTACCTTATGCTAGTCAGTGCTCAAGGCATCTGGAATACATCATTGAATAAAATAAAGAATACTTTGGATATAAATCTTATGTTTTATGAAGGGATGGGGATCAGTAGAAAATAAACAAACATAGTAATTCAGAAAATGAGATATAGTGTGTCCAGTGGGAAATTACCACCTGTGGGTTTATGAGACCTACCACCTGAGTTTGTATGGTCTACTAACTAAAACATCTTTTTTTTTTTTTAACATATTCAAATAGTTGAAAAATTTCATACAGTTTGTAACAAATGAACATTATATAAAATTAAAATTCCCATGACCATAAATAAAGTTGTTTTGGAATATAACCATGATTATTGGTTTAATTATTCTTTAGAACTATTTTTTATTACATCTGAGTAGTTGGGTACTTAAGACAGAGACCACAAGACCTGGAAAATCTAAAATATTTACTTCCTGATCCTTTGTAGAACATGTTTGCCAATTCTTGCATTAAAGACTTACTAATACTTTACCTCTCTCCTGGAATTCAGTTAATAAATATTTAAATAGATAAATTCATTGATTTCTAGATCTCAGCTCACTGATATATTATTTTGCTAAAAGCTTTCCCAAAATGATATTCAAGCTTTGGAGTGGTGTCTAGTAAGTAGCTTAAAGAAAGCACATCAGATCTCCTAAGTGTCTTCTTTTACAGATATATTCCTGTCATATAAATGCAAAATTAAAAATATGACTTGCATTCAACTAGCAATTATAGAGCTCTTACTATGAGCCAAATACTTTAGCTACATTATTAAATTCAATTCTCAAAGTGATCCATTGAAATATATATTTCTATTTCCATTTTGTAGACAAAGACAACTGAGTTGAAGGAAATTTAACTGACTTGTCCGAGGTCAGATTATACCTAATGTGTGGGTAAGCCGTGATTAAATCATAGTGTCTTGACTGTCAATCTAGTGTGTGCCTTCTAGCCCAGAGTTATTTCTATTTCATACATTATATGGAATATTGGTTTTATAGCTCCAGAATACTGCTTAGCAATCAAGCAACACAAGTTAAAGTAATATCAGCAATTTGAGTTGAAAGAGTATGGATTCCCATCTGAGTCCAGAATGAAATGAATAAATCAAGATTATTTTATTGGCCAGACACTGTAAATGAGAATGCTTCTGCTTAATGATTTCAACTCTGTTTTTTTTTTTTTTTATCATGACAACAATGTGTGTAGTTGATAAAACTCAAACCGCATCTTAGCATTTTTATGCTTATTACTCGGGATATTATTACTACTCACTCTGTAAGCTAAATTTTAAAATGAATTTGTAGAATAGTTGAAGGAATGAAAGGACAGATAAGACCTTGCAAAAATAACCAGATGAGAGATTAAGGGTAGAGATGATAGCTTTATTTTTCAAGGAGTGCACAATAGACATTCATAGAGATAAAGATAAACTGTGTGCTCAGGGTAAGAACAGAGGACTCAAATCAACAGGCTGTATCAATGTAAATGGAATGAAGTAAAGCTACCATTTGGGTTTATCAAGAGCAGAAAGAGAAAGGAGGATGAGGTGAGGTTTATTTGAGAGTTGAAATAGTTGAAGAAGGATTTAAGGCTCTTCATTTTTAGGAAACATTACATATGTTTCTGTATGTATATTTAAATAATGAAATAGTACTGTAAAATTTTCCACTTTTGAGTTATTCCTGGATCTATCTTTCTGTTTTTTTTTTTAAGATTTTTATTTATTTATTTGTGAGGTAGAGTTACAGACAGTGAGAGAGAGAAACAGAGAGAAAGATCTTCCTTCCGTTGGTTCACCCCCCAAATGGCCACTATGGCTGGAACTACGCCAGTCCGAAGCCAGGAGCCAGGTGCTTCCTCCTGGTCTCCCACACGGGTGCAGCTGCCCAAGCACTTGGGCCATCCTCCACTGCCCTCCCGGGCCACAGCAGAGAGCTGGACTGGAAGAGGAGCAGCCAGGACTAGAAACCAGTGCCCATATGGGATGTTGGCGCCTCAGGTGAAGGATTAGGAAAGTGAGCCACGGCGCCGGCCCCTGTAACTGTGTTTCTAATTTTCCACTATTTTTTCTACAAATGGGATTTATAAAACACATCAAATTGTTAGCGAAGTGAATTGGAGACTAACTTACTAATTCAAAAACATTTCTTATGTCTTTGTATCAGGACAAGCTAGTTTGAGATCCTAGAAATAAAAAAAAAAATCATGATTTCTTTCCTTTGTAAGCTCACTTTTTATTGCACAGGAAGATAGTAAACTGCTTACTACATAATTTATTGTCTACTTAAAATTGTTCAAGATGTTACGAAGAAGAACTGCAGGGAGAATTGATCTAGTCAGAGGGTCAAACATGTAAGGGGGAATTGATCTACTCAGCATTGGATTTGTGAGCATGTGTTGTTTAGGTTAAGAAATTAACAATTAAGACTTGAGGCTGCCACTGTAGTGCAGCAGATTAAAGCCTTGGCCTGCACCACTGGTATCCTATATGGGCACCAGTTCGAGCCCCAGCTGCTCCACTTCTGATCCAGCTCCCTGAAAATGTGCCTGAGAAAGCAGCAGAGGATGGCCCAAGTCATTGGGCCCCTGCACTCATGTGGGAGACCTGGAAGAAGCTCCTGGCTTTGGATGGGCTCAGTTTGGGCCATTATGGCTCTTTAGGGAGTGAACCAGCAGAAGGAGACCTTTCTCTCTCTGTATCTACCTCTCTCTGTAACTCTTTCAAATAAATAATAATAAAAAAAGACTAGTGTATTAGTCCCTTTGTGTTGCTGTAATAAACTGCTTTAGATTCATAACTTATAAACTACTTATTGATTTTCACCATTCTAGAAGCTGGGAAAGTGAAGATCAAAGTTCTGGAAGATTTGGTGCCTGGTAAGGGCCCACTTTCTTGCTCATAAATGCCATGTTATAGTTGTTTCCACTCATAGTTGAATGAGTGGCCTCTCTCTTGCCTCTTATAAGAGCATTATCCTATTCATGAGGGTGTACCCTCATGACCTAATTATGTCTCAAAAGTCCCATCTAATCTTCATTTTGGAGGTTATGTTTTGACATAAGAATTTGACAGTAGACACAAAGAAATAGACCAGAACAAGAATTTTCTCTCTAAATGAGACTGCAATATGGCAGACAAAAGAATTTTTAAACAAATTCTAAATCTGGAGAGGAGGACAACTGTTCAAAGAACTGGAAAAAAATGAAAAAGTGAGTCAGGAATGTGAAGAAAAAAAAATGAGGAGCTAGGCAGAGGTGGGACTCCTTATGTCCTTTGGAAGCATGTTCATGATTTGATTTCTTTTATTTTTAACAATTTGAATTAAATGATTTTAAACAGAAGTATAATTTTTGGAGATATTTTTCTGAAGTTACTATTTAGCCTAGCAGTTAAATTGACCATATTCTCAATTACAGTATTTGGCTTCAATTCTCAGCTACAACTCCTGGATCCAACTCCCTGACAATGCAGACTTTGGGAGGAGATAATGATAGTTCAAGAAGTTGGGTTCTTGCCACACATGGTCATGGCTACTGCCCTAGACAACCCTAGCCAATGTAGACCTTTGGATATGAACCAGCAGATAGGAGTTTACTCTCTCAGTCCCTATACCTCTCTGTTCCTCTTCCAAGTTGAGTCTGAAATAAACAAATAATGGTATCATTAGGAAAAAAGAAGATTAACTGTAAGATATACTTAGATAATAGAATTGCGTATATCACATCAATTGAATAAAGAAGTTTAAGAATAATTCTGGTTTCTATAACTTGATTAATGAATGTTATGTTGACTGAGAGAGAACATTGTGTAAAAACCAGATTTTGCAGGACTTTTGTTGGGTTTTAAGATACTGAACTTGGTGAGTCTGTGGGATGTTTAGGTCAAGATGTCAAATCTTCAGTTGGATTTGAGACTGATGCTCAGAAGAAGGCACCAAATGTGATGATAGAAACTAGAAGTAAAAATAAAAGCTGATAATATAGGCTATTGTAGTGAGCTATGCAGGGATAGAATGATGAGAACTCACATAGCAGTTGGTTTTGAGGGGCTGTATTTACATCAAAGAACATGTAAATACTTAGATCAAGGAAGAAGAATATTTAAAGAAATCTTTTAGTAACATGGGGATTACTGGTCAATGTATAGACATATTTTTGTGGAAGGCTGCAGAGTGAAGATATATGTATTTTAAGCATAAATTCCAGATTAAAATATGCAGAAAAGAAATGTAAACAATTATTTCAAGAAATGTGACTGTATGAAGACAAGGAGTTTTGATAGTTGTGACATTGAAAGAGGTAATACCAGGAATGGAATATTTTAAGATAGAAGATACTAGAAAAACTGTATTTCAATATTTCTTAGTGTTATTCAGTAGAGGAGGGAGTGACTGGGCATTCAATAAAATGTCATAATCTAGTTTCCATTAAAAATTTAAATTGACATCTGTTGCACTGTAAAATTATATTGGTTTAAATGTCAAGTTACTTGGGCATCCAAAATAGAAGAGAAAGACAAGATAAGAAGGTATCAAGAATACATATTAGAAAAGGATCAACTTATTTTTATAACGTGTTGGAGTTATGTCATAACAAAGTTAAAATAGGCAATTCTGCAGATTCTGTACAAAACTTGTTACTCTAATAATCTACATAAGGAGCCACAAGGTGACAAAAAAAATGGGGGTAGAATAGACTTTTCAACAAATGGTGCTGGGGCAATTAGATTTCCATATATAAAAGCATTAAATTGAACTCCTATATCACATCATACACATAGAACTAATTCAGAGTATATCATTGATATAAATGTAATACCTGAAACTTGTAAATCTTTATAATAAAATTATAGGTGTAAATCCTTATATCTATGTACCTTATATATGACATGACAAGCATAAAATACAAAATGAAAAATAAGTTAGACCTCATCAAAACTATAAAAGTTTATGCTTCAAAAGGTATCACCAATAAAGTAAGAAGAAAATTCATAATATTAGAGAAAATAGATGCAAAGCTTGTATCTACTAAAAGACTTATATCCTATCTATCTGCCTGTCAATGGACCCTTTCAACCCAGTTTTAAAATACTCCAAGGATCTGAGTAGATATTCATTCAAAAAAGTTATTTAGCCAATAAACAAATAAATAGATGTCCATCATCATTACCTTTATTAGCCACCATGCATATCAACATGACAATGAGATGGTTCATGTGCATAAACACAAAAAACAAATGTGCAAGAGGATGTGGAGAAATTGGAACCTGTATTATCTGATAGCAAGGTACAATGATGTAGCTTCTCTGGAAAACCTCAAAAGGTTAAACAGAGTTTTCACATCACTCAAAAATCCCACTCCTTGGTATGTGCCCAGCAGAAATGAAATCATGTGCTCTACAAAAGTTTAAACACAAATGTTCATGGCAACATTAATTAAAATAGCCCAAGGCAGAAACAACTCAAATTTCTCTCAGCAGATGAGTGATTTAAACAGCATGATGTAAGTATGCAATGGCATATTATTCTGCCATAAAATTAATGGGGTACTGATACCTGCTATACAGTGATAAGCTTTATGAAATATGCTAAATAAAATAAGATAGGCACAGGAAATCAAGCACTGTATATTCCCATTCAAATCAATATCCAGAATAGGAAAATTTATAGAGACAGAAGGTTGATTAAATTTGCCAGAAATGAGAAGTAGGTGACTAAGTGGAGAATGGGAGTTCTTGTTAATGGGCACAGGTTTCCTTTTGTGAGAGAAAATACAATAAAATCAATTGTAGTTAGGATCAGATAATTTTATGAGTACACTAGAAATCATTGAATTGGCTACTTTAGGTGAATTACATGGTATGTGAATTATTTCAATAAAGCTATTATGTTAAAAGTAAAGAAAAATTATTTGTTAATAGTGAATACAGAGATAAGAGAACAGATGGGTTAGTTTTGATAAGATTTAGAATCAGTAGTTTAGGAAATATGGAAGATGAGTGTATTTTAAAGAATGCATGGTGAGGGAAGGAAGTAACAATAGAAGCCTAATTGTGAAGGAGCAACAAATAGAGGTTTGAGGTCACTGCCATGATCATATTGCTAAGTGTAAAATATACAAGGCCAGAGTCATAATATCTTATCAATTTTTGTTTTAAAATATTATGTGTAGTCTGATGGCATAAAGTGAGAATTGGATAAGAACATCTGATTCTACTATAAACTGAGTCTCTCCCTAATTACTTTGCGTCCATGGAAATCTGAAAAATCATTCTGAAACTTTGACCTATTTTGCATTATTTTCAGGTTTTGTGTTAAAAATAGGAGGGAAGGTTTTTACCAGGAATATCAGTAGAGGTCTTTACCAGAAGCATCGGTAGAGAAATCGGTAGAAAAATAAGACTAGAAAAACATGTTATCCATGAGACTTTTGTTTGAAGAAAGCATACCACTCTCCCATCCCTGCATTGGAGCCCATCCACAGCCATGGAGAATAAACAGTACCTGTCTAAAGCAAATAGTAAAGAACTTCTCAGGTTGTTTATAAGATGCATAAGTAAAGGACAGGAAGACTGCACAAACCAAATAAAATGAACTGTCAGTTTCACTCAGGGAAGCACTTAAGACTAGTTGTGCATATAAGCTGCAGCAACTCACTTACTCATAAAAATCAATAAGACTGCCACCTGGGTCATCAACAGAACCATTGCCAATGCAGAAAAGCCCTTCTGAACTTTCATAAAAATGCGGCAGAAGCCACATCCTTCATTAGACCATAGCCAAAACAAAGCTTTATTTTTCAGCTGGGAAATTATTAAGCATTGCTACAGCTTATTCTATCCACAAGAAGTGACTGTTTTCCCTTTAACACATTATTCTCTCTTAAATGATGTCACTTATTTGCTGGGATATTTTGTACAACAGAAAAAAACATGTATCAATGGAATAACATTTTCTGAATGAATTCTAATTTTGTGGTCACACCTCAAGTGAAATGCTTAACCAGTGTTAAATATGAAGTGTTACATACTTCAGTTCCCACAGTGGAATGTGAATTTAATGCTGTCACTATGACTGGCACTATGGCATAGCAGGTACAGCTGCCACCTGTGGTGCCTGCATCCCATATGAGGGATGCTTTGAGTCCCAGCTGCTCCACTTCCCATCTAGCTCCTTGCTCGTTCACCTGGGAAAGCAGTGGAGGATGGCCCACCTGCTTGGGCTCTTGCACTCACATGGGAGACCTGGATGAAGTGCCTGGTTCCTGGCTTCAGAACATCCCAGCTCTAGCCACTGTGGCCATGTGGGGAGTGAACCAGTAAATGGAAAACTCCTCTCTCTGTCCCTCCCACTCTCTCTCTGTAAACTAGCCTTTCAGGTAAATAAATGAATCTTTAAAAAATACTGTTAAGCTCACATAAGTGACTTCAAGTTTCATACTCTGTGCTTAAATTTTTGGACCTATACTAAAAAAAAAAGTCATTGGGTTGGATATTTAAAAGTTATTGGAAATGTTTACTGGACTATCATACTGAAATTTCCTCTAGGCTTTGAACAAATGATCACTTTACAATTTTTATTTATTGATTAATTTAAATTGAGATATTTGAATGACTGATTGATTGACAAAACAGAGATATCCTCAAATATCCACAACTGCCTGGACTGAGTCAGACTGAAGCCAAGAGCTAGGTAACTCCATCCAGGTCTCCCACATGGTTGGCAGAGACCCAAGTACTTGAGCATCATCTGCTGCACCCCTAGGAGAAAGTTGAAATTGGAAAAAAAGTCAGGATTGGAACCCAAACACTCCAGTATGGGATACTGGCATTGCAAATGGTGTATTAGCCACTGTGCCAATGGGCACTTCCACCTGCTTTTAAATCTCCCATATAGCAACAATATAAATGACACATTAATAAATGAAGTTAGCTTGTCTTAGGTCATATCCTCTATTTGAGGAATTCTATATTTTTTGGAATTCTATATTTTTGAAAGCTACTTATTTTATTTATATGAAAGAGGGAGAAACAGAGCCAGAGAAACAGATACTGAGACCTTACTTCCACTGGCTCACCCCCCAAATCCCAAATACTTATAAAATCTGAATTTGGGCCAGGCTGAAGGCCAGTACACAGAACTCAATCCAGACATCCTACACTGAGGCAGGGACTTGAGTTTTTATAACGTCACCACTGCTTCCCAGCATACACATTAACAGGAAGTTGAAATGGAAAGCAGAGTCTGGTCTTAAACTCAGACACTCCAGGATGGGATGGGGATGTCTCAAGTGGTATCTAAACCATTGGTTCTAATACCGGTACTCAGGGATACTGTATTTTTTGTTAAGATTTGCATTAGATCCCTCAAGCTATGATAACAAACTGCTATAGAGTGGGTGGCTTATAAACAGAATAAATGTATTTCCTACACAATTATGAATATTATGAAGTCCAAGATCAAGGCTCTGGAGATTTAGATTCTGGTGAGGGCCATCTTCTTGGTTCAATCCTGGTTCAAATATTATAGAGGATGAAATGGAAACCAAACACTTAGATATGGGAATTCAGCATCCTGAGTAGTAGTTTAATGTGCTGCACCACCGTAATCACCCCTCTAGGGTTATTTTTATGGGGGCAAAAATCCAGTACACAAGGGTCCCATCTGTATGACCTAATGCCCCCCAAAGACCCTGTCTCCCAGCGCCCCCTCCTATGAGGTAAAATTCCCTTCTGTATAATCCCATTTGTCAATTTTGGTTTAGATTACCTGTACTTCTGGGATCTTTTCCAAGAAGTCTTTGCATATGCCAATGTCTTGTAATGTTTCCCCAATGTTCTCTAGTATTTTTTGGTATCAGGTCCATTTTGGGTAGATTTTATTTGCTTATAGTATGTCTTGAGATCTGGTATTGTGATACCTCCTGCTTTGTTTTTGAAGTTTAAGATTGTTTTGGCTATTCAGGGTCTCTCTTGTTTCCCTATGAATTTTAGCATATTTTTTCTAGATCTGAGAAGAATGTTGTTGATATTTTGATTGGTATCACAATGAATCTATAAATTGTTTTTGGTAGTATGGACATTTTGATGATACTGATTCTTCCAATCCATGAATATGGAAGCTTCCTGTACTTGTTTCTGTCTTCTTCTATTTCTTTAATGTTTTATAATTTCCATTGTAGAGATCTTTGACATTCTTGGTTCAATTTATTCTAAGTTATTCAAATTTTTGTAGCTATTATGAATTGAATTGATCTTGGTAGTTTCTTCTCAGCTATGATTTTCTTTGTGTATACAAAGGCTATTTTATAGCCTACTACTTTACCAAACTCTTTTATGAGTTCCAATACTCTTTCAGTGGTATCTTTTGGATCCTCTAAATATAGAATCATGTCAGTTGCAAATAGGAATAGTTGGACTTCCTCCTTCCCAATTTGTATCCCTTTGATTTCTTTTTCTTGCCTAATGGCTCTGGCTAAAACTTCCAACAGTATATTGAATAGCAATGTTGAGAGTGGGAATCCTTGTCTGGTTCTGCAATATTAGTGGGAATGCCTCCAGTTTTTTCCCTTTCAGTAAGAGGCTGTCTGTGGGTTTTTCATATTGCCTTGATTATATTGAGAAATGTTCCTTTTATACCCAATTTGCTTAAGATTTTCATCATGAAAGGATATTATATTTTATCAAATGCTTTCTCTGCATATATTGAGATAATCATATTCAAAGGGCCAACAGATGCATAAAAAATGCTCAGGATCCCTAGACACAGGGAAATGCAAATCAAAAACACAATGATGTTTCACTGTATCCCCATTAGAATGGCTGTCACACAGAAATCAACAAACAAATGCCGACAATGATGTGTGGAAAATGGTACCCTAATCCACTATTGGTGGGAATATAAACTAGTGCAGCCACTATGGAAGATAGTATGGAGATTCTTCAGAAAGCTGAATATAGACCTACCATATCACTCAGCCATCCCACTCCTGGGAATTTACCCAAAGAAAATGAAATCAGCAGATGAGAGAGTAATCTGCACCCCTATGTTCATTGCAGCTCAATTTATAATAGCTAAGTTATGTTCATCAACAGAAGGAGGAAGAAGGTGGGACTATGGTTGGAGAGAGGTAGGGTGGGAGGAATCACTATATTCCTAAGCTTGTATATATGAAATGCATGAAGTCTATGTTCCTTAAATAAAATTTTTAAAAATGTAAATAAAGTAAAAGCAACATAAATTATTTTGAGCACAAAAATTTTCCTTCTGTGAATTTTTGGGGGGATGTAAATATTTAGTCAATTAAAATACTGAAACAGGATAATAAGTATTTTAAGAATTCCAGGAGAATTATATATGCAGGGTAAACACGTTTACAACATTTGAGGCAGAACAAGAATGCTATCATGCTAATGTAAACAAATTATAGTGTTTTAACTCTATTTAATTTCTCATTTTCCCATCAAATCACATCATTTTCTTATTATTTTGCTAAAAGTAAAATGGGAATAATAACCATCTCACAAAGATGTGGTATATTAATTTGTTAATTTTGTTAAACAATTGGAAGAATGAAAACACTAATTATTATGAGCATTTGGAGAAGGATATCTCCAACAAGCTCAGAAAAAGAATAAGAGTTTCAGCAAATCCAACCTGATGCCGCTGTTTAAATGCCTGAGCTAAATGGTACCAACAGAGATCATTAGCTTTGCTTTCGTAGCAATTTTCTTAATGTTACTTAGCAACTTCACTTTGGAAACACCCGTTTCACATCCTTGTAGCCTAAGGAGCATCGTTACTAGTAAAATTAAATGTTTGATTGCATAGCCAGAGAAGAGTTAATGTTATGTTCTGAGAATCTATTACTGGCTGCTGCAAGACTTCTCAGACAGTATGCATTTAATGTTTCAGAGCCACATTAAAAGGATACAAATTTATCCACCATTAATTCAGAATATTAAAGACAGCACTTCCTTGTGTAATGTGCTGAAAATATCAAGTTAATATCTATTATTGAAGTAAATATAACATTCAACAAAAAAACTTTGTATAAGAAAAGTATTTAAAGCCTGAAAAACTAAAATATCCTCAATATCCTGGTCCCATGACTGTTGTGTGAATATTTCCAATTATAACCTGAGAATGATCATGACCTGAACAAAGTAAAATTCCTTCAATGATATGAAAATTTTTCAAGGGTACTTGCTTCTCAAGAGTACCATAAAATAAGTATAGAAACAAAAAAGTAATTAAAACATTATAGTAAAACTAATTTATCCTTTCCAATTTTCTGTGCTTTTTCTATTTTTCTTTGTTTAAAGATTTATTTATTTATTTTAAAGGCAGTTTTACACAAAAGGAGAGAGCGAAGGAGAGACAGGGACAGAGATCTCCATACATTGGTTCACTCACCAAGGCCAGAATGACTGTAGCTGGGCAGGTCCAAACCAGGAGCCAGGAGCATCTTCAGGATCTGCCACGTGTGTGCAGGGGCTCAAGCACTTGAGACACCCTCCATTGCCTTCCCAGCACATTAGCAGGGAGCTGGATTGGAAACTGAGCAGCTTGATCTTTAGTTGACACCCCTATGGGATGTCGGTGCTGCAGGTGACTTTACCTGCTAGGCCACAGTGCTGGCCTTTTTTTCTGTGCTTTTTCAATTGCTTTCAATTAGCAATTATATTAGGTTTTTTACTTTTAGATAAGAGACTGTTTACCCTTGAGCAAAGATTTTTAACAAATACCAAATATGAAAGACACTATTTTTAAGTTATTAGAATAGAATTTTAAGTGTCATCTTTATTCTGGAAACACTATATATTCTTGGGTACACAGAAATTTTCTGTGCAATTTATGTTATCAAAGACAAGGTCCATCCATGTTCTTTAGAGAAGGAAACATACAAAAATAATTCAGTATTATTAAGATGATAAATCTGGGGGCTGGAACCGTGGCACAGTAAGTTAATCCTCCACCTGTGGTGCCAGCATCCCATATGGGTGCTGGTTCTAGTCCCAGCTGCTCCTCTTCCAGTCCAGCTTCTGCTGTGGTCTGGAAAAGCCATAGAAGATGGTCCAAGTGCTTGGGCCCCTTCACCTGCACGGGAGACCAGGAAGAAGCACCTGGCTCCTGGCTCCTGGCTCGGTTCGGCGTAGCTCTGGCCATAGTGGCCATTTGGGGAGTGAGTCAGCAGATGGAAGATCTCTCTCTCTCTCTCTCTCTCTCTCTCTCTCTCTCTCTCTCTCTAACTCTGCCTGTCAAATACATAAAATCTTAAAAAAAGAAGATAAATCTGTTCTTCCATGGATTATGCCATTATGTCTATTTTTCCCCTGAAATCCCTGTTCTCCTTTTTTGATTACTTCCCTTTAAATATGGATGTTCCAAAAGTTCTGCTACCTCTCACTTTGTTTATGCATCCTGAGGGTTTCACTGTCATATTTGTATAGTTGACACTTCAATCCATATTCATGTATTAATCTCTCCAGTCATGCATGTATCCTTCCACACATTCATTCATTCAACTTGTATCAGATTCTGCTATAATTTTTAGAAATGAACCAGACACTGGGAATTCAAAGATGCATAAAACATAGCCCCTGATTGAAGAGCACATAAAACACAAGACATATTTTATTACCTAAAATTAGATCTTCGCACAACATTTTCTATTTCTGTTCATAGTAATTTCATATTTCTGGCCTCTTAGGCTTAATTTCCTAACCCAGCTCTTAGCAGCACTTGACACTCACCCAAACAATCATTGCTGCCTTTTTAGTAGATTCTGTATTCTCTGTTGCTTCATTTCAGGACTACTCAATTTGAAAAACTTCTCTTTCATAAGAGACATGTTATAAATATAATTTCAAATGTTTATTGATTAGTTTGTACATGTCTAGTATAATGCTAAAGACTTTTGATTTCTTACTCCCCACAAAAATCACAAAAGCTTTATGATATTCCATTACCGATTTTTTAGAAGTCAAGCAATGAGTGACTTGATCGGACTACTAAGGATCAGCTGCCCAGAGTGATATCTTGGAGGTCAGATTTAAGAGCTACTGTCCTTCACTTTTCTCCCAAAGAGTCATTGTAAGAGTAAATTATCTTTGAGTTTGTTTCTTGTAGTTATCCCTGCAGTCTTAGACAACAGGCCTTTATGCCTGTATGTGTGTGTTGTGTTTTCAAGATTTATTTGAAAGGCAGAAATATCAAGAGAGAAGGAGAGAGAAGGGGTTGGGGAGAGAGAGAGAGAGAGAAAGAAATACATGAATCTTCTACCTGCTGATTCACTCCCCAAAGAGTGTAGCAGCCAACGCTGGGCCAGACTAAAGCCAGGAGCCAGGATTTTCCACATGGGTATAGGGGCCCAAGGACTTGGGCAATCACCCACTGCTTTTCCAGACACATTAGCAAGGAGCTGGATTGGAAGTGGAACTGCCAGGACTTGAACATAAACTGGCGCTTATATGGGCTGCCAGCACTGCAAATGGAGGCTTACCCTATGCCACAGTACCGATTTCTTTATGTCTTTTTAAAATAAACTGTAGATAATGTTTGTAGCTCCAATAGGAAAGATAAGTGTTCAGTTCCTTTGTTTAAGACCACGTTCACTGCTTCTCTGATGCAAATATGTATATATTTCAGATACATTCTAATTTACTTACTATATTTTAAGCTTGTTTACCTAAAAAGTAATAGATCCATAAAAGCTATTCTTTGCCTTTTTTCATCTAAAATAATCTTGTTGATACTATTTTTTTCTTATTAAATTGTTTCTCAAGTTGATGACTAGCAAGTAAAATTTGGGAATTCCAATATTGTTAAGACGTAAGAGCTTTTAAAAA
Organism: Sylvilagus floridanus; assembly: GCA_949820135.1. Classification (NCBI taxonomy): domain Eukaryota; kingdom Metazoa; phylum Chordata; class Mammalia; order Lagomorpha; family Leporidae; genus Sylvilagus; species Sylvilagus floridanus. Next base: position 114,365,921 of record OX463230.1, read on the forward strand.
AAACTTGTAACGTGTTTACTTGAGAAATGGTAGGGTGGAAAGAGAAAGGAGAGAGGACAGAGGAAGACAGGCATGGGGTAGGGAGTGGAGAGAAGGAGAGAGACATCCACTCGTTCACCCTAAACCTACAAATGCTGGAACTCTACTTGAAGCCAGAAACTTGGAGCTAAATCCAGGTCTACTACATGGATGGCAAGGGCACAACCCCTGAGTCATCACCTGTTGCCTTTGAGGGTGCTCATTAGCAGGGAGCTGGGACCAGGAACTTCTGCCAGGTCTTGGACCAATGTATTCTGATATGGGACACTGGCTTCTTTACTGGCATCTTAACCTCCCCATGACAATATTGTACCTCCATTTTTAATGAATCATTTTTAATGATTGCCCAAAATTTCTGCATTTTATTCCATTTATCTACATTCATTAATCAATGCCTTGTTGATGGATATTTAGGTTACTTCTACTTTTTCTTTTAACAAAGGGTGTAATACTCAATACTGAAGACCTCGAGGATTCCACACTTAGAAATGCTTTCCTTTGATGAACCAATTCTCCCAGTGGAAGCCTCAGTTCTCAGAGGCGTTTGCTCAGTTTATTTGTAGCAGGAATCCCTTCCCCTTCACCCAGCTTTGGGAGTATATGCCAATTTGGCACTGCTGTGTATGCACATAGGGCAAAGGCTGGAAGTCATTCTGCATTGTGGTTGACAATAAGAAACACTGCTTAGTCTTGATCCTCTCTCCTAGCCTGATCTGGCCTACTTTGACCTGCATTTTGCAGTTCTCACAGAGATGGCCAGCTCTTCTACCCCCTTAATAATCTCCTGTGCTCTGTTGCCTTGCTCATAAGTTTAGGTAGTTATTCTACGTTCATTTATTTATATTTCTTATATAGTGATGATCTTTTTTGGGGGTGTATTTATTTTTATTCTTTTTAAATAAAAAATAAAAAATGATCTTTCAGCAGCTTTGTACAGTCCATATACTCTCAAATAGAAAACTTGATAAAAAGTCAATGTGTAAGCTTTATAAGGGAAATTTATTTTTAATCCAAATCTATTACCACAGTGCTTATCAAAAGAAAAAATAAGTATCTCTCCCTTATTTAAGGTTCTTCTGGATTATTTTTGTATGTTTGTTTAGGCTGTTAACTATATTTGCTTTATTTTTTCACTGGTTTTTCACCTAGGCCTTGATCACATATAACATATACAAATCAAAAATTAAAGAAATAAGGTGGCTGGAGTTCTGGCACATTGATGCCAGTATCCCATATCAGCGTGCCTGTTTGAATACCAGTTACTCTGCTTACCATCCAGCTTCCTGCTAATGTGCCTAGGGAGGCCGTGGAAGCAGAAGGCCTAAGTACTGGGGTCCCTACCACCCATGTGGGACATGAGATTGGAGTTCTAGGCTTCTGGCTTCAGTCTGCTTCAGATCTGCTGTTGTTGCAGTTTAACCAGAGTGAACCAGCAGACAGACTATCGGGAGATATCTCTTGCTCCACCATCCTGCTGACACTCTGCCTTTCAAATACATTTTTTAAACAAAATTAAAGAAATGAAAATAAATTCATAAACTATAAATATGAGATAGAGGCTAGGTAGATATACAAAGAACACACATTATAAACAAGCTACAGTCTATTTACTTATCTTTCTTCCTAACAATAATGAATTTAAACAATATGAGAGCTATCAAACAAGGAGAAAATAGAGACCTAGTTAAATCAAGCAGGAAATTGAGCCACAAATCCCCATAATGAGTTTGTGACTAAAAAGATGCATCAGCTCTGTGACCATTCCTGGACACACTCAATTCCTGGTTGCCTGTTGGAATGAAAACATCTTGGTATACCAAGTATGAAAATGGAATCTGAATATACACAAATAATTACTTTTGTACTTAAGTAACAGAAATCACTGGAGAAGTCAATAGCTCTGTTTGATTTGTTGGAGCATGGTACCTACAAAGGCTTCAAAGCTAGAACCTAGGAAGCAGATTTTAAGTATGAATTTGACTATATTGTATTTGTCTTATGTGCAGTCTTCAAAAGCTAACATTTTTTACAAGTTAGATCTCTATTGTATTATAGTTGACTGGTAAATAATGGGAGATAATTATCTTTCCCAGAAAATTATACCTATTTGTTAAGTAGTTTTTCCCAATAAAATAAATGTATAATTCTTCAGGAAGACCAAAATATTTCTTTGAACTTAGCTCTGATATAAATTTTAAATGGGTTGGCATGGGGGAAACTGAAGGAGTAAACAAGATGCTTGACTGCACTTGGGATTAAAATCTATCAGGCTACTCAGTTGCATCTGATAGTAACCAGAAGTGAATTCTCACCCACTGATCTAAGGAAGAAACATGTTTGTAAGCCTGGTAAAGCCTCAGGAGGTACTCATTAAAGAGATCGTTTTTTGTATGTCACCACATTTTTCCTAATGATTCTATTGGGCCAAGTCAGTTTATGAGATTCAATTTTGAAGTAGATTAACCTGGAAATATAAGGCTACCCAAACTGCTTTTAGAAATGAGTGTAAAATTGATCCAAAGATCTCAATTAGTAATAGAAATTCACTTTGTTGTGGCTCCTAGGTTGCAAACAAATGAATACATGGCAAATTAAGGAAAGAAGTAGAAATGTTAGCCAGAAGGTAACCAGAATGTATTTGTGTTGTTCTTCTTCGTTTTTTTTTTTTTTTTATTTGACAGTCAGAGTTAGACAGTGAGAGGGAGAGAGAGACAGAGAGAAAGGTCTTCCTTCCGTTGCCTCACCCCCCAAATGGCTGCTATGGCCTGTGTGCTGTGCCAATCCGAAGCCAGGAGCCAGGTGCTTCCTTCTGGTCTTCGAAGTGGGTGCAGAGAGCCCAATCACTTGGGCCATCCTCCACTCCCCTCCTGGGCCTTGTGTTGTTCTAACAACATGTGGATGAAGAATTTAAGTCACCTTCCAATACAGAATAATTTGGAAATATTGATTACTTTACACACAGCCTGGATCAGTTTTTCTTTCCCACCTCCATAGTTCATTGAGTATGGTCAACAAAATATTTTCGAGTATTAATCAACAGGAAAGTAGGAGTCCTATTATTACCAAGGTCAATAACTATAACTGATTCCAAATATCTTCTCCAGACTTTTTCTTTCCTGGATAAACTATGGTAAATACAGGGTCCCTAGCTAAATGGATATCTAAACAATATTGATATAATGATGTAGACCTCTGTTTTGGATGATATCCTGGCTTACTGACTCACATGTACATTTGTTTTTCTGGCTTTGTCAAGGGAAATTGTTGAATTATATTAATTCTGAAAATATCATTTGAAAAAGAAAAGTGCAAATGATGTCATCTTTCCCCAGCTTTGGCCTGTTTTATGTTGTTCATGCAAATCTTGGTTCTCTTGGTTCCAACTTTCCTTTGATTGATCTATATTTCCCAGGAATATTATATTAAGATCAAGTTCTCCCACTGACTTGTTTGCTGAAAACATTCAAAGGAGTATCTGATCGTTACTCACTCAAATATATACTCAGTGAAACTAAGTTTGAATAAAAAGAAACATCAAAACATTCCAACAATCATTTGTCAATGACAGCATAGAGTTATAGTTGGTTAATATGATATTTTATATAGGGTGTATCGAAGAACATGTGATTTTCCATAGAAACACCTACTTGTAAGACTTGACACTTACTTTTTAATCCCAGACCCCAGGGTATGCATCAATTTAGCTAACCATTAGTAATCAATTGCACTGACTCATGTTTTGAATGTAAAATCACTCTTTTAAACAAAAATTTATATACCTGTAAAAGAAGTCTGGCAAATCTTTGGCTTCAAGAAATGATAAGAAAATAATTTCCTTACACATGTAAAAGCTCATGGTAATACAAGTCTTTGAGGAAAGCATAAATGTGAATTACAAATAAATAGCATCAGGACTATTAGCTAGCTTTGGAGGATGAAATACTTTAGATCTTAGATTCACACAGTAAAATAAATGCTATGCAGATTAAAAGTTAAAAAATTAAAAATTAAAAAATTTAAAGACAAAAGATGCTTTAAATATAATGATTTTACTATAAAAGAAAGCACTTTATATCATATCAATGGTACAAAATAAAAAACTGTAATTCATATAAAATATCATCAAAATAATGAAATAGTAACTGTGAAAACAATTTAAGGCAATAATTAAGTTCTTCCCTATATAGTTAAAAAGTGGATGCCAGAGAGTTACCATGCTGAACAATTCCATAGGACACCATTTGCCTCAAAATAGGAAAACTCAGATGTAGATAAATTCTAATAATACATAAAATACTAAATACAAATATTTAAAAATATTATTTTAAAAACGAAACAACATTTCATTTAGATAGGAAGAAGTTGAAGAGAACTATTATAAATAATGGTGACTAAAGTTAATGTTAATATATAATATACTTGATAATAGCTATGAGTGTAGAATTTAAATATACTTTATGCAATAATAAAAGCTAATGCCTGCAATGAAAATTTTTAAAAGTTCATAAAATTGCATTAAGAAATGTACATTTCAGTGCAAATTTGTTTTAAATTTGTGAGTTGTTTATTTCAGAATTTATATACTTATTTTAGGTTTTATTTTAAATTACACATAATATGTACATATTTATTGGGTATAGACTCTTTTCATAGTAGGAGACCTTTTTATTAACAATAATTGTACATACTTAGTTGCTAAAGTGATTGATATTTCAGTACATGTTTATGATGTGAACTGATCAAAACAGTAATAAGAATTTCTTCTTCATTGTCATTACTTTATGATTAGAGTGTTGAGATTTCTTTTTATGATTTTTTGATATAAAACAGGTTATTTTAAATGATAGTCCCCTTACTGTACTGTGTAACACTTGGAACTTTTCCCTTTGATCTGTGGTTTGCTACTCATTATCGAAATTCCCTTCAAATCGCTTAACCCTTCCTAGCCTGTAGTAGTTGTCATTCTGTGTTCAGATTTTTTATTATTATATTTTAACTTCTATATAAGAGAAAGAAAATGCAATCTTTGTATTTCTGTGTCTAGTTTATTTCACTTAACAAGTGTCTTCCAGTTTCATCAACTTTCCTGCAAAGAACAAGATTTCATTGGTTTTATGACTGAATAATATTCTATTGTGTTTATATACTATATTTTCTTTGCCTGTTCATCCAATGATTGATGCCATTTGTCAGCTATTGTGAATAGTGCTGCAATAAACATTGTGAATAGATATATGTTTCATACAATCACTCCATGTGTTTGAGTATATAATCAGCCATGGAATTACTGGATAATATGGTAATTCTATTTCTAATCTTTTTTTTTAAAGCTTTTATTTAAAGAATATAAATTTCCATTGGACAAAACATTAAGGACAGATCCCACATGGGACATAAGTACACAGTGACTCCTATTGTTGATTTAACAATTTGACACTCTTGTTTATGGCATCAGGAATCTCCCTAGGCTCTAGTTACAAGTTGCTGAGGCTATGGAAGCCTTTAGGGTTCGCTGACTTCGATCTTATTCCAACAGGGTCATAGTCAAAGTGGAGGTCCTCTCCTCCCTTTGGAGAAAGGTACCTCCTTCTTTGATGGCCCCATTCCTTCCACTGGGATCTCACTCACAGAGATCTTTCATTTAGGTCTTCTTTTTTTCCTTTTCCAGAGTGTCTTGGCTTTCCAAGCCTAAAATACTCTCATGGGCTCTTCAGCCATATCCGAATGCCTTAAGGCTGATTCCAAGGCCAGAGTGCTATTTAGGACATCTGCCATTCTATGAGTCTGCTGTGACTCCGCTTCCCATGTTGGATCATTCTCTTCCCTTTTTGGTTCTATCCATTTGTATTGGCAGATACTAGTCTTGTTTGTGTGTTCCCTTTGACTCTTAGACCTATCAGTGTGATCAATTGTGAACTAACCTAAATGTGTTGTCCAATGTGAAGTAATGCTGTAACTAGTACTGAAACAGTATTTTTACACTTTGTGTTTCTGTGTGGATGCAAACTGATGAAATCTTTACTTAATACATACTGAATCAATCCTCTGTATATAAAGATAATTGAAAATGAAAAAATAACTCAGTGTTACATTGGAAATTGCATAAAAAATTAATCAGTTTCAAAAAAAATGTATCATGTAGGATCTCTGTCCTTAATGTGCTGTACAATGTGATTCAATGCTATAACAAGTACTCAAATAGTATATTTCAATTTGTGTTGCTATGTGAGGGCAAATGGACAAAATCTTTACTTAACACATGCTAAACTGATCTCCTGTATACAAAGAGAATTGAAAATGAATCTGGATGTGAATGAAAGGGTGGAGGGAGTGGGTAAGGGGGGAGGGTTGTGGGGGGAAAGGGAAAGTATGGGGGGAAAGCCATTGTAATCCATAAGTTGTACCTTGGAAATTTATATTCTAAATAAAAGTTAAAAAAAAGAATATAAATTTCCAAAGTACAGCTTATGGATTACAATGGCTTCCCCCCCCCAATAACTTCCACCCGCAATCCTCCCCTTTCCCTCTCCCTCTCCCCTTCCATTCACATCAAGATCCCTTTTCAATTCTCTTTATATACAGATGATCAGTTTAGTACATATTATGTAAAGATTTCAACAGTTTGCCCTCACATAGGGACACAAAGTGAAAAATACTGTTGGAGTACTAGTTATAGTATTAATTCACAATGTACAGCACATTAAGGACAGAGATCCTACATGATATATTTTTTTAAATTGATTAATTTTCTATGCAATTTCCAATTTAACACTAAGTTTTTTAAAATCATTTTCAATTATCTTTATATACAGAAGATCAATTCAGTATATACTAAGATTTCATCAGTTTGCATCCACACAGAAACACAAACTGTAAAAATACTGTTTCAGTACTAGTTATAGCATTACTTCACATTGGACAACACATTAAGGACAGATCCCTCATGAGACATAACTACACAGTGACTCCTGTTGTTGATTTAACAATTTGACACTCTTGTTTATGACGTCAGTAATCTCCCTAGGCTCTAGTCATGAGTTGCTGAGGCTATGGAAGCCTTTTGGGTTTGCCGACTTCGATCTTATTCCGACAGGGTCATAGTCAAAGTGGAAGTTCTCTCCTCCCTTCAGAGAAAGGTACCTCCTTCTTTGATGGCCCCATTCTTTCCACTGGGATCTCACTCACAGAGATCTTTCATTTAGTTTTTTTTTTTTTTTTTTTGGCAGAGTGTCTTGAGTTTCCAAGCCTAAAATACTCTCATGGGCTCTTGAGCCAGATCCGAATGCCTTAAGGACTGATCCCAAGGCCAGAGTGCTATTTAGGACATCTGCCTTTCTATGAGTCTGCTGTGTATGTCGCTTCCCATTATGGATTGTTCTCCCCTTTTTGATTCTATCAGTTAGTATTAGCAGACACTAGTCCTGTTTGTGTGATCCCTTTGACTCTTAGACCTATCAGTGTGATCAACTGTGAATTGAAATTGATCACTTGGACTAGTGAGATGGCCTTGGTACATACCACCTTGATGGGATTGTATTGGAATCCCCTGGCACGATTCTAACACCATTATTTGGGGCAAGTCCGATTGAGCATGTCCCAAATTGTACATCTCCTCCCTCTCTTATTCCCACTCTTATATTTAACAGGGATCACTTTTCAATTAAAATTTAAACAGCTAAGAATAATTGTTAATTTCAGAGTTCAACCACTAGTACTAGAATTAAAAAAAAAAAACAACTTCACAACATCAAAACAAACAACCCACTTAAGAGATGGGCCAAGGACCTCAATAGACATTTTTCCAAAGAGGAAATCCAAATGGCCAACAGACACAAGAAAAAATGTTTAAGATCACTAGCAATTAGGGAAATGTAAATCAAAACCACAATGAGGTTTCACCTCACCCCGGTTAGAATGGCTCACATTTTGAAATCTACCAACAATAGATGCTGGAGAGGATGTGGGGGGAAAAGGGACACTAATCCACTGTTGGTGGGAATGCAAACTGGTTAAGCCACTATGGAAGTCAGTCTGGAGATTCCTCAGAAACCTGAATTCAACCCTACCATTCAACCCACACATCTCACTCCTTGGAATTTACCCAAAGGAGATTAATTTGGCAAACAAAAAAGCCGTCTGCTCCTTAATGTTTATTACAGCTCAATTCGCAATAGCTAAGACCTGGAACCAACCCCAATGCCCATCAACAATAGACTGGATAAAGAAATTATGGGACATGCATTCTATAGAATACTATACAGCAGTCAAAAACAATGAAATCCAGTCATTTACAACAAGATGGAGGAATCTGGAAAACATTATTCTGAGTGAATTAAGCCAGTCCCAAAGGGACAAATATCATATGTTCTCCCTGATCGGCGACAGCTAACTGAGCACCAAAGGGGAAACCTGTTGAAGTGAAATGGACACTATGAGAAACAGTGACTTGATCACCTCTTGTGCTGACTGTTGTTGTACAGTGTAATACTTTATTCATTTTAGTATTTTTTTTATTCTAGTACTAGTGGTTGAACTCTGTAATTAACACACAATTTTTTCTAGTTTTTAAAGGAATCTCCCGACTTTTTTCCATAGTGCTATACTAATTTGCATTCCCACCAATGGTGTGTTTCTCCACATCCTCACCAGCATTTTTAATTTCTGTCCCTCTGATAATGCCCATTCTGACAATAAGAGGTGATATCTCATGGTGGTTTTGATTTACAGTTCCCTTGTGGCTGGGAAAATTGAACTAATTTTCATGTTTGTAGCCCCATTGTATTTACTTTGTGAGCTGTCTGTGCAGGTCCTTTGCCCATTTATTAGCCAGGTTGGTTGGGCTTTTGTTGTTTAGGTTTTTGAATTCCTGATGTATTTTGGGTGTTAATCCTTTGTCAGATAAGTAGATTACAAATATTTTCTCCCAATCTTTCAGGTGTCTCTTCACCCTATTGCTTGTTTCTTTTACTGTGTAGAAGCTTCTGAGTTTGATGTAATCCCATTTCTCTAGTTTTGCTTTTATTGTCTGCACCTTTTGGAGTCTTATCCAAGAAAATCATTGCTTATATCAATCTCTTGAAGTATTTCCTTTTGTTTTCTTCTAACAATTTCATATTATCAGATCTTACAATTAGGAGTTAGATACATCTGTTCGTTTTTCTTTAGGGTGAGCGGGAGGTATCTAATTTCATTCTAGTATATGTCTGTATTTAGTTTTTCCAGGACTACTCATTGAATAAAGAATCCTTTATCTTCAGTACACATTTTGACAAAGATCAAAAATCTGTTGGTTGTATTTAATGCATCAATTTCTGTTTTTTTATTCTGTTCCATTGATCTATGTGTTAGATATTAATGGTGGTACCATGCTGTTTCAGTTACTATAGCTTTTTAATATTGTTTAAAATCAGGCACTGTGATGTCCTCCTATGTTCATATGTATTCACTATTCTGGATCTTTTGTGGTACCACAAAAAGTTAGTTCCTCTGTAAACATTTGGTAGAATTCAGTTGTAGAGCCATCATGTCTTGTACTTTTTGTTGGAATACTTTTTTTTAATAAAAAAGATATTTATTTATTTATTTTTAAAAGGCATAGTAACACACACATGGAGAGAGAAGGAGAAAGGGATTTTCTATTCACTGTTTCACTCCCCAAATGGTTGCAACAGCGAGGTCTGAGCCAGGTTGAAACGAGGAGCCAGGAACTCCATCCAGGTCTCAACAAGAGATTTTTAATTACTGCTTCAGTATCATTACTTTTCATTGATATTTTTTTCAATTCTGTAAAGAATGCTGTTAGTCTATGTTTTTTTCTAATTCTGTAAAGAATTCCATTAGTGTTTGGATAGGGATTGCATTGAATCTGTAGATCACTTAGGTAGAATGGACATTTTTTACAATAATAACTCTCTAGTTCATGAACAAAATATATCTTTCCATTTTTCTTCTGTGTCCTTGATTTTTCAGTGGTATTTTATAATTCTCATTGTGGAACTATTCCACTTCTTTAGCTAAATATATTCCTAAATATTTAATATTTTCATGGCCATTGTAAATGGGATTTCTTTCTTGATTTCCCTTTCAGCAGGATCATTCTTGGTATATGAAAATGCTATTTTTGTATACTGATTTCATATCCTGCGACTTACTAAATTGGCTTATCAGTTTCACCAATTTTTGGTGGAGTATTAAGGTTTTCCCATGTACAAAATCAATAAATCTGTAAGCATCACTTGTTCTTTCTAATTGTGATGTCTTTTAAGTATTTCTCTTCTCCAATTGTTCATGATAATATTTCAAGTACTGTATTGAATAAGAGTAGTGAAAGTGGACATCCTTGTCTTTCTCCAGATCTGATGACATGTGCTTTCAGCTTTCCCCCATTCTGATGAAAGTAGAATGGTTTTTCTTTTCATTTACCTTTTCAAAAAAAAAATCAGCCTTTTATGTTGTTGATTTTATTTTTTTGGTATCACTTTAAGATTGATTTTATTTATTTCTTCTCTAATACTTGTTTTTTTTGCCTGCTGATAATTTGGAGTTTGGTTTGTTTTTGCTTTTCTAAATCTTTGATATGCTTTATTAGATTGTTTAATTGATATTTTTCTGTTTCTTAATGCATGTACTTATAAATTTCTCTCTTAGTTTTGCTTTAGTTATATTACACAGATTTTAACATATCATTTTATCATTTTCATTTATGTCAAGAAAGATTTTATTTCATTTTTAATTTATTCATTGGTCCCTTAGTCATTCAGGAACATTTTACTCAGTTTCCATGAATTTGTCAATTTTCCCTTATTCTTGTGCTTGATTTCTATTCTGTTGTGTTCTGAGGTGATACATGGTATGATTCCATTTTTTTAATTTACTGAGATTTGTTTTGTGGCCTACTACATGGTCTATACTGGAAAATATTCCGTGTATTGATGAGATGAATATGTATTCTATAGCTGTAAGGTGAATGTTCTCTAAATGTCTGTTAGGATCATTTGCACTATTGTATGCTTCAACTCTGATACATCTTTGCTGATTTTCTGTCTGGATGGCCTGCCCATTAATGGTAGTGGGATATTGAAGTCCCCCCCCACCCCCCATTGTTGTAGTGGAGTTTCTCTCTGTTCCATTAAGTCTAATGATATTTTCCCTTCCTCCTTCTAGCCCTCTCTTTCTTTTCTTTATTTTAAAAAATTATCTCTGTGTAGTCTCTTCCATCTCATTGGAACATTATTTTGACTCCTAATTGCTCTGCTTCCAAGTCAGCTCCATGCTAAAACAGCAGATGACTCAAGTGGTAGGGCCCCTCCTACCCATGTGGGAGACCTGGATGAAGCTCCTGGCTCCTGGTTTCACCCTGGCCAAGCCCCAGCTGTTGCATCTATTTGAGAAGTAAGCTGGTGGGTAGACGATATCTCTCTCTGTGACTCTAATTTTCAAATCAATAAATCTTTTTAGAAAGTAAAATTTAAAAATGACTGAATAACAAAGCTTTATAAAGCTCCATGAGATTGGTAACATTTTCCATCTAGCTCACATGCATATCCTCTGTGGAATGACTGTTCTGTATTATGTGCTTAGAAAAGTGGGGGGAAATTAAATATTTTTTTTTTACTTTGTACTTGCTAACTTTCGAAAAACAAAATGTGTCTCTTTTAGTATCAGCAGAAACATTGTTTTTAAATATGCTAGCAATCAACAAATTATTCTTATATAGCCATCGGCAAAAAGAGGAAGCTCTTCATACATCTCAGTAAATTTCAGAATTAAAAGTAGTATCATCTGTGTCAGAATCATCTGAATTTACCTATAATATGTATTCCTTGGGGCAAACATTTAGCCTAATGATTAAGATGCCAGTTAGCAACCTCATCTCTCACCCTGGAGAGCCTGCATTTGACCCTTGTCTTTGCCTCTTGCTTCTAATGCGGACCCCCAGATATGGTGGTGATGCTCAAGTAGTTGGGTTTCTGCCATGATGGAGTGCTGTATTGAGTTCCCAGCTTTAGCCAAAGTCAGGGCTGTTAGAGGCACTTGGAAAGTGAACCTTCAGAGGGGGACACACACGATCAGAAATACGGATATCTGAGTGAGTTGAGAGTAATCAGAACCCAAAATCTTATTGCATTTCACACTGTTTCTCCTGATGCCAACATAATTTTCATCTATAGAATAACTGAATTCGGAAGATAATAAAAATTTAGAAAAACAAATCATGAAGCTGGACCAGTGGCTTTTTTTTTAACTTTTATTTAGCAAATATCAATTTCCAAGTACAGTTTATGGATTACAATGGCTTCCCCACACCGTAACTTCCCTCCCACTCGCACCCCTCCCATCTTCCACTCCCTCTCCCATTCCATTCACATCAAGATTCATTTTCAATTCTCTTTATATGCAGAAGATCCATTCAGTATATATTAAGTAAAGATTGCATCAGTTTCAACCCACACAGAAACACAAACTGTAAAAATACTGTTTCAGTACTAGTTATAGCATTACTTCACATTGGACAACACATTAAGGACAGATCCCACATGAGACATAACTACACAGTGACTCCTGTTGTTGACTTAACAATTTGACACTCTTGTTTATGATGTTAGTAATCTCCCTAGGCTCTAGTCATGAGTTGCCGAGGCTATGGAAGCCTTTAGGTTTCGCTGACTTCGATCTTATTCCGACAGGGTCATAGTCAAAGTGGAGATTCTCTCCTGCCTTCAGAGTAAGGTACCTCCTTCTTTGATGGCCCTGTTCTTTCCACTGGGATCTCACTCGCAGAGATCTTTCATTTAGGGTTTTTTTTTTTTTTTTTTTTTTTTTTTTTGGCAGAGTGTCTTGAGTTTCCAAGCCTAAAATACTCTCATGGGCTCTTCAGCCATATGCAAATGCCTTAAGGGCTGATCCCAAGGTCAGAGTGCTATTTAGGACATCTGCCATTCTATGAGTCTGCTGTGTATGTCGCTTCCCATGATGGACTGTTCTCCCCTTTTTGATTCTATCAGTTAGTATTAGCAGACACTAGTCTTGTTTGTGTGATCCCTTTAACTCTTAGAACTATCAGTGTGATCAATTGTGAACTGAAATTGATCATTTGGACTAGTGAGATGGCATTGGTACATGCCACCTTGATGGGATTGTATTGGAATCCCCTGGCTCGTTTCTAACTCCATCATTTGGGGCAGGTCCGATTGAGCATGTCCCAAATTGTACATCTCCTCCCTCTCTTATTCCCACTCATATTTAACAGGGATTGCTTTTCAGTTAAAATTTAACACCTAAGAATAATTGTGTGTCACGTACAGAGTTAAACCAATAGTACTAGAACAAAAAAAAAAAAATACTAAAATGGATAAAGTATTACATTGTACATCAACAGTCAGGGCGAGGGCTGATCAAGTCACTGTTTCTCATAGTGTCCATTTCACTTCTACAGGTTTCCCCTTTGGTGCTCAGTTAGCTGTCGCCGATCAGGGAGAACATATGATATTTGTCCCTTTGGGACTGACTTAATCCACTCAGCATGATGTGTTCCAGATTCCTCCATCTTGTTGCAAATGACTGGATTTCGTTGTTTTTTGACTGCTGTATGGTATTCTATAGAATACATGTCCCATAATTTCTTTATCCAGTCTATTGTTGATGGGCATTGGGGTTGGTTCCAGGTCTTAGCTATTGTGAATTGAGCTGTAATAAACATTAAGGTGCAGACAGCTTTTTTGTTTGCCAATTTAATTTCCTTTGGGTAAATTCCAAGGAGTGGGATCGCTGTGTTGTATGGTAGGGTTATATTCAGGTTTCTGGCTTTTTTTAGAGAAGTTTTTTTTAAAAGGGTTGATAAGTTTACATAAAAACCTTTATGAGTAAGTCTACATAATAAGTGTAATAAAATCATTAGCAAAAACAGCATTAGTAAAGAAACAGATTTTATAAAAAAATATACAGCTCAAAATTTGTTTTTTGAAGTATGTAAATACAAAAATTAATTCTCATGGTAAATAGCATATTTTCCTGAGAAGCAGAGTATCGGAGAACCTACATAAAATGTTCCTAAAGTAGTAGTCTCTCATACTAGCACTCTGAAATGGCTATATAGAAAAAGCAGAATTTGGGTATCTTTTACTGCATTCTCTTCTCTAAACCAATTTTATTCGACTGATATTCTGAGACTGCATTTTTCATGATTCTATATAAGCCACATAGCATTCATATTAGGTACTTGGTACACACAAAGCATACTTTTTCTGCATTTTAGATATCTGATATGATGTTATATAGTCTTTAATGGTTACAACAATGTTACAAAGTTGATACTAAAATCCTAATTTTATAGAAGTAAATGGAGGCCTAAAATATGAAGAAATTTAAGTTCAAAGGGCTATGACATTCATTTATATTTAAATTACAGTTACTGTTTCTATCATTTCAGTACATTGCTCCCTCCTCAGCTATCATATTCAAAGAAGCAGTCCCATCTCTTTCTTCTTCAGCATCATAGCTGTTCTGGAAGCTATTCTTTTTCCAGTTTTCCAAGATATCATTCCCAGGAGGATTTTTGAGAAGGGTATAAGCCCAATGAAAGTATAACAATAAAATCAGTCTGATCTTCATTGATAATACTGGAGTAGTATATTATTCCTACTTCATTATTTCACATTTAAGCTTATGTGAATGGGCATGTATTTTATCGGTATTTAATATACATTAGTTATTCAGAGTGCTGTCGACTCAGCTAGTACTTAAGACAATGTAGTTTCATATGAGGATAACTCTAAACCATATTTAAAATACCATATTCAGCATCTGCATCATAGTACTTAATGATCCATGGAAAAATCATAAAACCGCAGGCTGTGATAATTTTAATTTTTATCGTAATTTTTCAAAATTGTCTTCAACTTTGCTAGATAGAACTACTACACTCGCCTTCATACTTTTACTCTTTAGTTTTGTCAAGTTATATAGTTCATACTTCTTTTCTCTCCTTAAATCTGTATTTGGCTGATCCTTAAAACCCAATGCATGTGACCTTGTTACTGAAGGCACATATTATGTGTAATTGGACCTAGAGGTAGGTGTCATCTTTTGCTGCTTCCAAGCTATATCTTTCCCATACTCTCTCCAACATCTGCTCCTTTAAGAAAACATTACAGTCATTTCCAACTTATTGACTATAATAACTTCTCATTAATTTATTTATATATCATTTATTATTGTTTTTATTATCATGATTTCTCTATTTCCATCAGAGCAAAAATCTCAAAACAGCAGCCCTTGGCATTTTTCTATACCTCATACACACATTTTCTAATGCTCTTATCTTGCAAGTTTTAATGTCTTCTTCATACTGATGACTGTACAATGTTTGTTTTTTATCAAGAACATTCTCCTAAACCACGAAGAATATACATTCCAATGCTCTAGCAACTCCATTTGGAAACTGATTAGATTCTTAGAGTCAACAAAACTCTTAATTCTTCCTCACACTAAGCCTGTTGTTTTGTGTAAAAGACAGCACCAAATTGCTCAGGACCAAAATCCAGTATTTTAACTTGGGCAACTGTAACAAAATTTCATTGACTGGGTGTCTCAAACAGCAGACATCTATTTTCTCGCAGTTTGGAGTTTAAGTGAAAAATTAGAGTTCAGCATAGTAAGGTTCTGGTGATGCTCTGTCCCTGCCTTACAGATGTCTGCCTTTCCACTGTGTCCTCAAATGGCAACCGAGAGACAGAGAAACAACCAAACCAAGCCAGCTCTTTAGTTTCTCATCTTTAAATCAAGTTACTTTCCAAAGGTCCATCTTCAATATCATAAGACTGAGGGTTAGGGTTGTAACATATTAATCTGAAGAGTAGAGGAAAAGTAAACCTTAAGTGATTACGGATGACATTTGGCTATTTTCTGCTTAAAGTTGAATCTACCTACATTTAGGGATGGCACCTGAAGCACCTTTGAATTTAGGCTGAATATCAAAGCTGAATTTTTTGTTTTTATTCATTAATGCCCAGGCTGTTGTGTTGTTCCTTTAAATTGCCCTAAATATATAAACATGTGAATTCTGTCTGTAAAATAAATTATGAACTCTTAAAACTCAACACCATTTATATATTAACATATAAAAAGGAAACTAGTATATGTTTATTTCTGATATATTTTTACTCTTGAATATTGAGAATGTTTTAATGAAATTTTGATATTCATAAAGTTGTAGAAAATTATTCTTACTGAACCATGTATTCCTGGCACAAAAGGGAGGAAGGATCATAAATAAGACAATATAGTAATGAGCTATACAGATAGAAGAAATGCTAGATCCAACACAGGGATGAAGAAATAACCAGTTACATTGTATCAACTACAGAGGCATAAGAAAACTTAGGCACTGAGATTTCAAAATGAGTACATAATGTAGCAATCTAAAAGAGAATATCATTTCATTGAGAGTTTAGAGAGAGAGTTGGTATTTTAAAAAGATTAAAAATGGGCAAAGTAAAAAGCATTGCAAATCTAAAGGATTCTTTATTTTTTGTGTGTTTTTTTTTTCAACTTTTATTTAATAAATATAAATTTCCAAAGTACAACTTTTGGATTATAGTGGATTGTCCCCCCAAAACCTCCCTCCCACCCGCAACCATCCCATCTCCCACTCCCTCTCCCATCCCATTCTTCACCAAGATTCATTTTCAATTATCTTTATATACAGAAGATCAACTTAGTATATACTAAGTAAAGATTTCAACAGTTTGCACCCACACAGATACACAAAATATAAAGTACTGTATGAGTACTAGTTGTACTGATATTTTGCATAATACAACACATTAAGGACAGAGATCTTACATGGGGAGTAGGTGCACAGTGACTCCCGCTGTTGATTTAACAATTGACACTCTTTTTTTTTTGACAGGCAGAGTTAGTGAGAGAGAGAGACAGAGAGAAAGGTTTTCCTTTCATTGGTTCACTCCCCAAATGGCTGCTATGCCAACCCGAAGCCAGGAGCCTGGTGCTTCCTCCTGGTCTCCCATGAGGCTGCAGGGGCCCAAGCACCTGGGCCATCCTCTACTGCCCTCCCAGGCCACAGCAGAGAGCTGGACTGGAAGAGGTGCTACCAGGACTAGAAACTGGTGCCCATATGGGATGCTGGTGCGGAGGATTAACCAGGTGAGGCAAGGCGCCGGCCCCAACACTCTTATTTATGACGTCAGTAATCACCAGAGGCTCTTGTCATGAGCTGCCAAGGCTATGGAAGCCTCTTGAGTTCACAAACTCTGATCTTATTTAGACGAGGCTATAGTCAAAGTGGAAGTTTTCTCCTTCTTTCAGAGAAAGGTACCTCCTTCTTTGATGGCCCATTCTTTCTGCTGGGATCTCACAGATATCTTCTATTTAGGTGTTTCTTTTTTTTTTTTTTTTTTCACAGTGTCTTGGCTTTCAATGCCTGCGAAACTCTCATGGGATTTTTAGCCAGATCTGAATGTCTTAAGGACTGATTCTGAGGCCAGAATTCTGTTTAGGACAGCTGCCATTCTATGAGTCTGCTATGTATCCTGCTTCCTATGTTGCATCATTCTCTCCTTCTTAGTTCTATTATTTATTATTAGCAGACCCTAGTCTTGTTTATGTGATCCCTTTGACTCTTAATCCTATCATTATGATCAGTTATGAACTGAAACTGATCACTTGGACTAGTGAGATGGCATTGGTACATGCCACCTTGATGGGATTGAATTGGAATCCCCTGGTATGTTTCTAGCTCTACCATTAGTGGTAAGTCTGATTGAGCATGTGCCGAGCTATATATCTCCTCCCTCTCTTATTCCCACTCTTATGTATAATAAGGATCACTTTTCAGTTAAATTTAAATGCCTAAGAATAATTGCATGTTAATTACAGAGTTCTTTGGATCCCCTAAATAAAGAACCATATCATCTGCAAATTAATTGTTAATGCAGCCTTTGGCGGATGATAGGATTAAGTCTGAGAAAGCAAATTGCTTTACTGTTATCAATATATTATGAATTTTGAGGAATAACAATTTATATAGATGTGTACTTTTAATGAATATAATTTTTACTTCCATGAGTAAGCAAAAAAGCATTAATCATGTGGTAAAGTCAGCAGTACACTTCAAAGTCCTTTAATATCAGAAACAAACCTATTCATTATTAATCTTCTGTAGTGGAATGACCCCAAGTCTATAACTTCTTGGCAGTTAGAAAAAAATTGGCCAACTGGATTGGTGATATTTTTGAAAACTGGATTGGTGCAAAATAAACTTGAAATCCATGCACTTTTTACATAATACGCATTTTATATTCACTTTTTAAACATCCCTCACACTCGTGAGTTTTTTTTTCACTCAAATAAACCTATCTCATTAATTCCATTGTCTGTGAACTTGTATGTCCTCTCAGAGGGTATGGCAAATTATCTAGTGCTGCATAACAAAATGCCCCACCACCATTTTACCATGCTCACAGTCTTTGCAAGCCAAAATTTGGGTAGCTGGTAGAGATGTAGTACTCCATATTGTCTACAGCATCATGAAGAAATTCAAAGGATGAAAGTGAATTGATGGTTGGAAATTGGAATCTTCTGGGAGCATCTCACTCATATCTCTAGAGGTTGATTACTAAGCTTTGTTAGGGATGTTTCCTGAAACACCTTTATGGGGTCCCTCTGCTTCCTCACTATATGATTCCTAGTTTACAAAGTTGAATATCCCCAGATGTTTAAGGTTGAAGTTGCATCATATTTTATGAGCCTACTTCAGAAATCACAAAGCATGCTTTAATCTCAGGTCAAGCCAAAGTTAAAGGGAGGCACCCCATAATCACTGGGAGGAATGGTGACAGCACATTGTAAGAAGTACATGTGGGCATTTTTAAAATGATTTGGTTAAATATAGGGATGAGTACTTCCCATTCCTCTGGGCCTCTGTTAATGAGATCTTTAACACAAAGATGAAGATATGCATTCCTGACTTCTGTGTTTCTGATTTCTTTGACATTTATTATACGAAGGGATTTCAAAATGTCCCTGGAAGATGTTGAATATTACAACAATTTTGCCTGGGTTTCATTTTTTTGCACCAAAATTAACTTATATTTTAATTTCATTTTTTAATAATTTTTAAAGTCTGTCCATTGTCCTTTATCACAGTTCTAATATTTATCAGCAGTCAACACTGACCCTCAAAAGTTGTTTCAGAAGAGTATTGGGGATAATCTTCTAGTGGAGAACAACTTTCTAGATTTTGGTGACCAGTCATTTTCTTAGTATTATGCTGATGTCTATGTTCTCCTTGTATAATGATTCTTATCTAAAGTACGTTTTACAAGATGAGGGCAATCTCAGTACAAAGACTTCATAAAGAAAACTTTGTGAGAACTATTTCTGGAGGTACTTTCATTTTAATTATTTAATTTTAGTTTGAAAGACAAAAGAATTTCCTCATTATACCAAGATGATTAGATCATTTACTAGCACGTGGCAATGGAGCAAAATCAAATGTGAGGTTTTCTTTAGGTTTAGATTTTTTAAATTTATTTGAAATGCAGAGTTAGAGAAAAAGGGAGATACAGAGAGATCTTCCACCCATTGGTTCACTACCCAAATGGCCTCAATGGCTAGTGCTGGACCAGGCAGAAGCTGGGAACCAAGAGCTTCTACGAGGTCTCCCACCTGGGTGGCAGGGGCCCAAGAACAGGAGCCAAACCATCCTCTGCTGCTTTTCCAGACTCAGTAGCAGGGAACTGGATTGGAAGTTGAACAGCCAGCACCCAAACTGGCACCCAAATGGGAGGCTGGTGTTGTAGGTAGCAGCCCAACCCACTATGCCACTACAGCAGCCCCAAATCTGAATTTTTAAAACAGCTGGAAAGACTCTACCTACATTATTTGAAAGGCAAATTATTGTCCTAGTAAGTGAATAATTAATGTAAAGGTGAGATAAATTTTTTTAGCAGCAAAGGTGAGATTAGGACACAGGTCTTATGATTTCTGTTTCAAGTCAACCAGAACATCAGTGTTTATACCATACATATGCTTCCCAATAAAACTAAACTGTAGAGTTCTTTACTGACAGTCTTTTATGTGGGTTTGAGCATGAGTATTTGCAGTTTTTATAAAATTATATTAAGAAAATGATATATGCATGCATATTATAAATATAATTTTGCATACCCAAATTTCTGGTATTAAATGTTATAATAATTTCAACATGCAATTAAACTTTTCTGTAAACCAAATTAGGCTTTCATATTCATAAAGCATTATTGAGTTCCATGTTAATTGAAACCAGTAGCTTTTAGCTTTCATTTTTGAGATTCAATTAAACAATGTCATTACACAAAGATTTCTTTTTAGTATTTTTAACAACTTTTTTATTAGTGATTAGGTACATACTGAATATGCACTGTAGTTCCAGACAGCACCATTGAACTTTCTACTTTTAATGCAGAACAATTTTAATAGGTTTATTTATATTAGACAACATATTCTAATGTTTAAGCACACAGTATTGGTAAATAAAAATAACTTAAAGCACTGTAACACCTTCTAGAAAGTATTTTTTTAATAGAGCAGAAGAAGTGATAATCAAGTAAGTTCCCAAGTCCATTTTCAATGAGAATTTCCTTTCTTTAGGAAAAAGTTTTGATCAATTTATCATGCGCCTATACACCAGAAGGGGAAAACCTTTCTGATCCTGGCTAAAAGAAAAATGCATTTTCTTTAACCATATGGAAAACTATTGAGAAAATGACCTGCATTCAAATTGATTTTTATTTCAAGGTATTATAAATTTATTATATCTAGAAATAATCAGGATGTAAGAATCAAGAAATAATGATTCTTTAATCTCAATAAAGCTTTAAGGTACTACTCTATAGGTTGAAGGACATAGTTAATATATTGATAATTTATACATATAGTTGATACAAAGTTTAGAGACTCATGTTTGGATATCAAGTTTCTTATTTAGAAATCATAAAACTGTATCCCAGAAATATTAAAATTATGAATCAGTTTCACAATTTGTTGGTCCCATTTGGGAGCAGAGATGGGTGTCTACAGAGAAAGACCTGTTGTGTCAACTTTCAAGACATTATATTAGCTATAAACAAACATATATGTTTTAGTTTGCAATTTTACCATTAAGCTGATTTAATTTATCTAATTTAAACTGAACAAAATCTAATGTAAATTAAATCTCATGTTATTGTTATGATTTTTAAAGTTTAATATATAGGCAATGAATTAGGATGAAAAGACTGTCTTAAATATAGAGATAAATATATATTGACAATCTGAGAGAATAGGGCTTAAAATATTATGACTTCCACAGGATGTTTTCAAAAGATACACAAAGACAAAAAAGTTGAAAATATCATAAAGAGTGACATTTTTTTTCCAGAAGAAAAGATGATTCTGATCTAGGCAAGAAGATTACAATATATTCATTAGAGAATTTTAAAATGTACTAGCCTCTGGTGAAAATATGATAACAAAGGCTTTTCAAAGACAGCTGTAAATGTCTGAAAAGGAAACTTAATCATGAGCAAATGATGGAGAAGGATACTTATGTTCAAAAAAAAACTTTGAGAATTGAGTAGAAAGTAAAGAAAAAAAAAACAAAGATTGAAATATTATTACTTGAATCAACCAAACATTTATAACTATATGTATGGGAATTTATACTCCTGAACAAAGGAAATTCAAAGACCACACTGTATACATTTAATTTAAAATAGCAAATGAACATGAATTCTGAAAATGGTCTGAATTTTGTAGAATATGTTCAGAGCTTTTAAGACATTTACTTCAATTACCATTAACATAGGATTCACATTTGATACCTAAAGCTATAGCATTTTATTTCCTAAACATACATAAAGTAACCATTAATAACTGAATATGAGACATAAATTTAACCAAATATTTAAATTTTTACATGAATCTTTGATAAAGGTAGTAGCCATCTATTCATTAAGTTCATTTTAGTGATTATTAACTCATTCTTTTTATATTAAAGTAATTCTTTCAAACCATAATTTATTATATAGACAAATGAGATTCTAATCACTATGTAATCCATTAATGTTAATGGAAAAGTGGCTCAGATTTTAGTTTTCTATGTAAGCACTTATTTTGCTTGTGGTAATAATTAAAATGTTTCCTTCTTTGTTTTTTAACGTTTTATTTATTTATTTGAAAGTCAGAGTTACACAGAGAGAGGAGAGGCAAAGAGAGAGAGAGGTTTTCTAACTGATGATGCACTCCCCAATTGGCCGCCACGGCTGGCGCTGCGCTGAGCAGAAGCTATGAGCCAGGAGCCTCTTCTGGGTCTCAAAGGCATGTGCAGGGGCCCAAGGACCTGGGCCATCTTCTACTGCTTTCCCAGGCCATAGCAGAGAGCTGGATCGGAAGTGGAGCAACAGAACTGGCTCCCATATGGGATGCTTGCACTTCAGGCCAGGGCTTAAACCTGCTGCGCCACAGCACTGGCCCCAAATGCTTCCTTCTTGAGTGGATAACACATTTCGGGGCTGTTTGAAACAATGTTTTTGGGGCTAGCATTGTGGAGCACTAGCATTCCCTCTTGGCACTGGTTGAAGCCCCAATGCTCTATTTCTGATCCAGTTCCCTAAAAAAGGCCTGTGATAGGCAGCAGAAGATGGCCCAAGTCCCTTGGCTCTGTACCCTCATGGGATACCCGGATGAAGTTCCAGGCTCCTGGATTTGGCCTGGTTCAGTGCTGGCCATTGTGGCTATATGGGGAGTGAACTTGCACATGAAAAATCTGTCTCTCCCCCTCTCTCTCTAACTCTTTCACATAAAATAAACATATCTTTAAAAAATACTGGCAGTACCTACTAAATTAAAAATAAAAACAATGTCTTAGATTTCACACATTGCAGTATATGCATGTATGTTTCATGTGTGTAATATATGTACATACAAGTATCTTTGCAGGTGTAATAGGATTTGTCATTTGTGTTATATTTCTAGGAACAACAATTCAATTTTCTCATTGTGTTTGACTCAAAAATATCTTGTGCCTTTTACACAAGTATTCATGAAACTGTGGCCTGCTAACATGCTTACTTACACAAGGTAAAATTTCATGCTGTTTACACAGTTCATACCACTACTTTTCCAATTTCATTTCTTGCCATTTCCTATTTCCAAGTCTCCATGGTACTTACATCATTCACTCTTGTAAAATATAGTAAATTCTAATTCTATACTTTAATAGATTACTCTCCTGTAGGCCTCCACCCAGGAACATCATGTTTCCATTATTTTAAAAATATTTAGTCCAAATTACTCATGAAAGAGAATTGCTGTACCTTTAATCCCTACTTTAGCTTGCAAAATGATGTTTATTTTGAACAATTTTTTCTTCTATTTCAAGTACCCAAACTTTGCCTGACACATTTGTTATTTTAATAAAAATCTAAGTGAATCAAAAAATTAATATTTCAAAGGCACACAAAGGTTTTCTTTCCAAAATATCATCTAAATAACCTTAATTACATACAAAGAAAATATAACCATAAACAAGGTAGGGCTCTTTAGATTTCATTACTTTCTTATCATCAGAAATGTTTTCTAAATAAACTGAGACTGAAAAAGAAATAAATGTCAGCAATCAAACCGCAGTCCCAGAACAGCAGGTGGTTTGAATACTTGGTTTGAATAAGTAGGCATCCTACATTACTCTGACATAGATTTAAGAGTTGCCTCTGGGAAAAATGACAAATCAAAACAAGAACACTGAGACAGTCACCCAGGGATGTGTGTGGGAGACAGATACATCAATAGAATCACTATTTTCGAACAAAAAATAAGCTCTGAGTTACTAATAATACTGCTGATAATGGAGTCTTTATATGCTCTTTGATGGATGCATTGTGTATTCTTACAATAGACATGTTACATGTAGTTTAAACTCAAGAAGCTCTTGGTCTAGATTTATGGGTTAAATTATTCAAGCAACCTGAAATGAATCAGCTTACAAATAAATCCATTTTTAAAGTAAATGCATTATATTTTAAAATAAAAATGAATATATAATATATAGTTTTTCATAAAATAACAGATTTAGAGTTTTTAAATCATTCTTAATTTTGCATTAAATTCAATCATTACATTCAAGCATTACATGCTCCAGAAAGTTGGCTTTATTGTTTTACTGTCACCACCATAACAATTACTACAAATGGAGGGATATTAATCAAAACCTATTTATCATCTGATAGTTCTATAGATCAGAATTCCATGTGAGTTCAGTTGTGTTCTGATAAGGGTATCACAAAGCTGAAATTAAGGTTCACCATGCTGAATTCTTATTCGTTGTTTTTAAGAAAAAACCTGCTTACAGTTCTATGATTGTTGACAGAATTGGGATGAAAATATCTCATGCTTTGAATTTCTCTGATTCCTTCTAATACAAGTCAGAGAAAACTGTTTTTCTGAACAGGTGATGGACTGGGCCCACAGGATAATTTTCCTTTTGATTAACCTTAAGTCAACTGGTTATTAACCCTAGTGACATTTATACCTTTTATCATATAAGGTAACATACAAATGGAAATGACATTGCATTTAGGTTAGGGACCACCTAACCTAAAAGCAGGGGTCACTGGGGATCATTCTTATACTTATGCCCACTTAAGTGCTAGGAATAAAATTATTGACAAAGCACACATTCCCTACTAAACAATTTAAACTTCAATAGAGGGGAGACACAATAAAATAGCAGCTTACAATAAAGCATGTTAGTGCAAAAATAAACACAAACTATGAAATGGGTAAGTGTTCTCAAAGAAAATCATATATAAACTGTGTCCTAGAGAAATTATTAGTATTTATTCAGTAAATGATGACTTTTGAAAGTGGAGACGGGGGAGTGGAAAAATATTCAAAGAGAATGTTTTGAAAGAATTTCAGTTTAAGTGTGGATGACTCCATTTTCCAAGGTTGCAGAGGGGAGAGTAATCAAGGATGGCTGGAATTGAAAGGGAGGAGGGAAAAGGAAAAAATATTTAAAGGTTTTAGTCAAGGATGCTACTTGATGAAATGTGAGCTTTGGAAAGTTCATCCTTGCTTCAGCATCCTGAACAGTTTTGAGAAGTGTATCTGGGTGGCTGGTGAGGCTAATGGGACCATGGTCCTGGTATGAAGGATATCCATTCATGGATATTTTGAGGGGATTTGACAGATGGATCCCCAAAGTGTTTGTAGCTGTATAGATGCAGACATGAAGGGGGAAAAGTGATTAAGAATGATGCCTGGGTTTCTAACTGGAGCCACTGGATGGAATATGGGGGCATTTCCTGAGACAAGGAACTTGGGAGGAATATCAAAGATGGAGAGACAAGTGGCTCAATTTCAAACAATAAAAGATTGAAGTTTTGATGACGGAGCCAAATGTAGTTGTTTGATGTAGTGGGCTAGTGCTCAGATAAAAGATCAGGACTGGGTACATACAACTGAGAAAGTATACTATATAATGTGAATTGGATTCACAAGACAGAATTCCCTAGAAGATAAGAGGACATACATGGTCTTGTCCATGAACACTTCAAATATCTCAAGAAAGAAACACGCGTAAAGAATACTGAGGAGAAACAGCTTCATCTCTACTTAAGAAGAGCTAGGATAATTGCTGTTCTGCAAGACAAGGAAATGATAGTTTCAGAATGGAGACATAGATGATATTTTCAATGCTCAAAGATAAATCATGGAGTTCATTCTTCTGGTGGAATGAGAAATAATTATCCGGCTTAAATGCAAGATCTCTAAAAACAGGCCTATTCCTCAAGTGTGCTGGCACACAGGCTTCTAGGAGTTAACTGGATAGGAAACTTGATACGGCAGGGAGGTCATGTTAGTAGATGCAGGTCAAGTGGTAAAGGGAAAGGAGAGTAACTGGGGACATGTGCTAAGGTAAATGAGACCTGTAGGACCATACACTTGGCTATGTGACGTTCTTGAATTTAATATATTCATTATTTAAGAGGCAAGAAACCAATAGCTTTTTATTCACAAAATACAACATTTGGTTGGTAGGAGTTTTTTAAGCGAAGTGAAATATTCTCAAGACAAATAAAGAAAATTAAAAATACCAAGCTGAAATGGTTGCTAAAGGCTATGATGGAATCAAAATGAATATGAAGGCGTGTTATATGTGAAACACCAGCTATGTAATGAAAGTTTAAAATGACCCTTCTTAAAACCCCCAAATTTTAAGATAATAATATATTCTTCCCACCATGTTATTTCAGTTCCTTGCTATATAAGATAACTCCAAAATGTTTGTGTAAAATGTATGAGAAAAAATGTGAAGAGATTTCATGTTTTGTCACCAAACTGAAGTTTAAAAGGATCTATTTTATTAAACTAAAAAAATGTTTTCATTGTGCTTGAAAGATAGAGACAGAGAGCTCTACTGTTTCATTCCAAATGACCACAGGTATAGACCAGGCCAAAGTCAGGAGCTAGGAAATCAACCTGACTCTCCCACATGCATGCCAGAGACCTCACTCACTCCTAGGGGGCACATTAGGAGAAAGTTGACATTGGGAGAGTAGCTGGGACTCTGAGATGTGTGTGGATGTCCCAGGTGGTGGATTAACCCCTATACCAAATGCCCTCTCCAAACTTATTTTTTAATTCCATTTGCGATAAACTTTTAAAAATATCCTTCGGTAACATTTTCATATAGATGTCCTTTGATCATGGAAAGGGAAACTTGAGTGGATGTAAGGATATAGTGTAGAATCATCACAAAGGGCACTTTAAGGAATACTTTTTATACTTAGAGACATGTATGAACCCATCTCACAATCCTGAATGTTCAGAAGTTCCCCAGAAGGTGGGCAATGGCAGAGTGGATGGGGGAGATGCTAAGACACTTGTGTGCCGCGTCCGAGTCCTGGGATTTGATACCTGCTTCTGGCTTCCGACTCTAGCTTCCTGCTAATGCAGATCCTTGGAAGCCGCAGTGATAACTCAAGTAATTGTGTTCTTCCTCCCATGTGGAGTGAGTTCCCAGCTCCTGACTTCCTCACAGGTATTTGGAGAGTGCACCAGCAGATGGAAGCTTTTTCTCTCTCCCACTCTCACTCCAGCTCTGTCCAAAAAATAAACTGAAATTTAAAAGATCAATAGCATGTCAAGAAAATTCAAGTTAATTATTCTTAGGCATTAACTCTTTCCATGTATGTGTCAAAATACTTTTTCTCAGTGATACTACCTGGCTATACAATTCTTCAAAAAATAGAAATGAATTATACTAAGAAGACTTCTAAGGGAATCATTGTTCCCTGGTTCAATCTTATAGTTTTCAGGAAGGTTATTATGATCTGTAATGACCATTTTAAGCAATTTCAATCAAACTCAAGTGACCAAGTACATGATGGGTCCATCTATGAAACTGTATCAAATTTGCATGATACTGGAAATTTCCTAAAGTAAAAGAGAGGGTTTGATCATGTCAGAATGAACTTCACTCTCACATTAGTTCCAGATAGTTGTAGACCCAGCAGCTGCTTGAATCAAGGGTAGATATACTGATTGACCTTAGAAAAAAGTAAGTAAGAGTTATTCACATGACCACCTTATATTAGCACATTTTACATTGGTGGTTTAGTTTAAAACAGAGGGAGATTTTAAAAATATTACAAAATTATAAAGTCATCAGTAGCTATGTCCTTCTGAGTATTTGCCAATATTGTTGTCAAAATGCATTCACAAAAAAAAGTAAAAACAGTTTACTCATGTTATAAAAATTATAGACCTCTTAGTGGCATATGAATCACCGTAAGGTTAGAAATTAGAAAATAAATAAATCTATAGCTACAGACATTTCAAGGTATAATGAGAAGACAAAATTTCAATTTAATTATTATAATTTATTGATTATACCCTAATTAGATATATATAGACCATATTGCAACAGCACAGAGGCCACATAAACATGAAGAGAGATGGTGGTAGGGAACCAGGGAATTATTTCATAAAATATAAGATACAAGCTTACAAAGAGTGTTAGAAAAAAGAAAATCATATTTGAGGCAGACATTGAGGGTGTGGAGTATATTTTGATCTATGGGGGAAACATCATTAGAAAGGGAGACATTAAAGCATTAAGCCAAATAACCAAGAGAATTTGAGAATGAGCAGGACTGAGATTATCTTAGGTAGGTTGGTATGGATCAATTTTAAGTTCTGAGATTGAAGTGAAAACACTAAAATATGCCAATTATCAATTTGTGTGTGGTGGAATTGAGGAATGTATAACTTTTATGTCTAGTGGCCTCAAATTTCTGAAAGAACTTGGTTAGGGTGATCCTCGTTGAGTAGGAGGGAAAGGAGAGTGATATGAGTAAAAGCAGTAGCATGTCTGAACAGACCCTCAGGGAAATGGGAAGCTGACCAAATGTAAGAAGTATTACTAATCATTATTAAGCATCCAGCTGAGATGCAAAAATATATAGTTATGGATTTATGTTCATTTTCCAAGGGCAGTCAGTTACCAGATGTGGAAGTATAGATATAAGATACAGAGACTGTTTTGTAGGGAGGAGAGTAAAAAGAGAAGATTTTAAGGCAATAATGGAGTTCAGTTGAACTATAATGGGGTTCAAACTGTAAGAAAGGAAATAAATGTCAGATAGACAAGGAAACTGGAAGAATCCTGAGACTAGAAGTATGAATTTTTGAATCTACAGGCAGATATTATTGAAAGATGAATTAATTGAAGGAATTGAATGAATATCTAGAAGAGGGATATTGGGTGTTAGGTAGATGTATAGATTTCTGTGGTGGACCGTTTATATAGAGAGGTTTTCTTTTTTCTCCACAGTGCTGTTATACTTGTGGGAATAAGGACAGATTTTTATTATCAGGGACTAGAAAAAAATAAATCTAATACTCAGAAAGCCTTAGATGATTTACATGACTTATATTGTAACTGTCCTGAAGAATGAAATCATATGCTTTTCAAAGTAATTGATTATTCCGACATGGACAAGTAACTCCACATGTAATTACCTTCACATTTTTAAGGGGGCATGAAATGTAAAGATCTTTGAAATTTAATAAATGACCTATGATTTTCAGGAAAAAGAATACCTTCTGGGACTTGGATAAGTGAGCATATGTTTAAGGGTGCCATTGATTTTCAACATAATTAGTCACCTAACTATGTATCCAAATTAAGCTAATGGATTTCCATGTACAATTAGCTGTGATTTATCCAAGAGCAATTCAGTTTGAATTTATTGTATCAATGTTATCATAATTATTATTTTTTATCAATTTACTATTTGTGGACAAATTTCATTTTGAGTACATTAAAATCTATTTTCATGATAATCTTATATTGAACAGCAATTAAAAGAGGTGATTGCAGAAAATGGAGCATTACTTATTGTTTTCCAAAGGGAAACATTGTTTGAGAAGTTAAGCAAATAATTTCTTTGATTTCCGTTTTAAATATCTTAAAGATGGATGAGAACTGATAAAATATCTTAATATTTTGAAAATTTAACACATGTTTATTCTATTACAGTGTTATTTTTATTGAATTTGGCTCTATTTAAAGAAAATAGAATACACACACACATGCACATATTATATACTCAGCACATCTAGTTTTTGTTGAAAGACATGAAGAAGTTGGAATGTGGGAAATTAATGACTACGTTAGGATTATTTCTGGATATAATGTGCTTATAAGCATACTTCAAAAGCTTATTAGAAAATTAAATTAAAAGAAGTTTATTTTTGGTGCAGAAAAATTTTAAATCTATGCATATAATCTCAAAAATTTCATGGTAATACATGAAACAAGTATGTATGTACCTCAAAACAAATTTTCAAATAAATGAATTTACGTTTTAATTTCATCTTCTCTGAACATTTTGTAGTACTCTTGTATAAACCATACAATAATGAAAACAGCTCAGTGGAAAAAAATAAAAAGGTAACCAGCTACATATAATTTGAAAAATGAGTTAGGTATCAGATACATATAGTGTTAAGCAAACACTATCTAAAGTAATATTATGAAATAATTTGATTCAAATTCTTTTTAACAAAATATCTATTTGAAAGACAGAATTACAGATAGGGAAAAAGAGAGAGGGAAAGAGAGAGGGAGAGAGACACACAGAGAGAGATTTTCCATCCATTGGTTCTCTTCCCAAATGGCTTCAAGGCCTGGGCTGAGTCAGGCCAAAGTCAGGCGCTTGGAACCCCATCCTGGTCTCTGACATGGGTGGCAGTAGCCCAGGTACTTGGGTTGTCTCTCAATGCTTTTCTAGGTTCATTAGCAGGGAGCTGGATCCACACCTGGGACCCAAAGTGACCCTCACATGTGATGCCAGTGTTACAAGTGGTGACTTAACCCACTGTGCCAAAACACTGCCCCTATAAATTCTTAAAATGTTTTAGAAATGCTTAATAAATACTATGGTGATATATGCCAATTCTCTATAATTTAAAACTTATTAAGCAGTTTTTCAGAAAAAAAAAAAAAACAGAATGATCTTGATGGGCAAAGAGCTGTGCTCAGCATAATTGCTAAAGTAAGCCTCAGGCAAATTACTATACCATTATTTTTTATTTATTTCATTATTTCATTCTAGTATAAGAATTGCTCATTCAAAATGCCTTTGGACATTGCTATTAAAATTGATAAGTCAGCATATAGAGTAAATCCAAATTAAAACATCATGTATCCTGGCTATGGAACATTGAGGGACTGTATTTAATGATATAAAAGATATTCTTGAGAGATAGAGCCAACACAATGACCCTCCTCCACAAAAAAAAAAAAAAAAAAAAAAAAATCCTAGTGCTGCTGGATGCTGCAGAGTGCTTGTGGGGACAAATCTGTAAGAATCCTGGGTTGCAAAGTCAGACAATGTATTATGTAGCTTCCTTTATCTGTGTATCCTAAGAAAGTTCTGATGATTCTCAGGTAAAGTGCAGATTCTAGACTGTCCTTATAATCATTTTAATAGAAGCTCAGTTTGTCTGCTGAGAAATTTTCCCAAGGTTATCCATGCCCAGATGTTACAAAGATATTATGTTCATGGATTCTTGCAGTGAAAAAGTCACAGGTATATCACGCAAAACAAAGCCACGAAATGAAAAGGCTACAGTGGTTATTAAAATAGTATACAAAACCCTAAACACTGTGGTGCTGGCCAAGGGATGGATTCTTACAGCTTTTTGCTTTTGACTACTGTGCTTTTACTCTGTTCCTGGTTTCCAGCTCCCACAAGTAGCCCTCTATGCCATTGAAACATACAGGATAATTAAACCCACTCTTAACCCCTATGAAATCACACATTCCAATATAGGTTATGGAAAAACCATTTTCTGTATGATTTATGTTTAAATCTGAGTATGTATTAATGTTGACTAAACAGGACAGTCCATCAAAAAGTATGTAGAAAATATAATAAAAGATAAATTTATTTTAGTAAAAGAAGTTTTTGAAATCCAAAAATATCATGGAAAATGCATATGAAAAAGTATGCCTGGACTTCTATTGTTTTCTATCGAAAGTATACTTGTCTTGGAATTCATTTTTCCACAAGTGTTTTTGAGTAATCTCATATGAATTCATGGAAATATACTAAGTGTTTTACTAGAATAAAACTTGAAATCTATGATTTTAATTTCTGCTTCAACAATAAACTGTAATGCATTGACTAGATTAGCTAAAGAAGAATAAAATTTAATTAAGGTACAAAATTCTAATTGAACAGGTGAATAGAGAAACTGTCATTAGTTATTAATATTTCATGAATACTAAAAATCATGATTAGTTATTACCTAAATGATGCAGTTTTGACTTGAGTGTTATACTTAAAAGTCATCTTCATACAGGTCCATTAAACAAAGCAATAATAATTATTTAACATGTTTCTGTGAACATACTGTTAGAATATGACAACTATGAATAACTCACTATTATTATATGAATGTATGAATAATTCACTATTTTTGTATTAATAACTCACTATTATTATACATTAATTACAGTCTCATAAATTAAAAGTGAAGTCCCCAAAGATCTATATTTCAACCATTCAAAGAATGGTTGAATTTCATTCAAAGAATGAAAATTTTAAGTATATTATTATTATAGATTAATCATAGCCTGATAAAATGAAGAACAGAATGATCTCCACATCAAACCTTAAAATGAAAGTGTAACTAAACAGAATTCATGAATTAGAGAATTTCAGATGCTAAAAAATTTTTCTCACTCTGTGTTTACAATGATACTTAAAAGACTAGGGATTCTGAACAAGAGAAACTGGGGTGTTTATTCACTGGATTTCTATCTTCCACCCCAGACATACATGCAGAGCTGAAGTTTTTGTTTACAGATTTATTCATGCACATGAATGAAGTAAAGAAAAACATCTGCTTCAAAGTTACAGTCTGGTTGATGTTACAATCTATGAGGTGACAGAGAAAGAAATGTGTAACTAAATACAAATGCAAGGCCAATAGGCAGATGACACAGTGCTTCACAGCTGTGTGATGTCATAAAGCCTTGTGGTTTAGAGATTATAATCCATTGGGGTAAGATACAGGTCCTGGCTCTGTATTTTCAGGACCTGTCTGTAGGAGAAATAGATCTACCTCTCTTTTTAATTCTAAGGGTTGTTTTTTTTTTTTTTTTTGCAAAAATTGTTTTACCCTTAAGATGGAATGATATGAAATTATTTAGAGACAGTCAATTGAGATCAGAAAGATAAACCTATTAGCCAATACCTGGAATTAGTGAAGTCCTTCATGAAAAGATTAGCTACGAGGGAACTTCTAAAAGTTTGTGGAAAGATGGAGTTAAGAGGTAAGCTTGTTTTGGTGCTAACTTTATTTTTTTTTTTGAAATTTACGCATAGTCATAAACATTTTATGAACATTTAAAGAATCTTTATATATTGTTTATGCGATACAGCATCAGAGGAAAGGGGAGAGACAGAAAGGGAAAGAAAGAGAGAGATCCTCAATTTCACTGAGGTTACACCCAGATTCTCGCAAAATTCAGGCCTGAGCCAGTCACTAGATCTGGGTCTCCCAAATGGGCTGCAGAGACCCACCACCTCTGCCTTCCCAGACACTTTAGCAAAATGATGAATAGAATTGTAGCTTCACTAATGTAGGTTTAACCATGGCACCACTTTCATGAACATTTTCAAGGTCCCTTGAGTATGTGGATTTCAAATTGTTTTTATCAACAAGACCAACTTTTCATATAGTTCTATTTTCCATGAATTGTTCCCCTTAGATTATCTTTATTATGAAAAATATTGGCCCTTGGATATCTGTTTTCCCTAAGCTTATGAACATCAGCAAAAAAATCAATGAGTTATAATTTTAATAGGAATATGTACATGTGCTAATGGATCGCTTACTTGTATGCATCTCACTGACCAAAGTCAGTCTCCATTCTTTCCCAGGTTCTACTGGAAACGGAAAACAGCAACTGCTGTTTCAGTGGCAGGCAGGATTCAAAAATCATTTACTCTGCTCTAGTTTTGAATACCAAAGAACCCGAAGCCTGAACAATGTCCCTGGGTTCCACAGTGCATTACAAGTCAGTTAACTGACTCATCCATTGCTGCAGTGGGAAGAACCACCTGGTCTAGGCCCAGACAGGGAATTTGTGTAGAATTCTTACTACCTGTAAGATTTACATTAAGGTCTTTTGTGTAAAAAGTGGTATATTTAGTATTTCAACAGACAAATAACTACCAATGTAACTTTAGTTTCATGCAGGATAGGAATGAGACAGGCTAATGGAAGGAATATAGAGCCTAAATAATACGTCCTGAACTTGCCACAATCAAAATGAGACTTTAGAAAATATTTATTTATTGGCAATAATAAGTATCTACCACATCCTTGGTTTTTAGAGTAGTCAACAGTGCCAGTGGAGTCTTTTGTAGTCACCACAGAATTAACAACACTTCGGAATTGCTGTAATGTTAGAAAAATTTTAGGAAGCAAGGAATCACATACACACATACATAAGCCTAAAATGCAACATCTTTTGGACATTCAATAATAGGCTCTTATAACCCATATCGTTAGCTCAAGTATTCCTGCTATGTTATGATAAACACCTTCAAAACAAACAAAACTACCTCCTAATTAGTACTATCCTGAACTTAAAAGAATAAAATTAACAGAGAAAATAGGAAAGTGAGCAATTGAGAAAAATCTATGTGATTTTTCTAAAAGATGTATTTATTTATTTATTTGAAAATCAGAGTTACACATAGAGCGGGAGAGACAGAGTGAACTATCTTCCATCATCTGGTTCATTCTCCAGTTAGCCACAATGTCTGGAACCGGTCCAGCCTGAAGTCAGGAGCCAGGAGCTTCATTGAGATCTTCCACATGCGTGGCAGGAGCCCAAACACTTGGGCCATCTGCTGCTGTTTTCCCAGGTCGTTAGCAGGTAGCTGGATCAGAAATGGAGCAAGCCAGGACATGGACTGGAGCTCATATGGATTGTCAACATCTCATGCAGTGGGTTTATTCACTATGCCACATTCTGGCTCCTTCTGCCACATTCTGGCTCCTTCTAGGTGATTTTTAATCAGACACAAATAATACAGTAAAGTTAAAAATACTTGAGAAATACTCCGCTTACCATAAGTGTTTATCTTTCAAAGATTGTGATGATATGTAACTTGTGAATCTTTTCTCCCACTCTGTAGGTTGTCACTTCTGTTTATTGTTCCCTTTGCTGTGTTTATCTTTGGTTTGATGAAATCCCATTTGTCTATTTTGCTTTTGTTTCCTGTCATTTGAGGTCTGATCCAAAAAAACCTTACCCATCCCGATGACCACAAGTAATTCTATTTTTTCCCTAGTACTGTCACAGTTTGAGATCATACATTTAGACTTTTAAATTCATTTTCATTTGGTTGGGGTTTTTTTGTACATGGAATAAATAAACATGAATATCAAATTTCCCAATCACAATTTATGGAAAGGACTATTTTTTCCAGCCCATATTCTTAACACATCAGTCAAAGACTATTAGCTGTGAATGTATGGGTTTGCTTGAAGGTTCTCTATTCCGTTCCATTGGTCTTTGGAACCATTTTTGTTCCAATGTCACTGTGTTTCAATGATTGTGGTTTTATAGTATTTTTAGAGTCAGGTACGATGACGCCTCAAGTTTTCTTCTTTTTACTCACTATTTCTTTGTCTATTCAGGATCTCTTGTGGATCCATACAAATTTTAGTCATTTATGATTCTGAGAAAAACATTATTGATATGGTAGTCATAGGGACTGGGGAGGGGTGAAGAAAAAGGATTTTGGGAAAAGATGATAAGTAGGTGCTTTTACTGTTAGAGTAAAAAGTTCTGGAATTCTATTGCATAGTAGGGCAACTATAGATAATTTCAATGTTCTGCACATTTCTCTGGCAGCACAGGTAGTGGATTAACCAAGTGAGCCAAGGTACTGTCCCCCCTGTCAAAATATTAATAAAATATTTAATTTAAGAAAGTTGAAGGGACTAGGTATAATGAAGGGATGAATTTATTGAACTATAGAAACAAAAGCAAGATGTGCACACGAGGTACTTCGAAAATTCATGGGAAATGAAATTAAAAATAACCTTGAGTGCAAAAGCTTCTGGGATCCGTACAAACAATGCACCTTTGCAAACTCATGGAAAACGTATGACTTTTAAAAGGATCTACACATTTAACTTACATTTAATTTTCCCAAAAAATCTTTGAAGTGTGCTCAACATAAAAAGATATTACAATTTTGTCTAAAATTATCAATTTACAAAGAACTATGGCAATGTCTTAACAAGTTCTAAGATTGAAGACCATGTTAGCAAAGTAATTTTTAACAAAAACCCATACAAAGAAATGCATGACATCAACAACGGTAACAAAAATATTTATAAAGGAGTAGAATAAAATACATGAATAAGTAAGGTGTACTGGAAATATATTTAACATTTGAAAAATAATTTATAGTAACATATGGACCTAACTTTGATCTTTGGATTAACTAATATTTTAATTTATGAGGAGGGCAGAATTATTATTCTCACTTTTGTAGGAAAAAAATGTGGTTTATATCTCAATCTGAGGGGACAATGTAGCGGCACAGTAGGTTAAGTTGCTGCCTGTGACACCGGCGTCTCCTTTGTATGTAGGTTCAAGTCCCAGATGCTCCAATTCTGATCCAGCTCTCTGCTAATGCTCCTGGGAAAGCAGTAGAGGATGACCCAAGTACTTACTTCCCTGCTTCCCACATGGTAGACTCAGAAGAATCTCCTGGCTTCAGCACAGCCCAGCCCCAACTATTGCAGCCATTTGGGGGTGAACCAGAGGGTAGAAGATTGATCTCTCTCTTTCTCTCTGTACTCCTCTCTCTGTCTGTCTCTCTCTTTCAAATAAATGAAATAAATCTTAACAAAAAAGGCTGAATCTCAGCTCCCCCAATTACTTGCCAAGGGATACAAAGGAATCCTTAATGCTGGATTGACAGGGGCTTCAGGATCTATGTCCTTCTTTAAAACCAAAGCAACATTTCTACACAGTAACTCAGCTTCTTGGAGTAGTGATCACAGTTCCAATATAATCCTCTAATTGCATTCACTCTTTAATTCATATGAGTATGATTATATTTTATCATTCATTCTTTCTAGAATAATATATGAAGTAGTGTATACATTCTAGACGTAAAATATCTCACAAATATAATTCAATGATTTGTCATAATTTTATAATTTAAATTGTATACAGCATCTAAAAGCAAGTTATAGTTTAATCATCACATAAATCAAGACTTATAATGGAAAATCAACTAAAGTTTTGCTAATAAAGTAAATAAATAAATTAATCTAATGTAATCATGATATGTATGCAGCTTTTTTGAAATCCAAGTCAGCATGTAGGGGACTTCTAAGTTGTGATATGAGCATAAACATAAAAACTAAGTTGAACTGAAAGAAAGCAGTGGAAGAACTAGATTGATCTGACACCTGTGGAACCCAGAACACATGAACACTGTGTTTGACTATATTAGCAAATAAACTGAAGAGAGGAAAAATGAAATCACATAAACTAATTCAAGTATTTTATGATTTCTTATGAAAGCAGAAGATTTCTAACAAAAAGCATTGAAGAACTTTTGAAATCCTAAAATATTCCGACAGAAATTTCAAATTTCAGTGTTAATTAAACCAGACTGTCTTTTCTCTCTAATCTCTGTTTTAAAACACATGCATGTCTGTGAGGGAAATGGAAAACCAACCTCATAAAGGATGGCAAGACAGAATTGCAACATACATTTCTTCCTTATTCATCTAGCTATTTGTCATTTATATATAAATATTGGAAAATGTGAAAGTACATTTCTCTTTCATTTAAAATTCCCTATTGCTTGCTTCAGCGAGGCAAATGTATCATTATTTAGGGTGCATACTCCTTGATAACTGTGAAAGTCTTTATTGTCATATGCATAGCATGTGATCTACACGATTTTATAAATCTGGCTCCACTGTAGCATCCTGGGTCATAATGAAACTTCTGACTGGCTTTCGTGATTCCTAACTCAAGCCAAGGTTAAATGTATCTCCATGGTTAAATTTATCTCTAGTTTAAACCATTCTTTCTAGGCTTCTGATGAATTGTTTTGTTTGGCTTTGTAACCTTAAGGGCATTTTCTTTCTTTTTACAAAATTCCAACGTCTTTTTATACATATAACTTATATCTTGCATCATCAGAAGTTGATTGCTGTTTTTGTTCCATGTTGGTGATTTGTTATAATCAGAAGAAGTGTGGATGACCATTTTGTGTTTGCTTCACTTTGAAATTTCCCAAAAAGCACTGATGTTTAGGAATTTCACTATGTATTCTTTAATGAAACCTGAAACTTGAGGACTAAGAACAATATTTTGTGTTTACACAGCATCATATTCAAGGTGGTTACATGTGAAACACCACTATCTCTCACTGATTCTCAAAAAAAAAAATGCTTAGGGGTACATCTCTGATAGATCAAGAACTAGACTAATGTTAAAATGATGGACCAGATAGGATACCCACCCAAAGAGTTCTCGAACTATGAGGTCTGTCTTGAGTGAATATATTTAACTGTGCTTAGTTTCTCATGTAGGGCCAAAGATTGGGCTTTATTCTAGTCAGTAGTGAAAGTTCATCGTTTTAGGAAAAAAATGAGACTTTCAGTATTCATAATTTTCTGCAACTCACAATTTTTAGTGATTCTTTTAATCTCAGTGTATTTATGCATAAAATGAGAGGAACTATTCCATTCTACTTAGACATGGTAAAAAATAGTTGAATCAATGAGTTTAATTTTGTTTTTCTTTAACAAGAACATAGGCTCCTGTAAGGATAACTCCACCAGATTCTTAATATCCTTAAGTAGGTGAGGTGTAGCTTTACAATTTCAGCTTCACTCATTCAGTTTGCATATGCTATATATTATATGTATTTCAAAAGAAGTATGGGCTCAGAATAAGGAATGGAAGCATATTCGCATTTCTAAAACATGATCAGACTGCAACTGGGGCTCCACCTTTAGGTAGAGATATTCTGTAGCTAACAGGGGTACTGAATCCTGAAGGGTCCTGATGACTTCATCAGATTCACCAAAGGTGGTCATCATGAATCCTATGAGCTGTAACCATTTATAATGGTTTTATAATGTCAATTTATCACAGCTTCTTCTTGAGGAAACAAAATGAAAATATTCAAACATTAAGAAATGGATTTTCCTGAAAGAAATGCACTTACATATTCCATGTATAATCTGAAATATTTGGAAAAGCTTAATATCAGGAAAAACATATAAGCTTAAATTGAAACGAAACTGTAACACAATTAGAAATATGTTTTTCAAATAACTCTTTCTTTAAAGATTTATTTTATTTATTTGAAAGACATAGTTTCAGAGAGAGGTAGAGACAGAGAGAAAGGTCTTCCATCGCTGGTTCACTCCCCAGATGGCTGCAACGGCCGGAGCTGTGCTGATCTGAACCCAGGAGCTAGGAGCCACGAGCCAGGAGTTTCCCCCAGGTCTCCCATGCAGGCAGAGGGGCGCAAGGACCTGGGCCATCTTCTACTGCTTTCCCAGGTCATAGCAGAGAGCTCAATTGGAAGAAGAACAGCCGGGACTAGAATTGGC
This sequence comes from Sylvilagus floridanus, assembly GCA_949820135.1. NCBI lineage: Eukaryota > Metazoa > Chordata > Mammalia > Lagomorpha > Leporidae > Sylvilagus > Sylvilagus floridanus. Next base: position 114,405,194 of record OX463230.1, read on the forward strand.
ACCCATATGGCATGCCGGTGCCTCAGGCCAGGGTTTAAACCTGCTGAGCCACAGCACCAGCCCCTTTTAAATAACTCTTAAATAAGTAGTATCATTGGAACACAGAAAAATATGAAATTTATGAAAATATTATATAATGCAAATGGATTTTGATGGAGCAAGTCATCAAAAATTAACATACATCTAATCATAAGCATAAAAAAGCAATGGATGATTAAGATTATTGTGAAAATTTTGAGATGTAGAAATCTTATTAAATTTATTATATTTTACATTGTATTTTTTTCATTTTATTTAAGGTATACAAGTTTCATGTATTTCATATATATAGATTTAGGGACATAGTGATACTTCCATGCTACACTCTATCCATGCCCCAACACTTCTTCCTCCTCCCTCTGCTATTCCCACTCAATTTTCACATAGATCTATTTTCAGTATACTTTATTGTCATAAGGTTAACCCTATACTAAGTAAAGATTTCAACAAATAGTATGAAGAAAAAAAAATACTGTCTTCAACATAGAGACAAGGGCTATAAGCTATCATCAAATCTCAAAATGTCCATTTCACTGCAATACAGTACATTTTAGGTATGTTATTAGTTACCCCACATCAGGGAAAACATATGATGTCTGCATTTTTGGGACTCGCTAATTTCACTAAGTATAATGGTTTCCAGTTGCACCCATTTTGTTGCAAAGAAAGCATTTCATTTTTTTTTTTTACAACTTATTAGTACTGTATACTGTGTATGTGTGTTTGTACGGTCTATAGACATATAGGCCATAGTTTCTTTTTCCAGTCATCAGTTGATGGACATCTGAGTTGATTCCATATCTTAACTATTGTGAGTTGAGCTGCAATGAACATGGGGGTATAGAAAACTCGCTTATATGCTGATTTCTTTTTCTTTGTGCAATTTTCCAGGAGTGGGAAGGCTGAATCATTTGGTAGGTCTATATTCAGATTTCTGTTATCTCCATAGTGTCTTCTATAGTGGCTCCATGAGTTTATATTCCCACCAACAATGGATTAGGTTACCTTTTTTCCCATATCCTCACCAGCATTTGTTCTTTGTTGATTTATGTATGAAAGTCATCCTAAGTGGGGTGAGATTAAACCTCACTGTGGTTCTGATTTGTATTTCCCTGATGGCTAGTGATCCTGAGCATTTGTCAAGTGTCTGTTGGCCATTTGAGTCCCTCTGTTTTAAAATGCCTGTTCAAGTCCTTTGCCCCTTTCTTAACTAGATTGTTTTTTGTTGTTGTTGTTGAGTTTCTTGAGCTCTTTATAGATTCTGGATCTTAATCCTTTTGCAGTTTCATAGCTTGTGAATATTTTCTCCCTTTTGGTCATTTGCCTCTTCACTTTTCTGGGAGTTTCCTAGTAGTGCAGAAGCTTCTCAGCTTGATGTAATACCGTTGCTCGTTTTTGGCTTTGATTGCCTGTGGTTCTTTGCCTATGCCGATGTCTTGCTGAGTTTCCCCAATGTTCTCTAGTTATTTGATGGTATTAGATTGTAGATTTAAGTCTTTGATTCATTTTGGATAGATTTTTGTATAAACTGTAAGGTAGGGGTCTTGTTTCATACTTCTGTATGTAGAGATCCAGTTTTCTCAGCACCACTTGTTGAAGAGACTGTCCTTGCTCCAGGGACTGATTTTAGCACCTTTGTCAAAGATAAATTGGTTGTAGATGTGTGGATTGATTTCTGAAGTTTGTATGTTCTGTTGGTCTACACATCTGTTTTTGTGCCAGTAGCAGGATTTTTTTTAAAGACTAACTATTAATTTATTTATTTGAAAGTCAGAGTTATACAGAGAGAGAAGGAGAGACAGAGACAGAGACAGAGAGAGAGAGAGTCTTCCATCCCCTGGTTCATTCCCCAATTGGCCGCTATGGCTGTAGCTGCACCAATCTGAAGCCAGGAGCCAGGAGCTTCTTCCTAGTCTTCCAGAGGGTGCAGGGGCCCAAGGACTTGGACCATCTTCTACCGCTTTCCCCAGCCATAGAAGAGAGCTGAATCGGAAGTGGAGTGGTTGGGACTTGAACTGGCACTCATATGGGATGCCAGCACTGCAGGCAGCAGTTTTACCTGCTATGCCACAGTGTTGGCCCAGGCAGGCTGTTTTGATAATAACTGCCCCGTATTATGTCGCTGGCTTTTTGTTGTATAAGATCACTTTAGCTATTCAAGGTCTGTTGTGTTTCCATTTTATTGTACATCTGAAGTTATGTTTTTCTGATAAAATTGTGTCAATGTGTGTTTCAAGGCCACTAACTATCAAAAACTCAGATAAAATTTTTAGTATGTCATTACAAGGTCTTTAGGTCTATCAGGGACCTTGAACTGAACATAGTATCACTTTTTCAGTTAAAGGTTCATATTAATTGCATATTATAGGTTAACCAAAATGTCACTTCTAAGAAAAATAAATTTCTCTTGGGTCCTCATATTAAAGCAGACATTTTATTCATATAATACTTACTGTCAAAAGACTTTTCCCAAATACAGACAGCATAGGCATTCAAATACTAATAATACATTTTGACTTTTAAAAACCTCATTGAGCGGGAGTAGGCTCTTGTGGTTAAGACACTGTTTAAGATACCAAGACTCATTCAAGTTGGCTTCGTTAAATTCTAGCTTCCTGATAATGCACAGATCAAAAAGCAACAGTGATGCCTTGCCTGAGTGTGTACTTGCTACCCATGTGGAAGACTTGGATTGAGTTCCCAACTCTGGCTTCAGGCTGGCCCAACTTTGGCCATGGCTGGCATTTAGGAAGTGAACCAGTGGATGGATAGGAGCTCACTCGTGTTAGTATATCTCTTATGTAAGTTTATATTTAAAACTCTTTTAAAAGGATAAAGTAATCATTATAAATTTTGTACCAAGCATACAACTACTAACTACGTATCATGGCACTAAATTGTTGATGTAAGCCAGAAGCTGATTTTCGAGGTATTCGCTGTCACATTTGCTGTAGATAATTTCCTCTCTGCTGTATAAACTTAGAATTATTTTTTAAAGATTTATAGATTTATTTATTTACTTTTAAAGTCAGAGTTACACACACACACACACACACACACACACACACACACAGAGAGAGAGGGGGGGGGGTCTCTTGTCCACTGGTTCATTCCCCAGTTGGCCTCAATGGCCAGAGCTGGGTCAATCTGAAGCCAGGAGCCAGGAGCTTCCTCGGGGTCTCCCATGTGGGTGCAGGGGCCCAAGGACTTGGTCCATCTTCTACTGCTTTCCAAGGCCACAGCAGAGAGCTGGTTCAGAAGTGGAACAACTGGGACTCGAACTGGTGCCCATATGGGATGCTGGCACTGCAAGCAGTGGCTTTACCCACTACGCCACAGCGCTGGCCCCTACATGCATATATGAGCTTCCTCCAGGTCTCCCATACAGGTGCAGGGGCCCAAGGACTTGGGACATCTTCTTCTGCTTTCCCAGGCCATAGCAGAAAGCTGGATTGGAAGGGGAGCAGCCAGGACTCGAACTGGCACCCATATGGGATGCCGGCTACACCACAGTGCTAGCCCCTAAACTTAGATTCTTAACACTAGTGAATGTTGCCTAGACAAACTCTTGCTCCTAGAATTTCCTGTGCTTTCATGATGCTGATAATTTTACTTGACTATACAAATATGGCTCTAAATTAATATGTGTCAAACTATCCTCATTATTTTCTGCCCAAAAGTTGAACTTCCAGTTTCTCAAAGATAATGACAGTATTAGAGAGTGATTAGGTAATAATTGAGTTTCTTTCCTTTCCTTGGGCATTCCCATATCCATCATTCATCCTCCTTAACACTGAAATGCAACATTGTGACCAAAGCAAAATAAAATGTGAACCTACTTGACAAAAAGTTCCAAGAGTTTCTAGACTGTGAGGAGCAGAAATTAAACCAAATGTGGACCCTTCTGATTATAGGTCCCTGTGCAGCTGTCTGGAATGCATACTCACAGACCCAGCCATTCCATCATTTTTATGACAATTCTCTGATACCAAGGACAGGTTCTATACTCTTGAAACTGCCCCTTCTATGTTTACTCTCTGTATTTCCACCAACCCCTCTGTCAGACTTTTTTACCCTCAGGGAAATTGACATATTGGACTAAATGATTCTTTGCTATGAAAGATTAAGATTTGTACTTAAAAATATTTAGGAGCATCACTGGTCTCTACTTGTTAGATGTTAACAGCTCCTTTCCCAACTCCAAATTGGAAAAATAAATAATACCCCTAGACATTTCTGTATGTCAACTAAAGGGCAAAAGTATACCCTACAGAAAACCCCTGCTATACATTATCAGAATACTCTTTATAAAATATAGAGATATGTAAAATCTCTGAGAAACTCTCTCAAAGCTATAGGATAGTTCTACTGATCGTCATTATATTAAATGATACCATGGTATAGCCTTGTGTATTTCTCCAGTTCTAACTCAATGTTAGCCCATTTATCGTGCCTAGACTTGATTGTCAATCCTTGTCAGATGACTAGCATATTATTCACTGGTTTTTGAATATGTTTGCAACTGTTCTTATCCAATTATCTGTTTCTGAAATTCATTTCATCTCTCATAAGATGCTGTATTTGCTTTTTTTTAAATTTAAACTCCCATTTGACAAAGAGATATAGAAGGAAGGAAGGGAGAGAGAGAGAGAGAGAGAGAGAGAGAGAGAGAGAGAGAGGAGGGAGGGAGGGAGGAGGGGGGCAGGTAGAGAGAGAGAGAGAGAGAGAGAGGAGGGAGGGAGGGAGGAGGGGGGCAGGTAGAGAGAGAGAGAGAGAGAGAGAGAGAGAGAGAGTCTGAGTTCCTCTATCTGCTAGCTCATACTACAAATACCTGCAACATCTGGGTGTAAACAAGACTGAAGCCAGAATTTAGGACTTCAATCTGAGTTTTTTTTTTTTTTTTGTGGAAAATGAAATGCAAAGATCAGTTTATTCTGTACAATTTGCTTTGAATCCATGCATCGTTTTCTCATAAAACACATTTTCCATGGACTTGTCAAAGTCTCCTCATATGGCTTTTTTTTTTTTAACTTTTATTTAGGATATAAATTTCCAAGGTACGACTTATGGATTACAATGGCTTTCCCCCCATATTTTCCCTCTCCCCCCGCAACCCTCCCCCCTTGCCCGCTCCCTCCACCCTTTCGTTCACATCCAGATTCATTTTCAATTCTCTTTGTATACATGTGATCAATTTAGCATGTGTTAAGTAATGAATTCATCCCTTTGCCCTCATATATACATACTGAACCAATCTGAGTTTTCCACCTGGATGAAAGTAACAAGTATTTCAGCCATCAATTGCTGCCTCCATGGGTTTTCACTGGCAGGAAACTAGATCAGAAATAGAACTGATACTCAAACCCATGTACTCTGATACAGGATGTGAGCCTGCCAAATGATGTCTTAACCACCACATCAAAATCTGCCATGTTTTTTATTAATTATTCTTTGTTTTGTTTTACTTTTTATATCTTTTAAGAATATTTTATTTATTTGAGAGATAGAGTTACAGACAGTGAGAGGGAGAGGCAGAGAGAAAGTTCTTCCATCTGCTGATTCATTCCCCGGATGGCCTCAATGGCCGGTGCTGAGCCAATCTGAACTCAGGAGCCAGGAGCTTCTTCTGGATCTTCCACGTGGGTGCAAGGGTCCATGTATTTGGGCTATCTTCTGTTGCTTTCCCAGTCCAGAGCAGAGAGCTGGGTCAGAAGAGGAACAGCCGGTACTAGAACCAGCACCATGTGGGATGCCGGTGCTACAGGGAGAGGTTGAACCAACTGCACCACAGCACTGGCTCCTGTATTGTTTTTAATGTTATTCTAGAATACCATCTCATTTTAATGATGTTTTGCCTCTCCTTACATTACTTCCTTTCTGCTCTAAAGGGAGAATGAAATATTTTCTATGTTGCATACAAGCGAAAAACCTCACAATATGTGGACTTGTTTTTCAGTGTATTCATATCCAGATTCTTCAACATTGTTGGAGACATCATCATCATCATCTCATTAACGAATAAAAGATAAGGATGTATACTGAGGAATTTCTTAGCATTTAGTGCACAGTGCCTTTTATGAGCCCACATGCTTGGTGAATAGATATTTTGAGAGATTTGAATAATTACATTTGTGGGTTTTTTTGACAGGCAGAGTTAGACAGTGAGAGAGAGAGAGAGAGGTCTTCCTTCCATTGGTTCACCCCCCAAATGGCCACTATGACCAGCGTGCTGTGCCAATCCGAAGCCAGGAGACAGGTACTTCCTCGTGGTCTCCCATGCAGGTACAGGGCCCAAGCACTTGGCCATACTCCACTGCACTCCTGTGCCACACCAGAGAGCTGGACTGAAGAGGAGCAACTGGGACAGAATCTGGTGCCCTGACCAGGACTAGAACCCGGGGTGCTGGCGCCGCAGGCAGAGGATTAGCCAAGTGAGCCATGGTGCCGTCCTGTATTTTTGTTTTTTCATTTAATATATATTTACAATATTTAGTCTAAACATAAAAATTATACATATTTGTGGGGAACCATGAAATGTATTGATATGTATGTGTGTATATATATATATATATATATATAGAGAGAGAGAGAGAGAGAGAGAGAGTGTAATGATCAAAACAGGGCAGGCATATCTATCTTTTCAAACATTTGTTAATTCTTTGTTAAGAAAACATTCAAAATCCTTTTTTCTAGCTTTTGTGAAATATGCAATATGAGTAATTAGCCACCTACAGTACAATAGCAAATCAGAACTTATTTTCTCTCTAACTGTAACCTAGGACTCCTGGACCAGTCATTCACCTTTCCACCCTCTCCCTGTCCCTTTACCCTAATATTATTTAAAGGCTTTAAGCTTAGTGTATATTTATGGATATTTACATATATATTTACTAACATGTACTATAAAATTTATGCCACCAAAATATAATGGATTTTACTTTTAAAAAATATGGCTTTGCTTTTCATATTCTGCACATCTTATTGAAAATGTAATTTCCAGCTTACATAGTAGAAATATTACAAAATGAATCAAATACTTGCATAACTACCCACATAATTTTGATAGCACAGAGACACACTTCATATAATGGTAGACAAGCTATTAGTGAAAGAGGGAGCCAGCCAGGATACTGTGACTATTGTTCAAGATATGTCCTTCACTGATGGGTTGACAGAAAATTCCAAATCACTGTTCCTCATGATTACACTTTGATTATGAATTTAAATCTCTTGAAGTCCATCTGTTCATCAAAGAGTAATTTACTGTCAAATCCAATAAGTGATAGAATATTCCTTTTCTTTCCTTTTGACCTTGTTCTTGGCACAAAGAAAGTTGGTTCAAATATGACAAATTTTCCCCCGACAGCTGGGCGATTGTTCACTGTGGCCAAATGAGAAATCTGTTGCATGGAATTGAAGGGCTGGATGCATCAAATATTTTACCATTCAAAAATGTTCTTTTGAATGCATATATTAGTTCTCAAATATTTCCTTGCTTTATTTAATAATTTTCTACCTTTATGCTCTGTTAGTGCTGTGAAATACATTCATCTTTTCTCTGACTACTTTTGATATATAACATGTGTCACAAACTTGTTTTACCATATTTTAAAAAGTAAAGTTACAGAGTTTTTTCTTTCTATTGTCTCTGTAGTTTAAAACATAGTGAGCTCTAACTTTAACTTTTTAAAAAATGGCATAATTTAGAAATAAACATCTCTATAATACAGCAAGACAACTTGTAGAATTTAAGTTCAAAGATCAAGGAAAATCATTTGAAGTACATTTAGGGGAATTATGAGCAGTCTTAAAAATGTTCATGGAAATGCGTATTATGAAAAATATATGCATGGATTTCAATATTTTGGCACCAAAATAAACTCAGATTAACTTATAACATGTCTGCACTGGATCTATTCTAAGGCATTAAGTAGGATGATAAGGCATTAATTTGATAAGAACCCCTAACAGAGCACCATGATTTCTGCTACAGTTGAAGCAAGAACAAATGTCGAATTTATGGTGAAGCTTTGATGCAAGAATACTGAAATGAATGATGCATTACAAAAAGTTTATTGGGACAATGTTCCATGAAAATCAGCAGAAGGAGACAACACAGAAAATGAAGCCTATAGCAGTAGACCCTCTGCATCAATTTAAAAGGAAAAGACTAATCTTGTTCATGCCTCCATTGAAGAGAACCAACAATTAACAGCTGTAGCAATGGTTAACACCATTGACATCCCTCTCTCCTCTCTCATCTCTGTTGTCTCCTTTCTCCCTTCTCCTCACCCTCCTTCCCTCTCTCTTCTTCAAAAAAATAAATATCTTAAAAATTACATTAAACTTTACCATATTTATGTATCTATAGGAAAAAACATTCTCTCCCCTCCTTCCCCCCCTCCCACGCGCGTACACACACACACACACACACACACACACCACAATCTAGAGTCTCAGGTATTTACTAGTGGTCTTGGAATACATACCCTGCAGATAAGGTCTTGGAACACATTCTTCTACAAATAAGATAAACATCCCATTTGATTTTTCATATAACCTTTATCTGAACATGCCATAATAATAAAATTGTACAATAAAATTCTTAGGTTTTAATTACATTTATAAAATACCAATTATGGTACTTTGGAGATTTAGAAGGCACAGTTTGTATCATAGTTTTATTATAATTTCCTTAAAAGTCAATATGCACTTGTTAATTTTATCTCTTCACTGAAGGAAATGTATTTTTAAAAGCAAAAGAAATATGGTATCTGCCAGGTATATATGTACTCCCCAGTCAAACAAAATGCAAAGAATGTAAAAGTTAGGCTGACTGCCACCTCCTTGCTTGTTCTCCTTCCCCCTGAAACCATCACTATCTTTTAGGATTGTATGTCCTAAGTGAATACAGAAGAAATACTGAATCCTTGGAGTGCATTCAAAGTACTCACCGTAGTTCTATGAAATAACTGAAGGCTCAATTGTATGAATCACATTAAAATATAGCAACTATTGCCTTAAGGAAGAGAAAATTGGAATTTGCTGTAAGGTAGGGTGATGTTGAACCAGGGCTTGAGTGTTGGCTCGTGTTTGAGGAATCAGAAAAGGTCAAAATACTAATAGTCCCACCTGAAGTATGATAAAAACACTAATATGTACATGAAAGTAAAATGAAAGATGGTTCAGACTGGGAACATTACATCTGGACCCTGGATCCTAGGCTGAAGCTTTTAAAAATGCAACAGGCAATTCTGGATCGGGTGATATATTAAAACTTGTGTTTTTCCAGTAAGAGCTATAAGTTGTATTACAGGAAAGCTGCAGTGGGTAAAGCTGTTGCCTGCAAAGCCATCATCCATATGGGCTCTGGTTCAAGTCCCAGCTTCTTCTTATTCAGCTCCTGGCTAATTTAATACACCTGGGAAAGCAGTGGAGTATGGCCCAAGTGCTTGAGCCACTGCACTCACATGGGAGATCCAGAAGAAGCTCCTAACTCCTGGTTTTGGCCTAGCCCAGCCTTGGCCATTGCAGTCATTTGAGGAGTGAAACGGCAGATGGAAGATCGATTATCTCGCTCACTCGCTCACTCTCTCTCTCTCTCTCGCTCTCTCTCTGTCTCTCCCTGTCTCTCTGTAACATTGACTTTCAAATAAATAAAATCTTTTAAAAAAAGAATTAGGGAAAATCACTGGAGTATTGAAATATAAGGGAAACTTAGAGATATTACAAAGGGAGAAATATTGGTCTTAACAGATTAGTAAAAATATACTCTATGCACATGGCCAAATAGGTCATCATTTTCTTTTTTTTCTGGAAGTCAATCAAAAGCTTGTGGGGAAATGAAAAACAAATCCTATAAACTTTATATTTGGTGTAACTAAGTAAAAGCTATGTAAGTTCAAAATACAAGTGATAGGTTAAGATAAAAGCACAAAATAGAAAATTGCAAAATAATGAAAGCAGTTTGAGGAGCAGAAATAAAGTTGACTGACTCATTCAATAAATAGTTATTGAGCCTCTCCTGTGAGTCAGGCCCTCCTGGAGGCAATGGAAATCCATAAAGGAATGAAATGGACCTAAGTTTCTGCTTGCCCTCAGAGAGGTTTGCAGAGTCCCAAAAGATCAATAATAAGCAAAATATCTCAACTATACCTGTATAGTTTGAACAAGGGGTGAAAAGCACTGTGAATAAAACTGACAAGGGCGAAGGGAATACAGAAAGTGGAAAAATGGAAAGTTTAATTTAAAATGGTTAGTATGATGGTTGACATTTGACTAGATTTAGCGATGCATGGAAAAGTGCTGAAATTTATTTCAGCAAATGCCTATGACAGGTTTCCAGAGAACTCCGGCCTGGAAGTCAGCAAACTGAGCAGGGAAAACATGTCCTGCAGGTGGTCAGGCACCATATCATCGTCTGGGGGCTTCAATGGAGCAGAAAGTGAACAAAGGGTAAAATTCTCTGGTTCTTTAATGGGCAGGTTTCTACTGCAGCTGTTTGTGGACATCAAACTTTGTGTTACATGACCTTTAAACTCTGGGCCCAACACAAGCTGATGACCCTCCAGGGACTCTAAGGCCATAGGCCTTGAGGTAGTGGGGATTGGGAGTGGAGGGTGGCTACAGATCCATCAACCTCCCAGGTTCTGAGGTTTTCTGCTTTCTTGGACTGAGGCATGCAATCGCTTTCTCTGGCTCACCATCTTGCAGGTGACCTATCATGACACTTTTCAGCCTACATTGTGTGAGTCCATCCCCACACTAAATTTACCCATCTATGTATGTACATGCATGTGTGTGTATACACACACATTTTGCTTGGCTTCTTTGGAGAACCGTAATACAATCAGTGTATGTGCTGCACACTGAAGGTGTTGTCTATCCCCTTCCCCTTCTGCCCCAAGTTCATATGTTGAGACCCTGATCCTCAATCTGATGCCATTCAGAGATGGTGCCTTCAGTAGGCAATTAGATCATGGGGGTTGAGCATAGGATTGGACTAGCACCTCACAATATGAGACAGGAGAAAGATTGCCTCCTTTCATTACCCTCCTCCTTGTCAGGATTCAACTCCAGGATGGCAGCGTAAACTAGAAGGAAGACAGGCCAGATGCTGGATGGGCTGGTCCCTTCATCTTGGACTTCCTGCTCCCTAGAATGTGAGAAAGAAATATTGTTTAACCCACCCAGTTTATGGCAGTGTGAGCTGTCAAACAGAGGCTTCTGTGATGACGTAATTTGTGGGCAAAGGCCTGAAAAAGATGACCATGGTGAAAGAAAATAGTAAGTAGAAAAACCTGCAGGCCCAGCATGTCTGAGAGGCAACTTAGATGCCAGTGTGACTGGGTTTGAGAGAAGAATCGGGTGACAATCAGGCAACAGGTATCAGTATGCCCACTTGTGCAGGTCCATCAGAAATTTGAAAATTGGGCATTTAATCAGAATGACATTGGAAACTTCTGGAGAGATTCGAACAAAAAAGCTGACATGATCTGATGTACATGTTACAGGCTCAGTTTGGTTGGTTGGCTCCTTGAGAAGGGACCACAGGATTCAAGGCAGAAGCAGGGGCACTGAGAAGGAGTTTCTGTCACCATATGAGAGATGATTACGAAGTAAGCCAGGGTGGTACCAGTGGAGGTGGTGAAAGGAGGTGAGAGTGAAGATCTGTGTTAAAGGGAGATAGCAGATTTAGTATTGGATGATGGCTAAGAAATGCAAAAAGGGACCCAGTGACTGTCAGGTCTTTGACCTAAGTAACTTATGAATGCAGTTGAGGTTAACTCAGATGGGGCACATTGCAGAAGAGCAGATTTCAGAGAAAAGATCAGTAATTTGATTTTTGCAAATACCCATGCAGAAATGTAGACAGTTGGATCTATGACCCTAGAATTCAAGGAAGAATTTCTCAGCTGGAGAAATAAATCTGAGTTGTTGCCTTATACAAGGTATTTAAGTCATATGATTGAGCGACATCTCTAAAGAAATTACATTTTCAGTTTTTGTTTTTATTTTAAATAAAGAAGTGCAAAGCATCCTTCAGAAAGTGTGGTGAATATGAGGCACACATGCAACATGCCATTTATTTCTCCTGTTTGCAGAACCTGAGTGAAGAAGAACTGAGGCCCCAAAAGGTCTGCTTTGATTGGGGTACAGAAGGGCCATAGTAGGGCATTGTCAGGAACTCACAAATGAGCCTTTCATGAGAGAAATAGCAAGGTTATGCCAGGCTTTGGAACATTCATTGAAGTTCAAGGAGCCACCTTCTCGGCTTTCCATGCCTATCATGAAATTTTCATCCTCTGTCATTATATGTGCCGACCCCCAATAATTTACTCATATGCATCTATATATGCACAGAAATACACACACAAATGCATCCTCTGGTCTGATTCTCTTTAGGACTCTGACCAAAACAGTAATGGAATGAGCTACAGAGTGCCGGTGTGTGCTGTGTCCCTCCCTTGATGCAAGTTTATATGTTGAAACCCTAATTCCCTATGTAATGTGTATAAAGAGTACCTTGAATTTTTAACATCTTGAATTAATAGAAGATATTATGTGTTTCTCTGATGTAATTCAGGTTTTGATGGTGTACTTGATGACCATCAGCTGCCAGGCTGCCTTGTATTTCTTATTTGTTTAAAATGTGCAAACACATACACAAACACACACACACACACACACACAGAGAGAGAGAGAGAGAGAGAGAGAGAGAGAGAGAGATCTCCCACGTGGGTAGCATGAACCCACCCCTTGAGGCATCATCTGCTGCCCCATGGTCTGCATTAGAAGGAAGTTGGAATTGGTAAATAAAGCTGAGCCTGAAACCCAGGTATACCAAAATGTGATGTTGGTTTCCCAGTGGCATGTTACCACCAGTCTGCTCTTTAGATGTAGCAAATAGGTGAGCTACCCTGTCCTTTGGTACCTGACTCTGTTCTTGGGTGGGGTACCTTCCTCTTCTTCCTATTTCAGTCTCATTCTCCTTTAGCAAAGGGGAGGATTTGCCAGGTACTTCCCCACATCTCTCCCATCACTGAAAGTCTATTATTCCCCCTTGATCACTCATTAACATCTGCTGTAAAACAGGTTGAGTGTAATTCTATTGCTTTAGCTCCTTAAACTATATTTGCATGTTTAATGGTGGCAGTTTGGAGGAAGGTTATTTTTTTTTTAAACTTTAAAAGAGCTCCTCAATTACTGGGTACTGTAAAATGCTTTGGCACAACATAGATTCACAGAATAATACTTGGTACCATCATTTACATTTACCATGATTTAGTTTAAATTTAATATTTTTTCAGATGCAGCTCAACAAATGTTATTTACTAATTATAAAAGAGTTTTATTTAAAAGATTCATTAATTTATTTGTTTGAAGGGCAGAACAACAGAAATAGGTCATCAATTTGCTAGTTCACTCTCAAAGTAACTGCAACAGCCTAGATTGGGACCAGCTAAAGTCAGAAGCCAGAAGCCAAGAGTTCCTTCCTTTATCCATTATGGGTTGCACGGACCCAAGTACTTGGTCTATTTTCTGCTGCTTTCCGAGGTGTATTAGCAGAAACGTAAATTGGAAGTGAAGTAGTCAGGACTCCAACTGACACTCAATAAGGAATGTTGACATCACAAGAAACAGCTTTACCCACTGCTCCGCAATGTTGGCCCTCAGAAAAACTTTCTCACTTCTAAAATGTTGTGTTTTACCCCAGTTTCAACTATTTGAACCTACAGGTTAAAAGAAACTTTAGATTAGCTTTCAGTTCATTTCACTGGGTTTAAGATTTTCTCAAGAAGAATGGTTTTGCACACTCAGTTATTGTCAGTCTGTGTCTTGTCTGTTTTATATTTGGTGGATTATAAATGAAAATAGCCTACCCTATGTAGTGCTCAATTTGTGCACATATTATTTTAATAAATAATTGTTCTATGTGAGGAGTACTGATGTAATCCATGCTATAAGAAGGAAAATGAGACCCAAGAAAACTTAATCAAGGTTATAGAATTTAGGGGCTGGCGCGCCATGGCTCACTTGGTTAATCCTCCGCCTGTGGTGCCAGCATCCCATATGGGCACTGGGTTATAGTGCCAGTTGCTCCTCTTCCAGTCCAGCTTTCTGCTGTGGCCTGGGAGGTCAGTGGAGGATGGCCCAAGTGCGTGGGCCCTGCACCCTTGTGGGGGACCAGGAGGAAGCACCTGGCTTCTGGCTTCAGATTGGCGTAGCTCCTGCTGTAGCAGCCATTTGGAAGGTGAACCAACGGAAGGAAAACCTTTCTCTTTGTCTCTCTCCTTCACTGTCTAATTCTATCTATTAAATAAATAAATAAATAAATAAATAAATAAATAAAAGAGATTGATGATCTCAACCTCTTTAACAACAAAAAAAGTTATAGAATTTATCACTCAGATCTGACTGCAAAGCACAGAATACTTCCGTAACCCTGCATGCTTCAGTGCAACCAGCATATCCAACTTCGAATCCTAAATTTTATTCATTCTGTTCCGCGCATGTGAACCAATCCTGTCAAATCATGCTAACTTAAAAGCTTATTAGTGAGCCGACACTGTGGCTCACTTGGCTAATCCTCCTTCTGCGGCTCTGGCACCCAGGGTTCTAGTCCCGGTTGGGGCGCCAGATTCTGTCCTGGTTGCTCCTCTTCCAGTCCAGCTCTCTGCTGTGGCACAGGAAGGCGGTGGAGGATGGCCCAAGTGCTTGGGCCTCTGCACCCGCATGGGAAACCAGGAAGAAACACCTGGCTCCTAGCTTCGGATCAGCACAGCACTGGCTGTAGTGGCCATTTGGGGAGTGAGACAATGGAAGGAAGACCTTTCTCTCTGTCTCTCTCTCTCTCTCTCTCTCTCTCTCTCTCATTGTCTATAACTCTACCTGTCAAATAAAAAAAAAAAAAAAAAGAGCTTAAACCATTTTCAATATTCACACAGCTGGTAAGTTGCAGAGCCAAGATTCAAGCATAAGCTGTCCAGCTCCAGAGCAGTCATTGAGTGCTATTAGACCTCCTTGCTACAACACCTATGGCTAGTCATTAATCGTTTCTTTTTGTTTTTACTTACTTTAATTGTGGCATCAGAATTTTTTTTCTTTTTTGATTTTATTTATTTGGCCAGTGCAGTGGCTCAGTTGGCGAATCCTCCACCTGTGGCACCGGCACCCCGGGTTCTAGTGCCGGTTGGGGCGCCAGGTTCTTGGCTTCGGATCAGCGCAGTGTGCCTGCCGTAGTGGCCATTTGGGGGGTGAACCAAGAGTAAAAGGAAGACCTTTGTCTCCATCTCTCTCTCACTGTCTATAACTCTACCTGTCAAATGAAAAAAAAAGCTTATTAGTGAGTCCATGTATTAAATCTGCCATAAAAATTTCTATAATCTTACAATTAATAATTATTGACTTTCTAATCTATGGATCATTAAATTGCAAAATATCTATCAATTTTATGTAAAAGTCTGACATCTTTGGTGTTACTTTATCCATGAATATTTGAAAAAGTGAAATTCAGAGAAATTTCAACAAATGGATGTAATTGCATTTATTTCTTATCAGTTTCACCATAATTAATAAAGCTTGATGATTTACTTAGTCAATTATACTTTAAAATATCACAAATGCTTCAAGTTCCTTGGAGAGCTATTTGCTTGCATTTAGTAAGGCCTATATTCAGTGGATCTACTTTTGCAAAGGCCAATACAAAGTCATTATATTTACTTAGACCATGAAGTGAGTGGAATCTCTGGAGTGTTTCAGTACAAAACCTGTACTGTATATCATGACCTGCATAGTGTCAAATTTATTCCATTTGGAACTGTGGAGAAATTTCATGTTACGTATCATATCACATGTAACATTCTCATTAATAATAATATTATTAAAGCTTGTAATCATACATTATAAGATAGGAAATTATAATTACATATATATATCTATATGTATATGTAGGTTTATATGCTTATTTATATGTATGTATATGCTTATATGTTTCTATATGTTTATTTGCTCCTAATCCTTTTCCCCAAGTTTACTTGTGAAAAATTATAATTATGCAAATAGATTAATAGATTTGCAAGTATACATGTATGTTTACTTGCTACATATCTATATATATTAAAAATAAATATAATGAAAGGAGAAGAAAATTTGCTAATAACAATTACTAGTAAAGTGATTATGATAGTTGGCATGGGCATTCCTATATTTCCCAATAACCAGTGTAAGGTGAGACAACAGAACTCACAAAGTTCTTTTTCTCAAAAAAGTGGTTTTTAAAGGAACACATTTCATTCAGATTTGAAATATTTTCTTTTTTAAAGATTTATTTATTTGAAATTCAGCGATATAGAGAGGAGAGACAGAGAGAGGTCTTCCATCTACTGGCTCACTCCTCAAATGAGTGACTATAACAGGACTTAGCTAGGCTGAAGCCAGGAGCCAGGAGCTTCATCTTGGGCTCTCACCTGGGTAGTGGGAGCCTAAGTCCTTCCACCATCTTCTGCTGATTTTCCCGTTTCCAGGGAGCTGGATTGGACGTGGAGCAGCTGGGACATGAACTGGCACCTACATATGATACCAGCATCATGGGCTTCAGATTAACTATGCTACAATGTTGACCTTATGTAAAATATTTTAAGTGGTACAGACTATTTAGAAAAAGAGAAGAAAAGTATAGTTTTTAAAAATATTTTGATATGAGTTTTCAAGTTAAATATTATATAATTTGATAATACACTTTCACTTGACTTAGAGAGTCATAGTCTAGCAAACATAGGGAAAGAGATTATATAAGAGAAACTTTGAAAAGTTCATGAAAAAACTATAGGTTTCATAATTTTTTACACCAAAATAAACCTTTTTTTAAAAAAAATTATTTATTTGAAAGGTTAGAGTGATAGAGAGGCAAAGAGAACTTCCATATACTGGTTCACTCCCCAGATAGCTGCAACAGCCAGGGCTGCATCAGGCTAAACCCAAGAGCCAGAAACAGCATCCTGGCTCCCAGACGGGTTGCAGGGGCCCAAGCACTTGGACCATATTCCATTGCCGTGTCAGTTAAACTAGCAGGCAATTGTTTCAGAATCTGAACAACTGGGACTTGAAAGGGCATGGTAGTGTTTCCAGGAGCAGTTCAACCTGCTACGCTACAACACCAAGCAACCCCATAAAGATATTTTTAATTCTGTTTTCTATGATATTTGAATTTGCATATACTTTTAAATGGGATAATCTCATAATCAGACACTTGTTTTGAAACTTGAAATCATAATTATGGGATACTTCCCCCTTCTATCCTTCCCACACCCCAAGGTTGATGGACACAAAATTACAACATGGACTTAATCACCAAGTTTTAATATTGTCTTTTTTTCCCCCTCCAAAAATCATTTTGATTTCAACATTGGAATAGGAGTAGAATAAAGTCCCAGTGTTCCACATCCATAAGAGAGAATTTTTATCACAAAACATTATCTCAGTAATGTTCTATTAAAAACATTTCATTCTCTGATTATGCTGAGTGAAATATTCCAGACGCAGGCAAACAAACATCACATTATGTATTTTTCATTTGAACCTGAATAAGTTGGACACACAGAAGTAGAAAGTAGGATAGAATGGTAGCTTCTAAAGGATGTGAGTGAATGGATGGACAAGGAAAGGGCCAATGTTAGTCAAAGGGTTCAAACTTTTAGAGAGAAAGATTTTGTGTTAAAGTTGTTGAGAACCAAACTGGCATAAACATCATTGAGTAAATATCAAGCAATCCTATAATCTGGGGCGAGTATTAATCATCCTAAAACTAAAGCAGATTATACTTTGATTTAATTGAGAACAAAAGAGTGGTGAATATGAGGTGTTAATTAAAGGTTTGGTGCCCACTATGCTAAAAAGGCTGTCCTTTCTTGAGAAAGCTGAAGGACAAAGGCCCCCATTTCCCAAAGGTAGGGAAAGGTAGGCACTTCAGTTTCCACCCGTCAGTAATGCTTTGTGATCCGATATGTGAGCAAGCCTTTCTTGATGGCTTTTGAAGAAACTCTTAGAAGTTGTTTGAACATCATAAGACCGCTTGGAGAGCTAATAAGAACCTCAAATATTTCACCTTTATCTTCTGAGCTTCTCAGACATTATTGGTGTCATTTGAAGAAAATAAAAATAAATAGAAACAGGATAATGGGCAAAAATTCATATAGAATACTGAATAATGAACTCAGAAATCTAAATAATTGGTGTACATCATTATCAAGATTTGCTTGTGATTAACCTGGCTGGATACCTTTTTTTTTCCCTTTCATAGGCATATTCTAAACATAAGGTTATAGAAAAAAATGATGTCTAAATCTTTGCATGTATTGAATATTAGCTATTAGTCACTGTTCTATGAATGTTTTATATTTTTTTCTTATTAATCCTCAACTACACACACTGAAAAATATATGATAAGTGATCTGGATTATTTCCCATTTCATGATGAGATGTAATACCAGAGATATAAAAATAACTTGTTCAATATCTCAAACTTCTTGTGTGTAGAAGTTGCAGCACCCTGACTCTTTCTAAATGCTAGTCTACACTGATTCTCAGTGTTGCCTAGAAGTCAATTTAACTTTGACAACACCAAGGAAAATTCAGAAGTTTAAATCCCTCTCCTTCAAACAATGTCTGTTGTTCAATTGATTAAGTATATTCAGCATGAATAGCTGTCTAATGGTGGCAAGAATCTCAAGTGCCTGGTGGGATGGATACCCATTTAGTAATATGTATGAGATGTCAAACAAGATATGGATGAGCATTTAATAAAAATTAGAAAAAAATAAGTTCATGAGCCAGATCTCTTGGAGTTTATTGTTTGGCCACAAATTAAAATTACTTCTAGCTTAACTTTCCACTTTTTTCCTTAATTTATCCTTAAAATAAAATAGGTCTCAATGTTTCTAAAATGATATTAATAGTATGAAGTTCAGATCACTATAGGCAACAGTAGTGTTCTAACTGGAGGAAGAGAAGCTAATCATTTGTTGATTCTATTATGGAATCAAAGGTGCATGATACAGGATTCATCATGCAGTAAGCTCAAAAATCCAAAATGATTGTTTCTCTTCAAGGGGAAGAACCATAACCACAGAATATTACAACATTACAAAAGAAATGCTGCAATAAATCCATATAGAAAATGAAATAAGAATAAGAAAGGTCTGTCACTTGAGAAGTATCTAGAAGACTGGAATAGAAATCAGTTTGTCTTGGGAGAAGCAGTCACTTGCCTTTTCAATTCAATTTCTGCTAATCTATATTGGCTGATAAGCAAGACATCTGATCTGAAGCAAAACAAACATGAGCCCTGGATTTCTCATATTCTGAGAAGACACAGGGATGTGAATAATCAGAACTGTGGTACATGATAATTTGGAAAGGATGTTTATTTAAGTGAGGGAGATATCCCAGGCTTTTGTAAGAGGCAAGTGCTTAGCCACCTATCCCGCATCATATTTTTTTGCATATGACTAATGAAGCGTGCACACACACACACACACACACACACATTTCTTGTTGAAGAGAAATTGAGGGAAGAGTACAGAAGAATTACCTGAGAACCTTCACATTTTAAGCATCCTTGTAACTATTCTTTAGCCCTTCACAACTCCTCACAATTCCCTGCATAGCTCTACAAGGGATGCTACACTCATATGTTCAGAACCCAGCAAGCCACCTCCAAACTTTGCCTCACTGATCCCCAGGGAGTACCCACCCCAGGTATTTCTTCCTTCAGAGAACCTCTTTCCCTGATCCCATATTCTGATTCAGGAGCATGCTCATAGCCTGTTTCTAGTACAACAATTGATCTGTCTTCAAATTAGAGACTAAATGCATGAATAACTTACTTAGTTAAAGGCAGTCTAACATTATTGAAAACATCCAAATATTTTGTCCTTAGGTTTCTTTCCTTTCTAAATTTCTGTGCCTTGTTTAATACCATTATTTCATTATTATCATAGGATATGTGAGTTGAAAGAATAATTGGACCTTAACTAATTAATTCACTACTGATGAGACAAAACTCAAGTTATATGGTTAATCCAAGGACACTCAGTGGGCTAGCATTATGATTTAGTCAAGAATTCTCAACTCCTGATTTCTTTGTTGGAGTTCTCTCTACCTGTTCTATATTATATAATAGCTGCCTTCTTACAGTGTTTAATGTTAAGTCATTTTAGAGCTCTAAGCCATGTCTATACAATTGTGCCTCGTGCACAATGTTGTTGTAAATAGTAGACCTCAAGCAAGTATTTGTTGAATTCAGTTGCCCATAACTTTCTTGTTAAGGAGCATATTGGATGAATCTCTTGGAAATATTTCAATTCTTCAATTGTGCCAAACATTAAAGAGGAAATTCATGTAGGAGTTAAAGTGTAATGATAAAAGTAGTGGCTACAAAAGCCAAAATTTGATACTATCTTGTAATAATTCAGATCACAAAGGGACAGTGAGGTAGATATTTAAACTCACTTGCACTTAAATATGAAAAATACTTTTGTCTCTATTATGACAAATTATCTTAAAGATATCAAAACTGACAGCAACTTTGAAATTCAGTTATAGTGGTTATAGTCCAGTACAAATCTGAGAACTGTAAAATTGGCTTTAGGTATTAAATAAAACAAAAGTTGATATTATAGAACTGGAAGCACACTTATGATCATGATAGTGTTTAAAAGGTGGTTTTCAATGAACTTAAGCTAAATCATTCAGCCTATTCCATGCTTACGCAACCTTAGTATAATTTTAAAGATTATATTTAATTATAAGGAAGAGAAATGAATACATAAATAACACACACACCTCTATATGATTATCAATCTATGTGTCTATATAAATGACCCTATAAAAAGAGATTTGTAGAACAGTTTAATATTAATATCTGTATTTATTATTTTCCTGTTGTAATAAATCAATTTACATTTCACATAAGACTTCATGAAATTCACTCTTGCATTGTATAATGTTGCTGAAGATTATATTGATTGACTTTCAACTGTATTTTCTAACCATTCCCTTCTTTTATGGAATGTGATTGGATATAGCCTTAAAACATCTGAAAAGGGAGAATCTTGAAGACCTTTGATTTGATTTTCATAAAGACACTGTATTCAAAGTCATAAACAAAGGGGTAGTTGATTAATTAATGGACTACTGTAGTGTGCTTTATGAAACTAAGACATTGTTGGGATTTCAAGGTGCTAATATGTTGTTTTGCAGAAAATTTCATGCATGTTTATATAAAAATACTTTTTGAAAAAAATTGTATGTGTAACATCATAATGCAAAAGCTCAGCAATCATATATTTGATCCACAGTGAGACTCCAGTTATTGACCAGGATAGTGCAATTAGAGTTGATCTGTTCAAATCTCAGAATAACTAGTTCTGCATCTACAGAAAGTAAGCAGTGCAGAAGTACTTCGACAGCACAGCTGTTTGATCATATGTTTCTTCTGACTTAAATTCTGGGTAATGTGACCCTCTCAAATTATGGCTGGAGTAGATGAAGTCACAGGTATTTTTTTTTTCATTTTCAATTCTCTTTATATACAAAAGATCAGTTTAGTATATATTACGTAAAGATTTCACAGTTTGCCCCCACATAGCAACACAAAGTGAAAAATACTGCTAGAGTACTAGTTGTAGTATTTACAATGTACAGCACATTAAGGACAGAGATCCTACATCACAGGTAGCTTTTTGAAAAATGCAAAGAAGGTAAACGAAGGGAACCTCACAGCAAAAGATCACAGGGAATTCAAAGCATACATTTGGATAAAGAAATTATGGGACATGTACTCTATAGAATACTATACAGCAGTCAAAAAAAATGAAATCCGGTCATTTGCAACAAGATGGAGGAATCTGGAAAACATCATTCTGAGTGAAGTAAGCCAGTCCCAAAGGGACAAATATATGTTCTCCCGATCCGTGACAACTAATTGAGCACCAAAGGGGAAACCTATTGAAGTGAAATGGACACTATGAGAAACAGTAACTTGATCAGCTCTTGTGCTGACTGTTGTTGTACAATGTAATACTTTATCCATTTTAGTAATTTTTTATTCTAGTACTATTGGTTGAACTCTGTAATTAACAAACAATTATTCTTAGGTGTTTAAATTGTAACTGAAAAGTGATCCCTGTGAAATATAAGAGTGGGAATAAGAGAGGGAGGAGATGTACAATTTGGGACATGCTCAATCAGAACTGCCCCAAATGATGGAGTTAGAATTGTGCCAGGGGATTCCAATACAATCCCATCAAGGTGGCATGTACCAAGGCCATCTCACTAGTCCAAGTGATCAATTTCAGTTCACAATTGATCACACTGATAGGTCTAAGAGTCAAAGGGATCACACAAACAAGACTAGTGTCTGCTAATACTAACTGATAGAATCAAAAAGGGAGAGAATGATCCAACATGGGAAGCGAGATACACAGCAGACTCATAGAATGGCAGATGTCCTAAATAGCACTCTGGCCTCAGAATCAGCCCTTAAGGCATTCAGATCTGGCTCAAGAGCCCATGAGAATATTCTAGGCATGGAAAGCCAAGACACTCTGGAAAAAAAAGAAGACTTAAATGAAAGATCTCTGTGAGTGAGATCCCAGTGGAAAGAATGGGGCCATCAAAGAAGGAGGTACCTTTCTCTGAAGGGAGGAGAGAACCTCCACTTTGACTATGACCCTGTCGGAATAAGATTGAAGTCGGCGAACCCTAAAGGCTTCCATAGCCTTGGCAACTCATGACTAGAGCCTAGGGAGATTACTGATGCCATAAACAAGAGTGTCAAATTGTTAAATCAACTTCAGGAGTCACTGTGTACTTACGTCTCATATGGGATCTGTCCTTAATGTGTTGTCCAATGTGAAGTAATGCTATAACTAGCACTGAAACAGTATTTTACACTTTGTGTTTCTGTGTGGGTGCAAACTGATGAAATCTTTACTTAGTATATACTGAATCAATCTTCTGTATATAGATAATTAAAAATGAAAAAAAAAGAAAAATGCAAAGAAGGCATAGCATGTGCAAAAAGCTCAAGGATTGGATCAAGATTAAGATTTGAATTCTAGGCTGTTATTTCCTCACTGCTTCACCTCTAAAAAAATCATTTGTTCTCTATTTATTTCAGTTTTTTCAACCTTTAATTGAATATAATGGTATCATCTTGAATTTCCCATTCTCATCCATTCTCTTAGCATCCCATGAATAGTGAAAGTTCCTTTTCTGGGCACTTATTGGCAGATTAAAGATATATTGTTAAGCAAAACCAATGCTATCCATGATCTTCTGGATAATTATACAAGATAAAATTTTGAGGCCCTTCCTTCTTCTACAAAATCCTATTTTGGGGGCCTTCTATATGTGAGAGAGCCTCAAGAAAGAACATCAAGGAAATCCACATTATTTTTCCATTCAATTTTTAATAAATATTTTGAAACTTCCTTGTAAAGGATCCAAGTAAAATTTACTAATTACACAAATGGTACAATTTGTTCACTGTCTGGCAGATGAGGTCCAATGGGTTAATAGTGTTCAACATATAAAAGGTTTAACACATGTTTAGTTCTTTGTCTTCAAAAGAATTTACCTGGTTGCTGTTTTGTATATTATAATTGAGGGTGAGAAAGTAGAATCCACTCTTTGGTTAGAGTAAGATATAGCTTACAACGGGACGCATGCTAGAAAATATCAAATTGGTATTAATTGTGGCTTGTATCACAGTGCTATGGGGAGATCCTCCAATTCTGTTAATGGCATATTTAATTGACAATATAATTATGACTCTAAAGAGTGTGAAATTAAAATCTGAAGAAGCATGTAAAATAATACTGCAATTCTGAAACTCTTTGTGAGCAAAGCAATTTAACTGAGTAGCACCGTGTTTATGATGGGGTTTTTATACCTAGACAATTTTGCTTGGTTGCAAATGGACAACTTGATCTAAAACACTAATGACCATTACCCACATAAGAATAACTATCAAAAATAGACACTAGTGAAATTTCTAAAAATTGGGAAATGAAGTAGAGCAATAATTTTAAAGATTTATTGATTTATTTGAAAATCAGAGTTAGAGAGAGAGAAAGAAATCTTCTATCTGCTGTTTCACTCCCAAAATGGCCACAATGGCCAGGCCTAGGTCAGGCTGAAGTCTTCTCAGTCTTACACATGGGTAGCAGGGGCACAAACACCTGGGCCATCTTCCACTGCTTTTCCCAGGCTATTAGCGGGGAGCTGGACAGGAAGTGGAGCAGCCAGGACACAAACCGGCACCTACGTTTGGTAGCAACAATGGTGATGGTAGCTGTATCTGCTATGCCGCAGTGCTAGACCCATCAATATTTTTGTATCTCGATTCCAAAGCCTGAGTTCTAGAAAGCATATGTTTTCTTCCATTCTATAGATCTTTGTTACATACAAAGTTGTTACAGTGTTTTTGGAAGTAAATATTTTCAGTTATTGCTTTGTTCCTTTGGATATAGAAATGATGCTACTGACAAATGACCCTAAGTGAAACAGAGACATTGAATTTGTATTTAAGGAGGGATTGGTTGCAATGTTTTGCTTACATTCTATTAGACTATTGTATCTCAGCTCCAATGATGTGATTGAAGTCTTGTGTTTAGCAGGAGACTTAGGTGACTAAGCATGTAAAGCATGTCCCATAGAGCAGACAAGAATCAAATCCTTGTCTTTGGACTAATGGTCTCGTGTGCCAGACAAATTAGAATTTTTAAAACAAATGATTCTCATTATCATTATTATATGTTCCCTTAGCAAATTTGAGACTTTTTTCAAATATAAAATGGCTCTTTTCTTGTAAACTGTGATAATTCATTATATTTTGAAGTTTTAATCATAACATTAAGTTAAAAGGAACTTATTTTATAATATAACTTAAAAATAATAGCAGAAATCATATACAAGTACTGATAAGATAGAAATCTACATATAATAATTTCTAATCCCCTTATATATTTTATAATATCATCCTAATATAAAGTTACTGCTTTATTGAATTAAATGCACAAGCTTATTAGCAAAATAGCCAGCCTAACATAGCCACATACTCAGAGAAATATTAACATGAGATGTTTTGCCTAAGTGTGTATATCACTTGAACTTCCTTTGAACTCTGTGTAGTACTTGCTATTTATAACAAATAAATTCATTGCTCATGAAGTATTGGGTTTGCCTTTGAAGCCGTACCAGGAGATCATCGACAAAAGGCAGCACTGAGATTAGTTGCCGAAGGTTATTGTCTTGCTGTAGTCCCAAAGCTATGTGAAATGTCAGCTAATTGAAAATGGTAATTATCCTACATAGCAACATAAACTGTTTCATTCTAGGGTATGTGTTGCTTTTAAATTAATAGCCATTGATCTTTTGGTTTTTCACAATTCCTCTTGTCCCTTCGTCAAATTATCCAGTCATCAGTCCTTGGGACAAAACCCATTTCACCATTTTTATTGATCAAGGTTTAATGAGTGACCTGGCCTTCCTGTTTGGATAGATTGTAATAGGCCCATCCATCCTAGGATCTGTCAGACAGACTAGTCTGTGTAATCTTTATTGCACATTTGGTTTCTAAGTAGAAAAGCTTTAAAATGAAAACTTCAAATAATTGTATTACTGCAGCTATTTTCATTTATTTCAGATACTGGTTGGGAGGAGTCATGTTAATCATACTTGTATTAGATCTTCAAATTATGACCAGCTAAGAAAGACCATCCCTTGTGGGATGAATAATATATATTCAAAGTGTTCCATTTGCTTCTTATGGGCAGCACTTCACACCAGATGGCTTTGAGGGAAATATGTATAATATCATTTTTCAGACAAAGAATTAAAATTCTCAGTTATGATGAAAAAAACCCTGTCATTTGGAACTTAGAAATACATATTCTCCATTGCTCTAAAATGAACTACAAGCACACTTTGATCCTGTAAAATTGAGTTACTTCAGAAAATATTTCAGAGTAACCTAATCCCAAATCAAGATTTTCTATTGTCATGGGTAGACAACCCGAAAGACACTTGCGCTTGATCTGTTTTAACAAAGTGAAGCAGACAAGAAAAGTGTGGGAAATTATTCAAATATATTCAGGAGAAATTCTGCTGAGGTTAGAAGACTAATACAGTGATTACAGGAAAGCGATATTCTGTCCTTAGATCAAGCCTTGCCACAAAATAATGAAAGTAATTTTCCTTTTGAGTGTGAAGGAAATGAATACAGTGTCTTTCTTTGTACTGGAAACAGGCAGTATTCCTTCCTCCAACTTTATTATTAGCTGGGAAATTGTAAGGATAAAGGCATAAGAACACATTTAGTGTTAGGAAAATCAATAGTTGAAGCTAAAGATAATTAATATGTTTAAATGAACAAAGTTCTTTTGTGTCTGACACTATTTAGATGCAAGCAAAAAGCATTCAATCATGTGGGAACCAGTGGCTTCCTATCTTAGAAAGCAGAAGGAAAGAGTTCTGGGATGAGGAGCCACTTAGGCTCCTCTGTTGTTTAAAAAGGGCAACTCTACAAATCCTTATTCCATTTCTTTTTCTCTTCTATTTTATTTAAGGTATACGAATTTCATGTATTTCATATGTACAGTTTTAGGAACATAGTGATTCTTCCAACCCCACCCTCCCTCCCGCGCACACTCCCACCCTCCTTCCTTTTCTATTTCCACCCTTAATAGTTATGAAGATCTATTTTCACTTTACTGCATACTCAAAAATTAACCCTACAAAACCAAGACTGTTTAGAATCCTATATCAAACCCAAGCTCAAAACCTGAGAATAAGTGAAAGTGTTTGTCAGAGGAGTGTACTTTACTGCCTTAAAAGCTGGAGCCCAATATATGAGGTAAGGTCCCTAACCTACCACAGGAGGGTAAGGGAAGGTGTTTTTGGAAGAACATACATCTGTGGGAACTTAGTAAACTTCCTGTCCTCCACAAATCGCTCTTCCCTCCACATCTGCCATCAGCTGGAAATGAGTCTAAGATCTGTGGCCTTTGCCTCTCTCCACCTTGTAAAGGGAATTGTTTTATACTGAATTGTCATGCCTTTCTGAAATGGATGCATAAAACAAGAGAATTTGGTGTCTTTCCTGAAATTCCCACTTTTTTTATAAATCAAAGTAACTGTAGCCAAAACCTGCCCCTGGTGACAGTGTATCAATAAACAGTCACAAAAGTGGTCATATATCTGTTCTGTAAACTTAAGAAGTTCCAGAAATCTGTCCTTTCATTTCTTTGACACCTTGTAACAGACTCTCCAGAGGTTACTGGATGAAAAGAGCATGTAGTTATTGTAGTTGTGTATTTTTATAGAGGCAAATAAAACCAGTGGTTGTTCACTGCACAGCCTACATCAGTGTAATTGGTGTTCTCTAGTAAACTCTCTGGCATGCAACACGCTAAGTATTCAAAATACCTGGCATTTGTGATCATTGCAATAGTAAACTGTTGGCATTTGGCTTATTTTCCTGAGCCAGGCCATTTTGTACTTCTCTTAAATATTTTGGCCTTGGAACTTTGTTTTTGACACAAATAATTTCTCTTATTACTCTCCTGTTTCCCTTACTCCCGCCCTGCATTTAACTGTAATCTGCTCTAATTGAGTCAACCCAATGATCATGGAGAATTTGTTTAGCATTTCAATTTTTAGCTGTAATCTCATTCTGAATTGTTTATTCTGATGATCAACAACCTTGCATGAAGATTCATTAGAGAAAAAAAATATGTGGGAAATTCATTCTTTAGTAGTTAATGTAAGCTTTCAAATGTTGAGTGTCGAAGTCTGCAATGTTCTTTGATCCTTGAAAAGGCTGTCAATGAAGACAGTTCAATTGAAGAAGCTATACTGTTAAAGACAAATATTTTTGGAAATCATCTTTGAGTCTTTAGGATTTAGAAATGTGCATAAATTATCTGAATTTCAGCAAGCTCTCAATAAACACCAACTCTTTGATGGGGTAATTTAAAGAGAGCCTGCCAGCTAAGTGATGGCTATCTATAGAAGTTATAGTTCACTAAGAAATCATGCCTAACTTTGCAATAATGTAACATCACAGTTGTAATTTTCAATCAATAATTATAAACATAATCAGATTAGAAAATGAATAAGATTGCACCAGTCCAGTGAAACCTGTTGGCAGGGAGAAAAAGAAGAAAATGTGAAAATCAGATTATTTTTTGAGGAAACTTAGAAGAAAGGCAGTTGTACCTCTGCTGTAATATTCAACGTGGGACAGACAGCATGAGCCCCACAGCAGGACGTGTATTTATGGGAGATAGATAGGGCTTTGTTCAACATTAGATCTTCCCAAAACACCAAAAGGAATCTTAAACTTTTTCTTTTTAGTACTTGATTGTGAACGCTGTGTTTTTTCATCCTGCTCATGAGGAGTTGGTGATGTTGGATTGGAGTCGTCTCTACTGTTTCTGACCAGCAATATGAATTTAGGCAAGACTCTCCCTTGGTATAAGTGTGATAGATTCTGGTGTAAAATGCATTTCATGAAAACATAAACTCATTTAACAGATTAATATTTTTCTTAGGACACCAATTATTTTTTTGTTTTGTTTTAAAGATTTATTTATTTTGAAAGGCAGATTCACAGACAGAGGAGAGAGAGAGATCTTTCAGCTGCTGATTCATTTCCCAAATGACTGAAATGTACAGGGCTGGGCCAGGCTGAAGCCAGGTGTGAGGAGCTTTTTCTGAGTCTCCCATGTGGGTGCAGGGACCCAAGGACGTGGGCCATCTTCTGCTTTCCAGGGGCATTGGCAGGGAGTTGGATTGGAAGTGGAGCAGTTGGAACTAGAACTAACCAGCTATGCCACAGTGCCAGTCCCAGAACAACATTTTGTAAAATAAAAGTTATGACCCATTAAATCAGTAGGATTCCCTTGGGAGACAGAACCAATGAGATACATGTGTAGATATGTTAAAGGGGATTTAATAGAGAGATTGGATTATGTAATTATGGCAGTTGGTAAGTCCTATGGCAGGTTGTCTGCAGGCTGGAGACTGGAACACTGGCAGTAAGGTGAATTACATGTCAGAAAGCCTCAGAGCCAGAGAATCTAATGGTTTCATTCTCAGTTCAAGGCCAAAACCTGAGGATTAAGAGCATAGCAAAGGGTACACAGGTGTAAGTCCTAGAGTCCAAAAGCCAGCAAGCCTGCAACTCTGATGTTCAAGGTGGGAGGCAACGGGTCTCAGCTCTCTGGGAAGTCAGGCCAATTCTCTAGACTTCAGAACTCTGACCTGCAGAACTGCAAGATAGCCAATGTGTTTGAGTGTGGTGAAACATTCATTTATTTGAAAGAATGATGGAGAAATGGAGGGAGAAGCAGAGAGAATCTCCCATCCACTGATTCATTCCTGAAATGACCACAAAAGCTGGGGCTGGGTTAGGACAAAGCAGGAGCCTGGAACTCCATCTGGGTCTCCAACATGGGTGGCAGGGGCCCAAGTACTTGGGCCAACTTGAACTGCTTTCCCAGATGCATTAGTAGGGAGCAGGATCAAAGCAGAACAGCCCAGTGTCAAACCAGGAATTTGGTATGGGATGATTTTGGCATTGTGCATGGTGGCTTAACCTACTGTGACACAATACCAGCTCCAATGTGTATGTTTTAAGCCACCACATTTGTGATAATTTTTTACAACAACAATAAAAAACGCCAACATGAATGAGCAAAAAGGGGAAAAAACATCATCTGAGTTTCTCTGTTAAGCAAAAGTCTTCTAGGAGCCCTAAAAATCAGGCATTTGCTTATATCATTATATCCAGAATTGGGCTACATGACCCTCGATCAATCACTAGCCAAAGGAATTTGATGATTGCAGCAGTGTTAAATTAGAAAATCACAGTCCATCTCCTGGAGTGGAGACAAGTAATCTTTTCCTCTTTAAGATCTACTGACCTCTGTAATTAGCAGGGGAAAAAAAAGCCAAATTCTATTGAAGGGAAGAGGGGTGTGGAAGAAGAATGGATTTTGGACATGTAGCTGATGTTGCGATGCGGGGTATGCAGATGATGGGACATGGGGTGTAGCAGATTTGGGATGTTTCGTGTGTGGCAGACTCAAGATTCCTGACACCATCATATCCACCCACCAAGTATTGTTTTTCAAGAATATATTTCAGGGGATAGTGCTGTGGTCCAGTGAGTTAAGCTTTACCCTGCAGCACTGGCATCCCAAATGGGTGCCAGTTCTAGTCCTGGCTGCTTCACTCCTTATCCAGCGCCCTGCTAATGCACCTGAGAAAGCAGCAGAGGCTCCTGCACCCACATGGCAGACCTGGATGAGGCTCCTGGATCCTGGCTTTGACCTGGCACAGATTTGGCTGTTGTGGCCTTTAAGGAGTGAACTAGCAAATAGAATATCGATCTCTCAGCTCTGCCTTTAGATAAATAAATAAAGCATACACACATACACAAATATATATATATATATATGTATATATATATATATATTTCAAGTTTGTCTTACCCTCATGTCCATAACAACCATTTTGTGTCAATCAAATATGTTTCTTTTTATTTACTAAATGATCAACTAATTCTCATCTTAGAATCAATTTTGCTTCACACTCACTACTATTTATGCTTACCAATAGGCAGTCAGAATAATCTTTTAAACTGGCGCAGTTTTAGCCATGTGGCCACATGGCCCAACCTCTGTGGTCAAGCTCCACCCCTATCCTAATGGGATTCACTGCTCCTGCTTCCCTGCCCGCCCTTGGGTAAAGTTTTAAAAGGGCCTGTTCCTGAACACGTGCTCTCTTGGCTCTTCTCTCTTGGTTCTCTCTTGGCTTCTCCTGCTCTTTTGGCTCCTCTCTCTTGGCTCATCTCTCTGCTCTATCTTCTCTCCTCACTATCTCCTTTCCTCTGTCTCTCTCTCTCTTATACTCTCTTTCTCTCTTTCCCCCCCGCTGCCTCTTCACTCCGGTCTGTTGGGTGTTCCCCAATATACTCTTTCCTTTTTAAAAAAAAGAATAATCTTCTAAAAATATTATATCAATCATCTGTTTTTTGTTTGTGACAATCCAAAAACTCTAACTGAATGGGGGCTGGCGCCGTGACTTACTTGATTAATCCTCTGCCTGTGGTGCCAGCATCCATATGGGTGCCAGGTTCTAGTCCCGGCTGCTCCTCTTCCAGGCCAGCTCTCTGCTGTGGCCCGGGAGTTCAGTGGAGGATGGCCCAAGTGCTTGGGCCCTGCACCCGCGTGGGAGACCAGGAGGAAGCACCTGGCTCCTGGCTGTGGATCAGCACAGCACCAGCCTTAGCGGCCATTTGGGGAGTGAACCAACTGAAGGGAGACCTTTATCTCTGTCTCTCTCTCACTGTCTACAACTCTACCTGTCAAATAAATAAATAAATTTTAAAAAGAAAATAAGTTGATTTTTTAAAAAAAATTCTAATTGAATGAAGTTAAGCTTAATATCAAAAATTTTTCCTGGCTAATCTCTTCTCCAATATTGCTCAAAGAAGAAAAGTTTGCCTAACAACTTCCCTGTTTCCAGTTTTGGCTACCTTCCCCTCCCCACCCTTGCCATTAAGTACTTCTTTCTTTTCTGCAATTTGTTTTTTGTTTGTAGTTGTGCACTCATTTGTCTGACTCTTTGATTAGTGCCTTTATTCCTTTGCTTAAAGATTTATTTATTTGCTTGAAAGGCAGAGTTACAGAGAGGCAGAGAAAGAGAGAGAGAGAAAGAAAAAAGAGAGGTCTTCCCTCTGCTGGTTCACTCCTCAGATGGCCACAATGACTGGAGCTGCACTGATTTGAAGCCAGGAGCTTCCTCCATGTCTCTTACGTGGGTGCAGGGGCCCAAGGATTTGGGCCATAACAGAGAGCTCGATTGGAAGTGGAGCACCCAGAACTAGAACCAGTGCCCATATGGGATGCCAGCTCCACAGGTGGTGACTTAGCATGCTACACCGCAGCGCTCACTCCTTGCTTTTATTCTAACATGTAAGCTCTATATGAAGCAAATTAGGTCTACTTTTACCTACTCTACAATTGTAGTTAAAATATAATGCTGGATGAATGAAGCTGAATCAATAAAACAAAAGCAAATAACAGCTCTCATCCTGAAAAACATTTATAATCTGGTGGGTAAGAAAGCATGGATGACTACAATAAAAAATGATAAAAGCTTCTCTCTTTAGAAGGGCAGGAGACATGAGTAGTTGGACCATTGTAAGTCAGATTGCCTTGAAGATGGATTTGAGAGGTACAGATGTTGGGATGTTGGTGAGTGAAACAGTCCTCTTTTAGTAACAGTGTGAATTAAAGCAGGTTGACATGGAAGGGTAAATCAGACATACAGATCTTAGATTTGCAACTTGAGCTGCACAGAGAAGAAGGGTGAAATGGGAAATGAGTTTTAGAGATTTGGTAGAAAAAAAGTCTGAATCACGGTAAATCTGCACATGTAAATTTCACCCAATTTTTTATTTGTTTTTAGCAATGAGGAGATTTTTTCGAAATATAGCAGTAATATATATCCTTAATAGCATCATAGAAAGTTAAAATTTCAGGCAATCATACCAATTAAATGCTATCCACTTGACATTTATTCAACAAATATTTTTGAGTGCTAATTGTGAGTACAAAATAGAAAATGTGAGAAAAAAAATAAAGGTATGGACTTTTCTCTCATAGAATTTTTCTTTTTAATCTAATTTTAAAGTTGTCTATATCTAAGACAACAGCACAAGCTCCTTATGGGCAGAGAAGAAATCATTCAAATTTATCATCTTTCAATCATGATACCTATAGCAGAATTTGGCAACTGGTAATTAAGCACTTAGACTGAATTAGATTTATTCATGGAATAATCAAGAAATTTCTGGATGTAAAAATTGATGAAACATCATGATAACACCTTCTATTATTATAGGCCTACCTTTCAACAGGTAAGAAAAATGAAAAAAAAAAAAAAGGACATGGAAAAATGATTGGGGTAGGCACTGGGCCAAGCGATTAGGATGCCAGTTGAGATTCCTACATCTGACATCATGGTGACTGAATTAAATTCCTGACTCTTGACTCTAACATCCTACCAACATAGACCATGGGAGGCAGCAGGTGATGGCTGAAGAAGTTAGGTTTCTGTCTCCCATGTAGGAGACCTGAATTTAGTTCCCAGCCCCTGACTCTGACTTTGAGCCCAGCCTCAACTGTGTGGACTTTGGCAGAGTGAACCAGGGGATGGGTGTTGTGTCTGTTTCTGTCTCTTTCTTTCCTTTTAAAATAAGTAAAAGAATAGTATATGTTTAAATTAATGAATATATGCAAGTATGGATCATTCAGGTCAAAAATACACTTGGAAATTCTGAATGATTCATACTTGCTTACTAAATCAATGTGAAATACCAAATGCCCCATTGTTTTGTATGTTGTCTCATTACAGTTGGAATTCATCAGTATAATTAAAACATTTCATAGTAGTTAGCATGATAATCCCCTGATTCAATTATATTGATTGTCAGATAAAATTGACAAACCTCAAAGAGAACAATGCTTATTCTTTTTTGACTCCCACCAGAGAACAAAATGATGATTTCTATAATACTAGAATACTAGCCATTTCAGTTGATACCATTGTAACTAAACATATATATTTTATAATAGTGATTGTGATGTAAAACTTCATAGGACTTGCTTTTAAAAATTTGACAGTTATTCAGTAAGAAAAAAAATCATAAATTTCCAACTTTTAGTTATGTTTGCTTTGTTGACATAGAAACTATGAATTAGGAATCAAATAATAATATAGCTTTAGTTCCCAACATCAAAAAACTCATATAATTTTTTTTCATTTACTGGTTTATTTTAAGCAATATTACAAAGTATATAGATGAAGAGATGCATAGGAAGACTTGGGGATAGGAGCATGAAGCTTCGTATACCACCTTCCAGGAAACTCCCTGTGTGAAACTATCCAGAAACTCTCCAATCCTGTCCTTTTGGGATTTTATGGAGAATTCATTGCATAGGCGTGAAGCTAAGAGACTAGGTGGGGAAACCCAGCATAATGTGTCCACTTAGATCCTAGAGTATTCCCTCCTCGAGTGTGGGGGCAAAACCCCTCTTGAAAAGGAGGCTCTTTTGATCTATTTTTTGCTAATTTTAAGCTTGTATTTTTGATAAATTTACAAGTGTTTGTACTTCCATGAGAGAAAGTCCTAAAACAGAAGGTTCATTGTTTAATAGTATACTTAGTATCCTGTTCAAAATGATTATTGCTTACTACATGTAGCTTTCTAATTAGAGTAAATTAAATTAAGTAAATGCAAAATTCAACTTCACAGTGTCATCAAATTTCAGGTACTTGGTAGTCACATCAGACAGCATAGGTATCTATCATCTGAGGAAGCCCATGGGCTGCTCTACTTTAGAGTGTTTGCATGTTTGTTAATCTCTTTTAGAGAAGGAATGGAGTGCTTCTGAGAGGAGCAGAAATTCTCTAAGCTGAGAAACTGGTTTTCGTATGAGACTATGGGCATCAATGAAACCACATGACATTGAGGGAGTGAATTCAAATGAAGCACTCTATAACTATGATTGACATTGTCTGAAGGGAATTTGCCATCAGTATACTAACTATATAATTGGTATTTCTGAAGTTGCTTTTTCTTGATTTACTAAGGCTAGTCATGATGTTTGATGTACACTTTGAAAAGGGATAGTGACTTATAAGATGATAATATATATAAAGATTCATTTATTTATTTGAAAGAATTACAGAGAGAGAGAGAGAGAGAGAGAGAGAGAGAGAGAGAGAGAGAGAGAGAGAGAGAGAGAGGCAGAGATATATTCCATCTACTGGTTCACTCCCCAGATGGCCACAACAGCTAGGGCTGGGCCAATCCAAAGCCAGGAGCCAGGAGGTTCTTCCAGTTTCTGACATGGTACAGGTGCCCAAGGACTTGGGCCATCTTCCACTCCTTTCCCAGGCACATCAGCAGGGAGCTGGATCAGAAATGGATCAGCCAGGACAGGAAATGGTGCCCATATAGGACGCTGATGTTGCAGACAGCAGCTTAATCCACTATGCCACAATGCTGGCCCCCAGATTGTAATATTACAGGATTGTCTATTTCTAATAAAATGAACCTCAATATATTTCAAATACTAAAATTTTCTGCATTATGATGTTCATCATCTAACAATGGAAGGGCTTATTTCAAAGCCACTTTTTAAGTTTCACACATATATTGAGATCTTATCCTGAGATTACTTACAGCAATGGGAGTCAGTTAATATTAATTATGTTTATTATTTGTGGAATCTCTGTAATAAATGGAAATAATGTAAATTGTAAGTGAATCTATAATAATTGCCATTACTATCAAGATACATGAAAAACACTAATTGTCAGTGAAAATAGTGATATCCATTCTAATTAAGAGCTCTCAAATTCAAAGATCTGGCCCTAAAAGCATAGATTAGGCAGTTATCTAAGCCAAGCATGGAGAATTGCAGATAATTTATGTTGGGAAAATTCCTTTGTTCTCTTTTAGTTGCTAATCCTTGTTGTCATTTTGTAATATTTTGTGATTGTTTGCTAATACCATATAGCACCCTTGAAACTGTATCATTTTTATTGTCTTAACTCAGGCTACTATACCAAGGTATCAGTAACTGAGTGCTTAAACAATAGCAATTTATTTCTCAAAGTTTGGTAATCTTGAATTGCACGATCAGAGTGGTAATGTGGCCGGGTGTCAGTATTGTCTTCTTTCTTGGTATGCAGGTGGCTGTCTTCTCATATGATCCACAGTTTCCTATCCATCTTTTCTTCCAAAGCAACTAATCCCATCGTGATGTCCCTAGTCTCGTGACTTCCTTTACCAGAGGTCCCAGATAAAAATAAGTTCAGATAAGGAGTTTCAGAGGGGACATACACATTCCATAGCATCTAACTGACATAAAATATGCTTGAGAGGAAAAATTAATTAATTCAATGCAAATGTTAAATTGGTCTGTAAAGTACATCAGTCCAAGAGTGGATTTTTTATTATTTCTCCATGTCAACATCTTTGATCATATCCTCCCTTTTTTCCCATTGTATTACATCTGTCAATGTTTATGAAGAATATTGGTTACTAGTTTAGGCTTGAGGGTCAAACTGTCAGATTTAAATTCTGGATTCAATACTTGCTAGTTGTGTGCTCATTGACACATTGTACACATCTATATAATCAGGATGATAATAAAATCACTGCCTGGTTCATTGGTTGATTAGGATGACTAAGTAAAATAATTAAAAGCAAATCACTCAGGACAAGGAATGTCTCAATGTAGGAGTTTGTTGAACATCTAAAGCTATTATTACCCTTTCTTATTTAGAACGTGGTGTAAATGATGTAGTATGTCATTCACTTAGTTTTTCATTGGTTTTGTTTTTGCTGCCTTTGAGTTTATTAAATACTGAAAAAATAGTGATGAATAAGATATAGACTCTTCACCTTCAAAAGTGAAAATTCTTGCATGCGTATTATCTTCTTATTTGCTAATTAGATACAATCAAAATTTTAGAGAAAATAAATACAGCAGTAATTTAAAGTGAATGGAGAAATTTTTAAGGGAAAATTAATCACAATAACACCTTACACCTGTTGTTTCGTATCTTTGTGTTCTGACATGTTATCTAAATTAATTCTTATAATAAACTTGCTTAGTTAATATAACAGTAACACAAGCCAATTATCTTGCCAACAGTTGTGAAACAACTTCAACTATACTGTACCCTTTTTATGAGAAGAAAATAGTAATTTAAAACATGATCTTTGTAAAACAAACATTAAAAACTTTATTTACTGTTAAGGGTTGGTGTCTAGAAAAGAATATTAAGAGACTTTTTTGTGAATACGTGAACTTTGGTTTCTTGATGTGTGTGATAGCATGCATCAAAGTGTACATTTGTGAAATTGCATTTTTCTTTGTGTACATACAACTTCAATGAATATTTAAATGCACATATCTGTATACACCCTCAGATATATTTAGATATATAAGCTTAATCCAGTATTAATTATCATATGAAAATCCATTTTCCCTAATGTAGCTTTAGCTAAGGTCTTCCAATATGGTAAACAGCAAACATTCCAAAACTTTTCAAGCCAATTTATAACAAAGGATAATTCTATTGAAAGACTTAGATTTATGCATCACTCTCCTGTGATAGAATGCTAAGTAGATGCTATCCAATACTTACTTCAGAACCACTTAATTTCCAAAATGCCACTGAAGCCTAAGTTAATTAAATTACATAAATTCCAAGCAGTGATGGGGAAAGTAACATTTTATGTAAGTGCATCTTCTGGCGGAAATCCCTCCATTGCAATGCATGCTGATACATCAGCTGCTTAACTGCTTGCATTTTTTATCTGTCTGGAGGGAAGACATATTGAGGTAGGTTAGTTGTCCCCTGCCTTGTGAAGTGCTATCATTTTTGTTGTTTGCTAATAGTCCAGTAGGGCAGAACTCATTCAAAGCCAGACAGGAAATATCATGATATAAAATCTAGTGTTTACAGTGCAAATGCTTAGAATTCACAGTAATGCTGTTTCATAGGTGGTGGGCTCCTGCAGGCATTCCATTTCACTTGATTCATGATAATGTTAGAGGCTTTGAAATTGGAATCAACTAAAATTAATTCTGCTGTGAAACTTCCTTTAGGAAACCGCCCATGCCTATGCGAATCAATGCACTTATACAGCAATAGAAGATTAACAAAAATGGAACTATTAACAAATGAAGCACTGAGTAGCTTTTTAAACAAATTTCAGGGGAACATTTTTCAAATCAAACAGAATTATGTGCAACTTCACAGACATATCAATATCCATAAATCAGTTATTTTCTGTAAAATTCCATCGTTCATACACAAATCAACCCATTAAATGTAATCAGGCTCTTGGTTTCTTTCTATTTTAGAATTTATTAAATATCAGAATAGATACAGAATCTGAAATTCAAGATGGCTAGCCTACTGAACTCTGATGAGTGATGATTTAAATTGTTTCTTAAATTTTCATTTTTATGTATATTTCATTGACTTTTGTCCTGTTACCTAAGAGTTTCACTTTACCAAATATTTGTACTGTTGGGGAGTGTTCTCCGTGCTACAAATACATAACAATGACCAACTCTGACCTTAGAGGGTTTCTAATCTAAAGAAGAGATGACAGACATCAAATATCTAGTGACAGATAAGGAAGGCATAGCAAAGAAGCATATGGAAGATAATTTTGGTAGAAAATATGGAGGGAGTTAGGGTGCTCTTGTTATTTTGTCAGAGGGGTGGGGTTAGGCTTGATGGGAAGGTGACATTGAAGAAGACATCTTCCAAGGTACATTCCTGAAGCAGAGGATCTCCCACAAATATCCCCCAAAGCTTAAACTAACTACTTTCGGCCGGCGCCGCGGCTCAATAGGCTAATCCTCTGCCTAGCGGCACCGCCACACCAGGTTCTAGTCCTGGTCCGGGTGCCGGATTCTGTCCCGACTGCCCCTCTTCCAGGCCAGCTCTCTGCTGTGGCCCGTGAGTGCAGTGGAGGATTGCCCAAGTGTTTGGGCCCTGCACCCACATGGGAGACCAGGAGAAGCACCTGGCTCCTGCCTTCTGACCAACAATAACAGGACATAGAGAGAGAGGGCTGGGACAAAGAACTGATTAACTCAATTACAAACTTGGTCTCTCCACCAAACATGCCAAGAAATTAAGATCATATTTCAAGCTCAGGAAAAAGAAAGTCAGCACCTACAAGGGGATAATGTAGGTTGTTTGATTTCAGGATTTTAACAGAGTTCATGGAAATTCATTATGATGTATTTACCCCTAAACTTAATGAGTAAGTTTTTTTTTTTTATTTTTAACATGCTGATTCTTTTTCATGTAATGTTGTTTTTTCTTCTTTTATTAACATAGCTTTCATTTATTTCATAATATTTTATAAGAACATAATGATACCTCCCTCCCTCTCTTCTTTCCTCTCTTCCATCCCCTCTCCTCCTTTCTTTCTCATGTTTCTTTTATTTTGGGAGATAACATACTATCAATTTACTTTACAATCATGAGCTTAATCCTCCACTAAATAAAGTTCAACAACTAGAAATATCACTTCCACAGGAGTATGGACAGGACTATAAATAGTAATAAAATCCCAAGATGTCAATTTCACTCATATACATTATGGTTTTTTGTACACTGTGTATTAGCTACCACATATAAGAGAAAATATTAGTCATTTGAGTCTGGCTTATTTCACTAAGCATAATGATCTACAGTTGTATATTTTGTTGTTAAAGATAGGATTTCATTCTTTTTATGGCTGAGTGGTATTCCATTATGTGTGTATAACAAATTTGCTTTATCTAGTCATCAGATGCTGGATATCTGAGTTGATTCCATATGATAGCTATTGTGAACTGAGCTGCTATAAACATGGGGGTACAGATAACTCTTTTGTATGATGATTTCATTTTCTTTGGGTAAATTCCCAGGAATGGGATGGCTAGATCATATGGTAGATTCATTTTCAGATCTCTGAGGAATATCTATGCTAGTTTTTTTTTAATCCCTCTAGTACATCTTTATTTGTCCTTAAAATTAAGTTCATGTTTTCAGTGCATTTTTTTCTGAAAGCTCCAAGCTGAATTGTTCATGACTCTCTGAATTCCCTTCGCAATCTCCAGTTAGCTTGTATACCCTGTCAGTTTCTGTTGTGTTATTTTATATTTCTGCATTTTCACTAAGAAAAGGTATCTCTTTAGCTTCCCCAATTCTTTAAGACTTATTTATTTGAACTTCATCACTTGGAAAAAGTACAGAATGATGTAGAACAAAGATACCTATAGACACTGGGAAGGACTCAGGAGGACTCCTTGGTATATGGAAGTAAGTTTTTGTTCAGTGATAAATCAGAATCAGAAATTGTCATTGTTTTCTTTTCAGGAAATGTCTTCCCAAATACTGGTATTTTCAGGATTAAAGTGATGCTAAGGATTTATTATATGATTCATATTAATTAAAATTGAAAATTATTATGGGGTATTCTTTATAGTGCTATTCTAACTTAAATATAAATGTTCTATATAATCACAATCTCTACAGAAAATAAACGTGATTTTCAGTCTTTAAGTCTACAAAAATGTAGTTTAATCAAGAAAAAACTAGAGTTATATACTTAAAATTAGCTATTAAACCCTCATGTAAACCTATTTGCTTATTCATTCATTCAAGAGCCAGAAAATGACAGAGGCAGACAGACAGAGAGACACAGACAGACGTACAGTGAGAGAGCTCCTATCTTCTGGTTCACTGCCTTGGACAGCCTGCAAAATATAGAATGGATTGAATCAAAGCTGAGAGTCGGGAATGCAAGGCAGGTCTCCCATGTGGGTGACAGAGACCCAGCTACTTGAGCTTTCATGGTGGCACACCAGGTTTGCTTAACCAGAAGGTGGACTCAGGATCCAGTGCCAAGAATTGAACCCACATATTCTAATGTGAGGCACAGCCATCTTAACTAGTAGACTAAATTCCCACTCCTAGTGTAGTTTAGTAGTATGTAATTAGGTGCCAGCATTGTGACGTAGAGGGTAAAAGCCACAAAAGAAAAGCCAGCATTTTCTTACAATCCTTAGCTCGGAATGTTTGGCCAATAAATAGGATTGTAGTATAACATGACAATGGAATATAAGAATTAGTACACTTAGACAACAGCATAGCTTTTGTCTTGAACAAGAATCAAGAAATACATTGTATAATGGTCTGTTTTCCTGAATGTTAAACTGAAAATTAAAAATATATGCCCAAATATTTTTAGACCACTCCAAATTCAGATAATAGCAAGTCTAAGTAGAAATCTAAGCCTCATAAAAGTATAATACTATGTCAAATAATATTTCTTTTCATTTGCCTTCAATTTTCTTCTCTCTTGGTTCAAAGGAAGTTCTTTTTAACCAAATTCAGTTTAAATATATCCTTAGCCTTCATAATTACAGAATCATTTCTTCTTCAGCTTCACAGATTTTTATCTTTGCTGTCCGTAAGTCTATCATTTAAATCTGTCCTCAAAAGACAGACTTTGATGTAACTTGCATGCAGTGATCTGGACCTAAAAGCCTCTCATTTTATCTTTGTTCAGGTGCAACAATACCGCAGGTAAGAAACAAGGGTACTCAGTGTTTTGCACACAAGAAATATTTTATGAAGCTGTTATTAAGACATTCCATAGATTTCCTCTGATGTAAGTGATGTGCTAGTATGCATTTAATTTCGAATAGAATAGTACATTAATTTCCTTAAGAAAGTAATTCATTAACTTACGATTCTTGCTAAATATTTGATCAAAGAGATTGTTTTATAGGCAACAAAGCAAAACTAAAAAAACAAACACAGTGCAGAGGTAAAATTCTCCTTCTCTATTAAATTCTCTTAGCATTTAATATACATAATTAATTAATTAGATAAAACAGTTCTCTCACCTGCCAGTTCACTCAATAAATCCCCAAAATGCAAGGACTGGCTGGGCCAGGACAAAGTCAGGCACCAGGAACTCAATCCAAGTCTTTCCAGTGGGTAGCAGGGACCCTAAGACGTGAACCATTGCCTATTGCTTCCAAATATGCACATTAGGAGGAAGCTGGAATCAAGAGTGGAGCCTGGACTCAAAGCCATACACTCTGATAGGCGATTTGGGTATCTCAAACTGATGTCTTAACCACAAGGCTAATTGCCTGCCTCAAGCTCATGATCTTTTTAAGGCACACAGAAGTTTTCTTGTTTTCCTTATGTTTTAAAATCATATTAATCAAGCAATATATCATCTAATTTTTCTAAGTATGATTATTCTATCAACATACAGTAATTTAAATACAAAGTTAATCTTCATTGATGAGAAGATCCCTCATTTTAAATTAATGTGTATATTTTAATACATGAGCTTTAAACATCTCATTTGGATGAGAATTTTAAATTTCTGTAGAAATTTATTAAAAAGGATTTCTGTAAAACCTGTGAATTTTGTGTTAAGAATGGACAGCTGCACACCTGGTGTCCTGGAGGGGGCCCATTCAGTGTGAATTCAGAATGAGTTACTCCTAACTTCTTCAGCACTGACTAGTAAATGCAGCTGGTTTCACTGAGGGAGTGGATCATGGTTCATTGAGGAAATGCTTTTGGATTCTGAAATACCTAGATAGCTAGTACCAAATCCTGACTTCATGCATTTGAGAAGTAATTCTAGTCTGAACTAGTCTTGGTATCCTCATGTGCAAAGTAGGATAATGATTCCGACTGTTGCTTCATGTACTTAATAATGTGAATGATATATATCTAGGACATTGTCTGATTATACTATGTATTCAGTAAATGTTCATATAACTGTACATTTTTCCCTTGTATCTTTAGAAATATAATGCATTCACAATTCAAGTATGAAATTTTAATAATACAGAATATGAATTTTCAGAACATTGACTTTCATCCCAGAAAGAATTAATTTCAACTCTACTACTTTATAATTTTTAAGTTCTTCAACTGTATTTCTTTTCAATATTAAAAGGAAATGCTACAACATGCCTTCCTATGACTCCCAGAATTATTTATGAGTTGTATTTATTAACTTATTTGAAAACTTTTCTTCCTTTTAGATGTTATTGTTTTTATTTTCCAAAGTGTATATACCCCATCTATGTGAAATAATTGCATATTTACATAAGATTACTTTTCTATGAAATTATTATTCTCTTAGATTTAAGGAATACATATTCTGCTAGTTTATTTTAAAATTAGTTGTTATCCCAGATGTTCTGTAAGTCAACCTGCCTCCATTTCCCTTTCTGTAAAGCAAAATAATGCTTATACCTAAACAGCCTCTCAGAGATATCTTGTTAATAAAAAATTACATGTATAACAAAAAATTATTTTTAATATTTTAATCTTATAATGAAGATTCTCCATGCCTCTAGGGTCTCACTAAAAGACAAAAACAAAAAGCATTGTGTATGTTAGGAATAGTTGATTTCTTTATTTTTTCCAAGAGTTATTTATTTGAAAGGCAGGTTTACAGAGGGAGGGCTGAGGAAGAGAGGGAGAGAGAGAGGAAGAGAGAGAGGGATTGAGATTGGTGTTCCACCCCCTGGTTCACTACCAAACGGCTTCAACAACTGGAGCTGCCAAAGACTGAAGCCAGAAGCCAGGAACTCCATCCTGGAGCAGTTAGGCCATCCTCCAGTGCTTTTTCAATCGCATTAGCAGGGTCCTGTTTGGAAGCAGGATAGTTGGGACTCAACCTGGTGCTCGAAATGGGATGTTGGTGTTGCTGGAGATGACTTAACTCGATGTGCACAATGCCAGTCCCCAAAATAGCTGAATTCTAACACATTGACAAAAATGAGTTGAAGATAGACCCTGGGATTCAGAATTTACTCTGCATTTTTCACTGTTTATGTTTTCTCTCTCTTTCTATCAAATAAAACCTATTAATCTGGTTAACCCTACAATGAAATATTGTTGTATATTGCATATATATTTATATATATTGTTTAAATAGTTAAATATTTGTCTTTGTTTTTGTTGTTTCAGTTTGCTTTAGCTATTTTTGGTCTCATTTTTTAAAGATTTATTTATTTATTTGAAAGTCAGAGATACAGAGAGAGAAGGAGGAGGAGGAGAGAGAGAGAGAGAGAGAGAGAGAGAGAGAGAGAGAGAGAGAGAGAGGTCTTCCATCTGCTTGTTCACTCCCCAATTAGCTGTAATGGATGTACCTGAGCTGATCTGAAGCCAGGTGCCAGGAGTTTCTTCTAGGTTTCCCACGTGGGTGCAGGGATCAAGGACTTGGGCCATCTTCTATTGCTTTTCCAGGCCTTAGCAGAGATTTGGATCAGAAGTGAAGCAGCCAGGACTCTAACCAGTGCCCATATGGGATGCTGCCATTGCAAGTGGTGGCTTTACCTGTTAAGCCTCACTGCCAACCCCTGGGGTCTTGTTTTTCCATATAAATTTTAGCATCCTTTTTTTTTGTTAGCTCTCCGAAGGATGTCCTTAGCATTTTGACTGGTATCACATTGAATCTGTAAATTACTTTGTGTACTATGGATATTTTGATGATACTAATTTTTCTAATCAATAGGTGTGAAAGATTTTTTCCATTTATTATGTCTGTATGCCTGTCTCTTTCTTTATGTCTCTATAAATAAATAAATTTATAAGCAATATCTAGGTTATTATATCTAAATTTATTAGTCTAGAAAACAAATAACTTATTCCTGGCACATTGAGAATAATATTATGAGTCTTTATCATTATGGACACTAGAAAATCTGCTGTATGTTTAATTGATACTTTTAGATTTGTACTTTCTTTTTTATTTTTATTTTTATTTAATTTTTTTCCTTTTTGAGATTCTAAAGTTGTACCAGGGTGGAGTAGGTAAAAAAAAAAAATCCCTAGTTTTGCTTTCCACTAGCCTAGATTGAATATTCCTTATTTGAAATTCTTGACTACACGTATTTTGGATT
The DNA here is from genome assembly GCA_949820135.1 of Sylvilagus floridanus. Lineage (NCBI taxonomy): Eukaryota > Metazoa > Chordata > Mammalia > Lagomorpha > Leporidae > Sylvilagus > Sylvilagus floridanus. Next base: position 114,449,848 of record OX463230.1, read on the forward strand.
TCAGATATTTTACATTTTAGAATATTTGCATATACATAATGAGATGTCATGGGGATAGGGCCCAAGTGTAAACATGGAAGTCATTTATGTTTCATGAATACATTTTATACATGGCCTGAAGGTAGTTGTATGCAATATTTTTTTAAAAATGTGCTTATATATTGTTATCTATCACCTGAGGTCAGGTATGGAATTTTCCACTTATGGCACCATCTTGATACTTAAATAGTTTCAGGTTTTTGGAATATTTCAAATTTCCAAGTTTTGATTAGGGATGACCAACCTGTATTTTCAATAATAATGGTCTATTTCCTGTTTTCAGCAACTTTAGATTTGAATTCATAATTCACCAAAAACCATCTGAGAATCATGAATTAGTTGAATCGAATGCTCTATCCAGAAAACATATTTTAATTGGATTCTGAATAGTATCAGTGTGTGCTACCAGTCTGGAACTTTTTAAACTCTGTTTTCCCAGACAGAGGAGCCTAGATATAGGGGGATATAAATTCATAATGCAGAAATATGAAGCAACATATCGATGGTTATAAATCTTTAAGGAGACCATGACTTGGATAGAAGGAACATAATCTAAGAAGTGTCTTCATTGGTTCCATTTGTTGATAGCAAAGATTTTATTTACTCTTATTTATACCTTAATTAATATTATAGCACTTCAAAAATGTCTTGGGCATATTTGTGAATCTGTAGTTCAGAGTCAATTGTTTTGTGTGTTATTGTAAACCCTAGTTTCTCATTTTCCTTAGATTTTGTTGATCCCAAACAGTATTAGCCTGGTTTTTAGAGTTAGCCCTTTTCAAAAATTTTGTTCAGTCCTGGAAGCTTCTTGCATTTTCTGTTGAACACTGCAATGTGTTATCATGTTATGTAGTGTTTTCCCCATTTCTGAATGTTTTCTGTCAATGTAGGATATAGCAGAATTGTTAATCCTCCACAGTGCAAATAGTAGTGCTGCAAATTCTTTTTTGAATTATATAGTTCTCTTATAAATCAGGCATAATTATCAAGAATTCATGTTTGAAATATTAAAATTGATCATGAATGATCATATTGGTATAATGAATTATCATTGGATCAAAACCAATAATTTGAAAGAGCAGTGAATCATAAAAGAATGAGTTTAAACATTAGAAATGTAGAATGTTGAATCCATTTATGATATGTAAATACTAAAGCCAGAATTTTAAGTGTCACTGGAAAATACTACTCACTAACAAAAATATTGGCAAGATAATTTTGAATCCAGGCCCACAACACAACAAAGATATAAAACTTCATGTCAAAATTTTTTTGAAAACACTTCAGTTTTTCTAACTTGAAAAAAAATAAGGTACTAACAAATATATAGTATGCATAACTTTAGATTATTTTCAAAATCAAACATAAATAACTGCAAGGTAAATCAAGAAGTAAATAAGTTCCTCATCCAGTTTTCCTGGAAGCCTCCACAAAACTGAAAATATATAAAGTCAGGGGTAACTTGGATGTGAAAATAAAAGGGAACTGGTTTGCTTTGATAGTCACACTGTTATTAGAAACAATGCTGTTCCGTTTTGATTGACAGTCACACTGCTAGATACTGGTAGACTTCAGTCAGCACCAAGCAGGAAAAAAGCAAAACAAGAAAAATGGTTTGCATTGTGACAGAGTAGAGGTCTCATGCATCCTTTGTAGCAGTCATGATATCCCAGTCATTCTGAGCCCAGGGTCAGCATTCAGAAGAAGACATGGAGTGAATGTGGCCAATCAGATGTTCATTTTTTGTGCTATTTTGTAACTATTTGTTATTCATTACTCCATAACTAATTTCAACAATGAAAGAGTTTGATCTGATGTATCCATATCATAGTCTCTCTCTCTCCTCCTCCCTCTCTCTCCCCCCATCATTCCCTCCCCATCTCTCATGCCACACAGATTATTAACAGTTCCTTAAGTTAATTTGCAAATAGGAAAAAGGCCAATGACAAATTTTTCAGGCTTCCCTAAGCTAGATGTTAACATTTTTCTTCCAAATGCATATTGCGACAAAATCTTAGAATTTATTCAATACAACACTGTACAATAGAAAACTTAAAGGTACTACAGAAATTTTCTTCATACTTCATACTAAATAACAGCATTTTGTGTGGAAACAGGAGGGAAGACAAAATGCAGGGGCTCTGGAGCATCCATAACATAAAAAGTGGTTGTAAGGATAGGGCGCATACAGTCATGCAGCACACCAAGAGATATCTCCTTCCTAAAGGAATACAAACAGAAGTAGTGACATGAAGCAACTCTAGGCCTCAGTCGGCAGTAAGACCAAGCTGATGCTCAGCAGCATAGCAAGAATCTATCTGACACAACAGAGCTTCTTCAGATGTTACTGTCATCACATATTTGTTCAGAAAAACAGTTTGTATTGATGAATGATTACAAAAGGGAGACATATGAAAATTACTTGGAAAAATTAACTTGCTCTTTTTTTGCCTGTTTAATAAGCAAATAATTCTTTTAGGGTTGGCTAAATAGATTGTTAACTACAGAATATTGGAAATATTTTTATAAATGATGTAGACAACTCCTAGGGTATCTATTCGGAGTAGTATCATCTGAGAGAAATGAAGCAAACTGTGAATTTTTTATTTGAATCCATCTGAAAAGTGCATTACTTATTTAACATTTGGAGATGGGAGTCAGTTCATAACTATATACAAAGCAAAACATAAAATACAAGAACCAATATTAAAGTAAAGAAAAAAGTCACAATTTTCCCTACATAATGCTGGGTATGTATGGGAATACTCCAGGTAACTCACTGTGCAGGAAGCAGAATGGTTCAGTGAAGTGAATCTGACTATTACATAACAGTTGAGTTAAATTCCAGCAGACTAGGCTGTTCCTTCAGTGGAAAAAGGACCTCAGCTTTAACTCCGTTTTTACACATAAAGGAGTATGAGCCAAAATTCATTCATGTAGGATTTCCAGTTTGGTAAGAGATGGATTAAGCTATAACATCAGGGAATAATGAATTTCTGAGGACTCCATATAGTAAATAAAGGCAAATTGATTAGAGAAGATCATAATTCAAAGAACTTCTAAACTGATGGTGTGTGTAGCTTTGTTTTTTCTTTGTCCTAGAGTTAAGGGCAGCCTGAAACATGGATGTGAATGTGAGCACGGCCGTAGGGGTCAACAGGGAAAGCCCTCTAACTTAGGGCAGAGGAATTAAAACACGGTTGTGGTAGCATAGCAACAGAATCTAAGACTTACTGTCCCCTAAAACTCTGATTGAGGGATACCTTCCTCTTTAATTTATTAGTGTAGCTTCAAGAAGAGACAAACTTTCATTGCTTTCATCTCCTCATTGTCCTCCAACAATTTGCCTTAGATATAGTGAAACTCAGAGAACACAAGAGAATGAATTCCCAACTTTCTGATCAAAAGACCAAAAATATAGACCATCAGGGAACTGGAAAGGATGGGAAGTACATAAAAGGAGGTGCTCGGGAAATTTGGCTAATACTTTAAAAACAAATACAAAAACGAAAACAAACACTTTCTGGGATAACCACCATATGTGAAGATTGGCTGCTGAGCTGTGCACTGAAAATATTGAGAACTGATTTTAGTTCAAATCAACTACTTTGTTTTCAGACTCATAACTAAGTGATGTACACACAAAATGGTTGTAATTAGTAATGCAAAGAATTTCAAAACAACAAGTCATAGCATACATTAAATGGTTTCATAGATTTCAATTATAATGATTTCAGATAGAAGATATAACAGTTGCAAGTGTTTGTCACAGAAGTTGAGATGCTGCTTGAGACAACGTATTTCAGCTCTGCACACAGTAGTGCATGTCTGGCACATCCTTGCCTCCTTATTCAATTCTTCCTTCTAGGATCTATTTAGGAATTATAAGCTTTGGTAAATCTGTCCCAGTCATTCTCTACTCCTCACCTGATAAATTGACTACCTCCTTAAACAAGCCTGTTAACCATTTGTCTTCATAGTACATGGAGTTTGCTTCTATTTTATTACTTATACAGTGTATTTTAATTTTCTCTATTTTTAGCACCAAAAGGAAATTTTCTCTTTTCAATTCATGTTTCTAACTTTTTTCTCATACTAGTAATAGCTATAGAAATCCAACAAATGTTTGATGGGTAAATGTGTAAATGAATGCATGCATGAATGAACATGGCATTGCTTGGCTTCAGTTCTTCCATTATAAAATGTTTCCTGCAAAACATTCTTTTTCATTCTGTAGTGTGTGAAGTATTTGAAAATGTGTTATTTACAAAATCTGGCAGAATAGATGAAATCCCTTCTCACATAAGAGTGTGCAATTGTTCTCCTAACTAGTTTAGACAACACTGAATAAACTCACACCCTCTCTACGTATAACATTTCTGCTATGATGTTAGCAGACTTTCTAAAAACAGAGTAAAGTTATTTACAAGTTAAGCCATTGAGAATTGAAAGTGTTATAAAGGGTACATTATTTTGAAAGAAAAAGATGTTGAGGTACCTTTGTTTAGAATTAAATGGAAAAAGTGTTGCAGATTCATAGAAATGAAATATACCATGTCCAAGTAGAAAGTGTCAACAACCAAAAGACAGAAAAATTCCATGCATTTAATAGCTTATTGTTTTATTTGTTTTTAATATGTTGTATCTATTTGCATTTTATTTGAAAGGCAGACAGTCAGAGACAGAAATACATCTTCCATCTACTGCTTCACCCTCTATATGCCTGCAATAGCTAGGGCTGGGCAAAGTTGAAGCCAAGGAGACTGGAGGCCAATCTGGGATTCCTATGTGGGTAGGAGGGACTCAACAATTTGTCATCATCTACTGCCTTCCAAGGATATGCCTTAGCAGGAAGATGTATCAGAGGGGAAATGATATTCAAAGCAAGCACACCATTATGGGATGTGGGCCATCCTAGACCACATCTTAACCTCTTTGCTAAACATTTGTCCCTGTTGTATTTTTTATCTGAAATAGTTGCATAATTGACCCATGAGACCATTTAATGTATACTGAATGAGCCTCATTGCTGAATGAACAAATATTTGTTAAGCTTATATATTAAAACATTGTTTTAAACAATAAGATAAAAAAATTTTAAAGTCTTAATCCTTGACTTCAGATTGGGTACAATGAGAATGATCATGGGCAAGCACACATATACCTAGTAACAGAATGAAAGACAAACTGTATTATGCATTCTGTATTATCCAATGTGTTTCACAGACTTCATATTGTTCAATGTTCACATACTGGTAATACCCTTTCACATATAAGGAAACTCCTGCAGAGGAGTTAAACAACTTGCCCACTGACACTCTATAAATAGGGGAGCTAATATTGGTAATATGACTACAGATTTGAAGTTTTGAAGCTATTTGTTATAGATAATTTATAATGACTTGAAGTTCTATAACTTTGAAAATAGTTAGAATTTTAACAAGAGCTATGCTCAAAAGTCATTCTATTTAAAGGCAAAAAATTAGTCATGTCAAAAAGATGAAACAACACTTTTAAGAAAAAAAATGGATGTGATTGGAAATGGTGAAGAATTTGTAATTTAGTCTGCATTAAACTGGAAATGTAATTGAAGTCAATATGTGGAAGGTTTTGCAGGATAATAGAACACCATTTTCTCATTTACTTATTCCTTCACGAAAGATTGGACCACTGAGTGCAAATCTCTGTTGTATTCTGGGGCCAGAATAGCAAACAACACAGAAAAATGTCCTAGTGGAGACAACATTCAAAAGAGAATGACAATAAAGAAATATTTATAGCAGATACAAGCACTCTGCAGAAATAGAAGCCTAAGGAATAGAAGAGTTTAACATAAGGCATACCAAGGCACATGCTGATCTGTCCCCATTTGTCCCCGACTCAAATATTTTATTCTAGCTACATTGAAATGATAATCATTTCCCTTAGGCACCTACTGTATTCTAACCCCCAATCTTTTCTGGCTACCCTAAAGCGAGTTCCATACTCTCTGTTCCTTTTAATCATCTCTGACCCTGGAAACACCACAGAAATCTTTCCTTAGGTATTATCTGCCCTGAGCATCTGTTTGGTTAACTGTCCTATGTGTCATCTCGTTTCCCTGTCTATCCTTTCTTCTTGATAGACATCTTGTCTTGATGACGCCTGTCTCTTTTCATTGCTTTGTTTCTTCGGTGACACCACAATACCTCAGGAAGATTAGACACTTGTACATATTGGAGGAATGAAAAGGTGAAGATATAACAGGAGGCAAAAAACTGAAATGTATTTGGAATTTTTCCTTCAGGGGTGAAAATTAATAAAATGGTGAAATGGCACTCAATGAAGTGAGAAATAACTGACTTCAAAGATGCTAAATTTTTTACATTTTGCCAAATATTGAAAAGCAAATGACATGTATCCTCATGTCCATCTGCTGGGAAAAAATATTTCCTCATTGTTCATTGAACATAGAGACACTGGGAGATGGGAGAGATGAATTTCTTAGATGTGCTTACCTGGTCTACTAACAAATATAAAAAATATTAGTAGAAATACACTCCTAAATACTATACTTGAAATAATCAGCCACATTTTACATAATTATATATTTTAATCAGGACGTTTCAAAAAATTGAGGCTGGCGCCATGGCTCACTAGGCTAATCCTTGCCTGCAGTGCCAACACTCCGGGTTCTAGTCCCGGTTGCTCCTCTTCTAGTCCAGCTCTCTGTTGTGGCCCAGGAGGGCAGTGGAGGATAGCCCAAGTCTTTGGGTCCTGCACCTGCATGGGCGACCAGGAGGAAGCACTTGGCTCCTGGCTTCAGATCTGTGCAGCGTGCCAGCCCTCGCGGCTAATTGGGGGGTGAACTAATGGAAGGAAGACCTCTATCTCTCTCTCTCTTTCTCTCTGTCTAGCTCTGCCTGTCAAAAAAAAATTATAGACAGTGGAATTAAAATACAAGTGTTAGTGTAAAATTTTTTGAGATCCATGCATAAGTTTTTCATAATGAAGCATCTCCATCTATTTTTTGAAGACTGCTCATACTATTATCACATTCTAAATGTGGTAAGGTTTGTATTCCAAAATATGTGTGTCAATTAAGGGCGTGTTATTTTGTATAAAAATAAAATAGATAATCCACCCTAATCTAAATATTTCTAAAAAGAGAAATCAATAATACAAATTTTGGAATATAAATAACAACATTGATTTAAGACAATTTGTTTTCCTTTTTTAAAAAAGGATTTATGCATTTATTCGAAAAACAGACAGGAAAAAAAAGAACTCAAGAGATCATTTATCTGCTGTTTCACTCCGAAAATGCCCACAAAAGCAGAGGATGGACTAGGTGGAAGCTAGGAGCTAGGAATTTCATCCTGGCCCCCCAGGTGGTGGTGTGAACTGAAGCAGAAGAGGCGTCCCCTGCTGCCTTCCCAGGGTGCCTTAACAGGAAGCTGGATAGGAAGTGAAGTAGCAGTAACTAGAAAAGGCACTCCAGTATGGGATGGCGGAGTCCTGAGCAGGGGCTTAATCTGCTGAGCTACAGTGCTGGCCCCAAACAAACTATGGTCTTGCATTCATTGTCTCTGCTTGCAAAATTGTTTCTAGATAAATGTAATTTTCCCTCTTTTTTCTAGTTTGTTTTTTTGAAAAAGCTATAATACATCTTTGTTTATCTACATACTTAGAGATTTTTTTTTGACAGGCAGAGTGGACAGTGAGACAGAGACAGAGAGAAAGGTCTTTCTTTTCCATTGGTTCACCCCCCAATGGCCACTGCAGCCAGCATGCTGCGGCAGGCACATCATGCTGATCCAAAGCCAGGAGCCAGGTGCTTCTCCTGGCCTCCCATGCGAGTGCAGGGCCCAAGCACTTGGGCCATCCTCCACTGCACTCCCGGGCCACAGCAGAGAGCTGGCCTGGAAGAGGAGCAACCAGGACAGAATCTGGCTCCCTGAATGGGACTAGAACCCGGAGTATCAGTGCCACAGGTGGAGGATTAGCCAAGTGAGCCATGGCGCTGGCCATACTTAGAGATTAATTATGCCTTACTTTAAGTACAATTCACATAAACTAATTTGAGAGATGTCAAAATGCTCACCAACCCAATGTTGTTACAATATCTATTACAATGTCAATGAATTGTAACATAAAACTTACATTAAAGGGGTGATTCTCTACGTGGTAAAGGGAAGTTTTACCTTATATCTTTTCTTGGGACCATTCATTGTATATTATTGCCACTCTATTATTTAGAAATAAGTTGTTAGATCATTTATGTTGAATTTTGAGGCAATAATATGGGATGTAGAACTGGTAAGCTAAATAAGTAAGTTGTGGGGGCAATAGCTTGTTGAACAAAAATTATAAATATTTTTCCCTAATTAAGGAACGGCCCTTATAGACGGCCTTTGTAAAGAAAATATGTACAGGAGTAGAAACATGGAGCCAGGCATAAATAACTGGCTTCAGAGAACATCTTGTACTTTCTGTTGAGGAAATTATTGTTTCTGTACTTGAAGTGTGGACTAATATACATACAATTGACGCAAGACCTCAGAAAATGCAATCTTCTATCATTAAATCTATGCAATATGAGGCCCCGTGAGGGGATCACAGCACTGTTTGCAGAAACTGGTGTTAATGAATCTATCTCTGTTATTTTAAATGGAATCCCACGGCTGTGGCTTTTGGATCTCAGATTTTGTCCTAACAAGGGAAGACACATAAGTAAGGTTGACAGGGCTGATAGTATCTCCATTACCATATTAACTTTTTGGCATTACTTCTTTTCAGTTTTATCCATTTGAGAGAGGGAGAGACAGAGAATGGTCTTCCATCTGCTGGTTCACTCCCCAAGTGGCCGCAATGACCAGAGCTGGGCCAATGTGAAGCCAGGAGCCAGGAACCAGGAGCTTCTTCTGGGTCTCCCACATGGGTGTGTGTGCCCATGCACAAATTGGGAAATCTTGCGCTGCTTTCCCAGGCCTTAGCAGAAAGTTGGATCAGAAGAGAAGCAGCCTGGAAACAAACCAGTGCCCATATGGAAAACCAGCACTGCAGGCGAAGCCTTAGGCTACTATGCCATGGCGCTGGCCTAACATTCCTTCTGATACTCATCCTCTCTGTGTCAGAATTCATTCCTCTAGAAATGAAATAGGTAGAGAGGAAGAAGGTCATGCTCTGATGATTGGGCTTTTTGAACTCTGATATATATTGCTCCCTTAAATTTAATTCAAGTTCATGACTTTAAAAGTGTAAATTCTTGATTGACATCTTACAGAGAAGTATCACAGAGACACAATAGCTCCCTTTCACCTGAAAACTTAGGATTTTGTTGTAGTTTGATTTTTTTTGTATTCTTGAAGAGAGAATTCATTGATTTTCTTGGTAGGTTTTTATGTGTTAATTATTCTGGATTATTTCAAGGAAAGCTGCCATTTTTAGAATCAGTTTCATCTATCCTTGCTCCCCCATGATGCTATACCCATTCATTTATTCTTGGCCATCTTCCATCACATTCTGGAATAACACCTCAAATAGGTCCTCTGCAATCCTGATTGGGTTTATCAAAGATCTCACTCTTTTTTGCTGGTACAAATGAGTATTTTCTTTTCCATTTTTGTATCTCTCTATAAATATTTCTAAACAATTATACATTTAATTATCTTGTGTTATTTGTTCATCTGAGGATCTTCTTTCTTTGTGGATTTTAACATTCATTTCAGAAAAAGCAACCATCTTTCATTCTATCAGAAATATAAAAAATTTAAAAGATTTCTCTGTTACCAAAAATATCACATGGTCCAAGGCTATATACATTTTGTGAACATTTTTGGAAATTACTTCTTCTTTAGTCTCATCTACTATTCCCAAAACCCCATGTATTTTTTCAGTTTTCTCCTTTAACCAGTCACATTGTTGTTCCATTATAATCGTCTCCTTCCTCTGATCCTTAGTTCTTTGACAATTCCACCAAGGGAGTAAGAGAATAAATGTAGTCTGCCACATTGTTGGCTCCATGCCCATCCTAAATCCATCACATCCTGCAGACATGGCCTGTGGTTAGTTCATCTCTCCCTGGGTTGTTCTTATTAAATGGTTATGGAAGGTGAGGTGGAAAATTGGAGAGTTGGGTATCAGGCAGTGCCAAAGTACAACACTGCTGTAGCAAAGACATTCTGGTACTGTGACTTCTGGCTGGCTTGTACCTGGGTGTCTGGGCTACAATTACCTAGTAGAAATGAATAGAATAGGCTCTGATATTTTTGTTTTTTTCTTTTTTTAGACTAGCAAGTTTGTCCTGTCTTCAGTGGCAAAGCGTGCATCAATGAGATATTGGTGATCTTACCCAATCCAACCCATTCACCTTGGTTAACTCAGTTCTTTCCCACATTCTGCCCCAGTAATAGCTTGATTATTGATCCCAGTATTCCACCCCCCACCCTGGGATTGATGTGTGTGTGTGTGTGTGTGTGTGTGTGTAAAATCATATTTCCATGTTGTTGTAAATACATTATTAACATGGGGAAGAGAAAATATTAGTAACAACCAGTTTATAGCACAGCAACAAATAGTTTTTTTTATTATTTATTTATTTTAAAGTCAGAGTTACAGAGAGAGAGAGAGAGAGAGAGAGAGAGAGAGAGAGAGGTCTTCCATCCAATGGTTCACTCCCCAATTGGCTGCAGTGGCCAGAACTGCACCGATCCGAAGCCAGGAGCTTCTTCCGAGTCTCCAACAAGGGTGCAGGGTCCCATCTTTCCATTGCTTTCCCAGGCCATAGCAGAGAGCTGGATGGGAAGTGGAACAGCCGGGACTTGAATCGGTGCCCATATGGGATGCCAGTGCTTCAGGCCAGGGCATTAACCTGCTGTGCCACAGCACTGGCCCCCAAATAGTAAGTTTTTAAAAAATCTATCTGCAGGGGCTGGCTGCGTGACGCAGTAGGTTAATCCTCCACCTGTGGCACTGGCACCCCATATGGGCGCCGGTTCTAGTTCTGGCTGCCCCTCTTCCATTCCAGCTCTCTGCTATCGCCTGGGAAAGCAGTAGATTTGCCCAAGTCCTTGGGCCCCTGTACCCTCATGGGAGACCGGGAAGAATCACCTGGCTCCTAACTTTGGATCTGCGCAGCTACGGCTGTTGCGGCCATCTGGGGAGTGAACCAATGGAAGGAAGACCTTTCTCTCTGTCTCTCCCTCTCACTGTCTGTAATTCTACCTCTCAAATAAATAAATAAAATCTTTAAAATATAAAAATAAAAAATCTATCTGCAAAAATGTCAATAAAATGTCTTTGTTAAGACAAAAATTGTATCTTAGTAATAACTTCACTACAAATAACACATTGAAGCCTAAATACTGCAGGCTTTTTGAGGAAGTGATCAACATAACAATCATATGGGTTTTAGTAATCTAGATGTAGATCCAGTGCCCTCCATGCACTTCTGCTTCTTCATTTCCTCCACCCCAGTATCCCATGTACTTCTTTGTATTTTCAGTAATCATTTTGCAGAGAAGGCTGACATTATTAATGCTTTGAAAATTAATGATAGACTCAATGATCTAACATTCACATGGATCATTACTGCATTCACATTCATTTATGCTCAATTAACATGCTTAGAATCAGTTTTCTGTGGAGTTTAGCCAGTTGGCTTTATAGCTCCTCACTCTGCAAGGTTCATTTTGCTCTGATCATTGGGAGTATGAAGAGCTACAGTTCTCATTCCTATCATTAAAATCTTCAGGGCTTTGGTTTTGTTCATAAATTGAACAAGGCCAGCATGTGGTGGGTTAGTGGTGACAGCGGTCCTGGCTAACAGCCACATTGCTACATCAGGCAACTGTCCTCTACAGAGTTGTGCCTCTCAGCTGAGCAGCAGTCACAGGTGTCCCTCTGTGCTGGGAAGTTTGGAAAGGTCACGGGGAGGTGGGCCACATTAGGCTTAGGGGGATGGGGAGAAGCATCCTCTGCACTTGAATTTGCCTGCTGTTCTCCTGCAAGGAGTGAGAGACTCAGCAGGCATGCATTTCCTGTAGTGCACATCAGCAGGAGTTTGGCTCTTTTCATGTTCAAACCTTCCAGAAATAACCTTCCAGGAAAAAATGGCAGTGCACTTAGGGCTCTATTAAATATAGAAGACCATGCAGTCCTTTGTTGTGTCACGTTGGGGTCAAAAATGAATTTACAATATTTCAAATTGAAAATATCAAGTTAATTTCCATGAACTGTTGTCATTTTTGTTGAACCAAATAAACTTCTACTTCCATATATTTTTTACCTCTCTCACTAAAACTCTAATACATTTTGTATTTTTAAAAATTAAGATATATAAGAGATTTCTTTCATTCCTTTTTGACTATTTTTAGTCATTTAATGGTTTTAATAAAAAAACCATTCAATAAATGGTTTTATTAAAAGAAATGCCCTTCAAATACAGATAAACCAGGTAATGTAAATAATTTACTTTGATGACTAGCAAAAGAAATGAAAGAAGTTTATAAGCCTTAGAAAAAATAGCACTCATTTTTTTTCTCATGGATTGTGATCATTTGTCACTTGTCAACTCTACTCCAACATGAAACAGGCACTAATCTAGTATCAAGTCCTCTCAAATGCATTGTTACTGTTAGCATGTCAGAGATATGATTTCCAGACTGGGAGACTAGACGACAGGGAGGCAGGAGATACAGTACAGTCATACCAACAACAAAACTGCTGAGAGTGCTATTCTAGACAACATTGCATATTTATCCAAAGAGCCTGGAGGGGTGGGCACTTGGCACAGTTGTCAAGTCACAGTTGGGAATGCCCACATCGCATATCAGAGAGCTGGATCTGAGTCTTGGCCCTGCTTCCAATTCTAGCTACTTGCTATGCAAAATCTAGGAGGCAGTAGGTGATGTCACAAATACTTTGCTCCCTGCTGCCCATGTGGGAGACCTGGGATAAGTTTCAAGCTTCTGGCTTTGGCCTGGTTGAGTTCTGGCAGCTGCAGGCATTTGTAGAGTGAGCCAGTAGGTAAAAGATGTTCTCTCGCACACGTGCTCTTGCTTTCACTCTGTTTCAAATAAATAAATGCATCTGTGCATACATAAAAATTTTAAGAGCCCAGACAAATTTAGATAGAGTCCTCTTTCAGATTCCATGTTCAAACAGAGATAAACAATCTTTTTAGAATTTGATACAAAGAAAACTACAGAAATAGCTACCTCTATTCCATGCTCACCTAGCTCCAAAGCCTTATATGCACACTGCATCTCATCTGATCCTCAAGCCCATATGGAGTGAATATTATAATATTCCCCATTCCACACATGTGTAAACAGAGACACAGGAAAACAGGTTACATGTCTGGATCCCAAAGCTAATAGTGTCTTTCAGGGATATGGTTCTCTGCCTGCCCAGTCCATAGCCTGCACATTGGCCACAGTGCTATGTGACCTCAAGAGAAATGTGTCACATGTTCTGGAAAGGACCGAATGGCCTAAGATGAATGGACATGACTTTCATCATGACAAATTTTGAAGAAAATTATGACAGAATTACCTAGTGGATCACACCCGCAGTCCATATGACCCATTAACCTTCCCAATAATGGGTCCATGAGGTATATTGTGACAATGCATGATTCTGCCAGCTACCTGAGAAATCAGACTACATGAGAATTAATCACATATTATAACCACTAACGATGACTTCCATGACTCCCTCACTCATCATGACTGCCAGACTCCATAGAAATAGAGGCAGAAAATAAACATATTTGTTGAAAAATCAGTAAGTAGAAATGGTGGGGATTACAGGAAAATGAAGAATCAGGAGGGGAAGGGCATTGTAGCAAGCTGAAAACAGTGGTCAAGGTAAAACCAGTGAAGTGAATAAAGAGATATTAGCTTTATAGAAATTAACAACAATTTATTTTAATTCACTAAGCTCAAAACATTTTGAGTGTTTTCTTTGTGCCTAGCAACAGTAGGCTTACACCTGGCAGTAAATAAATGAATAATCTTTATCTTCAAAGAATTCACAATTGACAAAAAGCTGATATGCAAGAATCTAATGATAGGCCAAGATGGGCACAAAGCTTTTTGGGAATCCAAGGAAGAAAGTAATTAAAGATGTTTTTAAAATTAAATATATAATGACATAGACTTGAATTCAATTTCTCTGATCTAGTTACAGAATTTTTTAAAATTTTAATCCAGGACAAAACATGAAGCTAGACACTAATATGACATGAAGTTTGAGGTTTATTTAAACAGTTGGAAGGTACTGTTTTTGTTTGAGCTATGTACACACAAGAATACATTAGGGTGCAAGTGTTTGGTGTAGCAGTTAATTCACCACTTGGGGACTGTGCATGGATTGCCTGAGTTTGAGTCCCAGCTCCACTTCCAACACAATTTCCTGCTAATGCATACCCTGGGAGACAACAGGTGATGGCTCAAGCACTTGGTTCCATGCCACCCCTGTGGGAGATCTGGAATGAGTTGCAGGATCCCACCTTCAGCCTAGCCAACCTCTGGCAGCTACAGGCACTTAGGGAGTGAACCAGCAAAAGAAAGATTCTTTCTTTCTCTCTCTACCTTTCAAATAATTAAATAATAAATAACAAATTAGTAATACAACATGAGATTTTGCTAGTTTATATTTTTTCAAGCATTAGACACTTGTTCTTATAAATGAAAATAAAATCTAAAGTAGATACAATTATCAATATGGTAAAAACAAATTTGAGGTTCCGGTGCTGTGGCACAGTGGGTTAAAGCCCCAGTCTGCAGTGCCAGGATCCCATGTGGGTGCCCATTCAAATCCCTGCTTCTCCTTTTCTGATCCAGCTCTCTGCTATGGCCTAGGAAAGCAGTAGAAGTTGCCCCAAGTCCTTGTGCCTCTGTATCCCCATGGGAGACCTGCAAGAAACTCCTGACTCCTGGCTTTGGATCAGCTCAGTTCTGACCCTTGTGGTCATTTGGGGAGTGAACCAGCAGATGGAAGACCTTTTATTCTCTCTAGCTCTATTGCTCTCCGTAATTCTGTCTTTCAAATAAATAAAAATAAATCTTTAAAAAATTCAATAAATTTGCATAATTAACTTTTTTATTTGAACATCAGAGTGACAGAGAGATGGGCAGAGAAAGAGAGAAACAGATCTTCCATCTGCTGGTTCATTCCTTGAGTGCCCACAAATGCCAGGGCTCTGCCAGGCTGAAGCCAGGGAACCAGAACTCCACCTGGGTCAGCCAATAGGTGGCAGGGACCCAGGCACTTAGGTCATTTTCTGCTGCCAATCCAGGTACAATCCAGGTGCATTATTAGGAAACTGGATCAGAAGTGGAGTATGCAATACTTGTACCAGGTTTCCAATATGGGATATGGTATTCCCAAACAGCTGTTTAACCCACTACACCACAACGCATACCCCTGAAACCCGTAAGTTTTACATATCATAATCATAATCGATATCAAAATTACAAGATTTTGTTGATGACAAAAAATTGAAATCATGATTGATAACAGTTTTAGGCATAAAGACAGTGATTGTTGTATGTGCTTGATATTGAGAATATCATGTTTTGCAACACCACCTTCAAAACCCAGACCAGAATTCAGTAGTTCTAAAAATATGAAGGTAAAATAAGAATTTTTTAAATTAAAAATGCCTATGTGATAGGGCCAGCACTGTGGCATAGTGGGTCAAGCCGCCTGTGATGCTGGCTTGCCTTATGGGTGCCAGTAAAAGTCCCAGCTGCTCCACTTCCTATCCAGCTCCCTGCTAATGCACTTGGGAAAGCAGTGGAAGATGGCCCGAGTGCTTGGACTCCTGCACCTGCATGGGAAACATGAAAGAAGCTCCTGGCTCCTGGCTTTGGACCAGCCCGACTCCAGCCATTGTGGCCATTTGGGGGAATGAACCAATGGATAGATGACTTCCTCTCTATTTCCCTCTCTCTTACTGTAAATCTGCCTCTCAGATAAATAAATAAATCTTTAAAAATGCAAATATGAAATACAACTATTGACATTCCTTTGCTGAATATAAAAGTCACACAAGAAGCACTTACAGTGTGACAAAAATTAGACTTTCTAATATGAAACTACTGTTGAATCTTTTGTAATACATCTTTATACAACTCCAACTCCATGACAAGACTTAACTGTTAGCTTATACCTTTCTGTTGGCCTTGCCTGGTATTTAATTGTATGCACCACAAAGGAGCTACTAAAGATCACCTGCTGGTGCTATTTTATTTTTCAAGGACAAAGGCAAAGCTAATTTTGTTTCTACTTGTAAAGGTTCATAAATAGCAACTTTTGAAAATGTGTACTGAGTATCCAGGGAAACATTATATTGAAGTCTACAAAAGACCAATAATACACATAGCACTAATTAACAGACTTGTGATGCAGAAATTAACATTGGCTTAAAATTCATTTGTCTATATTGCTGCTTTTTATCAGACTTTAAAGCATTTCATAACTGAAGTTTGTGTATTGGCTTAACGATAATAAAGAAATACAAGTTTACAGACTTCCCTCAACCACTGAGTATCTGATGAGGATTACCCTGTGCTACCATAACCATGGATAAGTCAGTCTCTTTACCAGCAAATATTGTTAGAGGACAATGAGAGCTCTTGCTGCAATTTGAAGAAAGAAGTATTAGGACAAATTATTCAGTGTGGAAGTTGTGCTGTAAAACCAGTAAAAGAACAGATGTTTCTAACATATCTCAAGATATTTGCTAACTTCTGTTTTCTAATGCTGAAATAAATGCACAACATTTTTTTTTTTTTGGTCTGGAGACAATAAAGGAGGCATAACAGGGAAGATATGCTTTTCAAAAATAAATGGCTTTGGTAAAACCATTTTATGAGAAAACAATGCAAATGTGATCACTGATGAAAATTAGAGAGACCACGCAAGAATGGATCTCATCTATCACATCATTCGTTGGCAAATCATTGCAACAAGAAGTTGAAACCAGGAATGCAAAATATGCTACAGGATGACATTGAGGCAGTAAATTTTATTAAAACAGGGCTTCTTTCAAAATGTAAAATACATTCAATGATCGTTTGTGATAAAACTCAGAGTTCTCATGAAAATTTTTGTATCCAAATATTCTTCGGTTATCTTCTGGCATAGAACCCAAAAGAATTGTTAAAGATAAGTAACACCTGTTTTTTATGTTGTTGTTGTTGTTTGGTTTTTGGTTTTTTAACCAAGATGACGATCCAAATTTGCAGGCATTTTCTATGATGACAATTGTTTGTCAGTCATATGCTAGTTAACATTATAGGGCATACATATACTTCAGCTGTCTATTAATGACCAAAAAAATGCCATTTGGCCAATGTTTGTTCTCTTTTTTTATGTAACTCTAAGTTGGCAGAATATTAAAAATGAAATTTATAAAAGTTTCCCCAAGTACTTGACCATCAAGGTTGTAATAAAAATCAATGTGTTTCTATCAGAAAAAAATCGCAATATCCATTTTACTATATATGGAAGCAAACTTTTATAAATTATTTGAGAAGTAAATTTTTCTAGCTATTCCAAATAAATGTTTTGGTGAATTTCAAAGGAAATTGTTGAAAATTTAAAATTGCAACATCATTGGAATAGTTTGCAAGACAAATTGATATCAGGGAAGATGGAAATTTTTTAAGATATATTTTAACAAAAGCTTCTTCTTTTTTCTTTTTGACAGGCAGAGTGGACAGTGACAGAGAGAAAGGTCTTCGTTTTCCATTGGTTCACCCCTCAATGGCTGCTACTGCCAGCGCGCTGACCCAAAGCCGAGCTAGTTGCTTCTCCTGGTCTCCCATGGGGTGCAGGGCCCAAGCACTTGGGCCATCCTCCACTGCACTCCCAGGCCACAGAAGAGAGCTGGCCTGGAAGAGGAGCAACCAGGACAGAATCCAGCACCCCAACCTGGACTAGAACTTGGGTGCCAGCACCGTAGGCGGATGATTAGCCTATTGAGCCCTGACACCGGCCCAAAAGCTTTTTATTGATAATATCAATATTTATTTTAGAATATAATAATTCATGGGGCCGGCACTGTGGCTCACTTGGTTAATACTCCACCTGTGGAGCCGGCATCCCATATGGGCCCCGGGTTCTACTCCCGGTTGCTCCTGTTCCAGTCCAGCTCTCTACTGTGGCCCAGGAAGGCAGTGGAGGATGGCCCAAGTGCTTGGGCCCTGCACCCGCATGGGAGACCAGGAAGAATCACCTGGCTCCTGGCTTCGGATTGGCGCAGCACAGGGGCTGTTTGGGGAGTGAACCAACGGAAGGAAGACCTTTCTCTCTCTCTCTCTCACTATCTAACTTTATCTGTCAAATAAATTTAAAAAAAAGAATATAATAATTCTTTTCCTTTGAAATAGTATTTTTCTAAGGTATATTTTTCAATATGGATGGTTATTTGATAACCATCAATAAAAACTGAACTTAGATAAAACTGAACAATAAATAAACTGAACTTAGAATCAGATAATTTTTATTGAACATTTCCTACCAGGAGTGAGTGTTTAAGTGGTGATTTAGAGGCCTGAATCTCACATCAGAATGGTTTGGATTGAGCCCCAGATCTAGTTCCTGACTCCACTTTCCTCTTGATTTAGACCCAAGGAGGTAGTGGCTCAACTTTGGCTTCCGGACACCCACATAGGAGACCTGGGTTGTGTTCCTGGCTCCTGGCTCTTATGGGAGCTATTTTATTATGCTGTCTCCCTCTCAAATTAAAAATGATAAATATGAATAAATAAATTATAAGCCAAAGCAATACTAATAAAGAATATTTTCTCTCAACAGTGCAAAAATGTAACATGCCAAATTAAACTATTTTTAAATAAGATATTTCATCTTTATATCATCCTTCATAATTTCTGTTTTCATGTAAATTTTGAAATGTATATATGATGTTATAAAATATGTAATTTAGAAGTAAATACACATTCTTATATTGCAGGCACTTTTTAAACAAAATTTAGAGGTTAGTGGGCTAGGAATATTGATTAAAAACATACTGTTACTCGTTTTGATTTACAGATTTCAGTTACATAATTTATACTAATTCTCAGAACCTCATGAAAGATGTAAATATTAAATGAATATATAGGATAGTAAACAATAGCAGCACTACTATGTGATGTTGTAATGGAGGTAAGAAATGCTAAAGGAAGTGGGTTGGATTCAAAACTAATTTGAAATTTAAGACTTACAGGTCATGTAATCTTGAGGCATTTATCTCATCTTTATAAATGTTTGTTTCCATATATATGTTAAGAAATATAGATAATGTTATGCAACTTTTCTTATGCTGTAAGAAATTCAACATGATGTGAGGTACAAAGTCTATAATTACCTTGTAAATTTTAAATATACATCTTTGTTAAAGCCATAAAACAATGCAATTTCCAGATAAGAATGTACCACTAGGTTATTCTGTGGCTTTTTTTTCAGAATTTCATGGTTTATTTTTAATATATGTTTAATAGGACATTCACTACCTTAGCAATGAAAATTGTGTATATACTTTCATACTCTCATATGTCCCTGTTTAATCAAAAATATAGGAAGTTTACTGGTTATTTTTCTAACTACAGACTAGACTTCTTTCTCCTCTCATATACCTGTGATATGCCAAGCTCCTTCCAAAGTTCTTCCATTGAGTGCATTTTATTAAAGCAAGAGGAAAACTAGTAGATTAATTACCATGCTTTGATTACTCATCAATCTAGAGCTAAAAGTAGTTATTGCAGGAAACTGGTATTTGTTTTGAATTCCTCAGCTATCCCTGTTAGGTAAACATAAGTGATAGCTATATCATTTAAATATAAATGTTTGTGAGCTAAATACAAGGTCTAGAGGGAAGCATAGGGATGAATGTCATGGAAAACCTTTTTAAATCCCTTCTTTATTGCAAATAATGATCCTTGTCTGGGTTTCTGAAAGATAAAGAAGGATTTAACAGGCTTGTCAACCAGGAGAAACAAGTTCAAGCATTCAATTTTATGCTATCTTAAATGCAAATGGATGTTAAGGCAGTTATGACTGAAAGGCCATTTCATTTGATGGCCCATTACTGTGATTAATTCTGCACAGTCTCAGTGGTCCTCCTGGCAATTTTCTTCAACCATCACAGAGTGGATGATTTCTATTTGGCCTACTACTTGCTAATTATTGATAAATTTCTTCTTTTAATACTAGCATTTTCTCCAAAAAGAGTCCACACAATGGATTTTACTCTATTATAGTACTCTGAATTGCAAACTTTGGATTCAGAGCAAAAAAATTCAAATGTTCAGTGAGACAAATGAGAATATTGATTGCTTCTTTTGAAGTTCCCATTTAACTTTTAACAGAAAACAAACTCAGAGAACCAAAATGAGTAAGAACTACATAGACTGAGATGTTTGGGTATGTGCTTGATAAAAATAAGAATTGAAAAGAAAGGTATCATAGATAAATTAGTTGACAGGGACAACGGTAGCATCAATATAAGGACAGAACATGAAGTTTCTCTAATATGTCTATCTGATTGGAATCATAGAGTTCCAGCCAGCATTTGAATTCCGACTCAAAAGGAACTTCTGAAAAAGATAGGGCAAACAGTCCTTTGATACCCTTGATCTCCCTTTAGTGCTGAAGTCTAGTTCACAAATAAAGAGCAAGCAAAGAGTAGAAGATCAGTGTTGCTACCAGCTGATGGTCATCCCCCACAGGAGAAACATTCTGGCCAGGAATTTGCTCTGATGACAAAGTTGACAGCATGTCTGTACAAAAAATCTTCAAAATCAGTCCCTTTCTTAGTCACTTGAAGAAATAAATACTGTTCTTTCCAATGCTAATCATTGAATGCCTCTTTCCTACCTCCATACCTTACCAGTTATTGCCCTTTCTAGAACTTTCAACTTCCCCCTTTCCACTAGGCCTTCATTACATAAACATGTTCAAGTACCTGCTGTCTTGTTATTGTAGAAAACATAGGAAATGTCCATTCATGTCATATTCACTAGTGGAATATGTAATGTTTCATTAGTTCCTTCCTGTATTTGACAAACATATTTTTTGTGCAAACCTATTATAGCCCAGGCAGTATTCCATTGTATAGGATTATAGACTTGTAAAGCAATAAACATGCGAGTACACAAGAAAAATAATAGACAATTAAGAGCCATAAATAAGATAAAAGATATAATCAATGTTGACTGAAAGATGGGTTGAGTTGTAATTGAAGACTCTTGAAAGAAATAGTTTTGAAGGTTGAGAACAAAAGCTAAGAAAATTGTGCCATATCATCACCTGGGGTCTGAGAACTCCAGGATCTTACTAGTTCTGTAGTTAGTGTGGAGGTCCCTCAGCCCCCAGATTAGTTTTTGTTGTATTTGTGGAACACAAGTAAATCTAGTGTGAGTGAAAGATGTGTACAAAGGGGAACATGCGAAATGTCAGGATAGCATGAGACAGGTAACACGGGTCTTGGAGGCCATTGGTTGATGTGTTGCTTTTATTTAAAATATAAACAGGAATACATGAGTGAGTTTAAAAAGAGAGACTCAAATTACCTAATTTGGGTTTTTAGTCATTATTTTAGATGTTTGTGGAAAAGGATACCATGAAAATAGTAGAAACAGGAAGAACAATCAGAAAACTACAGAGATTTTAGAAGACAAGTGACAGTATGCACCTAGAGAGGTATTGCAGTAAGTACAGACAAGTGGAAGGCTTTAGGATGTGAATTGATAAGACATCTTGGAGAGCTGGATTTGAAGTATAATTAAAATCTGCTAATTAAGTATAAGTCTGAGCTTTTAGTTTGAATAACTGGGTATATGACTGTGCTTATGATAAAGAATAAGCACAAGGGAAGAACCAGGAGATGTATTTTGATTTGTTTAATTAAAATCAATTATACACACACACACACACACACACACACACACATAGAGCTATATATAATTCTAGTTTTTAAAATATTATTTATTTTGAAAACCAGAGTGGTGATGTGGAGAGGGAGAAATGGAGAAAACAATTCTTGTTTTTAAGTAAATTTTTAAAGACATGTGTAAATTCAGAGTAAATATTTAGCCTAAATATCCTTGGACTATATGGAATTCAGTAGATAGAAAATATCGACAGAGAACACTAAGAGACTTTAGAGCAGAGCTCAGGAAATGGACATTTTATAGGTCTGACGGAGCAGGAAAAAAGAGTAAAGAAAAGAAATACAAGAAAAATGCTGTCCTAGATGAGCTGAGAGTGGTTAAAGAAGATAAAACGTCAATCACGTTGGATGTTGCTGAGATGAGTGGCCCTTGCATGTGGAAAAATGGAGGTCATTGGTGAGCCTAAGAGAGGAATCATTTCAGCAGTGGATGGGCGCTCCCCGGTGCTGTGAGTACAAGAAAAGTGGGAAGCAGAAGAGGGTGGAGACAAATTTTTTATGAATAAGAAAAAAGAGCTCAGTTTGTATACTTATGATGTTAATATTATTTTGTCTATAGAACTCATTACAGGTGCTTCCATCAGAGCCCTAAAATCCCTTCTGCTCAGATATCTTTTTTTTTTTTTTTTGACAGGCAGAGTGGACAGTGAGAAAGAGAGAGAGAGAGAGAGAGAGAGAGAGAGAGAGAGAAAGGTCTTCCTTTTTCCTTTGGTTCAACCCGCAGTGGCCGCTATGGATAGCACATTGCAGCCGGTGCACCGTGCTGATCTGAAGGCTGGAGCCAGGTGCTTCTCCTGGTCTCCCATGCAGGTGCAGGGCCAAAGGACTTGGGCCATCCTCCACTGCACTCCTGAGCCACAGCAGAGAGCTGGACTGGAAGAGGAGTAACTGGGACAGAATCCGGCGCCCCGACCTGGACTAGAACTTGGGTGCCAGCGCCGTAGGCGGAGGATTAGCCTATTGGGCCACAACCTCGGCCCTGCTTAGATACTTTTAAATGGTCTTCAAATGCCTTACTTCCATGAGGTTAAGTCCAATATGTTTTTTAAGTTGATTCAGAAGACATAGTTTAGTTTCTTCAATATGGAGAAAATTACTGTTTTCAAATCACAAGTAGGTAGAAAACACTGACTAAGGAAAATATGTAAGTATGGCTCAGTTGTTAAGTAAAAACCATTTTCCCCTGAATTATTGCAAGTGGTTAAGCTATTATGAGATAGTTAACCACTTTTATTTCAATGTCAATTCATTCAATAATAATTTTGAATTTAAAAATAGTTTTTGAGGGTCCAGCATTGTTAAGCTGCTGCCTGCAGCACCCAGTATCCCATATGGGCACCAATTCCATATCCAGCTGCTCCACTTGGGATCCAGCTCCCTATTGATGGCCTGGGAAGGCAGTGGAAGATGGCCCAAATGTTTGTTCCTCTATACCGAAAAGGGGAGGCCCAGTTGAAGGTCCTGGCTTTGGCCTGGCCTGGCCCCAGCCATTGTAGCCGTTTGGGAAGTGAACCAATGGATGGAAGGTCTCTGTCTGTCTTTGTCTCTTACTTTCAGTAACTCTGCCTTTTAAGTAAATAAATTAAAGAAAGATGGTTTATATTCATTTCCGCTTTAATTTGGAAACTTTGAAAAGGATCGAGTTGATTTGAAATATCCATATATTCCTCTTGTTAAGCATTAGAGAGTAGAAAACTAAAATGAAATACAAAAAAATACAGTCACCATGGTCAACAGTACCAATTTTGAGCTTCCACAAAAATTATTAAATGTTGTATATTTTAGTGTGGGAGTGCTGTACAAAATCTGCCACCTGTTCTTACTACTGCTGATTTTTTAACTTTCCAGGGATTATTAACATTTGACTACTTTTATAAACTTGGGGATTGAGAATTTTGGCCATTCAGCTTCTATTGACTAATATAATTAATTGGACTATATATATTATTAACTAATATAATTAATATTAATTATAATTAATAGTCCAATTGGAATAAAAAATGGCTTCACTTACATAGTTCCTTTATGAAAGGAATTCTGTAGAATCCTAGGATGAGTCCATTTTTATGACAGTCATTCCAGAAATTCAATTACATATTTTACTTTTTCACTATGGGATAAAATTTGTAATTCTTTCTGGAATCTCTCTTCAATAAAGTAAGTATTGGAATCTTGTAACTATTTCAGGACCCATCAAAATTTAAAAGATTTACATAAATAAAAATTTCTGGATAAAATGGTGTAAAAACTAATTCATCTTCAATAAATTCTTAATATGTATGAAAAGGAACTTTTTGAACTATAACATGAATTTCAAATTTAATAAGTATATGTAGTAAGTGTTCTTTGAGCAGACACTGTTTAATACTTGAACTCTTTTAGTATGTTTTAAATATATCATTGAAACAAGTCTTAATATGGTACCCATAGTTTATAAAAAATGTATAAAAGTGACCAAAATTAATTTTTTGAACGAAATAGACACTTACTAGTGTTCATGGGACTTAGAACTCATGACTTTTTCATGATAGTAACCATAAAAATATAATGAAGTAAATTTTAGTTTAAGTGGGATGAATTGAATTATTACTGCACACTGTTATCCTTTTTACATTGGCAAAAGTATGCAAATTATTCTGTGCCAATTATACTCATATGTTCTCTTTAAAGTTGAATATTTAAGAGCAAATGAATCTTGCTTTTTGGAATACTAAATAAAATAATAAGGGTTCAAAATATTGGATTGCTAATTGAAAAGATATGCAATGTAGATTGGGATATTTTACCAATTGATATTTTGCCTTTGTGCCCAATAGTTTAAAATTCTCAGTGCAAAAGATCTCAAATCAATCATTTTCATGGATTCAGTTGGGCAATTAGGATGGTTCTTAAGGAAATTGGATCTATAAAAGTAAAAGAGCTTTCACCTTAAGATGAATTGAAGGTTTTAAATTGTCCATAGCAAACAATCTCAAACATCAACATGCATGAGATACTATATTTAATGGCATAGCATATT
Organism: Sylvilagus floridanus; assembly: GCA_949820135.1. Lineage (NCBI taxonomy): Eukaryota > Metazoa > Chordata > Mammalia > Lagomorpha > Leporidae > Sylvilagus > Sylvilagus floridanus. The sequence continues at coordinate 114,474,852 of OX463230.1, forward strand.
TTTAAATTTATTATAATGAAACATTACTTCTGAAATGTCAAGCTTACAGGTAATAAAATAATTAGTAACCCATCGATAAATAAATATAATCAAATAATAATAACCATCTATAAGTGAAGTTATATGGTGCAGGAATATACCAGCAGGCACGTAACCTGCTGTTTGGCTGCTCAGCCCACTCTAGCCTCCAGAATGCTGATCATAGTTCTCAGCTGGATTCACTTAACTTGAATATTCTTCATAAACTATACAACTCAAAGAAAAGATTTTAACTCAGAATAATTTAAGGACAACAAAAATAATTAAAGAAAAATCTAGCTCACACTGTGGAATAAGAACTGCATACTGATATTAACACATTATAAACCTGTAGTACATTATATATAATATGAGAATTGTTCTTGGGTACATTTGCAATCTCATTCCTAGGGTGCTAGTAGAACACTTAGCAACTTTAGACAAAGGAGTGTAATGTAATAACACAGTGAAATTTTAGAAGCTTGAATATATTAAAGGCTATTTTCCCCTCACTTTTAAGTCCAATTCTGGGCACGTAGGGTGGGAACAGGGTAGAGAGGAAAACTCCTATCTACATATTTATGGAGCAGTTTAGTAGCACTGCCATCCCTTCGCTAAGGTCTGTACTTTGTGGATTTAGCTATTGACAGCAAGAAAAAGGGCAAAACATGAAAATTGCATGGGAAGTTGTTTTACTTAGTGTTTGTTTTTGAAGCATGGATGTGACGTATATACTTCACCCAATTCCATTGTGTGGAACTCTTATGGGGGCTTCAGACAAGTGCATGGAAACCTGTGAGAATCAGTCTAGTTGTGTACTCCGGAAGAAAAGTGTGAGGTAGGCCCAAGGTGTTATCTCTGCTGTTCAAGATCAATAGTTTCAATGCAAGTTTGGATCAAGTTCTTTGCTTTTCCTCTGCAGACATCGTTTTCACATCCTCATGCATGAAGAAATATCATCTACCCTATTTTCTTAACTTTGATACCTCTGTTATTAGTACTTATTTCTGATCATTATTGATGAATCATCCACAGAATTGATTGCCTTTCTCTGAATCTCCTCCAGACATCTTCACATAAATTCTACAGTCTTTCAAAAAACACATTTTATCTTTTCATTGTTTAAATTGTTCAATTTACCTTTCCTTACAGCAATTGTACATTATTACCTTTCCTTACCTGCTAAGTCCCAGGAAACTTAGCAGGTAGAATAAAGATGTAAACATCTAGCACAATATGACAGAATTTGAACTTTAATCTTAAACCTTGCTTCATTCTATTTGTACCATGTGTCCTAGGTATCAAAACAGTTTCTCGGAAGCCAATGCCTATATTTTTTTCTACTCAGATAAATTCATTTGAACTGTCTGTACTCTTAACTTCATCTCAACTTCAAAGAGTCACACCAATTTGATGAAAGATTAACTTACATGGAATGATGTTGAAACAGAATCATTGGCTAAGAACATAAATAATTCATGCTTGGCAACTGACTTAATCACTGGTTTTAGGTCTGTTCATATATAATTGATTACATAAAATGATATGTGTGTGTGTATATATATATATATAGGTAGAGATGATGGAACTTCAAATAGTTCATGTAAAATGACATTAAAAGTTTATGCACTGCAGAAAATTTGGAAATTTGTATAATTTTTTTCATAATATACATTTTCCTGAACTTTTTAAGATCCTGTGTGCATGTGCAAGTGTATACAATATATGTGTAAACAGATCCAATCTTCTTATCTCCTCCATTTGATCTTTCTAGAAATCAACACCCTCCTGATCTCTCTTCCTCGCCTGAGTTCAGGAATCTTTCTTGAAGCTCTCTGCTTTGTTTGTTTCCAGGGCACGCCACACTTGTCTGTCAACAAGATTTACATTCTACATGTATTGATCTCCACTCTCAGTGTCCAGGCAGGTGCCACCTCTCCATGGAGATTCATGGAGAGGAAACAGTGCTTTGTCACACATTATATTGCTCCAAACGAAGACATCACATGCTTCTCATTCCACACAGCCTGAGATCAGCATGACATTTTTCATCTAAATGTAACAAAATTTTGAGACATGGGATATGATAGTGGCACTAAAATATCTGTCAACTCTTGCACCTCCCCATGTCTACCTTAGAGAATTCTTGTGCCTACTTCTTTCTCTCAGTTTGGGACTACCTCTAACTAAAGGCATGTTAACCATCCCCTAAACCCAGATCTCCAGGCTCAAAGAAAAACAGCTCTGACTTCATAAAAGAAGAGAAAGTTTGAATTACCCAGCGTCCCCCAAGTCTTCATTTAACTTCTTAGAACTGAAACACTTCCTAAAAATTATATTGTATATAATGAGTAAAAATCCTGTTATTTAGTCCTTTGATCTGAATAAGACAATCACACAAAAAATTAATGTATCCAATCCAGGATGTACTGTGCTGCATTGTGAACCGGGCATTGGTGATTATCAAAATAAAAAAAAACTGTGTTTTTCTCTCATTTAATTTATTTTCTACAGAGAAGATGACAGCTAATGATCATCCTTGATATAAGAAATCTGGATAGTCTTTAAGATGGAAAATAATGCAGGAAAGGTAGTTTATGATAAAAGGAATAGAGCCTGTATAGTCAGAATAAAATGTCCAAATGTAGGTTACCAAACCCCAATGGAACAAAAATCCGTACATGTGAGACCCCAGATAGGATTGTTAGAAGCTTGCTCCAATTCTTTTTTATCATTTATCAGAGTATCGCAAACAAGTTTGGAGACTAATCTCTGTGCTCTTTATTTTCTGACCTCAGAAGCTGGGTTATCTAGGGATTTGTAAAATTATGGAAATAGGATAAACTATATAAAGAGCTGTTTTCACTGGGGATTCCAGGTGCAGATATCTCCATTATTTATTTTATTTTCGAGTGGTCATTTTGCATTCTAGTCTTGCTTTTCTGTAGGTCCTAATAAGCCAATTTATTCTGAAGCATTTTTTACACATTGAAAGGAGTTATAAAATATCAAAAACAATATGGAGATTAGATAGGAAATGACATTTCATTTAAGCTGTTATTTTTCTTTTTAGGAGTACATTACTTTTACAAATAGTAACATAGGCCTTTCCGCATGATATCCCTATTTTAAGATAAATTTTAGAATAATTATTATTCACTATAAATTCAACTTCAAATACTTGCCTACTCTTTGTTGATACTTATATTATAGACATTTATTATAAATGCTATTACAAAATCCATTTGTAAAGGAAAGATTTAATATGCCAAAGTATGCCTTAAAGGTATTATCTTAAAAATATGTATGCTAAAAATACGTATAAAATTTAAATTAACTAATATCCTTATTTTATCTGACTTCATGCTCCAATGGAATTGGCATCATAAGTTCATTTGTTTAAAAATGGTAGTGGGACTGGCACTGTGGCATAGTGGGTAAAGTCGCTGCCTGCAGAGCCAGCTACCCATATGGGTGCCAATTCGAGTCCTGGCTGCTCTACTGCTGATCCAGCTCTCTACTATGGTCTGAGAAAGCAGTGGAAGATGTCCCAAGTTCTTAGATGCCTTCACCCATTCAGGAGATCAGAAAGAAGCTCCTGGCTCCTGGCTTCAGACTGACCCAGTTCTGGCCTTGCATCCACTTGGGGTAGTGAACCAGTAGATGGAAGACCTTTTCTCTCTCTCTCTACTTCCACCTCTGTAACTCCACCTTTCAAATAAATAAATAATTATATTAAAATGCTAGTAATCATATTTTGATAAATTGTTAAATGTGTCTTCAATCCTTTTTCACTTATATTCTGTTTTTTGCTGTTATCCTCAAAATTTATATATCTGCATTAATTGAGTTATTTATAGATATATTGATTTACTTGAACTATTATTGTGACAGCATTGAATTAAAGGAAAGAAAGTATAATATGGTACTGGAAGCAGTTGCCATCAATGGTTTTGATAATTATTATCAATATTTATCAGATAAGAAAAGTGGATCTCAGAATTGTAGCCTTCAAACAGCTATTCTTTCAATTCCATTTCTTAATACAAGTATGCATAGATTTCAGTTTTTTACACCAAAATCTTTATTCCATTTTCCATGAATTGTTTGAATTCTCTTTGTGTATGTTCAGCAGAAACTCCAGTCCCAAAACACTACCTAGAAAGATGTTTTCCCTGAAACATCTCACTAGTAGGCTCCTATGATAAGAAATACATACTGGTTTGAAAGTCACTGCTTCAAGAGTAAAAGGATTAGATAAGAAAGAGTATGGGATTATGGAGTTCATGGGAAATCATAGGAGAGACTCAGATCCTTTATTTCCTTTTGTTTTTGACACAAGCATTAAATCTTTATCGAGGATCTTGGAGACTATCTACTAGTGAAACTGTTTATGATACCAATAAAACTTGCATACAAGTTGCACTTACATTCAAACACTCAAGTGGAGTTAGGACTTTTCTTTAGCAAATTCCTCTTCCCTATCATGATTTTGGTGCTGACACTTAATGACAAAGTTAGCCTTCCTTGAAATGTTTTTTTGCCCTCTGTCATTCCTTTCTTAAGGCTCATTCACCTTGGTGTCATATACCTGGTCACACACCAGAGAACAACAGCAAATAAGCTGGGAGAGAGAAGGGGATGGCAGGTGATTATTTCTTTGCTACGTGTTCTGCCTCGTAACAGTAATTTCCTAGGCTGTAATTTGGATGCATAACATTTTACATGTATTTTAAAAGCATTTCTCCATGAGAGGTAGCCTCTTTGTTAGATTCCTTGACTCAAAAGTGGAAACCTTCAGTAAAAAGAGGAGGTTTTCCAGATGTTCCTTAACACAAAATACTTAATTCATTTGTCTCTTAGTGAGTATTTAAAATATGGAAAATATAAGAAGGTGTGATATGCTCCCTGTACTCAAAATACTTACAGGTAGTAGAGGAAGCAAAATACAAGTTAGATGGTAATTTTAAACAGCATAAATTTAATTTCAAAAATCTCCATAAACCAATGAGTAGTGAAAGAAAGTAATCAAATGTCAAGATATATAATTCAAGAAATATTTGCTGGTGGAAAACAGGAAAGATGAAATGGGTGTCTTCAAAAGTTTAAGGAAGGAAGCCGTATTTGTTTTTCAGCTGTATTAACAATAATTCATAGGCTCTAATCATTTCTGTGATCTTCAATTGGATATCTCTGTGCTGGATTCTGGGCCATAGATCAATTGAGGTATCATCAGAATTCTACTCAAAGCTCATTAAATTACAAGGAGCAGACATTCATTTAAATTAGGTGAGTTTCAAAGAGTTGAAAAATTCTGGGAAATTTCACAGCCTTCCAAGGTCAGGAATACAGCCGGAGTTTGTGGCATCCTGATAGGAAAACGAGAAACACATTGAGTGGATGGTGGATGTCTCTGTTATTCCTTCTGAGGGTCTGTATAATTTGCATGTCTGCATCATTCAAACCTTTCTTAATCATTTTTTTTTTGTCTTTCATTTATGCAGGATCCTAACTTAGCTTAGCACAAAGCTTGGCTGTGATAATATGCTGTCAGGCTTGTATCTCTCCTGCCTTCTCAAAGGCCTACCCCTGGCTGACTCTAGTTTCTAAGTTTCTGAGACAGGAATGGAATCACAAGACTTGAATTTTTGCTCCATGGCAAATGGATTGCCTAGATCTGAGGATTTCACTTCTGTTCCAGCCAAGCACACATGGCTGGAGAGTTCTGTGTTTCATGTAGCTGTGGTGAAGGCAGATCATGCAGAAAGGCAGGCAGGAAGAGAATGAAAGGAAATTTGTCTGAGAGGGAGGTCTCTTGTCTTCAAGCTGCTTGTACACTTCTGAGGGAGAAATTCAGACACAGAGAAAAATCACCTGTCAGGCACAGACATTATCACGTGGTATTTATAAGAGTACTTCAAAAAGTCAGCAGAAAAGAGAAGAGTTTATTTTGTTGCAAAAAAAATTAATTTCGTGCATAGCTTTTATTTCAATATTTATTTATTTGAAAGAGAGGCAGAGGCAAAGGCAGAAAGAAGATTGAGGTCTTCCATCTGCTGGTTCACTCCCCAAGTGGCTGCAACAGCTGCAGCTGCGCTGACCTGATGCCAGGAGCCATGAGCTTCCTCTGGGTCTCCCATGTACATGCAGGGGCCCAAGGACTTGGGCCATCTTCTGCTTTCCCAGGCCTTAGCAAACAGCTGGATCAGAAGTGGAGCAGGGACTAGAACCAGTGCCCATATAGGATGCTGGCACTGCAGGTGGCAGCTTTACCTGCTATGCCACAGCCCTAGCCCCCATGCATAGTTTTTTATAATATGCATTTTCCAAGAACTTTTTGAAGACCTCTCATCTTACAGTTGAAATTTTATGAAGTATCATCACTTCAAGTAGAAGAAAATTTTTAGTGAAAACATACTTTCTCCTCTCCATATCTTGTTCTCTGTTATTCCAGTATGAAAACACTAGTATGGGATGCCAGCATTGCAAGTGGTGTCTTAACCCACTGTTTGCACAAGGTTAGTCCTACAATATAATGTAGTGTAATTATTAATATGGTTTTTGAAAACTATTTGATGATTTTGGAATCTTGATATAAAGTTAACTGAAGAAAAAAAGTGTAAGACTGGTTATATATTATCATAATACTGCACACATTAATCATAAAAAATCCTCATGTATATCAAATTTTAATGATTTTATTTTTGTTGTATAGTCTTATCCGTTTGTGTATCTGAGTCTTTGTGTTTTTATCTCTAGGCATTTTCCAAATCTTCTTCCTTGTGTACGTTTATCACAGAAAATATATAACAAGGTATGTTAGCAGCTGTTAGCTATGAAAAGATTTAGGTCACCCTGTTTTTTACTTACAATTAAGGTGTTTTCCAAGAACTTCTACCACATTTAAAATTCCATTTCCAGATCAGTATGAAGAAAAATTATTCATTTACAATGTTTTAGCAACTTGTGAACAATCTTTTAAACGCAAATAGCTGAATGCATATTTCAAAGTTTAAAAATTAAGGCATTTTTCAAGTACAGGTTTACAGTAGTGTAGCTGGCATAAGCATTTGTCAACAAAAATTTATCATGTCAGAAAATAATTGAAATTGTGGATGAAAGTTTCCTAAGAACAACCTTTTTATCTATGGCTTAAATAAATGCTTTCCATTTCAAAGGAACTCTAACTGCACCATATAGCTCAAGTGATCAGTAAAAGTAGACAGCTGACTTCTTCAAGGAGTCTTGATTTTTATGTGATCTGATCAACTCACAGAGTATAAATTCTACTGCCAGAGCTAAACACATGCACAAGCTTATCAGAATTCTTGTATTCCAGGCATCTGGTAAAATATGTTCATGTCAGTAGCTTCTTTCAAGTTGTGTTTATCATCATCTCCCTGATTGCCTAATATAAGTTTACAACCAGTCTCCTAGGTGTACTAGCACATTACCACTCTCCCACAGATATCATAAACAGCGACATCTTTGGTAATGAATGTCAGAATCATGCCAGCCTCTCAGTATATTATCCATCTCATGTCTCAGCACCGACACATCAAGTGGGGTGCTCATTCTGAACTCTCTAGTCAAACAAAGCTTAATATACAAAGTTTGTACTTGTTGCACAAGCCAGGGCGTTTTAAAGAAGTACAATCAGTTATGAAAACACTCAAAATGCCTCTTATCGAAACAGAATCATTGCCTTGGGTGTTTCTTGTGGTTGTTGTTGTTTTCTTAAATTAATGTGTCTCCTTGGGTGGGAATCTTTGAGAGGATATGATTTTTAAGCCTGGAAAGGATCTTAAAGTTGCTAGTCTAAATATTTAATTTTTTTAAGTTTAGCAATGGAAGATAAAAAGAGTTGAGATATTTCTTTACGTTTACCAAGAAGCGGATTACATATTTAGAACTATATTTTGACTTCCAGTCTGGTGCTAATTGTATTAGACTAGACAAATTCACCAAAGAACTTGAAATTTACCAAATGAGAGTGTTGAGAGTATCCATATTTTATGATTTCACAACAGATTATTTACTCCTCTCTCCTGCCTTCTCTGCTGCCCACCAATTCCTGTCCTTTAATTTCCTTCCATTTTCTTCCCTTCCTATTGCTTTCTTTCACCTCTTCCTTCGTTTCTCTCAGCCCCCTTCCTCCTTTCTCCACATTTGCTCTTTCTTCTGCCTCTCTGCCTTCACTCTCCTCCCCCTTGCTTCTCTCCTTCCTTTCTCCTTTGCTCCCTCCACATTTCATTCTCTTTCTCTCTTTCCCTTTCCCCGCTTCCTCCTTGTCTCTCCAACTCAGATTCCTCCTGTAGAGCCTGTTTTGTCAATGATCTAGACAGTTATTACTCACCTCTCTGCACACAGTTATTTTAAATAAGACATTTTTATGTCATTTTCTATACCACTTCTTCTTCCATGGCCATTGATATTTGGAAGGATGAACATCATAGTTATCTTACCTTCCTCCACTTTCTTAATTCATCTGCAAAATCCAGTCTCTAGTCATTGGGCCAAAAAGGTAAAAAAAATAATTGAATATTCTTGCAATATGATTAATAGTAATACATTTTTGGGATTTTCCTGTATTATTATAGAAACAAGTGTTTTCTCCAAGTATGCACATTTAAAGATGTCATATCATCCATTTTGTATTAGTTGACTAGGTTTTCAACATCTATTATATAATAGTTTGTGCTTACAGTATGCTAATATCTATTAATCAATATAAAAGCATAATCACTAATAACATGGCAGCTATTAGAAGAAAACCATTTCAGACAAAGCTATTAGTGATTTTCTCTTCTTTAAACACATGCAGGAAAATAATTTCTTCCCAAGGTACATGAGACTCATGTTAAGATAGCAGATGAATATAAAGATTAATAAGGGCCGGCGCTGCGGCTCAAGGCTAATCCTCCGCTTGCGGCGCTGGCACACCGGGTTCTAGTCCCGGTCGGGGCTCCAGATTCCGTCCTGGTTGCCCCTCTTCCAGGCCAGCTCTCTGCTGTGGCCCAGGAGTGCAGTGGAGGATGGCCCAAGTGCTTAGGCCCTGCACCCCATGGGAGACCAGAATAAGCACCTGGCTCCTGCCTTTGGCTTCGGATCTACGCAGTGCGCCAGCCACAGCATGCCAGCCGCAGCAGCCATTGGAGGGTGAACCAACGGCAAAAGGAAGACCTTTCTCCCTGTATCTCTCTCTCACTATCCACTCTGCCTGTCAAAAAAAAAAAAAAAGATTAATAAGATTAATTATTTGCTCCATAGGGAAATATTATATATAAACATACATATTTTTATTAATTAAGCTATAATCAAAATTATGAATTAAAGAAAAGTAACTTGAAACATTAGTGTTTGGAGATGGGGGATAGTACAAGTTACTTTCTTATCATTGCTGTTTAATCATGATATTTTTATCTGAAGTGGACTTAATACATATCTACAAAATTTGACCCATTTGAAACTCTGTAGGGTCCTTTATTACACTGATTTTTATCAGGCTGTTTCTGGAATGGCCAGAACATTGACAGGTGATCTACATTAGAAGAAAAAAGACAGAGAATTGGTGAAAGAAATAATCTTTTTTTCAATACTAAAGCATAAATGACTACTGTAGCCTCTATGCAAAATTATGAAGATGAATGCTTCTAAGTCTCAGGATAAATATGGTCTAATTACTACACATATTATTTTACATTTTAGAGAGCTTTTACTTCTATTATGTGATCATTATCCTCACAACATCTCAGAGTGGAAATCATCTTAACAAGATAAAGGGAACACTAAAGCTCAGAGAGACAAGAATTACCAATTGGGTGAGTACAGGGGTTGGGTAGGCAGAGAACACCATTACCTAATGCTTCCTTCAGACATCACTGGACCAGGAGAAGCTGATTATAAAAGGTAAATTCAGGGACTTAAGTAAACACTCATAGAAATTTTAGAGGAATGTAATGAGGACATATACACATGGTTTATTAGTACGTTCTTAATTTAAGCATTATTATTATATAGGTTATAGAATAACAGAAAGACTAAGGTCATAATATTGAGTAAAACAGAAAGTATGAGAAAACAATCACTTCAAAACTACATGTATTTTGAAAATGTATCTGGAATTCTTGCAATTTGGTACATGAAAATATAGATGCTGACTCCTTTGAGAGTTTCCATGGTGTTTGATAGAGTAGGACAAGAGGAATGACTGGATATTTTGTTACTGCTTTCATTATGAGAAAACTAGTCATTAAAAATAAATAGTAAAAATTTCAACAGTTGTTGGTGCAAACTGTTGAAATCTTTACTTAGTATATACTAAATTGATTTACTGTGTATAAGGATAATTGAAAATGAATCTTGATGTGAATGGGATGGGAGAGGGAGTGGGAGATGGGATGGTTGCAGGTGGGCGGAAGTTATACTGGAAAAGCTGCTATAATATAAAAGTTGTAATTTGGAAATTTAAATTTATTAAGTAAAAGTTAAAAAAATAACTAAATTGAAAAAATAATAAATAGTAAAAAGATATAATTTGAGAAAAAATCCTTTATTGCATGAATATAAAGTTAATACATTTGGTATTTCTATGTCCTCTTTGTGTGTGTGTGCTGTGTCTATTAAATATTTGGTCATTTTTGGACTTTCTACACTTATTTAATATATTAATTATGTATTTATATAATTAGTATCTCTTCCCTCTCTAGAACTTGCCCTTTTCTTCTCATATTGGTCTGATAAAGGACAGAAGTCTTCAATTTGAATGAAGCCCAATTAATCAAACTTAGTTCATATACAATATTTTAGCGAACATCCATGATCATCCTAAGATTAGAAATATTTTCTAACTTTTTAAACAAGTCATTTTGTGTCTTGTAAATTAGAAGTCAAAACTCATGTTATCTTTTTCATAAGAATATCCAGTTGCTTCAATACCACTGCGAAATGGGTATCTTCTGAATTCATTCCAGTGTCATGAGTGTTTTAGATCAAGTGACTCAATGTTTGTGGTTCTGTCTCTGTGGGGGCCGTCTTTGTAGTTTATTCTGTTTCATTGAGTTATCTCTCCACTCTGGAACCAAAAGTCATTTGTCTTGACTGCTTTTGACTTAAAATAAGCATTGAGAACCCATGTGTAAGCCCTCTAACTTTACTGTTTTAAGATTGTCTTCACAATACTTAGTCCTTTGCATTTAATAAATATGTTAGAATTTATCAGTTTTCACCACAAAAAGCAAAAACATCTGCTGTAATTTGAATGAGGTTTCATTAAATCCATAAATCAAAATTGAGTTACGTAATTCAATGATATTTAATGCTCTGATTCATGAACTTGGTATATGCCCTCCATTTCCAGCTTTATATTTCTTCATTTTTTGGTTAAGCTTTATTTATTTATTAGAAAAGCAGAGGTACAGAAACAGGGGGATGGGCCAGGCTAAATCCAGGACCCTTAGAACTCCCTCTGGACCTCCTACATGGTTGTCAATGGCCCAAGCACTAGGACCATGATGTACTACTTCCCAAATGCATTACCAGGGTCTTGACTGGAAACAAAGCAGCCAAGACTGGAACTCATATGCATATGGGATACTGTTATTGTAGGCAGCAGCTTAACCCACTGAACCACACTGGTCCCTGTATTTCTATACTTAATATTATATGTATTTATATTTTTAAGGAAGACAAGTACATGACTACATTTGTACTTGTTACAGAGGACGATGGCCCAAATCCTTGACACTTATTTCCTATTAACAAACTATGTGGACAATCATGTAAACATAATTTTTTATCCTTAAATTCTTCATGGGTATAATAATTCCCAAACTATTTTTATTAGGTACTACTGAAACTACTCAATTATATGATTAAGATGACAGAAATTTAATAGCTCTTAGAAAGAGCTATTACCTTATTGCTTTTTTTTTTTTTTTGACAGGCAGAGTGGACAGTGAGAGAGAGAGAGACAGAGAGAAAGGTCTTCCTTTGCTGTTGGTTCACCCTCCAATGGGCGCCACGGCCAGTGCGCTGTGGCTGGCGCACCGCACTGATCCGAAGCCAAAGGCAGGAGCCAGGTGCTTCTCCTGGTCTCCCATGGGGTGCAGGGCCCAAGCAGTTGGGCCATCCTGCACTGCACTCCCTGGCCACAGCAGAGAGATGGCCTGGAAGAGGGGCAACCAGGACAGAATCCGGTGCCCTGACTGGGACTAGAACCTGGTGTGCCAGCACCACAAGGCAGAGGATTAGCATATTGAGCTGCGATGCTGGCCCCTTATTGCTTTCTTGAAAGCCTATTTTATATATACAATCTTAAATCTGTTTAGATTATTTAAAATAATGATAATTTTGTTGCCCCAGACTCAATACCCATTTCATCAATTTATTCTTTTTAATTGTATAGAGGAAAATAAAAGAATAGCATTTTGCTTTCTCTGTGTTTCATATTAGGTGAAGTGACCATATTATCTTTTTTGCTTGGGAAAGCCCATGTTAATTCATATTTATCTGTATAATGATTAAAATAAACTCTTTAAACTTTTAACAGGAAATGTATAACAAAATCAAATGGGTATCTCAATGTTGGGTAATGATTTGCTTCTTATTCTTAAATCAATTCTCAGGAATCTAAAAATTTCTCATTTAAATTTTATCATTTTTGATGTATTTCATTTAAACAAACAGAAAAAAATATATGTTCCTCTCAGACTTTTCTATATATTCAAATAATTAACATTTTGTTATTTTTGTAGCCATATTGAAGTTTATCTATTGTAGCATAAAAATGCAGCTGAAGGGTGTACTTATAGTGCAAGACTCAAGACTCACCATTCCATATAAACATATCAAGATATATACTGTTGTTATGTTTCTGAGCTGTATTGTTTGTATTTGTTTTTTTAAAAATCTAGATGGCCAAACCTAAATTTCAAAATGCAAAGCAGAGATACTTATTATGTAATGAATATACATTGAATAGAGATGTGCAAATTACCTGTTCAAACTAATGTCAACCACTAATTATACCAAATCTGGATTGGGAGAACAGAGTGTTTTGTTTACCTCAACTTGGTTTTATGTTGCCTTGTACTCTTACTAAATTTCATCAAGAGTTCGCATAATTGCCCATCTGGTAGTGATAGTAAAGAGTATATAGCAGCTTAAAAGAAAACCAACTAAAACCATGAACAAACTGAGTTTCTATAGTCTCAATCTAGAGCCACAGAGAATCTGGAAATGTGTTTACTTTTGATGGAGTGTTTTTAAAATATTATTGTAACTAAAAATGCCGAATTAGGGAATTATCTCTTTAAAAAGTGTTAATGTGGTTCAAAGGAATATTTTTAAAAATTTATTGTCTTGTCAAAGTGGAACTCCCTAAATTTATGGGGTGACAATTTTAAGCAGCAAGATTTGGGTTTTACTGTTGTTTTTGTTATTTTCTACTTTTGGTTTGTTTTGTTTCAGTTTTATCCATCTTACAGTCCAGGTGTTTCTCAACTCACATGTTGAATAATGCATGAGCTATTTGGCCCTTCCCTGTTTGTTGTTACTGATACATCAACAACTTTTATTTTATTAGTACTGAAGCAGCAACAAATATTTTTTGTTGCTTCAGTAATGTTTTATTTAGAAGCTTACATTAAATTTGTGAGCTAAAATCACTATAACTTTAGAATGAAATTTAATTTCTTAATATTTAAATAATGTTTTAGGTTCGTCTTGTCATGAGGTGTTTTATGTAAGTAGAAAGAAAAACAGTGAAAAAGAGCAATTTTTCATTAACAGTTGAGAAATTTATTCATTTCTAAATATAACCTTATGTGGTGATTCTAGGTGAATTTACATTTAGTGGGAATCTATTGGTATTGGTGTATTTTAAAGTAAAAGCTTTTAGATAGAGAGGAAAATGATAATGCTATGAAAATGATAATGCCAGGAACAAGAGGTTAAAGGAAGGTGGACTAAAATAGTAATAAACATAAAATAGAATCAGGGATAGAGGTATAATTCTTCTTATAAATACATTACAGGGAAATTTAACTCTAAAAAAAGATCTTTTTTTGAAAGACATTGCTCTGAATCGTCTGTGATTCATAAACTCCCGTAGTTGATTCTGATGCTTGAGATACTCTTACCTGTTTATTCTCACCTGCCTTCCTCAGGGCAGCAGATATAGAAGGAACTAATGTTTCTACATTGATTTACTGCTATCAACACAGAAACATAAAAAAGGGGCTGTAGGGAACAAAACAACAGAAATTTAAAGCACTCTTGTTTTGTTTTATTTAATTTCAGTCCACTCTATAATTACAGGATTAACATACCACTAACTGTAATATTCAACAAGTAAAATGTAGGAAGACCACATTACACCATAGTATGAATTCCATAATTGGGCATATTTAATTACAAAAATATTTTAAAAACACTCTGTATCAAAGGTAAATACATTTCTAGAGTCTCTATGGCTCAGGGTTGAACTATAGAAACTCAGTTTATTCCTGTTTTTGTTTGTTTTCTTTCAAGCTCCTATTTACCGTTTAAGATCACTACCAGATGGGCAATTATGGGAACTCTTGATGTAATTTAGTAAGAGAACAAGGCATCATAAAAGAAAGTTGTCATAAGCACTGAAATAGGACTAAAAACAGCAATCGTATTACAAGATGTCTGTTTCATTCCTATTCATTTTTTCTATTCTATATTAACTACCATATATCAGAGCAAAACATATATCTATCATTTTGAGACTGGCTAATTTCATTAAACATAATGGTTTCCAGTTGCATCCATTTTGCTGAAAAAGACAGGATTTCATTCTTTTTTTATGGTTGAGTAGTATTCCATAGTGTGTGTGTGTGTGTGTGTGTCTGCGTACGTGCATGCACACACATACACACAGATATAGATATAGATATAGATATAGATATAGATATAGATAGATATCATGTTTTCTTTATCCAGTCATCAGTTAAGAGACATCTGGGTTAATTCCATATATTAACTGTACTAGTTTCATTTCCACCAATAGTGAATTAGGATACTTTCTGCTCACATCATCACCAACACTTTTTTTTTTTTTTTTTTGGATGCTGGCCATTCTAATCAGGGTGAGGAGAAACCTCATTGTGCTTTTTATTGGCATTTCCCTGATTGCTATTGATTCTGAGCATTTTTTCATGTGTCTGTTGGCCACTTGAATTTCATCCTTTGAAAAACATCTGTTCATGTCTTATGTCCATTTCTTAGCTGGATGGTTTCTTGTTGTTGAGTTTCTCGAACTCTTTATATATCATGGATATTAATTCTTTATCAGTTAGATAGTTTGAAAATATTTATCCCCTTTCTGTTGGTTGCCTCTTCACTTGAGGTGCAAAAACTTTTATTTGCTTTGCAGTGCAGAAGTTTCTTAGCTTGATGTAATCCCATCTGGCATTTTTTTTCTTTAATTGTGCTTCTGAAATCTTTTCCAAGATGCCTTTGCCCATGCCAATGTCTTGTAGAGTTTTCTCAATATTCTCTTTTGTAAATTGATGGTATCAGGTCATAGATTTATAACCTTGATCCATTTTGAGCTGATTTTTGTATAAGTTGTAAGGTGCAGTTCTTGTTTCATACTTGGGCATGCAGATCTGATTTCCCCAGCACTATTTGTTGGAAGAGACTGACAGACAAGCTAAAATCTGTCCTGGAGTAAGGACAGAGTTTAGTCAGTTGTAGACATATGGATTAATTTCTAGGGTTTCTATTCTGTGCCATTGGTCTCCATGCCTGTTTTTATTCCAGTACCAGGCTGTCTTGATTATAGCTTCCCTGTAGAGTATCTTGAAAACTGGTATGTGATGCCTCCAGTTTTCTTTTTGTTGTTCCAGTTTGCTTTAGCTACTTGGGGTCTCTTTTGTTTCCATATGAATTTTAGCAACATTTTTTCCAGGTCTGAGAAGAGTGTCATTGATAAAATTTTGATTGGGATCACATTGAATCTGTAAATTGCTTTCAGTATATGGACATTTTGATGGTAAAAATTCTAATCCATGAACACGGAAGATTTTTCTATTTTTTGGTGTCTTTTATTTTTTTAATGCCCTATAATTTTCATTGTAAAGATCTTTCAACTCCTTGGATAAATTTATTCCAAAGCTATTGATTTGTGTTTGTTGATTTTATATCCTGCAACTTTACTAAACTATCTTATGAGTTCCAATAGTCTCTTTTGCATCTTTTAGGAGTCTTTTGCGTCCCCCATATATAGGATCATGTCATCTGCAAACAGGTAATTTGACTTCTTCCTTTCAGATTTCTATCCCTTTGATTTCTTTTTTTAAATTTACTTATTTGAATGTTGGGGTGAAACAAAAAAATATTTTTGATCTCCTGGTTCACTCCCCAGATTGCAGCAATAACCAGTGCAGAGGCCAGGCTGATAACCAGGGGCTACGAGCTTCTTCTGGGTCTCCCAAGAGGATAGCAGGGGCCCAAGCACTTGGGCCATCTTCTACCGCTTTTCCAGGCCATTAGCAGGAAACTGAGTTGAAAGAGAAACATCTGGGACACAAACTAGTGCCCATATGGGATAGAGGCATCACAGGAGGAGGCTTTACTGGCTATACCATGATTCTGGCCCAATTTTCTGTTTTCTTGCCTAATGACTCTTGTTAAAATTTCCAGAAATATATTGAATAGCAATGGTGAAAGTGGACATCCTTGTGTGGTACTGGATATTGATGGAAATGCTTCCAACTGTTCCTCATTCCGTGTGATGCTGTGGGTGTGTCATATTCCCTTGATTGTGTTGAGGAATGTTCTTTCCATCCACATTTGCTTAAGGTTTTTATCATGAAATAAATTGTATTTTATCAAATGGTTTCTCTGCATCTATAGAGATAATTATATGTTTTTATTCTAAAATTTGTTAATGTGATATATCACATATCAACATTTGCATATGTTGAACCGTTCCTGCATACCAGCAACAAATCATGCTTGGGCCAGGTGAATGGTATGTCTGACTGTGTTGTTGGATTTGATTAGGTAGTATTATGTTGAGAATTTTTGCATCTATGTTCATCAGGGATATTGGTCTGTAGTTCTCTGTTGTATATTTTTCTGGTTTTAGAATTAAGATGATGAAGTTTGGGAGGATTCCCTCCCTATCAGCTCTTTTGAATGGTTAGAGAAGAATTGGAATTATTTCTTTAAAAATTCTGGTAGAAAATAGTAGTGAAGCCATCGGGTCCTGGGCTTTTCTTTGTTGGGATGGTCTTTATTAATGATCCAATCTCTGTCTTGGTTATTGGTCTGTTTAGGATTTTATGTCTTCATGACTCAAATTTGGTAGATATTCTAATTTATTGGCATATAGCTGTTTGTAGTAATTCCTGATGATTTCTTTTATTTCTATGGAATCTATTTTAACATCTCCTTTTTCAGCTCTGATTATATTAATTTAGGTCTTCTCCCTCTTTTTTTTTTTGTTGGCTAGTTGAGCCAATGGTTTATCAATTTTATTTTTTCAAAAAATAGCTTTTCATTTCACTGATTTTTATAGTTTTTTTCAATTTTGTTTATTCTCAACTAACTATTTATCTCCTCCTAATAGTTTTGGGTTTGTTAGTCCCTGTTTTTTTAGGTCCATAAGGGGCATTGATAACTCATTTATTTGATGCCTTTCCAATTTCTTGAGGTGGGCACTAATCATTATAAACTTCCTTCTTAACACTGATTTTGCTATATCCCGTAACTTTAAAAAAAAAAAAAAAGATTTATTTGAAAGGAGAGTCATAGAGGGAGAAGGAATGACAGAGAAATTCTCCATCTGCTAGCCCACACTCCAGATGCCTGCAATGGGCAGGGCTGGCCCAGAACTAAGCCAGGAGCAAGAAGGCTCCCTTGTGGGTGTAGGGGCCCAAGCATTTAGCGCATATTTCTTTGCCCTGCCACAGCAGGGCAACAGCAGGGAGCTGGATCTGAATTGGAGCAGCAAGGACTCGAACCAGCACCCACATGGGATGCCAGCACCTCAGGTAGCATCTTAACTTGCTACACTACAATGTTGGCACCATATCGTAAGTTTGATATGTTCTACTGTCATCTTCATTTGTCTCTAGGAATTTTTGCTTTCCCTTTTGTTTTCTTCTATGACACACTGTTCATTAAGAGCATGTTGATAGTCCCCATGTGTTTGGATATTTTCTAGAGATTCTTGAGTTGTTAATTTCCAGCTTCATTTCCATTGTGGTCTGAAAAGATACATGGTATGATTTCAGTTTTGTGAATTTTTTGAGACTTACTTTATGGTCTAGCATATGGTCAACATTAGTGAAAGTTCTATGCAATGATGAAAAGATTGTGAATTCTGCTGTAGGATGAAATGTCCTATAGATATCAATTAAGTCCATTTGACCATAGTGTAGACTAGCTCTGTTGTTTCTTTGTTGATGTTTGTGTAGTTGATCTGTCCATTGATGAAATCTGGGCATTGAAGCCCCCCATTACTATTGTATTAGACTCTATATATCCCTTTAAATCCATTATTTGTCTTAATAGCCAGGCAACCTGGCATTGAGTATATGTACATTTATGATAGTCATATCTTCCTGTTGAATTGATCCTTTAATCATTACATAATGCCCTTCTTTGACTCTTTTAACAATTTTTTATGTTAAAGTCTACTTTTTTGATATTAGCATAGCCACACCTGCTCTTTTTTTTGCTTTTTAGTAGTGTGGAGTATATTTTTCTGTCCTTTAACTTTCAATCTGCGTCTATCTTTGCAGGTGAGGTATTTTTTTGTAGGCAGCAATAGATGGGTCTTATTTTTAATCCAGCCAGGTCTGTATTTTTTAATTGGGGTATTTAGGTCATTTATATTTAAGGTTATTATTGGTAAATAATTGACATTGACCTGCCATTTTACCATTGTTTGCTTTGAGTTTCCTTTGTATATTTATTAGGGGATTTTCTGCATTAGCATTCTTTAATAATGATTGACATTCTCTGTTTTTGTGTATAGCACATCCTTAAGTATCATTTGTAAGGCTGGATGAGCGGTGAAAATTCTTTAAATTTCTATTTGTTGTAGAAGGTCTTTATTTCACCTTCATTCATAAATGAGAGCTTTGCAGGATACAGTATTTTGGGTTGACAACTTTTTTCTTTTAGGACTTGGTCTATGTCTCTCCATTCTCTCTACTAGCCTATAAGGTTTCTGATGGGAAATCAGTTATCAGTCCCATTGAGGATCCTCTGAAAGTAATCTGACATTTTGTGCCTATTTTAGAATCCTTTTTTGTGTGTTTTACTGTTTAAAGTTTGACAGTAATGTGTGATGGTGAAGATATTTCTTTTTAAAAAGGTTTATTTATTTATTTGAAAGGTAGAGTTACAGAGAGACAGAGGCAGATAGAGAGAGGAGTCTTCCATCTACTGGATCACTCCCAAATGACTGCATTGGCAGGAGCGGAGCCAATCCAAAACCAGGATCCAGGAGGATCTTCCAGGTCTCCCATCTATGAGCAGAGGCCCAAAAACTTGGGCCATCTCCCGCTGCTTTCCCAGGCCATAGCAGAGAGCTGGATTAGAAGTGGAGCAACCAGGACTCAAACTTGTGCCCATATGAGATGATTGTACTGGAAGTGGAAGCCTTACCCACTATGCCACAGTGCTGGCCCATGAAGATCTTTTTTGATCGTATCTATTAGGACTTCCGTGTACTTCTGTACTTGAATGTCTCTTTCCCTAAATTAGGGAATTTTTTCCTTCTATTATTTCACTGAATAGACTTAATCTATTCTCTCTTTCCACACCTTCAGGAACTCATAATACACATCTGTTTGACTGTTTAATAGTATCCCATAACTTTCTTTTTTTTTATAATGCTTTTATTTAAAGAATATAAATTTCCAAAATACAGCTTATAGATTACAATGGCTTCCCCCGCATAACTTCCCTCCCACCCGCAACCCTCCCCTTTCCCACTCCCTCTCCCCTTGCTTCACATCAAGATTCATTTTCAATTCTCTTTATATACAGAAGATCAGTTTAGTATATATTACGTAAATATTTCAACAGTTTGCCCTCACATAGCAACACAAAGTGAAAATACTGTTGGAGTACTAGTTATAGTATTAATTCACAATGAAAAGCACATTAAGGACAGAGATCCTACATGATATATTTTTTTAAAATTGATTCATTTTCTATGCAATTTCCAATTTAACACCAAGATTATTTTTCATTTTTAATTATCTATATACAGAAGATTGATTCAGTATATACTAAGTAAAGATTTCATCAGTTTGCACCCACACAGAAACACAAACTTTAAAATACTGTTTCAGTACTAGTTATAGCATTACTTCACATTGGACAACACATTAAGGACAGATCCCACATGAGTCGTAAGTACACAGTGACTCCTGAAGTTGATTTAACAATTTGACACTCTTGTTTATGGCGTCAGTAATCTCCCTAGGGTCTAGTCATGAGTTGCCAAGGCTATGGAAGCCTTTAGGGTTTGCCGACTTCAATCATATTCCAACAGGGTCATAGTCAAAGTGGAGGTTCTCTCCTCCCTTCAGTGAAAGGTACCTCCTTCCTTGAGGGCCCCATTCTTTCCACTGGGATCTCACTCACAGAGATCTTTCATTTAGGTCTTCTTTTTTTTCCAGAGTGTCTTGGCTTTCCATGCCTAGAATATTCTCATGGGCTCTTGAGCCAGATCTGAATGCCTTAAGGGCTGATTCTGAGGCCAGAGTGCTATTTAGGACATCTGCCATTCTATGAGTCTGCTGTGTATCTCGCTTCCCATGTTGGATCATTCTCTCCCTTTTTGATTCTATCAGTTAGTATTAGCAGACACTAGTCTTGTTTGTGTGATCCCTTTGACTCTTAGACCTATCAGTGTGATCAATTGTGAACTGAAATTGATCACTTGGACTAGTGAGATGGCCTTGGTACATGCCACCTTGATGGGAGTATCCCATAACTTTCAAACACTGTTTTTAACTTATAATTTCCTTCTCCTCCTCCTCCTCCTTCTTCTTCTGTCTGACAGTATACAAGATTTGTCTGCTAGTTCAGATTTTCTTTCTTCTGCCTTATCTAGCCTATCGTTAAGGCTTTCCACTTTTTTTATTTGACATTTAATTCTTCATTTCTAATATTTGAGTTTGATTTCTCTGCAGTATCTCTATCTCCAAACATTTTTTCAAAGATTTATATATTTGAAAGGCAGAGTTACAGATGGAGGTAGGCAGAATGGAGGGAGGGAGGGAAGGAGAGAGGAAGGAAGGGAGAGAGAAATCTTCCATCTGCTGGTTCACTCTCCAAATGGCCATTCCTAAAGCAGGAGCCAGGAGCTTCTTCCCACTCTCTCACATGGGTGGGAGGCCTGAAGACTTCAGTCATCTTCTGCTTTCCCAGGGCATTAGCAAATCACTAGATAGGATGTAGAGCAGCCAGGATTTGAACTGATGCCTACATGGGATGCCAGTGTTGTTCATGGTGGCTTTACCTGCTGTGCCACAAATGCCTTCAGCAAAATTTTTCATCCATAAATTCTGTTGCTTTCTTTAACTCATGTATTTGCTTATCTCTGTTTTTTAGTAATCTTATGACCATTCTTTTGAATTCCTTTTCAAGATTTCATCAATCTCTTTGTTTTCATGTTCTAATACATTGAAGTATTCTTCTGTTCCTTTAGAAGAGTCATATGTCTTCCTTGTTCATGTTTCTGGTATTTCTACCTTTTTTTAGGCATTTATGGAAACATTGGTTGATTTTTCTCCTCTGATAGCTTTTAATTTTTGAAAAATGCCTCTGTGGCCTAGAGGAATATCCTCTCCTTCATAGCATATCAAGAAGCATGCACTAGGTGGGGACAAGGAGTTCCTGTCAGTGCTTGAGGGTGGATCAAGATTCTAGGTGATACCCTAGTTGGGCATGGTATTTTTCCTCTATTGTCATTAGGGGGAATGTATGGTCATGTCATCTGGCATGATCATAGTCTTGCTTCCTCTTTTTCAAGGTTATCAATGCCTGGAGTTAGTCTGCAGTGGCTACAGCACACCCACGTAGGTGTTTGATCCACACAAAGGATCTGTGTGGTCCTCAGTGTGACCATGGAATCCTTTGCAATGACCCACCCCAGGCACTATGGGAACTGCCTCTGAAATCAGACACAGTGGTTGCCCAGAGACCCAGCTACATCCCACACCTTATACAATCACAGAATTACCACAGCCATAATGTACAAGGCTCCTACAATCACAGAGAGCAGGAAATCCATTCAGCCCCACAGCCTGCTCCTATCCATGGAAAGAACAGAGGTCTTCCCAGAGCCAGCTGCCTGTCCAGGCTCTACATAAGCAGCTTGGGGCCTTATGCCTATGACAGAGTTGAGGAGAGAGTGCCTTCTGGTCCTAAGTGGTCACCTCACCCCATGCCAACCCAGGCCAGACTCAAGTCAGTGGGGACTACAGATTTTTCCCTCTGATGAAATTACCTGGTTTCATGTGTTGAGCCCCTGCAGCCCCTACTCATGTTATTAAGATGGCACTTCTTCCTGTCTAGTCACCAGGCACCCTTGTTGGAGGATGGAGAGAAAGTATTATGTTCTTCATTCTAAGGGCTGGGTGAGCACCCTACTCCCTGCTAGTGCTCCAGGCCAGATCGAAGTTAGTGTGGTCTGCCAGGGTCCCCTCAGGCAATATCACTAGGGACATGAGCTGCTGCTATCCCAGTCTCCAGCTGCTGGAATTGCTGGTATTGCCCCTCGTGGCTGTGACGTGTTTGTAATGTCCACACTGCCCCATAGCTGGTCTCTTCTTTCTGTAGAATTTCCACTGCAAACTTCTCTCCAACTCTCTCCTGGGAATTCAGTGTCTCCACTTTTCTTCGATTATCTTCCCGCGATCAAAATCAGCACATCTTTTCCATATAGGATTCTAACAGTCCTGTTCTTACATTGTGAACTTGCCTGCTTCAAACTGGCTAAATGAATTATACTCTGATAGGATAACACAACATAGCCAGCCATTGAAGGTCTAGTGTTTATGATCAATACGTCAATTTAGCATTTCAGTGTGCCCCAGGGCAAAGGACAAAGAACTCATGGTAAAATGTTTGTATCCTATTCATAATTCTCTGTTATTAAAATGAAATGATTTAGGCAAAAAATCAAAAGAAGAAAATTTGCTATAATTTTCTTCAAACTGAACATAAAATTGGATGAGATCAACCTAAAAAATATATGTAGGCAAAGAACTTAAAACAGTTAAAACAAAGAACACAAATGGTTTGAAAAGGGAAAGTCATCATTTGTCATTAACACTAAGTATTAAGAGTAAATACACCAAGAAAAGAATTGTAAAATTAGGGGCCATTTTTTTGGCCTAGTGGATTAAGCCACTGCCTCTGAAAGCAGCCTCCCATATGAGTGACGGTTCAAAAACTGTCTGTTCCACTTTGGATCCAGCTCCCAGATAATGCATCTGCGAAAGAGGCAGAAGTTGGCCTAAGTACTTGGGTCCCTGCCACCCATGGGGGAAACCCAAAAGAAACCCCAGGCTTCTGGCTTTGGCCTACTCAGTCCCGGTGGTTGTGGCCATTTAGGAAGTGAACCAGTGGATGGAAGATCTCTCTCTGTCTTCCACTCTTTGTCTGTAATTCTGCCTTTCAAATAAATAAATAAAAGGTAAATCTTTAAAAAAAAAAGTAAGATTAAAGTTATCAAAATATTAGGAATATTTCATGCATACAGTTCCTCTATATTTCAAAACATAAATACATTTCATAATATATACATTGTAAGTATAGTAAATATATCAAATAAGAATGTCATTTATTCAGAAAACTGTCCTGCTATAAAATTTCTCAGCCTGACTTTACTATTTTCTCAAATTTCCTAAGACCTCTTAAAATCAATAGCAATTATAATCTGTAGAAATACTAATTGTGCGTAAGATTTATAATGTTCCAAGATAAAATACATACTTTTATTAGAAAAGGTTGTGACTATTCACAATTTCCTTTAAAAAAACATAAATTTTAACATTTTCCCCATTGTGGCTATCTTCTTCATGTGGTATAATGTCAACACCTTTCCATAATTTCTCCAGAGATGCTTATTTCTTGGCTTTATTTCTTTGTGTTTTTTTATCAATATTTAATCTGTACAAATTAAAAAATGCTGAGAGTGACAATAGACACAACATAACAAATGAAATCTATAGATAAGCATTTAAAATAGATGAAAAAATATCTCTAGTGGGCAGCTTTTTCTAATATCCTGTACCTTTTATTTACTATATCAGAAATATTAACACCATCATTTTCAAAATGAAAGAAGGTAAAAATTTTTTACTAGATGGATAAATAAATCAAATGGTTAATAATAAGAACCTTCCTAAAATTTGTGCCTTATTGGATAAAGTCAACTCAACAAAGATATGAGAAAGGTACCCCCAATTCAACATATCAGGTCAATAAAAATAGGATGTGGGATTAGACCTACTATACTGCAGCTCATTTCCATGTGGCTTAGTTATTTATTGCATCACATTCACAGACATATGAAACTTTTATATTTCCACATGTCCACATTTATTTCCACTCATAAAGTGATCTTTCTTTCCTCTTTCAAAAATTTCTTTTTCTGAAAGTATAATTGTTATCTAAGCATAACCAATCAGCATCCAATTTTTCATAAATTATTCTCTCTGTGGGTTGGAAGGCAGAATTCACTTCTGCTCAGATACTTGAATTAAAGCCAAATCAATTTGAAGTTCATCTCACTATGTTTCATGAACATAGTGAAATGATGAAATGAAGCTATGTCTGCATGAATTGATATAAATGAACTAATATATAGCGGGGTGAACCATGCCTCCTCTGAGAAAAACAAAAACCTGGAACTTTCTGCCCATTAAAAAGAGTAAACTGAACAAGTCATTTTCCATTGTGTTTTAATTTTTAAAAATGCAATTATTTGAGAGGTAGAGGGCCATAGAAAGAGTGAGAAGTGAGAGAGAGTATGCCTACCCTCTACATCACTCCCAAATGTAAGCAATGGCCAGGGCTGGGTTGGGATCAATCAGTGAGTCAGAAATGCAACCCAGGACTCCTATGCTGGGTTTCAGGAACCCAATTAGTTGTCCATTATAGCTGCTTTTGGGTCTGAATTGGCAGGAAGCTGGAGTCAAGAACCAGAGACAGGAATTGGAACCAGATAATCTGATATGGGATCTGGTCATCTTAATTGCTAGGTTCAGTGCCTTATTCTTTACCCATTCTACTTCATCAAATAATTTGCTATTTTCTCTTTTTGTTTTTCTAATATCAGGTGATTTGGATTTGACGTTTTGATATAGCGTTTTTCTATAACATAAAATAACAATGACAATGATCATGCAAGTATGCTAAATAATTCCCACATTCCTAAAGCCAGAAATGTCTCCTTCAAGGAAAGGGAAGTGTTTTTTTTTTTCATTGTTTTGCTTTTAAGCATTTAACTCTATAGGTTATGATTTTTCTTATATTAATCTGTCATTAATTTAACTTCCATCATATTGTTTATTTGTTTGAAAGAGAGACACACACATACACACACGGAGGAGAGAGGAAAAGAGGGAGAAAGCGAGCGAGCGAGAGAATCTGCAGTACTCAGGGCTAGGCCAGGATGAAGCCAGGAGTCTGGAAAACAGTTTGGATTACCAAGGTGCATAGCAGGTACCAAACTATCTGATCCATTACCCGCTGCCTCCCAGGATGTGCATCAGAAGGAAGCAGAAATCAAATGCAGAACCTGCACTCATGACTGGCAATCTCATATGGGATGTGGGTTTCCCAAGCAGTGGCAGAAGCATTATGCCAAATGCCTATTCTAGGATTGAGTTATTTAGCCCCAAAGAAATATATTATTACTATTCTATATGTAATCTGTGAAAATACCTTTGTCCTTATGAAAAGCAGTAATATTTGCATAGTTTGTGGCATATATGGAATGAGAACAACACTAAAAATTCATTTTACCAAGTTATAGTTGTCAAAATAGGTTTCTTTTTTCCTTTTTTTTTTTTTTTTTGGTTTTGGATCAGGTTCCAGTGGATGAAAAAAAGGAAAATCTGTCAAGTAACATTTATAAAGACTGGTATTATCTTTGTAAGACCCAAAATGTACAAAGTTAAAAGCTTGTTTGGGATCCATAGCTTCTTTGGTGTTTACATTATACAATACACCTGCTTGTAAAAACTCAGCAAATGTACACTTCATATTTATTCATACATTTTTATTTTAAATAATTTTACATAAAATTTAAATAAAATAAAATTTACTGGTTGTGTTTATTTGAAAGATAGAGAAGCAGGGAGAAAAAGAGGCAGACAGAGAAAGAGATAAATCCTCCATCTACTGGTTTTCACTCCAAATGCCTACAATAGCTAAGCCTGGGACAGACCAAAGCCAGAAGCCAGGAACTCATTCCCTATCTCCCATGTGGGTGGCACAAAACCAAGTGTTTGTCCCATCATTTGCTATCTTCCAGTTGTTTTAGCTGGAAGCTGGATAGGAAATGCGAAGTAGACAAGGCTCACCAGTAACAGATGAAGGATGTGGGTGTTACAAGCACAGGCGGATCCAGCTGCATAACAACACCTGCCCTGCATTTCTGTTTATGTAAAAACAACTGATTGCTGGTATTTGAATAGAAATCTCAATATGTATGTATAATTATCAGCAACAGCAACAGCAACATAAAGAACATAGTCATTATCCTGGTAATATTTGGATCTGTGAGGGAGGAAAGAAATACACACCAATTTGGTATTTTCTGGGTTTTGCTGGAAGTGGAACTAAAGAAACTCAAGTGATTAGCATCCCTGCAGATGTTAGGGTTGTATTCTCATCATGTCTGCTCTGAAAATAATCGATAAAGCTTTAACTCCAAGGCTGAGCACAATATCTGCAGAACATGACACTGACATTTTATTGAGATTTTCTGCTAAATATTAATAATAGATACATGTTTATGTTTCTGGGACTAGGTCCTTAATAACTATAGAGAAAACTAAACACTAATTCTCAGATTGTTTGCATTATGAAACAAAAAGAATAGTTTTCCTTTTGAAACAAAAGAATTGAAGCATGTGATGCAGTCTAGTACATGGAAGGTTAAGGTCTCCTGGGGTCCTCCTAACTGTGGCAGTTACCCAAAGGCACAGGAACACCAGCTCAGGAAGCAAAACAAAAAGGAAAGAGTTAAAACAAATTATGTTCTCAAAGCCTCCCTAAATTCTTAAAAAGTCAAAATTGGTCAGATTAAGTAGGAACTTTCTAAGAAAAATATGGAACATCTTGAATAAAGGCAAAACTTGAAGTACTTAGCACCATGAAATGTCTGCAACATCACTTGTGTTGCAAACCCAGAGAACTGCTTTCACTTGCTCACAACTTCAATTGATGAGTTCCAAAACTAAGATAAAGGCTTAGTGTAAGGACAGGAAAAAAAACCTTGTTATTATTTTGACTTAGATTCAACATGGCAGAGCATGAAAATTGCTTCACTGATGTGAAACGTAAGGGATCTTGAGATGTTAAACTCATTTGGTATTGAGAAACAGTAGGAGGTAGGAGGTGTAAGTTCTCTGCCAGTGCAGAATAATGTGAGAAGAGCAAATAAAATATGGGAACTATGAAACTCTCTACGGAAATATAAAATTAATCAAAATGTGGACCAGTTGGGGAGAGAGAGAAAAGTATCTCAAGACTGTCTCTGAAGGGTAAATTATAAAGAACTTTAAGCATTTGAAGAGTTGTCATTCTGCAAACAGTTCTGTAAGATACTAATAAGTGTTCATTTAAAATATTAAAGTATTTAGAAAAATTCCAAAGTTTTTACTATGGCAATGTACTTTAGGAATCTCCAAATATGAAATAATATACAATGTTATCCAAACTTGTTTAATGAAAATCTTTCTTTTTTTTAACTTTGGGAATTTAGTGCAACTCAAACTCCAAAAAAATCCTGTTGAAAATACTGACTTAAAGTAAATTTGAAAATTTCAGGAAGAGAATAAGACTTACCCAAATTTCCATGTCAACAAACTCATATTGAAATGGAAGCATGTAGCTCAGTGCTGTGAGTACCACAGTAAAGTTATAGTCTTTGACTTTAAGCATATATATGGTCTCAGAAAGATGTTATGAAATGAGGATTGGCAGGAAAATAACCGAACAAGAGTAAGAAAGGAATGAAGGAAGGAACGAACCGACACTGTAGGATTTATGGTAACCTTAGATTTTGTCACTTTGTAAAATTGAAGAAAATGGGATTATATTTAAACATCAAGCTATTTAAAAAATAATTGCTTTTTACTGTAATTATAAGCAGAAAAAATGCCTTAAAGTGTAAACCACTGGTAAGGCTCAAATTCATCAATGACATCAGAATGTTATTGATTTTCAAAGTCATAAATTTTAAGACTTTCAGATACACAAGCTCTTTGAGAAATAATTTTCTTTCATTTTCATACTTCCTTTAGAGTCCTCAATCCACTGACTTCTCCTTTTTGGACTCACGCATACAGTAGATTTCTTCTGATAATTGTTTCTTTTTTTGGAGGGTAAATCCAAGAAACACCTTTTCAGTTTTTAACCCATTGCTTCAAACTTTAAATACTGCTGATCATTTCCTCTTCATTGATACCTTCTTGGTTTCCATAACAATTTATTAGATATATATCTAATCAATATACATTATATGCATTGATATATTATAAATGTTCATGTATTTTTTATAACGCTTTTATTTAAAGAATATAAATTTCCAAAATACAGCTTATAGATTACAATGGCTTCCCCTCCCATAACTTCCCCCCCACCCGCAACCCTCCCCTTTCCTACTCCCTCTCCCCTTGCTTCACATCAAGATTCATTTTCAATTCTCTTTATATACAGAAGATCAGTTTACTATATATTAAGTAAAGATTTCAACAGTTTGCCCTCACATAGCAACACAACGTCAAAAATACTGTTGAGTACTAGTTATAGTATTAATTCACAATGTAAAGCACATTAAGGACAGAGATCCTACATGATATATTTTTTAAAAAATTGATTAATTTTCTAGGCAATTTCCAATTTAACACCAAGATTTTTTTTTCATTTTTAATTATCTATATACAGAGGATTGATTCAGTATATACTAAGTAAAGATTTCATCAGTTTGCACCCACACAGAAACACAAACTTTAAAATACTGTTTCAGTGCTAGTTATAGCATTACTTCACATTGGACAACACATTAAGGACAGATCCCACATGAGTCGTAAGTACACAGTGACTCCTGAAGTTGATTTAACAATTTGACACTCTTGTTTATGGCCTGAGTAATCTCCCTAGGCTCTAGTCATGAGTTGCCAAGGCTATGGAAGCCTTTAGGGTTCGCTGACTTCAATCTTATTCCGACAGGGTCATAGTCAAAGTGGAGGTTCTCTCCTCCCTTCAGTGAAAGGTACCTCCTTCTTTGATGGCCCCATTCATTCCACTGGGATCTCACTCACAGAGATCTTTCATTTAGGTCTTCTTTTTTTTCCAGAGTGTCTTGGCTTTCCATGCCTAGAATATTCTCATGGGCTCTTGAGCCAGATCTGAATGCTTTAAGGGCTGATTCTGAGGCCAGAGTGCTATTTAGGACATCTGCCATTCTATGAGTCTGCTGTGTATCTCGCTTCCCATGTTGGATCATTCTCTCCCTTTTTGATTCTATCAGTTAGTATTAGCAGACACTAGTCTTGTTTGTGTGATCCCTTTGACTCTTAGACCTATCAGTGTGATCAATTGTGAACTGAAATTGATCACTTGGACTAGTGAGATGGCCTTGGTACATGCCACCTTGATGGGATTGTATTGGAATTCCCTGGCCTGTTTCTAACTCCATCATTTGGGGCACGACTGATTGAGCATGTCCCAAATTGTACATCTCCTCCCTCTCTTATTCCCACTCTTATATTTCACAGGGATCACTTTTCAGTTAAAATTTAAACACCTAAGAATAATTGTTTGTTAATTACAGAGTTCAACCAATAGTACTAGAATAAAAATATACTAAAATGGATAAAGTATTACATTGTACAACAACAGTCAGCATAAGAGCTGATCAAGTTACTGTTTCTCATAGTGTCCATTTCACTTTTCAATAGGTTTCACCTTTGGTGCTCAATTAGTTGTCACCGATCAGGGAGAACATATGATATTTGTCCCTTTGGGACTGGCTTAATTCACTCAGAATGATGTTTTCCAGATTCCTCCATCTTATTGCAAATGACTGGATTTCATTGTTTTTGACTGCTGTATAGAACTCTATAGAGTACATGTCCCATAATTTCTTTATCCAAATGTATGCTTTGAATTCCCTGTGATCTTTTGCTGTGAGGTTCCCTTCGTTTATCTTCTTTCATGTTGATGGCCGTGTTTCTGTGTTTCTGTGTGTAACACATCTTTAAGTATCTTTTGCAGGGCTGGACGAGTGGCAACAAATTCTTTCAATTTTTGTTTGTTATGAAAGGTCTTTATTTCACCTTCATTCACAAATGAGAGCTTGGCAGGATATAATATTCTGGGCTGGTAGTTTTTCTCTCTAAGTACCTGGGCTATGTCTCGCCATTCCCTTCTAGCTTGTAGGGTTTCTGATGAGAAGTCTGCCGTGAGTCTAATTGGAGATCCTCTGAGTGTAATTTGACGTTTCTCTCTTGCGCATTTTAGGATCTTTTCTTTCTGTTTCACTGTGGTGAGTTTAATTACAATGTGTCGTGGTGAGGACCTCTTTTGGTCATGTTTACTAGGGGTTCCATGAGCTTCCTGTACTAGGATGTCTCTGTCCTTCTCCAAAACTGGGAAATTTTCTGCTATTATTTCACTAAAAAGGCATTCTAATCCTTTCTCCCTCTCCATGCCTTCAGGAACTCCTAGAACTCGAATGTTGGGTTTTTTAATAGTATCCTGTAGATTCCCAACAATATTTTTTAGATTTCTAATTTCCTCTTCTTTTCTTTGGTTTGACGGTATAGTTTCCTGTGCTCTGTCTTCTAAGTCCGATATTCTCTCTTCTGCCTCACCCATTCTGTTTGTAAGGCTCTCTAATGTGTTTTTCATTTGATCTATTGAATTCTTCACTTCATTATGATTTCTCGTCACTATCACAGTTTCATGTTCTACTAGTTGTTTCATTTCAGCTTGATTTCTCCTTAATATTTCATTTTCACGATAGAGATTTTCTACCTTGTCCATTAAGGATTTCTGTAGTTCAAGAATTTGTTTTTGAGTACTTCTTAGTGTTCTTATCAATTTTTTGAGATCTGCTTCTTGCATCTCTTCTATCTCATCATCTTCGTAATCTTGAATTGGGGTGTCTTTTTCATTTGGGGATGCCATAGTGTCTTCCTTGTTCTTATTACCTCGGTTTTTGCGTTTGTTGTTTGGCATATTGGTTTCTTCACTGTGGTGTTTTTTTCTTGTTATACTATGACTCTAGATTAAGTGGACTGTCTGCTTTTGATGGAGCCTTAGAGGCTTGAGATGGGTGTGGCCTGAGAGCTCTGTTTGGTTCCTCAGGGTTGAGGGTGTGCCAAAGGTGACACTCCCAGGTTAGGCGTGGTAAATCTCTCTCTGTTAGTTTTTTTTTTTTTTTTTTTGGTTCAAAAGGGAAGTAATTCCACACAGCTGAATGGAATTGGGGGTGGTTAGCAGGCGAATGATATACCCACAGGAGCCAGAGTTCAGAAGCTCTTTCCCAAGGACCAGAGAAGGAATCTTTGCAGCCCTTTGTGTGGGCTGAGATTCTCCTGTAGTCTCCCACTGGGCTGCCAAGGCTACTGAACTGTAGCGTCTCTGGAGAGTACTCACATGAATTTGTGATTTCCGTGAGTTCTCTCTCCCACCGTCTCTTTTTTCACAGTCTCAGTTCATTAGCACCACACATTCATTAGGTTCTAATCTCCTGTTATTTCACCCCTCCCACCCAGAGTCAGGTTTTTCTGCTAGGCTCAGGGCCGGTGCCGACCCGAGGTCGCCCTGCTTATGACGTATTCCAAAATGGCGCCTGCTCTTTGTTTTGCTCACCTTTGAGAGGTGATCGGAGAGAGAGAAGCTCGTGTCTGTACGGGTCACTTCCCCCCCCCCCCTCTTTTCTAGTTAGCCTGGTGAACTTTTCCCTGCAGGGTTTCAAGCCTTGTTTGCTCTAGGCTCCCTTTTCCCCTTCCCTCCTGGTATATCGGGCTATTGAGGTTCTGCTCACCTCACGTTCCAGCGCTGGTGTGTTGAATCTGCTGCTGATGTCCCAAACTGCGGGCTCCCACACTCTCCACGTAGGTCCACTGTGAATCTCCAGTTCCGGAAGGGTTTTCTCTGCTGTTTCTTCCCCTACTCTTCCTTGAACCTGCAGTATCTCCACTTTTATTAAACTGTCTCTCCCCAGACTATCGGTGTGCTCCCTTCCTATTCCGCCATCTTAAATGTTCATGTATTAATAGTCATATATATCATATATATGTTTTATTCAATAGATGCTTTATTATAAGAGCATCGATTTTTAAAATCTCTAATTTTAAAATAAAAATCAAAATAAAATATATGCAAAAATTATATTTAATACTATTTTATATATTTCTCTTTTTAAAAAGATTATTTATTTATTTGACAGGTAGAGTTTACAGACAGTGAGAGAGAAAGAGAGAGAAAGGTCTTCCTTCTGTTGGTTCACTCTCCAAACGATCGCAATGGCCGGAGCAATGCCAATCTGAAGGCAGGAGCCAGGAGTTTCTTCCTGGTCTCCCATGCAGGTTCAGGGGCCCAAATACTTGGGCCATCCTCTACTGCTATCCCAGGCCACAGCAGAGAGCTAGACTGGAAGAGGAGCAACCAGGACTACAACCAGTGCCCATATTGGGTGCCAGTGCTGCAGGCGGAGGATTAACCTAGTGTACCACGACGCCAGCCCTTATATTTCTTATATATAACCATTAACTATATATATATATATATATATATATATACATACCATATATAACTAATTCTATATAACTCTATATACTATGCAACTATTTGTTATATAAAATACACAGATTACATAATTTTATATGTACAGAGCAAGTTTCTTTGTAAGGGAAAGAAGGTATTTTTATAGCCCTTGACATTTTCAAACCCATTTCTGAACTTCTCCATCCATTTTAATCTATACTCAAACTCAGATAATTAGGTTCAGTTGCCAACAACTCCATATGTCAGCATTTCCCAAGCATTTACTATGTATTAGGGACAAATATTATGTATGAGTTGGTGATATACAGATGGATGTCAAAGTGCCTGAATGGCTGGCTCCCACTGACAGTTTCAAAAGGGTTGAAGAATTGCCTTCTCTGGCAAGGCTTCCCCAAGTCTGCCTAACTTAGCATTTCAGGCTTACCTAGATTCTGGCAATCATATGGTGGTATATACTTCCTTGCTTGATGTGAGACGAGCAGGGCTCTGTCTGGCACAGTGTCTGGAACATCACAGTGTTCCTTGATGCTGAATCAGTGGGGCGAAGAAGATCATCATTGAGTAAAAATATATGTTCTATATCCAGATAATAAGGGATAATGGCATATATAAAGACGACGAGATTTCAGATATCAAAAAGAGGGTTCCAGTGCACAAAAAGATTTGTTTTCATTATTAAAAAAAAAAAAAACAGGTAAAAGGAAAATCAAGATGGAATTAACATCAACTATGGAAATGTTATATAAATCTGTGATTGACAGATCAGTGTTGGGATTTGCAAAAGATCAAACAGACAAAACTTCAGTAAATCTGGTGATAATTCTTTCAATTAAGAGAATGTATACTTTTGTACACACTATAGTTTAAAAGGTAAATTACAATGATTGTTTCTATGTTCTTCATCATTTAAAGATAATTTATTTGGGGCAGTTCCGATTGAGCATGTCCCAAATTGTACATCTCCTCCCTCTCTTATTCCCACTCTTATATTTCACAGGGATCACTTTTCAGTTAAAATTTAAACACCTAAGAATAATTGTTTGTTAATTACAGAGTTCAACCAATAGTACTAGAATAAAAAAAAATACTAAAATGGATAAAGTATTACATTGTACAACAACAGTCAGCTCAAGAACTGATCAAGTTACTGTTTCTCATAGAGTCCATTTCACTTCAATAGGTTTCCCCTTTGGTGCTCAATTAGTTGTCACCGATCAGGGAGAACATATGATATTTGTCCCTTTGGGACTGGCTTAATTCACGCAGAATGATGTTTTCCAGATTCCTCCATCTTATTGCAAATGACAGGATTTCATTGTTTTTGACTGCTGTATAGTATTCTATAGAGTACATGTCCCATAATTTCTTTATCCAAATGTATGCTTTGAATTCCCTGTGATCTTTTGCTGTGAGGTTCCCTTCGTTTATCTTCTTTCATGTTGATGGCCGTGTTTCTGTGTTTCTGTGTGTAACACATCTTTAAGTATCTTTTGCAGGGCTGGACGAGTGGCAACAAATTCTTTCAATTTTTGTTTGTTATGAAAGGTCTTTATTAGAAACAGGCCAGGGAATTCCAACACAATCCCATCAAGGTAGCATGTACCAAGGCCATCTCATTAGTCCAAGTGATCAATTTCAGTTCACAATTGATCATACTGATAGGTCTAAGAGTCAAAGGGATCACACAAACAAGACTAGTGTCTGCTAATACTAACTGATAGAATGAAAAAGGGAGAGAATGATCCAACATGGGAAGCGAGATACACAGCAGACTCATAGAATGGCAGATGTCCTAAATAGCACTCTGGCCTCAGAATCAGCCCTTAAGGCATTCGGATCTGGCTCAAGAGCCCATTAGAATATTCTAGGCATGGAAAGCCAAGACACTCTGGAAAAAAAAGAAGACCTAAATGAAAGATCTCTGTGAGTGAGATCCCAGTGGAACGAATGGGGCCATCAAAGAAGGAGGTACCTTTCTCTGAAGGGAGGAGAGAACTTCCACTTTGACTATGACCCTGTTGGAATAAGATTGAAGTCAGCAAATCATAAAGGTTTCCATGGCCTCAGCAACGCATGACTAGAGCCTAGGGAGATTACTGACGCCATAAACAAGAGTGTCAAATTGTTAAATCAACTTCAGGAGTCACTGTGTACTTACGTCTCATGTGGGATCTGTCCTTAATGTGTTGTCCAATGTGAAGTAATGCTATAACTAGCACTGAAACAGTATTTTACACTTTGTGTTTCTGTGTGGGTGCAAACTGATGAAATCTTTACTTAGTATATACTGAATCAATCTTCTGTAGATAGATAATTAAAAATGAAAAAAAAATCTTGGTGTTAAATTGGAAATTGCCTAGAAAATTAATCAATTAAAAAAAATATATCATGTAGGATCTCTGTCCTTAATGTGCTATACATTGTGAATTAATACTATAACTAGTACTCCAACAGTATTTTTCACTTTGTGTTGCTATGTGAGGGCAAACTGTTGAAATCTTTACTTAATATATAGTAAACTGATCTTCTGTATATAAAGAGAATTGAAAATGAATCTTGATGTGAAGCAAGGGGAGAGGGAGTGGGAAAGGGGAGGGTTGCGGTTGGGGGCGAAGTTATGGGGGGGGAAGCCATTGTAATCTATAAGCTGTATTTTGGAAATTTATATTCTTTAAATAAAAGCGTTATAAAAAAACAAAAAAAAACAACAACAACAACAACAAAAAATAGAATGTAATCTAAAAAAAAAAAAAAAAAAAAAAAGATAATTTATTTGTTTTTATTATAAGAAATTAACACAGGCAAATTTAGTGTTCAATCTTGTAGTTAGATATTTTGTGATTTTTTTCCCAAAAAGGTTATGCAAAAGTGCACAAAATGAGTTTATATGGTCATTACCATAATCAAAACAATATAAGGACTTAATTATTCATGGACTCAATAAGGCAGTTTTTCTCACTAGAATTATGTTTGCTATATGCGGCTTTGAAAAAATTTGTTTGAAAGCCTCCCAATAGCTGTGGAATCAGGAATAGGTATTGTGTGTGTGTTTAGTCGTGTGTGTGTGTGTGTATAATGGGTTATTCTGTTGTGCAGTTCATAAGATCATAGATGTAAGATTTATAAAACAAAGAGAACTTTGTTGATAACTGTTGGAACAGTAGTCCAGGACATTATTATTTAGCTCATATAGAAATAGAAAAAAAAAGATAAAACAAATACCTGAATAAATATTGATATCTTTTCACCACATGCAGTCTCTTACTGAAACCCTCCTGTCTCAGGACTCCTTGTGATCCCGGTTCTGTGAAGTCAGTGCAGTGGAGGTCCTATCTGACACAGCTGAGTTCTAGAAAGTATTTTCAGGCTTGATCAGCAGGGAGCTAGCATCAAAAGACACTCTGTAGTAGCAGTTTCTTGTCCACTGGACATTCCCTTCAAAAGACTATGGACCGCTCCTTTCAACTTTTGCTTGGCTACCCAGAGACCAAGCCCTGCACTTGGTGCTTGGCTTACGTCCCCACAGAACCACATGGGTACACTTCACTTGGCCACTGATGAAAATGAAACTGACAACTTCAACACTTTGTTGAAAGTAGGGATGCCTGATATTTAATGAGAAAAAATACAATGCGATGATGCAAGAGGTGAGTTAAAACTCTACAAATGAGTGTGTCATCACCTGGATAGCTACACTGATGCTCTCTTCTGTATATCAAGTATATTTAATTATATGTATTACAATGCTTTGATATATTTTAAGTTCCTTCGGTTACCCAATTCTTTTAAAAAAAAATAATGATTTTTATTTGAAAGTCAATGTTACTGAGAGAGAGAAAGAAAGAGAGACACACAGAGAGATCCTCCATCCACTGCTTCACTCATGGCAGGAACAACTAGGCCTGGGCCAAGCCAAAGAGCCAGGAGCTTCTTCCAAGGTTTCCCATGTGGGTTTCAGGAACCCAATAACTTGAGTCATCTGCTGCTTTCCCAGGTGCATTAGCAGGGAATTGGATCAGAAGTGGAGCAGCTGGCACATGAACTGCTGCCCATATGGAATGCCAACATCCAAGACAGCTTAACCACCTGTGCCACGATGGGGGCCCTGAGCTACTCAATTCCAAGAATCAGCAAGGTCTAGGTGGAATCTACCTTTAATGTACAAACTGACCAATCCAAAGCCATCCTTCTCTGTCTGTCGCAGACACTCCAGGAGGCAGCATTCCTGCCTGAATCATCCCTGTACAGGTACAAGGCAACCAGCCTATACACCACCTGGAACTCTTCAAATTAGCCTGCCCTGCCTTGTCTTCCCTAAGGAAATTCAAACAAATGCTCTGGCCCAAATTTTTCCATTGTTCCCCCTCCTCTGTACTCGGATATCTTTCGTCTGCGGCCCTGCATGGTGCACCGTGCCTCCTGTCTGTATGATTGTGAACTTTGCTCCCTGAGCCTCCCATCTGTCTTATTTTACAGTCATATCTGACTATCCATCACATACATAAAAGAACACAAAATTCTTCCTTTTGAACCCTGTGTGCAGGCACACAGAGGTTTAGCATCAACTGAAGTATTCAGATAAAGGTCTTCAGTGAATTTGTTTCTATTATTTTCCCCCATGTATCTTACTTTATAGCAGAGATTTTTTTTAAAGATTTATTTATTTGAAAGTCAGTTACATAGAGAGAAGGAGAGGCAGAAAGAGAGAGAGAGAAGAGAGAGAGAGAGAGTCTTCCATTGTTTCATTTGTTCTCAGAATAATGACTTTCAATGCCTATGACAATTATAAAATGCAGCAGTCTATTAAAACATAAACAAATAGTGATATAGCATATACTCTTTTAATTAATTTTTCTTTTCTGTTAGAATCCAAGCTTCTGCTTGGGCAGGGCTGTTCAACTTTATTTATTAAACAAATCATCATCTTTGGTTAGCGCTAACGAGCCCTGGCTCACCACCTGCGAAAGGAACACGACTCACACAGCACTCACACAGGACACACCCTCAGCGGTATAGGGCACAGGTGTCCTGGCTGGGGTAGCACACCAGCCCAGGAAAGCCACCCTAATATACGCTTCTCACTGCACACACTGCCTTTAAGAACAAAAAAACTGAAAATAAACAATCATCAGGTCAGGAGAGTCACTGTCTCCGGGGCAGGGGGTAGAGGTGGCCGAGGCTCCTCAGGACAGCATGGGGAGGCTTGGGCACTGCTGGGGCCTCCTTGGGTGCTGAGGGATGGCCAGGATCTCTTTTAATATTAGACAACAAATATTTTAGCAAGTCTAACAGACGTTTTGATGACAAAACAGTCATGTATGTATATATTTTGAGATATCTGTAAACAATTGTGATATGGAAATATCTGATTTCTCCTAGCAACAAAATCACAAGTACTAACAATGCGATTGTTATCTGTGTCCTACCAGCAGGGTTGAAACAAGTGGTATCAACTAATACTTTCTGCTCACAAAAGTTCATTTTGTTCCCCTTGAATTTCACGTGCCCACTTCCAGAATTCGATATGTAGATCTCTTCAGGATCATAGATTCCAAATTAAGGGTCATGATTTCTGCCACTTACATATATTTAGGTCCTGTCATTTTTAACAAGCAGAGAGGCCAGAGAGTTCTAGATTGGGCAATTGCAGAAATGGTTACGGTTTGAGAGTAGCTGTCATAACAATGTTGGCAGTGGAAGTAGCAGGGATGGAAAGACATTAATGGAAGAAATCAAAAATTGAATCCCCCCACTTCGTTATTAGCACCTAACTAGGGAAGTGTCACTCGTGGATGAGACTGCTCACCAGGCAGAAAGTGAGGGGTCCCAGCCTTCCTACACCTGGGAATTTACCCATTCAAAGTGAAATCAATATATGAGTTATGTATACCCCCATGTTTATTGCTGCTGTCAATCAAGCAAGGATTGGATAAAGAAAGTATATATATATATATATATATATATATACACACACACACATATATACACACATATATATGTATAAACTATGAAATATTACTCAGCCATAAAAAAGAATGAAATCTTGTCTTACACAAAAAATGGATGCGACTGGAAACCATTATATTTAGTGAAATAAGCCAGTCCCCAAAAGCCAAATATCACGTTTTTCCCTGAAGTGTAGTAACAGAGTACAAAAATTTGTAATATATATGAGAAAAATTGACATTTTGAAATTTGAAAATTATTCATAGCCTGTGTCTCTACTGTTATGGAACAGTGTTTTTTGCTTCTATTTGTTGAATTCTTTACTTAGTGTAAGGTTAAGCTTATGCTTATAAAGTAAACTAAAAGTATGTCATTGGGAAAAATAAAAGAAATGAAGGAGGAGTGTGGGGGTTACTGTGACTAGTATCATTATGCTCCTAAATCCATGTATATGATATAAATGAAATTTGTTCATCTTAAAAATATTTTAACAATACATAAAAGAAAGTGAAGCATCCCAGGACAAGAACAGTCTCACCTGATTCTATACAGAAAATCTTCATTCTGTCTCAGAGGAAGTTGAAATGATTCTCTGGCACCTGGCAAATTCCATCTGTAACCATAGCAAAGGGCAGGCGTGTCCATTTCACAGAGAATGTTCATAAAGAACAATACCAGCTTTCCTCAATGAGAACAAATGTTAGAGGAATAGAAGACAAAGTGTAGGTGGATAGAGCCTACTCTGGAAACCATGTGATAATTCACAGAGTATAACATCTGCAGTACCGGAGTACAATTCCAAATGCCCAAAGTACATTTAAACTAAAAACAGTCCAATCGATGCAGTTAAATCCTTTGTAATTTGACCCACAATATTGTAAGCAGTTTTCTAGTTGTCCATGGTACTGCCATAATGTAATCCTCTAGTACAATAACCATACACTACTTGGAGTATAATAGGTTGGCTAAAGCAATTTAATCTTTTCAACAAGCTGTGCAACACCTCCTTACATATGATTATTATATTGTCAGGGTAATGTAAATGTGAAGGACATCAAACAGGAATTTTAATTGGATATTTTGTTATTTTAAGTCAATAAAGACAATAGAGGTTAACAGTTTAGCAGATGGCCTCCAGCATCAGAATCCTGGCTCTGCCATTCACCAGAGGCATGCACTTGAACAAATGTCTTAAATGTTCACAGTAAATGAGAAGGATCCCAACAGAACCTATCTCCTGGACATACTGTGAATATTGAAGAAGTTAACCTGTGTGATGAGGATTGAGTCAATCCTGGAGCATAGTACACACTGTACAGATGTCAGCTATATTCATTTCCAGGTATGCTGCATGGTCAGAAACAGGCAGAGAAATCCTTAGATTTCTTTAAAAGTGCTGTGCAGTATTATCACTAATATCAGATATTTCTTATCTCTCTGCAACCAATTTAATAAAACTGTCTTCACATTAGAAATGCTGCTCAGAATTATTTTATTAGGAAAGCAAGTTTAGAAGAAAAGAGAAGGTTTGGATTATTCTCAGGGGCACTTGTTTCCTTTCAGTTAATCAGTCTCTCACCAAGCATGAGCCTCAAAGGAGATAAACTTAACAGTGAGTAGAAAGGAATGGACAAGTTACCAGGTTCCATAGTAACTGAAGGAACCAACTTCTAAATAAGCATCTTATCCTTCCCGATATCTGTTTCTTTGTATGATCATAAACTATTCAAGAACCACTAATAATTTAGTTCTTCATGTAATGCAAAGTTTAAGAAAGAAGTTTTAGACTCCAACAGGAATTCAGAAATAACTTTAATTCTTCACTTGTGACTTCAAAGAATATTTAAAGTAAGATACAAACATGCAACCCAGCAAGAGTTATTAAAATTTCCTCTCATCTCCTCATGAGCTCTCCAGCTCTCAGACTGCAAATCCCAGAAAATCTGTTAGGAATTTCCTATTCCTTGCTCTTAGTTCTCTACCCTGAACTTACTGCTTCCTTCCTGAAGCACCCTTCAGTGTGTGTCAGCTCTGGACAGGAGATTCCATGTTCTGCTTTAATCATGTTCTACTCACTTAGTCTCTTTGTGCAAAGAAACAATGAATATATGTTAGGCTATACTGTTAAAATCCAGTGCTTAATAACTTATTAGCCTATGATAATGAATGCAGAAAAAATCATCTTATCAAAGGCATAGTAAGATAGAAGATAAATTTTGAATCCCATTTTAGTTAAAAACTTAATATTCAATCTGAAGTGGTAAATGGGATTAAGTTCTTTATTACAATAGAGACAATATTATCTGTTAGTATATTTTATTGATTGTGGTAATATGAGATGGAGAGTTTTTTCTCTGACATTACTTAATTTCAGGGTTAACTAAATTAGTATCATTACGGTCTTATTACATCCCAAACACTTTCATCCATTAGTGCAACACATCCATTGTGGATCTAGAAATTTACCTTCAAGGAAGGTAGTTTTGTATGGTTTTTTGCATCAGGTGTGTCCATTTCCAATTGCTCTGCATTTTATTATTTCTTTAAAGAAGGTAGGAGGGATTTAGATTTGTCTCAGTTATGCCTTGCTTTCTTGGTATACTGTTGCTGGATATTTAGGGAGAAATAATTCTTTTAAGAGAAAAATACCACTTTGTATTTGAGAGAAAAATACCACTTTTGTAGGTTTTTTATATGTGGGTCAAGCATTTGGCACAGTGGTTAGGCTGCTGCTTGGGACACTGTGTCACATGAGTTTGAGTCTGGGCTCCTCTCCTGGCCCCAGATATCTGCTTACATGTACCTTGGGAGGCAGCAGGTGATGGCTCAAGAACTTGAGTCATTACTCTGTAATTTATGGAAAATCAAAATGTAATAATATGTTTGTATTATGATTTCTGTCCAAAGGGCCACTTCCAGGTAGCCACCCAAACCCAAAGCATACTCTCATTATAACAGCAATTTCAAAATGAAAGTTTAGTTCCTTGATGCAATCATCTGGGTGAGTTATTAAGATATCAGGCCAGTGTCATGCAAATAAAAACTGCCCAGCTATCTTAAAAGACAGTTCTTCCCCTTGTATGATGTAGTCAGATAAATACATGGGGTCTTCAAACCACTTGTTGGAAAAGGGTATTCAAAGATCAGCTTGTTTGCGCAAGGGCATTGTGCCACAGTAAGTTAAGCTGCTGCTTAAGATGTTGCATTCCATCCCATAATGGAGTGCCTAGTTTGAGTGCCTGCTTCGGATCAAGCTCTTTGCTATTACACCCGGGAAGGCAGAAGATGATGGCCCAAATACGTGGGTCCCTGCCACACGCATGGGCGCTCAGATGGAGTCTTGGATGCTGGCTTCAGCCTGGCCTACTTTTGTCTGCTGTGAGCATATGAGGATTAAACCAGCAGACAGAAGAGCGTTCTCTTTCTCTCCCTTTCTCTTCTTTGTGTGTATATGTGTGTGTGTGTGTGTGTGTGTGTGTGTCTGTCAATCTGCCTTTCAGATAAATAAATAAATAAATTTTAAAAAGATAAGTTGGTTTTAGCATAAAAAGTATTTGAAGTCCCAACGTAATTATTTTGCATTATGTACATTATTCATGGGTTTAAATGTGCTCCAAAGAGTCAGCATTCTTAGTGCTTCATGGTTACAGTTATAATTAAAAGATAAGGATAATAACTTTCATCCATGCCTCCCTATCTCACAAACTGAGAAGACAATCTCATCCGGTAATGGGAAAACTTAGTTACATCACAGAGTTGTAAAAACATAACATATATTTACATTTTACTTCAGTCAAACACGTAGAAATTCATATTCATTGGCTAAATTTCTAATAGGGGGCTGGTGCTGTGGTATAGTGGATTAAGCTGCACTGGTTTGAGCCCTGGCTTCTCTACTTCTGATCCAGCTCCCTGCTAATGCACCTGGGAAAGCAGCAGAAGATGGTCCAAGTACATGAGCCCCTGCACCTATGTGGGAGACCTGGAAAGAAGCTCCTGGCTATAATATCCAGTGTATTAATATCCTGTTCTCATGGCTTCTGGCTTCAGCCCGGCTCAGCTTGGCTATTGTGACCATTTGGGGAAGGGACCAGCAGAACAAAGACCTATCTCTCTCTGTTTCTCCCTCTCTCTCTCTACATATATAACTCTGCCTTTCATGTAAATAAAACAAATCTTTAAAAAAAAAACCTTTAATTAAACCACATTTCTTATTTAATTTTTAAAGTGGGCCTACTGATTGAAGTTTCTCTCCATTTTTCTTATATAAACATATCATTTCTTACAAATTCTTTTTAGACTCCTATAAAGCAATATGAATGCAGATTTTATCCTTTTGTTTAGAGTTGTGTCTCTGACTTCTAATTTTATATAATATTACATTTTTACAACCTTTAATATACCATACAAGATGTTCTCTATAGTTTTATCATCAACTTTATTTCTATTCATATCATTTTAAAATGTAATTAAAGAATTTAATTACAGATTAAATAAAAGCTGGTTACAAAATTGCTATGACTCAAGGAATAGGATCAAGCTGAATATATTATATGTTATCATTTAATCTGGATAAGTTATTAGAAGTCATAAGAAAGATTTACTAAGCCTCAGATAAGTGAAGGTCCCATTCACTATTGAAAAACTGATTTTCCAGTAGAATTTAATAATAGTTCAGCAGGAAGAGGATCTTATGTTCAGAAATGGGTAAATATTTATCAACTTAGAAATCAGCACCAGTCATCTTCTCAGGAACAAAAATAAAAATGTTTAGAGCCATACAGAGCTTGACTTAAGAGAATATTGCTTCCAGTATCTCAAATTCCCTTTTGATTTACTTTAACCTAAAAGAATCAGAGCTACATGCAGAGGTTGAATACAAGAATATTGAGAATAAGCTGGTACAGCCAATTCATTGCATCATAGCCCATGGGTTTTAAGGGACACAAGAGAATTTCAAGTTTTAATAGAATTGATCATGGCCCTGCAAAAGGAGTAATGCATTTTAAGCCAGTCTGGCCATTAGCAAATGAATGGAATTATTCTCAAACACATTTCAACTTTTCTTTGATTTTCATGATAATCAGGCTCTAGTGTTATGGTTTTGTCTTTGTAGTAATGGAATAAATAAAATCTATAAATATTCCAATGTACTCTAGTTCATTGTTTTACAAAGTAAGAAGTTATTTTTCAGTTGTGTGGATACATTTTTATCCCAATTTCCAATTCCCATTCAGAAGAGCCAAACTGCAAAAGCTAAATAGCATAGTGCCAAAAAAAAAAAAAAAAACAAGATCCGACATCTTTGTGATTGTGAAATTTATTCTATTTAATTCAAACTATATTTTGTAAATTCTTTTGTTTTTTTACCGTGACTTATATCATTGTAGTATATTATAGATTGCTCAGAAGACTGTGATCTTAAAGATCAATCATGATCATTTATCAAGATGTAGTAGTGATGTGAGATGAGAAATATAGCACTCTTAGATGTTGGAAGAAGGCACTCAACAGAAAGGGA
The DNA here is from genome assembly GCA_949820135.1 of Sylvilagus floridanus. Taxonomy (NCBI): domain Eukaryota; kingdom Metazoa; phylum Chordata; class Mammalia; order Lagomorpha; family Leporidae; genus Sylvilagus; species Sylvilagus floridanus. The sequence goes on from OX463230.1 coordinate 114,519,376, forward strand.
ATTAGAGTTGTCCTCTAGAAGCTGAAAAGGCAAAGAACTGAATTTTCCCTACAGCTTCTAGAAGGAAGACAGTAGTTTAATGTTGTCATTTTAGTCCAGTGTGACCTGTGGTGGGCTATTGACCTATAGAACTGTAATATACTAACTTGGTTACTGTTTTAAGGCACAGAATTTGTTGTAACTTGTCATGATAGCACTATGAAATTAATACACTGGTTCCTTGGTTAACTTTGCTAATTTAAATGAATGATAATGAAAGGGGGAATATTATTCATAAGTTGGAAAAGAAATATTCACATTACTTCTAATATTTATTACCAATGCAAATACTGTTTTTTTTGCCACTATTAAAATTGCAGTTGAGGGGCCAGTGCCATGGCTCACTTGGTTAATCCTCCACCTGTGGCGCCGGCATCCCAAATGGGTGCCGGGTTCTAGTTCTGGTTGCCTCTCTTCCAGTCCAGCTCTCTGTTATGGCCTGGGAGGGCAATGGAGGATTGTCCAAGTGCTTGGGCCCCTGCACCCACATGGGAGACCAGGAGGAGGCTCCTGGCTCCTAGCTTCAGATTGGCATAGCTCCGGCTATGGTGGCCATTTGGGGGGTGAACCAATGGAAGGAAGACCTTTCTCTCTATCTCTCTCACTGTCTAACGCTATCAAATAAAAAAAAAATGCAGTTGAAAAAAATTGAACAATTGACCAGTTTGTTGAAAATAATTGAAAAATGCTATGAAATAAACTTTCTATCTGTTCACTATACTGTGCATAAAGTGGAGTATTCTTTGATCAAAAAATTGAAAACTGTAAGTTAAGAAAGCCAATTAGAATTATCGTTATTTAATGTGAGATGTATTATTCTAGCTTAGTTTGTTTACATTATATTTATGCTAACAAATCCACCTGTTCACTATCCACATGGCTGCAATGGCCAGAGCCCTACCAGTTCAAAGACAAGAACCCAGAATTCAATGTAGGTGGCAGGGACATGAGCACTTGGACCATCTTCCCTTGCTTTCCTAGGTACAGTAGCAGAGGGCTAGATTGAAAGTGCAGCAGCCAGAACTAGAACTGGAATGCATACTGGATGTGAGGTCATCCGTGGCAGCTGCACGATGAAGACAAGTCCAGCAGTGTTTCAATGTGGTGATTTTTATCTTATCAACAACCTTCCATTTGCTTTACTAAATCTGCAATTATGATAATATTGACAGTGTTCATTTGTGTGCACAAGACTGTGTGTTTAATTAGCATACTTAATCGCACTACATGCTAGCCCTCTACTAAGTGCTTTATAACCATTAATTCATTTAGTTCTTCTAAGTTAGTTCTATGGAAATAGTATTATTATTAATTCTGTTTTTATAACTGAGGAAAAAAGCACAGAGAAGTAACTTGCCCAAGGTGCAACATCAAGCAATCTGTGGCACCAGGAAGGTGTGTACAGTTTACTTCTGTGCTCTTTTTAGGTCATAAATATGCATTATCTCAATGAATCATCACCATGTCTTCCTGTAGATGTTATGAACTTCTTTGTAAAGGAGCAATAAAAGGCTTGAAAGAGGGTGTTTTTCTAGAAACACTGTGTGCAACGATATTTTTATTTATCAAATGAATCCCTGGGTCTTAGGTTGGCTTACTCTGTACACTAGAACCTAATTTCACCAATTTTGCAGCTAAGGCATAATATCTTTATTCAGATAGGAGCTCATGAGCAATTCCAGCCTTTGCCTTATCTAGAATGTTGTGTTTGTGCTGAAGAAAATTGTCAGGCGTTTCAGAATAGGAAAGCAGGTCAACACAGACATGGAGCACCTGGCTAGAACAGACAGGGAAAGACGGAGACAGATTAAGCAAAACTTAATCCTTTTTGGCAAGTCCAGTGCACCATAGTCATAAATGTCAAGAAACAAAATTTTAAAGCCATCTGCAAGGTGTTGGCCTTTCCTTAAGAACTTACATAAATATATACATATATGAATGAAACATATTAGTGTTTTTAAAAATGGACTTATGTGGCTTTCTTTGATTATGAAATGATGAAGTACAGAACTATCAGAAGCCTGGCTCCCTTTAAAATAAAGTCTGTTCTTTTCTTCCTGTAATCTCTTTATGATCAAATGCAGAATATTTCAGCCTACAGTTTCCAATTTAATTCTTGTCCTCATTTGGGCTATTAAATTAGACTCCATTGTAGCAACAGCTGAGCTGACACTCAATCCTGTGTTACCAATGACTGTGGATAGCCATCTGCTTGAATGATTTCCACCATATGTGTTTAAGGAAAGATAATGTTTTATACATGCTAGATGTAGGTAATATTAGAAAATCACAAAAGAAGAGCAAAACCAAAGTTAGCTGTAGCATTGAAAGGAAAAACTAAAATTGAAACATATTCTAAACCCCAAGAATACTACAATTTTATAGCTATTTCCTTTAATTTCTAAGGAAATTTAGGTAGTATTTGAAAATAGTTCCCAAACTAAAAAAGACACAGCACTGATCATTATGAATGGACATTTAATATTTTTCAAATTATTCTAAATAAGCCAATTTTGATTTGAGATGTATTTTTATTTTCAGTTTACTGAGTCAATTGTTAAAAATAATTTTCTTGAGGCCAGCATTGTGGTACAGTGGGTTATGCCACCACTTGCACAAACAGTATGCCATATGAGAGTGCCTGGTTCCTGTCCTAGCCACTCTATTTCCTATCCAGCTCCTAGCTAGTGCACCTGGGAAAACAGCTCAAGTACTTGGGGTCCTGCCACCCATGTGGGAGACAGAGATGAAGTTCTGGCTCCTGGTTCTAGCCTGCCCCAGCTATGGCTGTTGCAGGTACTTTGGGAAGTGAACCAGGTTATGGAAAATGATTCTTCACTCTTCTTTATTCTCCCTTTCAAATAAATGAAAAAAATAAGCCTTTAAAAAATAATTTTCTTGGACATACAGAGTTTTATATGCTTCCTCCAAAACTGGGAGGGGACATGTAACAAATAATACTCAAAATGTTTAATATTATTCCTTCATGCAAATATAAACAAATTACTTTATATTAATGATTCATTTTACTTAATCACTATTATAAATATTGTGATAGGTTTATGTATAGGGAAATTGATATTTGGTTCAAAAAATTGGATATAGAGATTCATGTACAATCATCAGGGCATGCCAAATATTCCAAAGAAAGAGTATCTGAATTGAAATTTATCAGCTGTTGGGGCCAGCGCTGTGGCTCACTTGGTTAATCCTCCCCCTGCAGTGCTGCCATCCCGTGTGGGCGCTGGTTCTAGTCCCGGTAGCTCCTCATCTAGTCCAGCTCTCTGCTGTGGCCCAGGAGAGCACTGGAGAATGGCCCAAGTGCTTGGGCCTCTGCACCTGCATGGGAGACCAGGAAGAAGCACCTAGCTCCTGGTACCCCAGCACCAGCCGTTGCAGCCATTTGGGGAGTGAACCAGCGGAAGGAAGACCTTTCTCGCTGTCTTTCTCTCTCACTGTCTATAACTCTACCTGTCAAATTAAAAAAAAAAAGAAAGAAACTTATCAGCTGTAATTATACCCTTTAATATTATTTTATACCATTTGTATCACATAGTTTTTAAAGTACCTTTACCTACATTGCTGTAATTGACCCTCACAACAGACATACAAAGTACTTATATTTCATATTTACCAATATGAAAACTGAAGCTCAGAGCAGTAAGTGAATTTTCAAGAGCCACACAGCTTCTGAATAATGGGGCCACCTGTTGGTCTTCCATCCTGCTACTCCAAGTCCCAGGCTCTTTTCAACTTGACACGTGACTGTTGAATCTTACATCTAACGTGATTTGGGGAATGTCATTAGCCCTAAACACTTTTCTGAGAAAACAATCAATCAACTGTTGCATCCGTAATTTGAGAGAGGGTCACTTTTGTCCATTGCCAAAAATGTGGAAGGAGTATTTAAGCACCTGAGACAAGGATTTTGAGGAGAGTAAGGAGACTTGTCTCCCAGTTCATCAGTTGCTCCATATACAGGATTCTAATTCTATCTTCAAATCACGTGAAGTACAGGTCCTGCAATCATGCACAGTTCATGTTAGAAATAACATTCTTCATGACTTCAGGCTAAATGCCTGGAATAGCGCAGCAAAACCAGTAGGTGAAAAGAGGGGCCAGGACCTGCACCAGGGTTATAATAATTGTTCTTTGAATGTCAGTGATCTTTCTAGTAATATAAATTTCTCAAATCAGGTAAATCGAAATTCAAAACACAGTAATTTCAAATACAAATATGGCAAGTTTAACGTACACATCCATTATGTTATGGTATCTTTATCAGTATTGCTTGCAATATGCATGTAACTATTATCTGTTGGAAATGTAAAATGATCTTAGGATATAAAATCACTTAATATAAGCTAAATTAAATTACTGATGCTTTTTTCTGATATATTTGAAAATAAATTTATATATGTATTTATTTTACCCCCAGAATAAAGTATCCATTCCAAATTTGATCAATAGGACTATCATCTCTTTCTTTGAATAGTAAGAATGCTCTGATGAAAAAAAAAAAATCCAGTGGATTTCTTGGTCATGAAGCTTTCAGAGGTTCCCAGTATTGTTTTCTTTGTTATGATGCTATCAAATGTTGGTCATCAATTCTCCCCTTCACTATAAGATGAATACTGTAAATATTTCTCCACCTCAGGGAAGAAGGGCATTGCTGGAATGAGCAAAGGAACAGGTTGCCAGAAAACTGTGTTCTATTATATGTGATTCAGATATTAGGCTACAAGAGGGGTTTCTTTTTGTTAAAAAAAAAATAGTTTCTAGATAGTTCTTAATACCCTGATCTGTGCTAAGAATTAAGCTAAATTTAACCTTTTAAGAATGAATGACATTTACCCCAAGTTATTCTTCCTCTTTAGATTATTTCGGCATATGACAAAAAATCCCACTAAGAGTCTATTTGCCATGATTTATTAACTCTATGTTTAAATGAAATCAAGAAAGGTCTGTCAGTAATAAGAGCAGCAATAATACTACCCCGTTCTATGGAGGTTGTAGTATTCTATGCCTGCAGCTCTTCCCAAAAATGAAGAAAGGGTAATAGCCTGTTATATTTATTATTGAAGGAAAGGATATTTGCTTACTGACCTCTTTTAAGTGGTAAATCACAAATATTCTCTCAAGGTACTTTCCTTGTTTTAAATAAAAAAAATTAATTGAATTTGACATGGGTAATTTAGTTTAACCATAGCTACTCCCTTGGTCAATGTGTAAGTTGTATAAGACAATTTATAAGTTCATAGAAGTACATTTTTAATCAAAACTACCATGCCATTTGTTCAACTACACCTTCCTTCTTGCAACAAGTGGCTATAAAGATTATAGCTGTTGGTCTAATACAAATTTATGATCAATAAAGTATTTGTGTCAGTTTCCCTAGATGTGAATACTGATGAAATCCATGTGTTTAAGATTACTTGGCACTAGACTAAATGTCAACTATCATCATATCAACAGGCAACTCATGGAAAGCAAGAGAAAATAGTGCCGAACATTCAATAATTAGCAAGTTGCAATATTTCAGAGACATGAAAGCAACTAATTTTCAATTATAAAATTATTTTCCCTTATTTCTTAGGGTTTCTTATAGTCACCAATTTCTTGCCTCTTAGCTCCAATCTCTGAGTTAGTGGATCAGAATCCTTGAAGGATTTCTCTGTGACAGTGAGCACAATATTGAAATTTCTCAGCAGAGGGCGTTGGAGTGACGTTAGAGCAGGGAAAAGGCTTCTGTTGGTTCAGACTGCTGTACCCGGTCAGCTTTGCATGTGTGAGGACAGTCGGTGATAGCTTCTGCCATGGCCCAGAATGTGTGGTGCTTTGCAAATCTCTCAGTCCCATCCCTGCCTGGTAACCCCCTTTCCACAGCTGTACTAGTGGGAAGACTAAACACTCTTGTTGCCATTACCAATGCACCAGTTCCTTCTGTGTACCTGCCCACCAGTTGCATTGCCTTCACCCTGGAGGGGTGTTTCCTGGTTGTGTAGAGACTGGATCAGATTTGGTTTGGACTTCCAGTGTGCTGCAACCACACCTTCTCTGGCCTCCACTGAGGTCTAGGACTGAGCCATGGGTTTGTTTTTCCTTGGTACTTACTCAGGCCTAGGACACTGTTCAGCGTTTTCATTGCTTTTGCCACTGCTCTTCTCTCATTGCAAAATGATTCCTTATTTGGCTTTTAACTCTTCAGTGATGTCTGTCTCCTGATTTGACCCAAGTGATACAGATAATAAAAGGATCTTTTCTCAAGGAAGTGATTTTTAATGGGATCCTGAATGAGAGTTGATCTTTATGCAGCTATGCTAGCACCTTTTTTTTTTTTTTTTTTTTTGACAGGCAGAGTGGACAGTGAGAGAGAGACAGAAAGGTCTTCCCTTGCCGTTGGTTCACCCTGCAATGGCTGCCGCGGTCGGCGCGCTGCGGCCGGCGCACCGCACTGATCCAATAGCAGAAGCCAGGTGCTAGCTGCTTTTTCCTGGTCTCCCATGGGGTGCAGGGCCCAAGCACCTGGGCCATCCTCCACTGCACTCCCGGGCCACAGCAGAGGGCTGGCCTGGAAGAGGGGCAACCGGGACAGAATCCGGCGCCCCGACCGGGACTAGAACCCGGTGTGCCAGCGCCGCAAGGCGGAGGATTAGCCTGTTGAGCCACGGCGCCGGCCGCTAGCACCTTTTCTAAAGCTTCCACTTGTTAATTCAGTTAATACCCTAATAACCATATTTCACAGGTAGGGCAAATTGAATCAATAATTGATCAAATCTTCCTGAACTTTTAAATTGAACTTTTTCAAAGTTTGCTTTATTTTAACCTGAAGCGTTTTGTTAAGTGTATGGAACACAGATGCCACTATGTGTAAGCCATGAAATATCATGAAAAATTATCAGAAAAAATATTCATTATTCTCTTCCATTGAATTGGTGTTTCTACATACGTCTGATGATCCTTGGTTTGTGATTTGTATTCATAGGTAGGGACCAGACCGATAACGCTATGTAGCATATATGAGATTTTGTTTCGTCTTAGATGATTTCATCAACATTTGGGTTTTTTTTTTTTTTTTTCCCCTGAACAGAAAGTTTACTTCTGAACTTTCTGGGCAAACAGGGAAGTCAACACAACTTTTAAGTGGGCAGAAGCACATCAGCTGAAACTTCCCTGCAGAGGAAGAGTCATAAAACCCGGAGGACTAACCCTCCCCAAGTAGAAGGTTGTTCCCTGGGAGCGTTATTTTCTGGTCTTAACTAGCAGGAATGTCAAAAATGAGAGATACTGCTGTCAATTCTTTATCACAGAATGGGGCGGAAAGAACAGGAGAGCAAGGGGAGTGATAAAGAAGAACGTAGCTGTTCATCCACAGACCTTTAATTATTTCCCTGACCACTGTTTCACTTCCAACTCCTGCTTTACTCACATCAAACTGGAATCCTATGGAGGCTCTGCCCTTGAAAATAGATTGCATTGTTATTACTGCTATTTCCTCTTTGGCAAGTTTTAGACAATTGATTCCTTTGTTCTGTTGTATTCTTATGATGATAGTGGGTTGAATAATGGCATCCAAAGAGATTTGTCCTAGTCTTGACTTCTTGAAATAGTCTTTGCCAAACTAATTAACTTAAAGATCTCAAGAAGTGGCATCCTGAATTTAGGGCTGTAATTCCAGTGGCTGGTTTCCTTACAGCAGAAAGCAAAGTTCAGCTTGATCATAGACACACAAGAAACAAGCCGTTCACACAGTGAAGATGGGGGCAGAAATTTAAGTTATGCAGCCACAAACCAAGGAATCCCTCCAGCCCCTGGAAACTAGAAAGGCCAGGAAGGATTCTTCCCCCGAGCCTGTGAGGGGAACATGGGGCTGCCAACACCTTGATTTTGGACATCTGGCCTCCAGAACTGTGAGAACACATTTCAGTTGTTATAAGTCACCAAGTATGTGGTAATTTGTTATGGCAGCCCTGGGAAACTAATATAAATAGAATCCCATTAACTTCCTGTCTTTCAGAAGTCCTCCAAAATCTCTGAGCCACTCACATGAACCCTGGCTCCAGACTGTTCTCAACTGCTGTGTATTTATCACATTTTGTTTCTTTCGTCTGTGACAGAAGCTAACTACTTTCAGCCTGCACTGAACATTTTAAGATAGTACTTAATATTTAACTCCTGTCGATCTTCAGTTTTGCCCTCATAACCAGATTTGGGCTAGGTTGAAGAAAAATCATCCAGCTACAAGAAAAGAGATTTAATTTTGGTTCTATAGTACATCACATGTGTATTCCCCAGGTATAATGATATAAGACCAAGTGCATTTGAATTGAAAGCCAGTCAAGACTGATAGATTTGACAGCTTACTTACTCAACAATCCCCAAGCCATTTCATCCACAAATGTGTGTATATGTGTGTATATATTAAGTTCCTAAGTTTTCTACCTGCATTGTTTCATAAAATCCCTCCAGAAATATCCTATATTCATTTTAATTTCAGTCAGAGTAAGTATAAAATCATTTCCCTTTATGACATTAATTTTTAACTTCAAACCTTCAGAGACGTAAGTGTGCTTTAGGAAAATCTCCTACTCTTTCTTTCCTCCAGCAAAATTTGGGCAGTGATCTGTTCCTGCCGGTGAAAAATTAGATATGTAAATGTGAAGAGGGCATTTGAAGGCAGGCAGCACCGAGGAATAGATGGGGCGGTCACATGGGTTTTTCTTCATTAAGACATTTTAAAGTTTAGTTCTCAGTGTGAAGATAATTTAAATTGAAAGAATTTTGTACCTTGCTACTGCAGTAAGTTCCCTGTACATGCATAAAGTTTTACAAATGAGGAGCTGTGTGACTAGCAGGAGAGCAAGGTGCTCAGCACTAAAGCAACAGGACACTCCTTAAATATCTCCCTTTGATGTCACAGCCTAAGAATTATGTTATGGATTAAAAATGAATAACCCCACAACTCTAAGAAAAATTAGAGCAAGTAAAATACAATTTAATGAATTCCCATGTGATAGGAAATCACAGTTCAAATCATTCGATATAAAAAAATACTTTCATCCCTTAACCTCAAATATGTTAAATCCAGCTCAAGTCATATGACTTTTAGTAAAACTTCTCAGACAATTCCAACTTACCCGCATAGATCTTTCTCTCCAAAGACTTTATCTGTACTTACTTATATCCATCATCGGCTTATAATCATACACCATCTTGTAGCAGTATCTGAACTCTTTCACCTGTACATAGCTTATTTTTCTATTGAGATTAAAAGTTCAATGAGTAAATCTTCTTTCGTATCTTTTGCTGTAATAAATGCTTTTTCGAAAAATAGAAATGATGTAAACTTCAAAATAAAATTCAACATTAAGATATATAAAGGTTTTTAACTCACAGGATTCAATATAGTAGTAGGCTGTATCATTTAATCTACAGTATAAAGAGCTATAGTGGTCACCTACTCTTAGTCACCAGTCATTGAAAAAGTCATGTTAGGTACATTCTGTTCAAATCCATGTTCTACCTGCCACTCTCCTCTTTTCAATTCTCTTGTGAGAGTTTGATGCCCTTTACTTAGAATAACTGTGAAGGTATATCTGGAAAATAATTGACAAGACCTGTGTTTCTAACAACTCATCAGCCTAGTCATCAATCTTGTTTCAGCCTAGAGGTGGCAAGCTATTAGCAGCTACCATTTTGGATCACTAATATGTTCCAAACACTATATGCACAGATAGTTAAATTCAGAAATAGATGCAGATACAGATGTTTTTATGTATATAGATAGATAAATAAATACTAAATATATATGCATATGTTTTAATGACCTTGAGAGTTTGGTATTATTGGTGTTATTTTGAAGATGTATAAATAACTTCTTCAAGGTCATAGAGTAACTCAAACAAGATTCAGACCCCAATTTGGCATCTCCCTCTAAAAACTTTATGGTCTGCATTCAGTTACCATGCATTACTAGCAAAGCTTTATATTTCAGATGCTAAAAAGATAAGTTAAAATTAGACTGAAATAAAAACTATTTGAGTTTAAGATTCTTTTCATTAATTTAATTACTATAAAATCTTATCATTAAAAGCAGTGTATGTGTATTTGTGTGTATAATTCAGTCAGAAGCATGTGAGAGCAAGTTGACAGAAGACAGTAAGCTCGTAAGAAATAGAAAAATGAACTAACCAAGAGTTGATCCTGTCTACAGGGAAAGAAAATAGAGAACAGGAAAATCTAAGGCACTGGCAACCAAGAAAACAATCTTATAATTTATTTTTTAGTTAAATTGTGTCATATTCTGCATTTACTTTCAACTAAGTGTGGCCAGTGGCTCCTGATTTCCTGCTAGTCCAGTTACAGGACAGGTGGGCAAGCTTCTCCTTTCTTCTGGTGGACAGGCTAGGTATGCTTATGGCAGGCAAGGTGGGGATGGGATAACATGGAAATGGCAAACAGTCCTTATATCTGTGTTAACTGCAGAGACAACTAAAAGCAGACAACCCTGCTTGCGGAATGCAAGAGTCAGGGAGAAAACAATTTTATCCCTAGTATCCTCTTACCCAAGATCCCTGGTCAAATTAAGAAATTAGGCTCCAGTTGATGAGATTGTTGGCATCACTGTTGTGCTTCTGAAAGTGCTCTTTTGTCACAGAGTCCATGAATTGTTCCAGATATTTAAGCCATGGAAAACTACTCCACTACCTGGTACCAAGCTGCAGCTGGGGCCTGGATGAATTTGAATCTCAGCACATGGGCCTTGTGCTGCTCAGTTTCCCCCCACATCTTTTTATTAACCACTCAAAAATATCAGCACGCATTTTAGGAAAGTGGTCCTTGGAACCTCAGTTGTCACTTTTTCTATTTTCTATTCGTAAACAAAATCGTAAGACAGTAAACATTATTATGTCAGAGAGCTAATGGATCCTCAAACTTTACTTTTAGAATTGTTTGGGGAGTTTTTCAAATCCTGAGAAACAGGTCACAACTCAAACAAACTATATTAGGACCCCTAGGGTAAATCTCCAATGTCTTTCAAAGTCCTGAAATAATTCCAATAAGCAACCAGATTTGAGGATTCAAATTTGATTGGACAGTATGTTGGTCAGGGTGATCTAGAGAAATATCTATCTCTATCTATATCTGTCAAAATATCTATCTATATCTGTATCTATCTATATCTGTCAATCCATCTATCTATTGCGATATAAGTGAGGATTTATTATGGGAGTGGGATCAAGGGATTAGCAGGCCTAGAAGATTCATGACATGTCATCTGCTTGCTGGGGAACTGTGGAAACTTGTAGTATAATTCAGTCTGAGTCTCCAGAAACCTGGAGTTCTGTTCTGCAGGAGAAGATCAATGTTTCTGCTCCAGAAGAGGAATACATATTTTCTTTCCTGTTCCTTCTTAAAAAATCCAGGCCCTAAGGCATCTTGGTGAGGGCAGAATTTCCTTAGTGTCTACCAATTCAAATGCTAATTTCTTCCAGAAAGACCCTCCCAGACACTCCCAGAAATGTTACCTTACCAGCTTTCTGAGTATCTCAGTCAAATTGACAATTCAAACTAGCCATCACAGATAGTATTAAGCACACAAATATGGTTTAGATGAGGAGAACATAGATCCAAGTTATGGACTTTTTAAGCGCATAAATGAATGACATTATAAGAAATGTTGAAAATATATCAGATGGTCCCAATAAGTTATAGCCCCAGAGAATTTGTATAAAAGGACTACAGTCTTTTTGCAATTATGACTGAAGCTAATGACATACATCCTTTGTTTATAGTAAATATGACTGCCAAATAGTAAGTTATCTTAATGCAATAGTGGCTTTCTGGGAAGCATCAAGGCAAACTTGATGTCTCAAATTCATCACCCTTCCCACTAGCAGGGCAATTTTGAGACTAAAATTGATGTTTGACACAATAGGGTGTTAACAGATGGTGCTGGGGCAACAGAAAACACTTGAGACATTCTGACAAGTATGCTTGTCCTCATCAGTTAGGTGTGGTTTTGTTCCATGTTTCTGCTGCAAAGCATGTATGTGGGGCCATACTGGGGCTATTATGTGTGCTACCAGTGGGCAGCCAATTTCGGGATAACATAATTGTGAACTGAACGACTCCTATCTCAAGACTTGATCTTTTTCTTCTCTTATTTCTGGAAGAATTTCTTTTATTTGTTCCATCATGCATCTCACTTATTCTTTCATCCTTAACACATCTTACAAGTTAATAGGCTAATCATCCCCCTGCAGCGCTGGCACACCAGGTTCTAGTCTCAGTTGGGGCGCTGGATTCTGCCCTGGTTGCTCCTCTTCCAGTCCAGCTCTCTGCTGTGGCCCGGGAGTGCAGTGGAGGATGGCCCAAGTGCTTGGGCCCTGCACACATGTGGGAGACCAGGAAGAAGCACCTGGCTCCTGGCTTTGGATTGGTGCAGTGCACCAGCCGCAACGTGCCAGCCATAGTTTTCACTTGGAGGGTGAACCAACGAAAAAAGGAAAACCTTTCTCTCTGTCTGTCTCTCTCTCTCACTGTCTAACTCTGCCTGTCAAAAAATAAATAAATAAAAAAAGCAGTTACCATCTTACTTTCTCTCACTAACATCTCTTTTGAATTTTTCCTGTGTGTCACACGCTACTTGCTTATTCATATCAATAGTCAACACCTGCTATGAGGTTTGGCTCTCTCATAGGCCACTAGGATCGTCTCTCTGTGCTTCACATTCTTAGAGGTTTCATCATTCCTGTTTATTTCTCTTTTATGATAGAATTGAATATTCTCAAATAATAAACCAAGCAACACATTCCAGACACTTTTTCCATCTTTGAAGGGCAAGATTTTATTATAAGGTAAAAGATACTTGTGATACTTTCATTATTCACTTTGGATAACTTTATACATTTTAAAGTAGAAATGTAACCACTCTATGCAAAACTTGTTTAAGGACAGTATGTTCAAGGGGAAAAAGCTGTTAGCAAGTCAAAGACATTCAAACTGAAGAAAGGTGATGAGCTAAACATTGAAGCATGGAAAACAAAACATCTTAAAAAAGGAATGTTCTATTTTGAGCAAAATTCCAGGCTGAGAAAAATTCCAGGCTAAGCAAAAACTGAAAGCTTTAGCAATTTGCATACTGGAAGCTGTAAATTGGAGGATAATTATCCACTGTCCGGACTATGGTATCTAGTGTCTCAAACCAGTCCATTGAATTGCACAATGAAGAAGCATTTGTGCCATAAAATACCATTTTATAATTTTTAAAGATGTATTAGAAATACAGAGTCAGAGAAATCTTCAAACTGGTTCACTTCCTAAGTGGCTACAATGGCCAGGGTTGGAACAGGCCAAAGCCAGGAGTGAGGAGTTTCATCCATGTCTCTCATGTGGATGCAGGGGCCCAAGTTCTTATGCCATCTTCCACTGATTTCCCAGGTGCATTAGCAGGAAGCTGCACCAGAAGTGGGGCATCTGGGAGAAGAACACCTGCCCATATGGTATTTCAATGTTGCAGGTATCGGCTTAAACTGCTATGTTACAACACCAGCCCCTAAGTATAATTTTAATAATAATTTGTTGAATATAGAGGTAAGCACAAACATGCTTTTCAAAATACAGCAGAGATAGTCACTTTCCTCATACGTTTCAGGAATTTTATTGTTTTATTAAAAAAATCAGTGGTATGGCTACAGTTCACTGTAATATATTATATTATAAACTGTGTAAAGTTGAAGAGAACTAGTTGACTCCAAGCACAAAGAAAAGATAAGGAAATGGAAAGACTAGCTGTCTGATGATTGGTTTATATTGTGTATATGTTTTCAAGTATTGTACTATGCCCCACAATGTGCAAGAATTACATGTACATCTCCTTTTGATAAATGAACATATAGGTCTTTTGTCCATTTTTAATCAGTTATTTGTTTCTTAGTATTGAGTTGTCTGAGTTCCTTTTATTGTTCAGATATTAAATCTTTGTTGAAAACAAGATTTATTTATTTTAAAGGCAGAGTGACAGAGAACCAGGGAGAGAGGGAAGTAGAGAGGAACAGAAACAGGGATGGAGGGACATGGATCTTCCATTCACTGGTTCACTCCTCAAATGGCTCCAAAAGCCTAGTCTGGGACAGGCCAAGCCAGGAACCAGGAACTCTGTCTTGCTCTCCCACAGAGTTGGGAGAGCCCAAATACTTGTTTCATATTCCACTGCCTTCCCATATGCATTAGCAAGAAGCTGGATTGGAAGTAAAGTAACCAGAACTCAAACTGGTCCTCCGATATGGGATGCAATTATCACAAATGGTGGCTTAACCCACTCCGACACAATGTTAGCCCAGGACATTAACTCTATCAGATATACAGTTTGAAAATATTTTCTTTTAGTCCATGGGGTGATTCATAGTCTTTTCACTATATTGATTGCTTCTTTAATTGGATATAATTCTATTTTTCAATTTTTTGTTTTGTTGCCTTTGTTATTTATCGTCATTGTCCTAAAAATCATTGCCCAGACCATTGCCATTGAGCTTTTCTATGTTTTCTTCTAATATTTTACAGTTCCTGGTGTTACATTTAGCACTTGCTTCATTCTGAGTTGATTTTTATAGATGCTGTGAAGTGATGATCATGTTTCACTCTTCTGTGTGAATGTATGTATGGGAGGGTTTTCCCAAAACCATTTCCTTGAAAGGGATTGTCCTTTTCCCATTGCATATTCTTGACACCTTTGTCAAAAATCAATTGACTATAGATTATTGGCTTTATTTCAAGGCTCTCTTCTGTGTTCCACCAGTCATATGGCTATTTTTACGGCAATACCAAGCTCTTTCGATTATTCAAGCTTTGCAGTAGATTTTTATATTGGATAGTATGATGCATTCAGCTTTGTTCATTTTTTTTTCTCAAGAATACTTTTACTATTCAGTATCTTTTATGTATCCACATAAATTTTAGGGCTTTTAAATATTTCTGTGAAATTTTTAATGTAAAGATCTAATATGTATTATACTGAATCTGAAGACTGCTTTGAGTAGTATAGACTTGGGTTTTCCAATCCATGAACTTAAGGTATGGTGTATTTTACTTGCATTATCTATTTCTCTCATCAATGTTTTATAGTATTCAGTAAACAGATCTTTTACCTCCTTGGTTACATTTTTTCCCCAAGTTTTTTGTAGTTCTTCTAAATGGGATTGTTTTATTGAGTTTTTTTTTTAGATAGATTATTATTCATGCTGCTTCTTTCCACATGTTGATTTTGTATCCCGAATTTCATGTAAAACAGATTTTTCGATGGAGACTTCAGGGTTTTCGATATATTAAATCATGTCTACAAACATGGACAGTTTAACAGTTTTCTTGCCAGCTATATGCTTTTATTTCTTTGCCTTTTCTAATCACTCCTGAAAGAACTTCCAGTTCTATGTTGAATAGAAATGGTAAGAGGTGAGTGTCCTGGTCTTGTTCCTGATCTTAGAAAAAAAAAATCTTTCAATTTTTCCACATTAAGTACTATGTTAGCTATGGGACTGTTGTATGTGGGCTTTATACTTATATTCATAATTTTTGAAAGTGTTGATCTTAAAATGATGTTGCATTTTGTTGAATCTCTTTTCTGCATCTACTAAGCAGATAGTATGGTTTATTGTCCTTCAGTCTGTTAATGTGGTGTGTATTGTATACAGATCTTCATTTGTTGAAAAATCCTTGTATCCCTGGAATAAATTCCACTTGATCATGAGCATTATTTTTATACTAAGAGTAGAAACTCTGTAATGCCTATGCCAGTCAGTTGCCAGCAGGAATCACAGATCACACACAAATATGAAAGAGAAAACTGATTAAAGGACCATTTCTGAGGTTAAGGGCAGTGTTTAAGAAAAGCATAGGAGTTAGCATCTTAGCCTACTCTAGGGAAAGCAGACCTGTTACTGTCTGAGGGCTTGAATAGGCTATTGGAGGGATTTCTAGAGCCAAAAATGGTACTTTGGTAAAGAAGGGGGCATCCCGGGGCTTGTTCTCTGCATTCCTGTGCTATTCCTTGAAGAGCATATTTCGTTCTCCTCTCTGTAAACACACACACACACACACACACACACAATATTCATACATATAGAAGTAGTTTTACTTGCTAAGATCTTTCCTACCCTTTCCTTCTTGAACTACTATTTCAAAACATAACCATTGGTGCAGGTATTTAATGCAGTGGTTAAGCCACTGCTTCGGACACCCACACCTGCATCAATCTAAGTGCCTGGAATCAAGTCCCAGCTCCACTTCCAGTACTGACTTCCTACTAATGCACATAGTGTGAGGTAGCGGGTGATGGCTCAACTGCTTGGGTAACTGCTAGCCATGGGGGAGAGCTGCTTTGACTTCCCAGCTCCTGGCTTTGTCCTGCCTAGCCTAGAACTGGCTACACTGGGGAGTGAAACAGCTTATGAGAGATCTCCTTCTGTCTGTCTCTCTTATCTCTGCCTCTCAAATAAAAAAATGTAATAACAAAAAGTTTCCATCAACACTAATTTGGAGAATTATGAAATACATAGAGATTGAGAGGATGACAGTTATTCTGCTTTTATAGAGAATATTGAATTTCATATCTTTGTTTAGAAAATGGAAGGGAAGGGGGAAGTCTTTTGGTACTATGACTAAGATGCTGCTTGGAATGCTCACATCCCATGTTGGAGTATCCACATTTAGCATCCAGCTCCACACCTGGTTATAGCTTCCTGTTAATGTGCACCCTGGAGAGTAGCAGGTGACAGCTCATAGAACTGGGTCACTACCACCCATGTGGGTGAATGAAATTGAGTTTCTACAATTCCCAGACATCTGTGGACTGAACCAGTGGAAGTGAGGTGCCCCCCCACCCTGCTGTGTCACAAATAAAATATAAATAAATATTTGATTTAAAGAAAATAGAAAAAAAAATAACTATTTCTTTGTAAGTTTCCCTTCACTAATCTGAAGGGTCTTGCAATATAGAAAACTGGTATCTAAAGAAAGTTTAAAAGTACTCACATTTATTTATGAAATCATCAGTGATAATACATATGATATTTCAGTTCATTCCTATAATATCTGGAGGGAGATACATGGACATTAATATTGTCTTATTTTAACGTAAAATGAGGATTCATGGGGTTAAGTGATTCCTTCAAGGTTCACAAGTAAATATCATAGCCAAGACCTGAACCTTTCTCTTCTGTCTCCAAATTGAGGGTGAAGTTCATTACATCACCACATTGTCTAATGAGCAATATTTTGTTTAAAGAAAAGAAAAAAGAAAAATGACTCTAATGTATGTTATTGATGGTACTTTTAGGAAAGAATATTTAAGAAATTATCTGTTAAAGAGTAAAATATATTGTTTGTTCTCAATAGAATTATTTTAAATTTTAAATTATTGAGTCTATGATTTGATAAAATTAAAAAATAAATATATAAGAGTATTCTAAAATATTTGTAGGAAAAGGTATTAACTGGTAATATGCATTTTCCATGAACTTTCTGAGGAGCTCTTGTTCAAATCCAATCTTTCCATTACCATTGGAGCCAGCAATTCTGATCCCTTTAAATGGCAAACTTCCTAGACAGTCACTTCTTTTTTTTTTTTCTTACCAAATACAATTTTAATTATTTTTTTAATTTTTATTTAGAATATAAATTTCCAAGGTACAACTTGTGGATTGCAATGGCTTCCCCACCCATACCTCCCCTCCCCCCCTTACCCTCCCCCCTTACCCACTCCCTTTCCCCTTTCATTCACATCCAGATTCATTTTCAATTCTCTTTGTATACAGGAGCTCAGTTTAGTATGTGTTAAGAAAAGATTTTAAACCATTTGCCCTCACATAGCATCACAGAGTGAAATATACTCTTTGAGCATTAAATCACATTGTACAGCACATTAAGAACAGAGATCCTACATGATATTATTTTTTTTTAAATTGATTGATTTCCCTGATTGGCGACGACTAACTGAACACCAAAGGGGAAACCTGTTGAAGTGAAATGAACTCTATGAGAAACTATGACTGGATCAAATCTTGTCTGGACGGTTGATATACAATGTAAATCTTTTCCCATTTTAGTATTTCTTGACGTTGTTTGTTATTGTGCTAGTACTATTGGTTGAACTCTTCAATTAACACACAATTGTTCCTAGGTGTTTAAATTTCAACTGAAAAGTAATCCCTGTTAATTTAGGAGAGAGGGAAAAAGAAAGGGAGGATATGTACAATTTGGGCAAACTCAATAGACAGTCACTTCTGGAACCAGTCATGCTTCCTAAACAGGCCTCTCTGTAGCCATGTCCACCCTTCATGCTACCAGCATGCTCTGTGTGATTAGGGATACTGCACTGGTTAGAATTTCCTGGTGTGAACATCATACTTAGTGAAATAAGCCAGTCCCGAAAGGACAAATACCGTATGTTCTCCCTGATCTGTGACACCTACTAGAGCACCAGAAGGTAGTCTACAAAAGTGAAATTGATGCTTTGAGACGCAATGACTTTGAACAGCCCTTGTCTGGACTGTGGAGGAGCAGTTTTGTTTGTTTGTTTATTTGTTTAGGTGGGAAGAATCACTATGTTCCTAAATTTATGAAATGCATGAAGTTTGTATTCCTTTAATAAAAGGTTTCTGGGGAAGAAAAGAATTTCCATGTGTGAAAAATCCTCTTTTATAATTGTCTCATCATTGTCCTGGCCCCTAATACAAATATAGATTCCACTTGGTAGTATATTGAGCCAAAGGAAGGGTCTTAACCTCTAAAGAAGTTCTTGGTCAGGTTTCTAAGTATTGCTATTCTAAGCAAAAGACTCACCCTAACCAAAGTGCAATGAAAATAAATCCGTTTCCCTCCCTCCCTCCCTTCCTTCCTTCCTTCCTTCCTTTCAACACTGGGAGAAAAAGAGAAAGTAATGATAGGTTTGAAGTGAAGGGGAGGAGTGGGCAGGTTTTTTTCCCCAGTTATAACTCAAGGGGTGAAAAAATGTATAGTTTCATTTTGTCTGTCCCAAATGATCTACTCTTCAAGTCAGTTCAGTAAATCTTCCTTAATCTCGGCTACCAAATGCTTTCCTTGCAGGTCTTAGTTACTCTAGTGCGCTCTATTACCAGGAGGCTGAATTCCGACGTAAGTAGCCATAGAAAGATTCCCTTTGGCCATCTGCACTAGGACGTGGAAGAGGCCAAGAGAACATCTCTCTTCCTCTGCCCTTTCAAACGGCTAGATTTAGATGAAATATTGAGAGTCATTAGTTAAGTGCAGCAAGAACGCAAGCATCATGGATTTACACATAATGTTACAATTTGCTCCTGTTGTTTTTTCCTTCCTGAAGCCAGAAGCAATATTCTAGTTTGCAAGAGGCTATTTTTTTCACTATTATTCTGCAAAGTTGGATCCCTTTCCTGCCCCATTATGCACTGTACGTTATCAGATCTTGGTTCCTTCTATATTAAAAGCATGAAAAGTATTTTTTCTTAAAAATCATGAAATTGTTAGGGAGTAGAGAAATATTTCATGAATTTTGCTATTATAGCATCTGTGCTATAATCCAAGCCAAATAAATAGTTAATTTTCCAAAAGTCGCTTGCCAAATCTTATCACCAGTTTCACTCTTGCAACAAATGAGTATACTACAAGGTAATTAAGTCTGTGTCTGTGGTGACCCAATAAAGTTCTTCCACTTGTGTGAAATTAGTTTAGCTAGAGGATGATCTACAGAGATAGAAGTTAGAATTTCATGTACCAGGGAAATACTGCATTAATCCTCCATTCTATATGAGTGAAGTATGGTAATTCTACTCGTCGAATTCATAAAGATTATGAGTAGTGATATTGTAGGATATGCATGTGCTAAGAACAAAATTAGCTCTTACACTGTTCTGCATGGACAGGTTATATTACCAAGATTAAAAGACAGATAACTATCACCCGGGGAAGGTATCAATGTGTGATTCAGTGTCACTGAGAACAGACAATGTGCATAGATACAAGTAATATAGTGTTTACTCACATCAAGAGGAGCAGATAAATGCGCAACTTTCAGCCCCTTCTATGTACTAGGCCCCCATGGCTAGTGGATCTACTCCACAGGGAACTCCATCTCATCTAGTTGTTAATAGCTCACCATGGTGAATTGGAAAGAGCCCAACCCTTCCCTCATGGGTCTGAAATACAGAAATCTTGGGATATGTATGATATGCACTTAAACATCATGAAATAGTACACGTGTTGTCGGAACCAGGGAAGGATATTCCCATGCAAGATGACAAGCCAAGCAAAGACTGTGAGGACTGTCTATCTTTTGGTAAGGGAGCGTTCCAGGCACAAATCCATTCTACAAGACTGCTCCCAGGATGCTACCTGCACCAACAAGTCGTCATTTGTTTCATAACAAAACTTTCAACGTGATGTTATGATTCTTTCCCACCACTTGACTCATGGTTGTCTAATCTGTCCTCAAAATTGCAGGCAGAATATTTCTACAACCCACCCCACTAATCTTCCTGAATTAACTTCCTTTTCTGTTTCTGTTCATGACATATCTAGAACTCATCATTCTTCCACCAATTCAGGTTCATGGTGAAGAGTCTCAACATTTATTCTGTTGTGGATTCAATATGGTGTGTGTTGCTATCTCCTTTTTTTTTAAGTTCTTTTTTTTTTTTTTTAAAGATTTATTTATTTGAAAAGCAGAGTTACAGAGAGGAGAAAGAGATCTTCCATCTGCTGGTTCACTACTCAAATGGCCTCCACGGCCGGAGCTGCACCAATCTGAAGGCAGGAGCCAGGAGCCTCTTCTGAATCTCCCACCTGCCAGTCCCACGTTGTTCTCTAAAGCAGACATTGAGTCTTCTGCACCATGACCCCACTGTTTTCTTTCCTCACTGAACTTCGCTGTTGAGCACTTTATGTAGATTAAGACATGCATTAGGGGCGGACTCTTTGGTGTAGCGGGTAAAGCTGCTTCCTGCAGTGCCAGCATCCCATATGGGCTCTGCTTCGAGTCCCAGCTGCTCCACTTCTGATCCAACTCTCTATAATGGCCTGGGAAAAAGCCTTTGGCCCCCTGCACCCACATGGGAGACCCAGAAGAAGCTTCTGGTTCCTGGCTTTGGATCGGCACAGCTGCAGCTGTTGCAGCCATCTGGGGAGTGAACCATTGGATGGAAGACTGCCCCCCCATCTCTGCCTCTCCATAAGTCTGCCTTTCAAATAAATAAATAAATCTTTATAAAAAAGACATACATTATATGTGTCCTTTCAAATAGCTTTCCCAAATGAGATCGCAATGATCATGTTGTCCAATGGGTATTTTTGTTGTGATATAACACTATTTCCTTCTAGACACATGTCACTGCATTGTGCTTTCTACATTATGTCTTAAACTGAAGTACCAGGTGTCATTAAAATGTAGAATTATGTAGCAGTACTTCTAAGTTAACTCATGAAAAAGTTGACATCATGACAAAAGAAACTTAAGATTTTTAAAATCTTCAGAACTCTTTCCTACGTTCCAGATGCTGATTGCTAAGGGAAAAAATGAATGCTTAAATCAGTTTAAATTTCCCATATTCTTTTAATTTTTTATTTTCATTTTGTTTGAAAGCCAGGGAGAGAAAGAAATTGGTCTTCCATCTCATCTTTATGGTGAACATAAAACTTTAATGCCCTTGGGCATCAAGCTATTAGGCAATTAGATAAAAACTCAGATGCCAAGGAAAGAGTTGGAGTTGGAAGAATAAATATGGGTATCATCAACATAGATATGGAATTTGCAATAGAATGCTGGATAATATCAGTCAACAGTAGATTTAGAACATGGAGATACAAGATCCTAGAATTGAATATAGAAATATCTTGATTTTCTTGGGGAGGGGGGAAGGATGCAGTAGAGGAGGCTGAGAAGAAGGAACCAATCTGATGAAGAACACCTGAAGGGTGTGTCCAAGAAGTCAAGGGAAGAAAGTAGTTCAAGGAGGAGCAGGATATCAACCACCAGATGCCCTGAATGAGCAAGTAACTTATCACCTTGACAAAGGCATTGTAGTAAATTTGTGGAGATGAAAGTCTGACTGCACAGGATTAAAGAGAGAGTGGGGAGAACTTATATTTAAAGGTATTTATCTCTATGCCCTCCCAAAACACCATTAAAATGTACATAATGAAACTTTTTTAAAAGACATAAAATACAAGGACAAAGAGTGTAGCAAAGTAGGCAACAGCAAAATACCAATGTCAACAAAATTTTATATCTGGAAAAATGGAGTAGAGAAAAATGATTCAATAGGCCAGAGAAGCTGAAGCTTAACTCTAGGATACCGGAAAAATGAAAATCTATTTACTCTTAAACTGCAAGAGATCTCAGATATTGGAAAATACATTTCCTTAGAAAATAAGAGTATGAGAGGAGTTAAAACAAGAGGGTTGATTGTAAGCCCTGTTAAATTGTTATGAGATACCAGACTTGACTTTACTACCAACTATGTGCAGGCACGCAAGTGTGTGACAGCTCAGAACCAGGAGCTTGCTCTCTGCATAGGTTCAAGAGAATATTGGATGGCAGTGTACGTGGAGATGGCAGACACAGGCGAGGGAGAGTGTGCAGTGCCTTTACTGAAAACAGATATTTTAGAAAAATTTAAAGAATAAATACATAATCTACCTCCTTGACTCTTATTCTGTCTTACCTTCTGCCAGGTTTATACCAGTGCCTGCCCACTATGACATCTAAAAAAATTCACTGTCAGTGTTGAGGGTTGTAATCTATCTCAATATCTGATTTCCTCTCCTGCATCTTTGTTAACCTCATCACTGACACCATCTAATTTTTCTGCAACCAATAATGAATTACCTCTCAGACTACTTTCTTTATTTGGGAAAACTCTTCTTCAAGTTCACTCAGAGGATTCTGTCCTGTACACAAAAGAGAAAGGAAAAATAAATTACTTCAAATGAAATCTCCCCATTCCTACTTTGTTCACATCTTAAATGGAGTATTGCATCATTTCAAACCCAAGAGACCATTAACAGGAAAAAACATTTGTAATTAATCATTGCTTTCTGAAAAAAAAAATCCAATACATCTTACGTTTGTCTCCTTATTTGAGATAAAAGTGAATAAAATGATATAGATATTATTATATTTTAGCTAAGTAAGTATTTCTGGTGTGAAAACATATGGTCCACTCTAAGGAGTGTAAGATCTAGTGTTCCAACATATGCATCTAGGTGTCTAATGACAGAAATTAAAAAAAAAAAAATCTCAGTTTTCCAAATCATTGCTTAGATTCAGGAAGGCAGAAACCCAGCTGCTTTCCCACATTTTCTAAACATCATTATTAAATTCACATACTAACTGTCCTCTTAAATAAACACCTTCAGAATTAATTAAACCAAGCTTATGTCCCCTTTCTGAAAATTTCAGATGGAGATCTAAAAACAAAGCAAACCAGATACCTAATCTCCAGGCCAATACAGGCATCAATAAAATCAGTCAATGTTCTCTGTTCATCAGATACCTTGTATTTGATGTTGTGTTGTCATAAATAATGATTTTAGTGAGCTAGGTCTGTCTGATGGGATCTAGGATTAAGTCAGAAGATAAGCTTCTCTGCTCCATAGAGTAATCTTTCTGGTCATTTTGATGTATTCCTACAACTTTAGTGAGCCTCGTTCTCAGTCACTGTAAAATGGAATCTTGCCTCTGAGATCTCTCAAAATGGTCATAAAAATCAGAGGTGACAGTGTCAAAAAAATGTGTTCCTTATTTTTTTGTTCAGCATCTAATTCATCTGTCACTGTTCTTATCTGCTCTTTTTACACAAAACTTGCCTACTAATTTTTTTACAAAAATGTTTCATCTTTTTATTTAAAAGGCAGAAAAAGAAAAGAGAGCAAGACACTTAAAAAGGAAGAGAGAGTTCTCTCTGCTAGCTGTCTTTCCCAAATATCCACAAAAACCAGGTCAGGGCTAAGCTGAAGCCGAGTGCCCAGAGCTCAATGCAAGCATCCTACGTGGATGGCCAGTACCCAAGTACTTGAATCATTACTTACTGACACCCAGAGTATGTATTAGCAGGAAGCTGTATCAGAAGCCAGAGTAGCCAGGACTCAAAAAAGATACTCAGATATTTTAAGTGGTGACTTAACTGCTGTATCACACACCCATCTCTCCATTATTATTTCTAAGAATACATATTCATTAATTCACTCAGATAGATATGTTTTGAGTACATTGAATCACATCATCTAACATAATTTTTCAGTTGAGAATATGTTCACTCAATAAATTTAAATGACAAATCAATATTCTGGGGATACAACACTATTTTTAAAGTAAATTTTGTGAATTATAAATACTCTCTTAGGGACTTTCCTAAAATGTTAAAACAGGATGTCCCTGTTCATACAGTTTTCAATACTTTCAGAAAATTAGTATCTACATTTGTTACCTCCAAGTTCCAAAAGCATATCACAATGTTCCTCATCTTCATCTGCATCTCCAAAAACTAAATACATAATGACAGGGGGCGGGAGAAATGCTTTCAACATGGAGGTAGAGAAAAGGAAATCCTATTCCTAATGCTTATTTGCAGAAACAATGTGTTTTAACCAGGGCACTTATTTCCATGTTCCAAAGACATTTAGGAGCCAGACAGACACTTTATCTGCATGATATTTGACTAACTGCCTCGTTAGAAGACTATAAAGCTGCATTTAAGTCTGACATCCTCTTGGCTAAAGTGTTGAGTTTATCAAATAAACAAAAAGAAATCAATTACATTTCCACAGATATCACTGAGTGCTTCTGGATGAGGATGGAGGCATCAGACTTGGATTTTCTCCTTTCTTCACAGAAATTATAAGACAATATCAACGGGAAGCAAAGCGCTACTATTTTTCCATATAATTCTTGGAAACAAACTAGAACGCATTTTCATTTTCTGCTTTCATTTCATTCACTGGCATTTTTGCACATAAATTTACTGTGAGAACATGGCCCTACGTTAGCCTACATAACTTGTCACTATGGAATCTGGCCTTTTCATTTACTTTTTTTTTTTTTTAATTTTTTGTTCACTTGATTGCCTTCTTAGAATTATTCCAGTTGTGCTGAATCAGCCCCTTTAAGTATTTCATCTGAAATGGATGGACATCGAGACCAAATTTAGAAGCGTAAGGTCAATTTTCAGTTTATACACTGATTAAACTCTGGGGTAATGTGGTTAGGTCATTCCATCTAAATTTACCTTACAAGATGTGTTTGAACTAGACAAGCAGTTAGTCTGCAAGCCAAACTTTGATGACATGGCCATTAGTGATGCATGATCTTTTTTTTTTTGTTGTTATAAGAATGAAATGCTTCAAGAAATTCAAACTGTGAAATTATCAGCCGCCTTGAGGAGCTGTGTCTATAATTGATTTTAATTAAATTTTACAGTCAATCTATGGAATATAAAATGCATATGGGTACAAATTGTTGCTAGGCAGGTTGGACGATCACAGGATGTGTTTTGTCATTTTAAGTTTTAATTTCCTCTCACCAATTGCTCATATGTTTGGAATGCCATATAATTATTTTTAATTTCAACTTGTACATTCTTTTTTATTTGTTTCGTTTCCTTAAAAGATTCCTAATTTGTTTCTCATGGGATTGAACCTAGGAAATATGAATACACTTAATTCTGATGGCCTGCCACTTTATCCTTGTTTATCTATGTTAGGTCATTGCAAAATGAGGAAAATGAATGCAAGTTTAATGTAAATTTATTGCTTGTTTATGATAAACATCTCATGCAGAAGTTTAAAACATATTTGGTATCTCAAAGTAAATTAACACATAACAAATTTTCATTTTAAGAATTTCTTCTCTATACCTTTTGATTGATATCAAGAATGACTGTAAGCCAACTTTTAACACCAAATTTATGCTACTTCAGAATTATGATACTGGATTTATTTAGTTCTGTGTAGTATTAAGCAGAACTACTCTTACCATCTAAAGGATTTTCCTGGATTGATCTTTAGTAGGAACTAAATAACATTTTCTTCATAATTTGCTTGACAAACATTAAGCATTGAGTTAGACTCAGAGATTTAATGTTCGACGTAATGGACACATTGCTTAACCTTATTGCTTACAATACAGTGAGAGATGTAGACTTACAGGCTAGAGATTATAATATTGTGCACTGAGTGCAATTATAAAATCAATATACATCAGAACTGTGTCTAAGGGATAGGAATGGCTTCTGGGAGAAAAGATGTCTGTGCTAAAATATGAAGATAAGGAAGGAATTAGCTAGAGAAAGTCAACGTCATAGAGAGATGCAAAAAGTTGGATTGAAAATGGAAAAACAGGAGGGGAAATATGGAAAGAAGAACCTGACAAAGACCTTGATTGGAGACTATGTGAGGTGTTTGAGAAGCTGAACATAAAAAAGCATAGACATGGAACAGGATATAAGAAAGGATGGGTCACATGGAACTTAACATAAGAAAGAATGAGTCCACAGAGATTGGCAAGGCATGGAAGATGAAGGAGCTGATCATGAAGCCATGTTAATAAGTTTAGAATCTAATCTGTTGGCAAAAAAGAACTATTGATGGTTGGTTCGGGTTGTGGGAACTTGTTAAACAGGGTGATGAAATAAGGATTACTCTAGCTTTTTGTAGACAGTAAATTGGAGGACAGAACACTGCAAGCAAGGAAACAAAACAGGAAGAAATAGCAGTCATCTATGTAAGAGCGTTTAAATAATGTAGAAGTTTTATGGATTAGGAGAAGATGGCTAAATTGAGAAATACTTAAGAACATTTATCATCAGAACTTGTTGACTCACTGGATACAGGATAGAGAAAGAGTAATGTTGAGAGTTCTAGCTTGGAGAATTGAAATGGAAAGGCAAATTCATACAATAAAAGGATCAAATATTGCTTGTTATTACTATTAGTAACATTGCTTGTATTATTTAAATTGTTTAATTTGTTTTTATTTGAAAGCCTGGAAGACATAAACTTCCATTCACTGGTTTAGTCACCAATTTTCCAAAACAGCTGGGGTTGGACCAAGCTGAAATTAGAAATCTGTAACTCAGTCAGGTTCTCTTACTAGGTGGCAGAGATCCAAGACCTTGATCATCAACCTTTGCCTCCCAGGTTACACATTAGCAGAAATACGGGATTGGGACTAGAGCCAGGACTCAAACCGAGGAATTCAGTGTCTCAGCAGTGTCTTAACCGCTGCACCAAAATGCCAACCCCTGGATTTTAGTATTTTTTATATCATTTTTTTATTTTTAAATTTTTTCCAAAGAAATCTTTTATTTAAGGAATACAAACTTCATGCATTTCATAAATACAACTTTAGGAACATAGTGATTGTTCCTACCATACCCGCCCTCCTACCCATACTCTCACCCCTCCTCCTCCTCCCTCTCCTATTCCCAGTTTCTTATGTTTTTTACTAAGATCTATTTTCAATTAACTTTATACAAAGAAGATTAACTCTATACTAAGTAAAGAGTTCAACAAATTCTATGCAAAAAAAAAAAAAAATCTGTTCCTCAACAGTCAAGACAAGGGCTGTTCAAAGTCATTGCATCTACGTTTATTTTACTTCTTTTTTCTTTTTTTAAGCATTATTTTTCCCCAAGAAACTTAATTAACTTTAAAGAAGAACACAAGAATGGTACCTCTTTTGTGAGTACTTAGACATAACTATAACTTATGAGACATAAAAATAATTTCCTCTTAATACACTAAAATGAAGTAAATCTGTGGTAACAAGTTTTATTATTAACTCTGATAATACAACCCTTTGAGGACAGAGGTCCTGCATGGGAAATTAGTGCACAGTGACTCCTGTTATTAATTTAACAGTCTTATGTATGATGTCAATGGTCACTGGAGGCTCTTGACATGAGCTGCCTAGGCTATAGCTTTTAGAATTCTTTCACTATTTAGAGAAGGCCATAAGCACACTGGAAGTTCTTTCCTCCCTTGAAAGAAAAGTACATCATTCTATTATGACCATTTCTTTCCACTGAGATCTCACCTACAGAGATCCTTCATGTAGGAAACTTTTAGCCACAGTATCTTGGCTTTCCATGCCTGAAATGCTCTCATGGGCTTTTCAATCAGACCAGAATGCTTAAGGGCTGATTCTGAGGTCAGAATGCTACTTAAAGAGATTTTCATTCTATGAGTCTGCTTTATGGACTGCTTCCCATGTTGGAGTATTTGCTCCTTCTAACCTCTATTATTATTACAAAACACTTAATCCTATTATCAATTTTTTAAAATTTATTTGACAGGTAGAGTTATAGACAGTGAGAGAGAAAGACAGAAAGGTCTTCCTTCCATTGGTTCACTCCCCAAATGGCCGCTACGGCCAGTGCTGCACCGATCTGAAGCCAGGAACCAGGTGCTTCTTCTTGGTCTCCCATGCAGGTGCAGGGGCCCAAGTACTTGGGCCATCCTCCACTGCCTTCTTGGGCCACAGCAGAGAGCTGGACTGGAAGAAGAGCAACCAGGACTAAAACCCGCTCCCATATGGGATGCTGGTGCTTCAGGCAGAGACTTAACCAAGTGAGCCACGGCGCCAGCCCCTATATAATCACTTTAACAATTAATCCTATCTATATGATCACTTTAGTTTTTTAACAATATTTTCTTGAATTCGCTATTCTCTCACTGATAATGTTTTAGATCCATACATTTTCCAATTATCTATGTAATCACCTACAGAAAGATGTGCTATTATTTGAACAATACAACCTTAGAATGTAGTTCACATATACTTTAGGGAAGCACTGATATAGTTGAATATATTCCATCACTTTGTATGTGCTTTCAGCTTATTTTGAATTAATTTTTAGTTTTAGTTTTATTTTGTTCATGTTGTTATTTACTTTCTTACCAGATGAGCAATTTGCTTTAAATGATTTCTTAACTGTTTTTAGTTACTTGTAGTGACCTTTTAAAAAAAAAAGATTTATTTATTTGAAAGTTAAAGTTATACAGAAAGGGGCTAGCACTGTGGCATAGCGGGTAAAGCTGCCTACAGTGCTGGCATTCCATATGGGCACCAGTTTGAGACCTGTCTGCTCCACTTCTGATCCAGCTCTCTGCTATGGGCTGGGAAAGCAGTAGAGGATGGCCCAAGTCCTTGGGCCCCTGCACCTGCATGGGAAGACCCGAGGGAAGCTCCAGGTTCCTGGCTTTTGATCAGCCCAGCTCTGGCCGTTGCTGCCAATTGGGGAGTGAACCAGTGGATGGAACACCTCTCTCTCTCTCTTTCTCTCTGCCTCTCCGCCTCTACTTGTAACTCTGACTTTCAAATAAATAAATCTTTAAAAACATTGTAGAGAAAGCGAGAGAGACAGTGGGGGGGGGGGGGGAAGGAGGGAGAGATTGTCTATCTGCTAGTTTACTCCACAGTTGGCTACAATGGATATGGTTGGGTGAAGCCAAAGCCGGGAGCCAGAGGCTTCTTCCAGGTCCCCTATATGGGTGCAGGGACTCAAGCACTTGGGCCATGATCTGCTGCTTTTCCCAAGCTGTTAGCAGGGAGCTGGATTGGAAATGAAGAAGCCAGGACACAAACTGGCACCTCTATGGGATGCCATTGTTGCAGGTAGCAGTTATCCCCACTACCCTGCTGATGACTTTTAAAAGAGATGAGAGGGTAGTTAACACCCCTCTGACAAGGAAATATTCCCACATTCATTTAACTTTGGTCTTTTGCTGTTTATTAGCTCATTCTCTATCTATATACATACTCACCTTTATGAGTGAAAATAGCCTTCCCAGGGCCCTGAACTCACCCACAAGCAACTCTCATCAACCCTATTACCAAATGTCATGAAATAGTTATCTGTACTTGTTTCTACTTACCATTGTCACTGAAATCTTTTCCGAGTATGACTTCTAACCTAGCCACTCCACTTAAATATTAAATACCTTTTCCAGAAATCAGCAAATCAGTTGTAATTTCAGACTCAATAACATTTTTAACCTCTGTCTTCTTTTAGCCCAAAGCATTTTGAAAATTTTACAATGTCTTGAATTTAATTTATCTCCTCACTTCATTGTTAACACTTATTTCATTGTAAAACAATTATTTACACTTTCTAAAAGCAAACTTTTGAAGGGCATTAAGCAAATTTTGCTGATTTGTATATCTTCCCAAGATATCATGCAGTTTTAAAACATGAATTGTGTGTGTGTTTTAGATATATAGCTACTAGAAAATGTCAACATAGTTTTAGATGGATGCCTTAATATGTTGTAGCTTAGTGTACTAGATTGTATTATTATGCAGACAAAAGGTTGATTTAGCTTATTTCAGAAGATAAACATGAAGGAAAAACATCTAGAAACTAGTGGGTCAGGGTGAAAGGGGCTACAGCAGTAAATTTTGTTCTGTGACATTTTCTATACCTTCAAGTTTTATTTTTTTAAATAAGTTTTAATATATTGCTTTTATAATATTGTTATATTTAGCCCTATGTCACAGATCATTTTGTTTTATTAAAGATAGATTTATTTATGTATTTATTTATTTATCTGAAATGCAGAGTTACAGAGAGAGGGCAAGACAGAAAAAGAGAGAGATCATTCATCCACTTGTTCACTCCATAAATGGCCACAACTGTAGGGGTGGGTGAGGTTGAAGCCTGGAGCCAGGGACTCTAACTGAGTCTCCCACGTTGGTGGCAGTACCTGAAGAAGTTGGACCATCTTCTGCTGCTTTCCCAGGTGCACTAGCTAGAAACTAGATCAGAAGGATAGCAGCTAGCACTGGAACCTGTGCTCATATGGGTGCTGGCATTGCTGGCGGTGACCTTAACCCACCGCACAACATTCACTTCATAGATTATTTCTGTACAAATATCACTTCCATTTAATGCTGGCAGGAATTTTAATATATGTGTATATATCCTTCAGGGCACAATACCTAGAAGATAGTCATTAGCTTTTATTTATCTTACTTATTATAATTACCTAAATGATTACTTTAAAACTTGGTTTATTTAGTCAACTAGCTGTTCAAATTCCTTTATGATCTATAAAGTCATAAGACAGTTTATTTTATTTAGATGCTTATTTCATCCACACCAGTGTAATCTCTTTCTTCTAGGGATTACATACTGTATTGCACACTTTATTGTCCAATAAAGAGAGCTAGTCTGGGATACTTTCTGGAGGCAGATTACACTTTCGGAACATAGTCTTCCAGCAACCATTCAAACAAGAAAATTGGATTAGTGACCCAATTCAACACGTCAAAACAAATTCTTAAGAAAAGAGCTGTGTTTGGAACACACCCAGACTTGGGTACTCACTAAAAGAACAGACAACATTCAGAAACTATTAGAGTCATAGTTTTGTTTTTTTGTTTTGCTTTGTTTTGTTTTCAACAAGATGAAACAAAGCAATATCAGTAGAGGAAAAAGGTCCACATAGCATAGTCTGGAGGAAAGCGACTGCAGATTTCCAGGAGTTGTCTCCCTGTAGAACCACACAGGGTCTACTTAACTCCTCTCACTAGTTACGGCAACATGTGCAAAGTATTGTCTATTAAGGGAACTCATCTGAGCCTGTGTACCTAGTACTCAACAAGGCTGCTGACACTACAAAGAAAGACAGCTGTTTACCATAAATCCCATTGTTTGTGTAAACTATCTAGATGGGCTGGTATAGTGGGGTTCAAGGTCTCAATTTCAACAACTCTATTCGCAAGAAATACCCAAGAACTAGTCGTGAAAACAGGGTGTTCTTATCTGTGAGGAAATCCTGGCTGCTGGGCTAGGTCTTTCTAGCATTTCAGTTTTTCCTTATTCTGAAACCAATGGGCATCCCTGTCTTCCTGACAGCATTCTGCTCCTCCCCTGCCCCGGAGCCCCTTCCCTTCCAAGCAAACTGAAGCCGTGCACTGGGAGGGTTAATTTCCTATTCACTCTTTTGCTTTTGTGCTGATTTTGCTACACTTAGTGAAGAATTTATGAAAATAATGTTTCATTTTAATCAAGAAAATTGCTTTTTAATGAACATTCACAGAACGTGTTAAAAGTTCAGCCTTTCTAAGGAATTTCACTTCAGTGTTGTTGGTTAGTAGGTACTTAACAATGGAGAAGATCCATTACTGCTTACATTTTATACTTATGTCTTGATATTCACATATAGATTTTTCCACACAAAACAAATGTCTGTTTTCAATATTTGGGAGTTTTTTTTTATTTTCCATCTAAAAAGTGTAGCACTAAGTGCATTGCTGAGTCTTGCTGACTCTTCATTAGGAATTTGAATGCAATTTGGGCATAAAGTATTATTGTACTTCAAGCAGTCACTGTATGTTGATAAGAGGCCTTGTCCCATTACATCTCCCAGACAGAGCACTTAATTATTGAACACACATGCTATGCAGCTATGAATAGAGTATTGTTAAAAAGCCCATAATGGTATATTGATCAAAAGCCAATTAAAACTTTGTGATTGAAATGTATGATTAAGAAACAATTAAATTAACAGTTTAAAAAAAGAAAAAAAATCAAAACAAAGAATTGTTTGCTCTTTTCTATACTCTAAAAGAAGTGTCCTTGTAATCAGTAATCCGACAATATTACCAGATTTATAAATTTTAAAAAAGTGGTTTGACTGATAAAAAGTGTGTTCATCTCCAGCAAATGCTTTGCTTGTCACTGTAGCTTATTTAAAATCCCATTGTTCTGGCCTTTGTACTGGATTTTATTGTCTTCTTCCCCTAAAATAAATTATGTATGATGTTTTAGGAGACTTTGAAGTTCAATCAGTTTTGGCAAAGGAGTAGTACTTTGCAAATAGTTAAATTAGAGTTTTGTCTGTAATTTATCCCTTTGAAACATTTCTGCATCAGAGAGAGCCGAAAAATAAATGAGCAGTTGTATTCACTAGTCTTACAAAATATATTGTTAGAACACCAAAGGGGAAAAGAAATTGCATGGATTTCTTTTAAAGGAGCGTGGAAAGAATGAAAAATGAAATAGAATATTAGATTTTTAATCAGTAATAAAAGAGCTAGAAAATCAAGTGAAGGCAGTGTAATATTATTTTATATTAGAATAAATAAATGTGCAGTAATTAAGGGAAACAGGTTTTTAAATTCTAACAGATTACAACTTTAATGTATTTTTTTATATATTTGGTAAAAAACAATGAATTCCGTCTTTGAGCAATTAGTTCTGAGATTGAACCTCAGACCAAACCATTACATTTATGGAGACTTATATGCTGAGTATGGTGCTTTCTCCTGCAAAAGACTCATGTCTACGAATTGCCTTCAATATTTTTCACAGAGCATGACAATTCTCATTGACTATTGTAGTCTGGAAGCCATATCCTAGATATTTAACAGTGATTTTTCTGTCTGTTTAATGAAGGGTTACATCACAAGTTTTCCCAGTTTGTGTTTTCACCCTTTGTTTTATTTAAAATGTTTTGTTTTGTTTTTTCTTGTCATAGGAATAGCATGACTATCATATTGACCATATAAAAGTAATAGGTCTAGGCCGGCACCGCGGCTCACTAGGCTAATCCTCCGCGGGCAGCGGCACCAAGGGTTCTAGTCCCGGTCTGGGCACTAGATTCTGTCCTGGTGCTCCTCTTCCAGTCCAGCTTTCTGATGTGACCTGGGAAGGCAGTGGAGGATGGCCCTGCACCCACATGGGAAACCAGGAAGAAGCACCTGGCTCCTGGCTTCAGATTGGCACAGCGCCGGCTATAGTGGCCATTTGAGGGGGTGAACCAACGAAAGGAAGACCTTTCTCTCTGTCTCTCTCTCTCACTGTCTAACTCTGCCTGTCCAAAAAAAAAATATATATATATATAGGTCTAACAGTGAATTTCTTTTCAAACATGTCACAAACTATTAGCTTGAAATCCAAAGTAATGATTTTGGGAAAGGTTCATGCAAAACTACTTATCATTTAAAAACAAATTGCTGTTATATTTTTTGAAATTTCTATGAATTATTAAGAAAATGTTTTGATTAATCTCAGTAGTTGACAAATGTTTGCATTTTGTAGGCAGATTTGTTTTTCTGAAACTTCCAAACATTATCATGGCCATATGCGACTATGTGGAAAAGTCATCTGGATGATAGCAATTTGAGTGAGACCATAAAATGATAATATTAGGGGAAAAAAAAGGAACTGGGGATTTCTGCTTTTCTTTTAAAAACATTATCATGAAAAATGCAAAATTCACTATCTGATATTGCTCTTGCCCAAGACTAATAAAACTATCTGTAGTGATGCCTCTGGAGTAGAACAACATATTCAGACTCATACCCACTTGTTGTACCTACCATTCCATTTACAAAGGCTTACTTATACTAGCTCGCATTACAGAAATAATGGTTTTATTTCAGAATAAGACTTTTGTTTAAAATGTTGCTCAAATTCTAATTTTCCTAAGAGAGGGTAAGGAAACAAAAACGAAAATTAGGAATATATAAATGGAGAGAAGATATTTTCTACTTCCTTTCTATTATAAGATATGGTTAATAAGGCAAGGAAAGATTCTTATTTTTGTTCAACTAATGTAGCGCCTAATGTTCAATTAATGTAGTTATGCACAGTTTTTTAACTTTATTTTTTATTTAGATATTTATTTATATAAGATGAACAAATTTCATATATACATGTTTAAGAACTTATGATATTTCCCTGCCACCCACACTCCCACCCTCCCTCTTCCTTCCTTCCTTCCTTCCTTATTTTGTCTTTTCATTTTTTTTATAAATATATTTATTTATTTGAAAGTAAGAGTTACAGAGAGAGAAGGAGAGGCAGAGAGAGAGAGAGAGAGAGAGAGAGAGGTCTTCCATCTGCTGGTTTGCACCCCAGTTGGCTGCAATAGCCGGAGCTGTGCTGATTTGAAGCCAGGAGATTCTTCAGGGTCTCTCACGTAGGTGCAGGGGCCCAAGGAATTAAGCTATCTTCTACTGCTTTCCCAAGCCATAGCAGAGAGCTAGATCAGAAGTGGAGAAGCCGGGACTTGAACTGGTACCCATATGGAATGGCAGAACTGTTTGTGGTGGCTTTACCTACTATGCCACACTGCCAGCCCCTGTCTTTTAATTTTTACAATGACATACTTTCAATTGTTAACTTTTATTTCTAATGACAAGTTCAACCTTCCACCAAATAAAGAATTTAACAAGTAGTAAGTTGAAAAACCACTGTTCCTCAAGAGTATAGACAAGGGCTGTAAACAATCATCAAATTTCAAAATGTGAATTTTTAATTGACATATATAGATAACATTTATAGTTAAGTAAGTTTGATTTGAAACATTGGAGAAAATAATCCAATGATTTTCCATAAAAATTCTCATTTTTGCAATTTAAGGTAAGCTTCCCAAAGAGCATTAGATAATTTATAATTGTAGTAACTTAGATTTTTATAATACTGATACAAAAGTGTGATTATATTATGGTGATGAAAGCAAACACAGCTAAATTTTAAGTTCCATAAAGTATTAAGTTTATTTTGTCTGCAATTTATTATCTTTCTGTCTCCATTCTCTCCTATATTGACTAGATTATAAACTCCATGAGAATAAGGACCGTTGTTTAAATTGACCATTGTGTTCCAAGTGCTGAAAAAAACTAACGGACAAATAGGACAGAAATAGATTATCACTGATACAGAATGCTTAATTCACCTTTCAAGCCTTCAGGTTCCTTATCTGAGAAAATGATGCCAGTAATTCCTACATTGTAGAGTTGTGAAATTTAAGGTAGATAATGCTTCTAAAGTCTTTAGAACGACACACATAGTAAGTGTCCAATAAATATGATTGTCAGTGTTACAGATTAAAAATATATATCATGTAAGTATAAAATAAATACACATCTAAAATTTATTTACCTCATTATCAGGGAACTAGAAAGATGTTGACACTGGCTTCAAGGGCGTTTGAAGAACTGAAAATTTATTGACATTTTAAAAGTGGAGACTGGCTTATTTCACATGGGAATGTGGCCTTCTTTCTTTTTCTGTGTTTAGTATTAGGATTAGTGGTGAATTAAACCTGTGATGATAGAATAGATTAAAATTATATCTTTGTAAAAATTAATTTAAAGAGTGAGAGAGGGTAGGAGGGAGGGAGTATGGTTGTCTTCTTAGAACTGTACCTATAAAAAAATATTTTAAATAAACAACCAAAAATTAAGACTGGAGTGAGTGTTCGGCTCTGTGGTTTAGGTACTTGCATCCTACATCAGAATACCTTGGTTGAAGTCCCAGCTCCACTCCAAATTTCAGTGCCTTTGGTGGCAGTGTATGACTGCTCAAATAGGCGGTTTCCTGACACTCATTAGGAGACCTGGCCCAGCAGTGTTAGGCATTTATAGAATAATCTAGAAGATGGGAGTCTCCTTCTTTCTGTCTCCCCTCCTCTTACCTCTCTACCTCTGAAATAAATTAATTGAGTAAAAATTATGGTTAATAAAAGTAAAACTATCAAAAATAGTTGATATACAACTGGCTAGTATCTCACAAAGTTGTCTTTTCTATCAGACAAGTTAAAATATAATTTGATGATATCTGGTGCATAACCAAATAGCAAACAACAAAATCTAACCCAGGTATATTCCTGTGAAGAATTAAATAACTCTTGGTTAGGTTTCTTAGAAAGTATTCAAATGACTGTCAAAAAAGATGTGCTGTAATTACTTTAGTGTTCATTTTACTTGATGTTATTATTAAAAGTTATTATTTTTAGGGGACAGTTTATCACATCTGTAGTATATTGTGTTAGTTTCACAAACAGTTTCTACTTTGCCATGAGTTAGAAGAAGGTTGTAGACAAACAGTGCCAGTGAGATTTATTTATTTATTTATTTATTTATTGCATTAGCAAGCTGGCGAGAAGTATATAGATCTATTTGTTACCACTGCTGAATTTTTTTTTTCCTGTTGCTTCATGATAATTATGACTGGAGCTATGGCTGGCAAACAAGGTATTCTGAAAAAGCAATGGATAGATATAGAGATATTCATAAACTCAATAGTCACAATATAATATGATTAAGAGTCACTATATAAACATCATGCTAGTATGTAAAAAAGTCAGTTTTTTGATAAAAGGCCACTGAAATGTTTCTGCAAACCTTTTTCACTACATTTATAGAAATTAGTGATCTGTTTCTAAAATTTTTGTTTTTAATATTATACAATGTTTTAATCAGGTTCTTTATAGAAATAAAATAGATAGGGTAGATGTATAGGTATATAAAGGGCCACTTATCAGAGGAGTTGCCTCACATTATCATGACGCCTAAGAGGTCCCGTGGCTGGTCTTCTATAGGTTGGAGATCCCACGATGCTGGAAACATGGCCCAATCCAAGTCTGAAGGCATTAGAATCAGATATGCAAAGAGGGTAACTCTCAGTTGGAGGCCAAAAGCATAAGTAACTGCAAAGGCGCCACTGGTGTTAGTCCTGGAGTCCAAAGACCAGCAAGGCTGAAGTCCTGATGTACAAAGGCAGGAGACAAGTTTGACCCAGCTCTTAGAAATGCCATTTTTCATTCTGTGTTAATTTTGTAAAGGTTTGATTTATTTATTTGAAAGGTAGAGTTACAGACAGTGAGAGGGAGAGACAGAAAGGTTTTCCTTCCATTGCTTCACCCCCCAAATGTCCGCAACAGCCATAGCTGCGCTGATCTGAAGCCAGGAGCCAGGTGCCTCTTTCTGGTCTACCACATGGGTGCAGGAGCTCATGGACTTGGGCCATCTTCTACTGCTTTCCCAGGCCACACCAGAGAGCCGGATTGGAAGAAGAGCAGCTGGGACTAGAACCGGTGCCTTTATGGGATGCCGACACTGTAGGCTGAGAATTAACCTACTGTGCCACGGTGATGTCCCCCGTTCTGTGTTTATTTTTTCCTAAACCCCAACCAATTGTTGGAACCCACAATGAAGACAGTTCTTCCCTACATAGTCCATTCACTACTACATTCATGTTACTCTCCCTTGGAAAAACCCTCACATACATGTTCAAAATAATGTTTTTTCAGGTTTGTAGGTATTGCTTTATCTAGTCAAGCTGACACCTAAAATTCACTATCTTGTTTTATAATGAGAAAATGCAGACTTCATCACTGTTGTACAGAGATAAAGCACACTGAACAATTAATCATAATCATTCTCTGTGAGAGTTTCACATTTCAATAGTTGACTTGTTAGAGTTTCTCCTGCAGTTTAGAATTTTAAATAAGTTTTGATCCTCTATTCTTACTTCCTCATTTTACAGATGAAAAAGTTTAATTTTTTATTATTTATTTATTTATTTGGAATGAGGAGACAGATGTAGATTCGCAGACACACAGAGAGAACTCCAATCCAATGGTTCATTCCTGTAGTGTCTGTAACAGCCAGGGCTGGGTCAGGCTAAAGCCAGGACTCTGGAACTCAATCCTGGTGGTAGAGACCTAACCACCTGAAGAGTCACCTGCCATCTGCCAAGGTGTGCATTAGAGGAAACTGGAATGGAGAGCAAACCAGAGACTCAAACCCAGGCACTCTGATATGGGATGTGGGCATCTCAATTGGCATCTTAATCACTAAACAAAATGCCTGCACAACATGAGAAATTTTGAACCCGTGCAGATTAGCATACTTCTCTAAAACAGCTTGTAGTTTTTCCGAATCAGCATGGGATTCGCTACTTGTTCCTCCATTTATACTTTAGCCTAGAACTGCTTGTTTCCTTTAAAAGACAGTGGCACATAACATAACACAATTCTAAGACATAGTTCTGGTCACGTTAAGTTCACAATCTTAAATAGTTTCCCTCTATCTACATGTAAGCTGTGAACTTAAATGCAAACAGTAGTAAACTTTGTATTACGAATGCTTTCAAATATAATGGGGAGTGGAAGGAACTATTTGTTATAAAGAATAGCTTCTCCAAGTAATGTTTTTCAAATTCAACTGAAAGCAGTAAAGCTGTCACCTGTATGGGTTTGTTGTGTATGCGTGTTAAATTCGAGCTGTGTTCTGTCCCATAACCTCATTTGTGAAGATATTGTACAGAATTATTATTTGAACATTCATTTTTTGTTATACATAATCAT
Organism: Sylvilagus floridanus; assembly: GCA_949820135.1. NCBI lineage: Eukaryota > Metazoa > Chordata > Mammalia > Lagomorpha > Leporidae > Sylvilagus > Sylvilagus floridanus. Next base: position 114,558,565 of record OX463230.1, read on the forward strand.
CTTGACCTTCATAAATCAATTAAGTCTACATTGCCCACCTTCTTCCATTCCAAGTCTTTTTGATATTCCAATCATACTGTACAGGTGCTAATTGTGGTATTCTAAGTGTGTAACTTTGCTCTTGCCTCTAGAATTTGCTTCTGAAATTATTTAGTCCTGCATGCCATTTCCAACCTTGACTTTTTTTCTTGTCTTGAAAAATTCCTACTGTTTTCTGTAAATGGCAAACTGGCTCTTAAATGAAGTTATCCTCCCCAACCTCCAGAATGTTGCCTATTCATTCATTCATTTTTAAAATATTTATTTGTTTATTTGAAAGGCAGAGTTACACAGAGAGAAAGAGAGGCAGAGTGAGGTCTTCCATCTGCTGGTTCACTCGCCAATTCACTGCAATGGCTGGAGCTGTGCTGATCTGAAGCTAGGAGAGGGGCAGGTGCCCAAGGTCTTGGGCCATCTTCCACTGCTTTCCCAGGCCACAAAACAGCTGGATCAGAAGTGCAGGAGCCAGGTCTCAAACAGGCACCCATATGGGACGCTAGCACTGCAGCTGGCGGCTTCCCCCGCTACACTACAACTGGCCCATTGTTGTTTTTCTATAGAAATAATAAAATTGCTTATGTTTGAACATTGGTTACTTTGAGGAACTTGGGTCCAAAGGAAAGTGTCAAATATCCAAAACTTCTAGAAGCAATTAAACAATTAGCATGAAATAGGTACTTAATAAATATTTTTTTTAAGATTTTTTTTTTTACTTGAGAGGTAGAGTTATAGACAGAGAGCGAGACCGAGAGAATCTTCCATCCGCTCGTTCATTCCCCAAGTGATCATCAGCAGGGAGCTGGACTGGAAGTGAAGCAGCCTAAACTCGAACTGGCATCAATATGGGATGCTAGTGCCACAGGTTAAGCATCTCCCTGCAGCACTGGCCCAAGTCCTTGGGCCTCTGCACCCACCTGGGTGACCCGGAAGAAGCTCCTGGCTCCTGGCTCCTGGCTTTGGATCAGCCCAGCTCTGCCCCCTTAATAAGTATATTAAGCAGAGAGAGAAAATGAAGGAATTGGGCAAGTGATATGAGTGGTTGTGCGAGATGTGCTTCTGGCACTTATTATCTTAGACAAGTTATTACCTCCTTTCTTTTTCAGTTTTCCAATGGGAAAAATAATTTCTGTCTGGCATGTTTGTGCTAAGATTCAAAAGAAAAGTAAAACAAAACACAGGAAATGGCCAAATTTTTTGCTTCTCTAGATAAAACTTTATCTAACCTTCATTTACTATTCAATGTGTAAGCAAAAAATAGAGTGCTTTGTGACGAGGCCAGTTAATGTAATGGACCTGAACTAGTGCCAATAGAAGGTTTATGCTCCTGCTGTGTTGTCTGACTTTCATTCATGAAAACTTTGTGAGGCACAAGCATCCAATTTTCAGATACATTTTATGATAGCCTTTAAGAAAGAAAAACACAAGATTCACACTAGTGAAAGTATATGAAGATCTCAGTGGTATTAAAACTGAGGTTCGGTGTAAAAATAGCCTTAACATTTCCCTGGGTAAAGTTGAATTTTATATCCTAAAAGGAAAAAAAAACCCAATATGTCTATTGAACTTTGAACTAAACTAGAATCATTTCCAGGTAAAATAAACAGTCTCAATGTTCATCATGGTTATGGACATTTGATCACTTAAAGAACAACTATTTTATGGAAGAAAATAAATAGAGGCACTTTATTTCACTTTACTACAGTTAATCCAGAGATTTTATTCATTGCTTCTGAACCATTTTACAAGGTAGCATTGCTCAGTTTATCATATAATCCAAATTTTCCCAGTGAAACCTTGAGAGTCTATAAACACTTTCCTGTTTCAGGTAGGAGAGGCATCAAAGAAATGCACTCTGGTTAGCTGAAAACCATCATGATGACAATTCTGAGGTAGTACCTCAATTATTTGTCTCCCTACTGAAAAGTGTCATACTCAAGAAGCTCACACACATGTCACGTTTACTTTTACTTTTCTGAAAAAGAAAAATAAGATGGCCTTAATATAGTTTTGCTTAGTCTAGGTATATTTCTCTGCTCTGAGATATCATCTACAATATTTTCTGTGGAATATAACATAACCATAGATGTCTCTGGACAGTTTAGAAAGCCAACCAATATATGAAAATCTAAAATAATTTTATAGCCATAATAAAATCAGATTTTGCTTCAATAAAGAACTGAGGTAAATGGCATACAAAGTTACATTCTTTTTTTTTATATAAAGCTTTTATTTAAAGAATATAAATTTCCAAAGAACAGCTTATGGATTACAATGGCTCCCCCCCACACACAACTTCTCTCCCTCCCCCTACCCTCCCCTTTCCCGCTCCCTCTCCCCTTCTGTTCACATCAAGATTCATTTTCAATTCTCTTTATACACAGAAGATCAATTTAGTACATATTACGTAAAGATTTCAACGGTTTGCCCTCGCATAGAGACACAAAATGATAATACTGTTGGAGTACTAGTTACAGTATTAATTCACAATATACAGCACATTAAGGACAGAGATCCTACATGATTTTTTTTAAAAAAATTGATTAATTGTCTATGCAATTTCCAGTTTAACACCAAGATTTTTTAATCATTTGCAATTATCTTTATATAAAGAAGATCGATTCAATATATACTATGTAAAGATTTCATCAGTTTGCACCCACTCAGAAACACAAAGTGTAAAAATACTGTTTCAGTACTAGTAATAGCATTATTTCACATTGGATAACACATTAAGGACAGATCCCTCATGAGACGTAAGTACACAGTGACTCCTGATGTTGATTTAACAATTTGACACTCTTGTTTATGGCGTCAGTAATCTCCCTAGGCTCTGGTCATGAGTTGCCGAGGCTATGGAAGCCTTTAGGGTTCGTGGACTTCGATCTTATTCCGACAGGGTCATAGTCAAAGTGGAAGTTCTCTCCTCCCTTCAGAGAAAGGTACCTCCTTCTTTGATGGCCCCGTTCTTTCCACTGGGATCTGTACTCTACAGAATACTATACAGCAGTCAAAAACAATGAAATCCGGTCACTTGCAACAAAATGGAGGAATCTGGAAAACATCATGCTGAGTGAATTAAGTCAGTCCCAAAGAGACAAATATCATTTGTTTCCCTTGATTGGCGATGACTAACTGAGCACCAAAGGGGAAACCTGTAGAAGTGAAATGGACACTATGAGAAACAGTGACTCGATCAGCTCTTGTGCTGACTGTTGATGTACAGTGTAATACTTTATCCATTTTAGTATTTTTTTTTTATCCTAGTACTAGTGGTTGAACTCTGTAATTAACAAACAATTATTCTTAGGTGTTTAAATTTTAACTGAAAAGTGATCTCTGTGAAATATAAGAGTGGGAATAAGAGAGGGAGGAGATGTACAATTTGGGACATGCTCAATCGGAACGGCCCCAAATGATGGAGTTAGAATTGTGCCAGGGGATTCCAATACAATCCCATCAAGGTGGCAGGTACCAAGGCCATCTCATTAGTCCAAGTGATCAATTTCAGCTCACAATTGATCACACTGATAGGTCTAAGAGTCAAAGGGATCGCACAAGCAAGACTAGTGTCTGCTAATACTAACTGATAGAATGAAAAAGGGAGAGAATGATCCAACATGGGAAGCAGGATACACAGCAGACTCATAGAATGGCAGATGTCCTAAATAGCACTCTGGCCTCAGAATCAGCCCTTAAGGCATTCGGATCTGGCTGAAGAGCCCATGAGAATAGTTTAAGCATGGAAAGCTAAGACACTCTGAAAAACAAAAAAAAAAAACAAAAAAAAAAAGAAGACCTAAATCAAAGATCTCTGCGAGTGAGATCCCAAAGTTACATTCTTAAAAACCAGATATGTTAAAATATATTTATGGCCAATAAATACAAAATAATTAAAAGAATCAATTACAGCAGGCCTGAGCCAGAAAGTGATGGGAGGAGAGGATTTTCCCTTTCTGCGTCCCATAGAGTTAGGCTGTGACCCCATGACAAGATCACCTGTGGAGACCTAGGATGCACTCCCTGAAAGGGTCTCTCGTGGAGATGTGGACTGTGACTCCTTGACTAATCACACATGAACAGCTAGGCTGTGTCCCCATGAAAGAATCACCCATGGACAACCAGCCTGTGATTCCATGACTGGGTCACTCATGGGGTGCCAGATACATCACTCTTGTTCTTTACTTTGGAAACAACAGCTAACATGACAGTTTATGACCAATATCTTCACCACCACCATCGCAGGAAATACATGCCTGAGACAAGGAAATAATCCGTACTTAAGTTCCAGTAAAGTAAGTTATGAAAAGACATGTTCTATGGCAAAAATCTGCCTTCAAAAATCTTAGAGTTTTTTTCTCAAATATCTATAAAATGGAATCCATTGGAAGTCCTCAAAATTCTTATTGTCACATTTATCACACAATCTCTGTTCAAATGACATTGTAACCCAGGACTATGTTCTAGTTACAGGATTTATTCTAAGCATTTCTGTAATAAATTTTGAAGTGAAAATTCTAATTGTTATTAAGATGTTCAAGGCATTCTATATCCTCTCTTAAAAACACTTGTCTTTCTGTCAGGCAGTTAGGCTATGCTTGTGTTTCCAGAGGTGAGAATGACATGTTTTTTGGTAAATATTTTATGCTAGTACATAAGACAGGTTATTTCCACTGCTTCTGCTGTGAGATCCCAAATTTTAGAGCTTTAAGTTTTACAAAACTTTCAAAGATTCAACTATGAAAATTGCATGGTAGGCTTATTTGCATTGGGAACCAGGAGAATATTTTTAGCTCAGTTATTTTAGATGTGAGCAGGTAAAAATGAACTCCCTTAGTACCCCAAGAGTATGCATACATTTCTATACTAAATAATGAAGGATGGAAATGGTATGAAGAATAATACCACATTTGGAATTAGATCTTTTCTCTACGCTCTTTGAAGGGAGGTTAATGTGTAAATGGGCATCCCTATCCATGGCAATCTGAATGTGATAAATAATACATAATACTAGTGATTACCACCTAATTTCAATATTTATTGAAAACTGCCATTTCAAAGCACATCAGAAATTATGCAAATACCTACATTTGTGTAAACTTTCCATAAATATTGAGTTTCAATAATTATCAATAGAATAATTTATTAACTTCTCAGAGATGTGAATGCATATGGGAAATAATTCAAACCTATTCTACATATTATATTCTGCATAAGTCTGATGTAAATAAGAGAATGACTTATTCAGTGAGGCCCGTAAAACATATTAACCAAGGGGGATTATTGCTGAGGGAATTATAAAGTTTGGAAACTTGTAGATGATACCATTGTATCTCCTCATTTAGTGTTATCTTATTTCAACTCTTGCATCAAAGGCAAACATATACCACTTAATGCTGGTTTCATCATGCCCAGATTGCATCATATAAATAGTACATTCTTCCCTCCAATAGCATTCATCCTGGTAATTAGTGAAAGAACATTAACATTCTATATAGTACACATTATGATAAGCACAAGGCATATATAAAACATAACTACTGGGATACAATGCTTCTTTCTTCTTAAAAGTTTATTTTTATTTGGAATGCAGCATTACAGAGAAAAGGAAGGAGGAAAGAGAGAGAGCCAGAGCGAGAGAGAGAGAGAGAGAGCCAGAGCAAGAGAGTGAGAGAGAGAGTGTCTTCCATTGACTGCTTAAAACCCTAAATAGCTACAATGGCTGGGGCTGGGTCAAGCTGAAGCCAAGAGCTTGGAACTCCATCTGAGTTATCCCACATGGTTGGTCAGAGCCCAAGTACCTTGACCATCTTCTTCTGCCTTCGCTGGCACATTACCAGGGAGCTAAATTGGAAGCAGAGCACCTGGGAGTCAAACCAGTGATCTGATACGAGATGCTGGCATTACAGATTTAACTTGATATGCTGCAATGGCAGCATTGTATACAATGTTTCATGATGTCATTTGCCCCAAGGTAGTCCATAGTTTAGTGGAAAAGACAGAAATGTAATTTATATGTGGTGTTACAAAACCAATGATGACAACATTTATTTGTCAGTAACTCTCCTAAGCTCTTTACATGTATTAATCTTTGTAACACCCTCAGTAGACTCTGTCAACACTCCCATTTTACAAAGAGGAAATGAGAATGTGAAACAGGTAAGTGCAAAAGGGTTGTTGACAAGGACTAGGACATCTGACTATCTAAAGGGGCTCAGATATTAAGAAAGGTTTTCTAGAGTCAAAGAACAGTTAAGGAAAAACAATTGTACAGAAACTCTGTTCATAGCATGTGAAAATGTCACAGAGATGTGAGACACTATACCATATCTATGAAGCACCAAATTAGTATTTAATATGTCAAACCTGTAAGGTTTAGTGCGAACAGGAGAAGGAATGAGGCCTGAGAAAGATCACCTTATGAAGCATTCTTGGTGCTTTGTGTAGGAGTTTGATTTTCAAGAATTTGAGCACAGCAATGAATCTTAACCCTAATAGCTCTCACTCAGTCAATATAATTGTATTGTTGTCATCCCATTTTCTTGCTTTCTTGTTCTCTCTTTATTTATTTGAAAGGCGGAGTAACACAGAGAGAGGGAGAGACAGACAGCGAGATCTTCCATCCACTGATTCACTTCCCAGATCCCTGCAACAGCCAGAGCTGGGCCTGACCAAAGCCAAGGAGCCTGGAACTCCACTGGGGTCTCCTACATGGATGGCAGGGGTCAAAGCACTAGGGCCATCTTCTGCTGCTTTACCAGGGTCATCAGCATGGAGCTGGATTGGCAGTGGAGCAGCTAGAACTTGAACTGGCACCCAAAGGGGACACAATGTCACAGGCAGTAGCACCTTAAAATGCTATGCCACAATGCTGTCCCCAGCTTGTTCTTTTGAATGACTAGTACTATCAGAAAGCAATTTAATCTAAATGTTCACGAAAATATTCTTCTCCAAAGATATTTGAATTTTAGTAAGGAATCTTTTAAGTTCACAAAGGCTTTGAGTTTCCCTATATGGAGATTTCATCATGGTGAGATGGTTTTTGGAAGAGAAGCCATCTTTCTACTCCTGTGAGCAACGAACATGATTGGGTATAGCATATAGGGCTTGAAAGGCAAGTGAAGGCCGGCGCCATGGCTCAATAGGCTAATCCTCTGCCTTGCGGCACCGGCACACCGGGTTCTAGACCAGTCGGAGCACTGGATTCCGTCCTGGTTGCCCCTCTTCCAGGCCAGCTCTCTGCTATGGTCTGGGAGTGCAGTGGAGGATGGCCCATTGCTTGGGCCCTGCACCCCATGGGAGACCAGGAGAAGCACCTGGCTCCTGCCATCGGATCAGCGTGTCCACTGGAGGGTGAACCAACAGCAAAGGAAGACCTTTCTCTCTGTCTCTCTCTTTCACTGTCCACTCTGCCTGTCAAAAATAAATAAATAAATAAATAAATAAATAAATAAATAAGGCAAGTGAAAGACCTCTGGATTCAATTTCCAGGTCTGTCACTCACTTGGTGTAAATCTTTTAGCCTCTCTACCCTTCCATTCCCACAGTAATTGAAGGGGTGAAGGAGAAATCCTAAGAAGCAAGGTTATTTCAAACACTTTTTCAAGTTTTTACATCTCTATTCTATGAAACTAATCACATCCAGCACAAAAACAAGGTCTAATTTCAGAGACAGAATCCTTTAGCAATACCTTTTATGAAATATAGTTCTACAGAAGGGCAAAGTGTTGATGTTAGCAACTGAAGCTCTTCATAATCTTTATAACTCTAAAACAAAATGATATAACAGGATTGCTTTCTTCTTTAAAAGGATCATATAATTAAATTTATAAAAACAGTCATGCATATGGTTACCTCCATTTCATGGGTAGAGAAACAGAGGAAATGACTTTCCAAATATTCCATGTTCAGCATTGATAGAACCTTTTTCTCATTTCAAGTCTGTTGCTCACTTTACCACAACTGTTTTTTAATGTTATTGGGTAAGGCTTAGTGGTATAGACAATGTCATGAATGATAGAAGTACATTATATCAAATGATACTAGAAAAAATACATAAAATCAGATGTATTGATCAACTAAACCACAGAATGAGAAGCTTCTGAAGTATAAGGTGGAAAATGCAGAACAGTCAATGTTCCCACATTGTAATAACATGCGGTCCAGTTAGAGTACTGTGGGGGAATACACAACAATGACCACATAAGGAGCTTGCTCTTGGGATAGTGCTATTTGCTTGATTTTACAGATGAGATTAATTTTTTTATTGACTTTAGGAAGTTGTCTATTCTTCCTGAAACTGCTTTTCAAATAAATGTTTCTATACTAGCATTTATCAATGTTCTCTTGAATTCTAAACATATTGAAAAAGATTATTTATTATTTAATTATTATTTATATATATGTTATATATTCTATAACTATATAATATATTTATAATTATATATTATATATAATCATATATATAATATAATATATATTATAGAAAAATTTCTTATTGTCTTAAAAATGTTAATTAATGTTTACATCTCTAAGAAGGAGTATAAAAGTTGTGAGGAATACAAAAATTCCCAAACTTCATTGAACTGTAAAACTTCCCCTACCAATTACATACATATATTATTTGTAGGAGAAAAAAAAAATATATATATATACACACACACACATATATAGAGAGAGATATACATATTTGAGAGACAGAGACATTGAGGCAGAGAAAAATGAAAGAATAAAGAAAGAAAAAGAAACGGAAGAGAGGGAGGGAGAGAGGGAGGAAGGAAGGGAGGAGTGGAGGAAGGGAACATTATTATCTGCTGGTTAACTTCCCAAATATCCACAACAGCCAAGACTGGGCCAGGCTAAAACCCAGAGCCAGGTACTCCATCCAGGTCTCCCACATAGATGGCAGGGACCAAATTATTTAAGCCTTACCACTGCCTCTCAAAGTCTTCATTAACAAGAAGATGGAGTCAGAAGCTTAACGAGGGACATAGGTATCATAAATGATGTTTTACACTAGGTTAAATGCTTACACACTACAGGATATTTTAATATAGACATTTAGGCTTGTGTTCTTGTGCTTTCTTAAGCAAACTTCCATTGTGTAAATACAGAAAAAAGGTGATTTTAACATTTGAATTCTTTGTCAATGAATAACAACCAGATATGATCTCTTGAAGTCAAATGTGCTATATAATAAGACTGTGGTGTACTTTGGAAATATATAGTTATGTTTGGAAAGCACTAGATATGAAGTTATGTGAGAGATATCTGGAGGATGATAAACTATGTGATGAGGAACCTACTATTCTTTTGGAGTTCAAGTATTGAGTATAATTAAAAAGGAAGGTATTGAAATCTTTACGTAATATGTACTAAACTGATCTTCTGTGTATAAAGAGAATTGAAAATGAATCTTGATGTGAATGCAAGGGGAGAGGGTGAGGAAAAGGGAGGGTAGCGGGTGGGAGGGAAGTTATGGGGGGGGGAAGCCATTGTAATCCATAAGCTGTACTTTGGAAATTCATATTCTTTAAATAAAAGCTTTATATAAAAAAGGAAGGTATTATATAACATCATTGACCTTTTCTTACTGTGTTTTGAGAACACTGTTTTTAACTACCACATCTAGAACCTTCAAATTGTTGAAAAGATTGGATATATTTATGCAAAGAATTATAAAATTTTATCACTGAAATATCCAACTTTAAAGGTGGACATTTTAAGAGAAACATAGTTTAAAGTAAAATGCTATAATACAGCACTATCTCTGATAAATCTTTATGTATTAAATAGTATAGCTTCAAAAGACATAATGAAATAACTATAATAAATTTAGTAACTACAAACAGAAAAATATAAACACAAAGCAATACTAATAGATTTCAACTTCATTCTCTAAGGACATGAAATATAAAGTGGGCAAAAGATTAGTGAAGATAGGAAAATATGAATAAATCATTAATATATGCATACATGCTCACAAATACATGGACTTATTTATTGTATTATAAAAAGCAGAGATAACTATCTCAAATTTCTATTTAAATAAGTCAGACAATAAATTCAAAGGTACAAAGAATACATGATGCTATAAAACTTTAATAAATAAATTAAGAAGTACTGATAAAACTTACAATTGTTTTTTTCAATGTTTATTTAATAAATATGAATTTCCAAAGTACAACTTTTGAATTATGGCAGCTTTTCCCCCCATGACCTCCCTCTCACCCAAAACCATCCCATTTCCCACTCCCTCTCCCATCCCATTCTTCATCACGATTCATTTTCAATTATCTTTATATACAGAAGATCAACTTAGTATATGCTAAGTAAAGATTTCAACAGACTGCAGCCACACAAAAACACAAAGTATTAAGTACTGTTTGAGTACTAGTTATACCGTTAATTCACATAGTACAACACATGAAGGACAGAGATCCTACATGGGGAGCAGGTGCAAAGTGACTCCCATTGTTCATTTAACAATTGACACTCTTGTTTATGACCTCAGTAATCACTCTAGGCTCTTGTCATGAGCTGCCAAGGCTATGGAAGCCTCTTGAGTTCACAAACTCTGATCTTATTTAGACAAGGTCATAGTCAAAGTGGAAGTTCTCTCCTCCCTTCAGAGAAAAGTACCTCCTTCTTTGATGACCCGTTCTTTCCCTGGGATCTCACAGAGATCTTTCATTTAGGTCATTTTGTTTTTGCCAGAGTGTCTTGGCTTTCCATGCCTGTGAAACTATCATGGGCTTTTTAGCCAGATCTGATTCTGAGGCCAGAGTGTTGTTTAGTTCATCCGCCATTCTATGCGTCTGCTGTGTATCCTGCTTCTCATGTAGGATCATTCTCTCCTTTTTAATTCTATCAATTATTTGCAAACACTGGTCTTATTTATGTAATCAATTTGACACTTAATCCTATCTTTTTGACAAGTATGAACTTAAACTGATCACTTTGACTAGTGAGATGGCATTGGTACATGCCAACTTGATGGGATTGAATTGGAATCCCCTGGCACGTTTCTAGGTCTATCATTAGGAGTAAGTCCGAGTGAGCATCTGCCGAACTGTACATTTGCTCCGTCTCTTATTCCCATTATTATATTTAACAGGCATTGTTTAATTTTTAAATTTTCTATTAAATTTCACTGAGTAAAAATAAAAACTCAATTTTCAGAATGTCTTTAGAATTAGAGGATATGTTTCATATCTTGCTTATAGATTACAAAAAAACTGCTCTGAATACAAATATAAAAATAGCTTTAAATTTTTAATGTGCTTTAACAGAAAAGTACAATACAAAATGAATTAAGTATTTCACAAATGTTAAAGCAGAATCAGCTGCAGAGAGAAGGTACTGGTTAATAAATTAGCAAAACAGAAAAAAAAGTATCAATAAATTAAGTCTAGAAGATGATTTTAAAAATCACCAGTAATTTTCTAGTCTAGAACTATCAGATTATCACTTATGCGGAAGGAATTGTGGGTAGAGAGCAGAGAAAGAAGAAGGTACATATGTAGACCAATATAAAAATAAGGAGAAATTTGAATACAGTCAGTTTTCAATATCCAAGAGTACAGCATCTGCAGATTTAACCAGCTGCATATAAAAATATTTAGTTAAAAGTTGCTTCTGTGCTGAACACATGCATAACCTTTTTTCTTTGTCATTCCCTAAACAATATAACAGCAGTTTACTTAGCACTTAAATTGTATTAGGCATTATAAGTCATCTAGAGATGATTTAAAGAATACAGGCCATGTACATAGGTTATTTGCAAATGCTACAGTATTTTTGTATAAGGAACTTAAGCATATGTGAATTCTGGTGGGGTCCAAATCCCGGAACCAATGCCATAGTTACTGGGGAATAATTGTAAATTGAAATAAAGACCTTGGGTGGACATTTAATCTATCATTTATGAGCCAGTTGAGATGACCTCATCCCACCTTGGAGTACCTAGATTTGATATCCAGCTCTGACTCCTCACTCCAGCTTTCTACCAATTCAAGTTTATGGATGCAGTGGATGATGAATCAACTAATTGGGTTCTTGGTCTCCCAAGACTGAGTTCCTGGCTCCTGGCTTTGGCCCCTCTCCTGGCCTCCTCCCCTCCTTTTCTCCTTCTCCTTAATTAATACTCATTTTTCGGATTTGTGGAATTTGCAAACTGTAGGTGTTATATATATTTAAATTAAAATATTCCATCCATTTATTTGTTGCAATAATTTAATAGCAAATAAGATCTAAAGGCTCATTCACCTGCAACCTTTAGTTATTCTACCTATGGGATGAGCACTGTAAAATTAATGAAAATTTGTCATACAAATGGAGCACCAGTGGAATTAAGAACAATAGCTAGACATTCTGCATCTATTTTCCCCTCTCCTGATTCTTACTAGGTAACTTCTATAACTTAAGGCAAATTTCTTTGGCTGTCTTAATTGCACACTTTTTGCACAATGAATGCTTTCTAAGTTTTTACTGACATGCTGTCTTCAGGCTAAAGTAGTCTTTTCCCACAAGTATTAGCTTGGATAATCTGATCAGTGACAAAGTAAGGATAGACTGTTGTAAGGAAAGATAGAAAAAAGAAAAGATAAAGTATTTAGGTTAATTTGACCCCCACCTCCCAAACATTTGTTTTTAGTCATCTTTATGATCTGAGAAACCACAAAAAACTAACAAGCAAGTAGCAAACTCTTCTGTTACTATTGATGGGGAATGAGGATAGCGTGGGTAATTAGATATATATGCCAGTGATCAAAACAGGTAATTTTTAATTCTCTAACACTTATTTTTCCCTAAAGATTTTTATAAGAGTTCTGTGCTGGTTTCAACATACATATTAATAGAGATGGTTCAGAAAAGTTTAATATCTCCAAACTAGTTTGTCAGAAAGTGTTAATAAACAATACAAAATACTATATGACCAACAGCAGGCTAACATTTATGGTATCAATGATTACATTGACCATACATACATCACACTTATACGGAACCATGGGAAATTAAGGTGGTTATCAAGCAATGAGGATGTCTTTATCAAATATTAACCATTTTTAACTCAATGACATGATTCATACTGCTTATTAATGATATTAAGGTATTACTGTAAAACAAGGTAAGAATTTATTAAATGTAACATTTTTTTCTGTAGTTATTCATGCATTCAGAATCAAAAAAATAAATTCAGTCTGTATTAAATATTTTGCTAAATTACAACTGTCATTAATTTTATCAAAACTAAACCATTCACTTTGAATAAAAAAATACTTTAAGGGCTTTCTTGTCTAGCAAATGTGAAAACCCTTTACTATATAAATAACAATATTATCATTTATACATGGAGATAATTTGCTGAGAAATGTTAGTTGAGTTTACTTTTACCAAATTAATAATCATTACCAATGTACAGATTTATTTTTAAAGTGACATTTCATTTTATATCATATTGAATTTCCTCATAGCACTGGTAACTGCATTTTTATTATGAAGGACTTCATATCTCTTTGCATTAAAATGCATTTATTATTTGAAATAGACTAGAACATTTTAAACATAGCATTTGTTGTATAAGCAGCTTTGTGAAATAACTCACCAATTATTTTTAGCTTCACACATTCTCTGCGATGATAGCATATACTCATAATTATTTAAAATTAGCTACCTCAATTCAAATAATAAGTATTATATAAACTGTAAAGAGTATAATGATGATGAAGATGAGTCTTTTCATAAAATATTTTTAATTTGGAAGTGAAAGTAAATTATGCACACAACATTCTAATATGAAAGTTATAATAATTACTCTAAAAGATAAAAATGAATGTGAGACATCAAAGGTAGGATAGATCCTAGACAAATTGTTGATCAATCATTTGAAGTGCAAAAAGAGTTCATTGGTAATTGGAAAAGTACTTTTTTTTTTAAGTAGGAACTCCTTATTCCTAGGAAAATAAATGCTGTACTGAGATGAGAGGGAAATCTTATAAAAATTGATTCTGAATTAAATATTTGCTAGTCAAAATTATGTTCAAACTGATTTACAGATTTACTTGTAATCTATTTAAGTGCATTACTAATCTACAATCAGAGGAAGATGGTATAGAATGCTAATATTGCTAAAATGAATAAATCATGTTAATCATGACATCATAACAATGTTACTTAGAAAGATAGTGAAAGACCAGAAGAACAGCTATGAGAAGTAGTTTTATTGCCCTTGGGTTTTATTAGATAAATAATGATTGCTTCACTATTATTCTTTCATACACTTGGTACTTTAAATATTTGTATTTTACAATTCTATAAAACAAAGAAAATAATTGGAGAATAAGGAAGAAAAAGAAAAGGGATTGGAGAATCAAAATTTAAAGGGAAACCATCCCAGAGAACTATTCCATAATTAGGTATAGGCTAAGAAAAATTAATAACAGCCCATCATTTGGTTAAATGGGATTTCCACTATTTTTGAATAAGTAAAGCAGCCAGCTTAGGAAATACCACCTCAGGAAATTGGGTCAGTCTTCTCCATACGTTTACAAGAAGCAACTGATTTTTATTTTTTCAATGTAGGATCCCTGGTGATGTTCAAATAGAAGTAATTACAAAAGTCAATTAGAGATTAAAAATATTGAAATGATTAATTCAACATAATTCAAAAAGATAAAGATAGGAGTAGTACTCAAGGCCATTACTTCAACTATTTTTCAAAGAAAGAAAGGAGCTAAAAAGTTAGCTAGATAAATAATCAGTGTCAATACTTGCTAAGATTTTTAGAATGTTGGAAACTTAAGCAGATTTTCAGGCAGAAATGGAAGAATGTAAATGTATAAAAAAATTCTTGTAAATGTTACACTTTATTAAAGGAATTGGACTAGCTGTGGAGGAAATTGCAAAATAGCATTCTCTTCCCATACTGTTGTCTTTGAAACAGCTCTGTGGATTCATTTTCTACAACCCTGGATGAATTCTTAGGCTGATAGAATAACTCTCCTTGGTATGCTCAGGCATTAAACTATAGTGTCATTTTGTAGGCTTAAACATTCCGATCCAGCCTTGTAAATTCAAAGTCAGAACTAGTAAAAATCTCAGTCCACATTGCATTCCTACTTGAGGCTCAGAACCTTTTGGTAGGGAACTGAGGTGGGGTCAGCTGCTGTTCCTCTTGATACATCTGTGTCTTACCCACTAGCCACTTTGACCAAGAGAATAGAGTTGACAATTGAGAAAATATAAAATTTTATGTAACCAAAGAATTATCATCATACAATGGTACCCTCTGGGTGAAGCAACATCCAAATCTTACACTACCATGGGCCACTTGATTTCCTTGAACACTTACTTCTGATTGTACCCAGTCCCTACCTCTGCTCCTATCCTCAGGACCCATATCTGGCAAGATGTTTCTGACGTTCAACTCCAGGCTTAGCTGCCTGAAGTCCTTCCCTCAGTTATCTCTCAGGATCTCTTTGCATAAAATTCCTTTATGTGAAGATGAATTCAATTACGATTTTCTTCTGTGAGGTATACATGGCACATAGAAAGTGTGACTCTAGGTTAGTTCCACTTTTGGAGATACTGAAGCAATTCACTGCTAAAGAAATGATTCCTGACTCCAAATTACGCCAGTCTCTGGTATTTAGACTTTAAAAGCCCGAAGCAGATCCAACTCCCTGAAAACCACTCATTAGTTGTAATAATACAGCACATATTAAGCTCTCTGTTCTTGTGACGGCATGGTTCCACTGTTGCTTCTCAGGCTTTCTTTTTGCCCCTCCACATCCATCTCTAACCAGATCCAGTGTGAGCCGTGTGACTGCGATGCTTGTGTGCAGTCTTCTGACTTCTTAAGTTTAGCACGGCAAGGACAATGAAATGTAGAGGAAAGAGAGTCCATGGCATTTATTCTCCTGCCCTGGCCAGGCTCCAGGTTGTCAGTGGCACTGCTCTTGTTTGGAAGGCATAGCTCTTCTTGGAGCTCTGTCATAGGCAGTGCAGCTAAGTTCTGAATATCACTATTTCTGTTTCCCCCTTCAAATCCAAGGTTAGTTATAGTCCCCCTGTTGTCTGTACCAGGTTCTTCATGCTCTGCTTTTGCTTTCCCTAAACTCTCTTCACAACTTTTCATTTTTATTTATTACTTTTTAAGATGAACACTTTGGATAGGTTACCTTTTCTTATGGAAACCTTTAATGGAGTAAAGTGAGGGGAAACACATTCTCCCGTCCATATTACTCTGTAGCATGCTGGGTTATTCCATGTTAATATACCAACTACTCTCTCTAAAGAAGATTCCGTCTTAATTTACACTCTTTCCTAACCTGGAAGTAGGAGGAGGACTAATGCTGGAGGAGTTAATTTCACAGCTTGTTACATACTTGGCAGAATGTATGTGTTAAAAGCAATATAACGAGTGATGTCTCAATAGCCTCTCAGAGTTCCAGCAGTGGCAGGGGAAACAAAAGATTCAGGTGTGGAAATTATAAGGCCTGTGTGTTCCTATGAGTGAAGAGAGAGGGACAAAATATTTATATTAAGAACTGAGGAATCAATGTGGTTGCTGACAGAGCGCAATTGTTGGGGGACCCATCTCCTCAGAGTGAGAAGGAAGACAATTGAAAATCTAGGAGAGCTAAAAATATCGGGAAGACGTATGTGAAGAACTACATAGGAAGTCAACCAGAGGGAAATGAAGGAACTGCTGAACAGTGTTCAGGGCTGAAGAATTCTCTCACCTTACAAAATCACTACTTCCAATTCCTCCCACCCACTTCACAACCCTCTGCTTTAGAATAGTATGCATAATGAAATAAGCCATTCCCAAAAAGACAAATAACACATGTTTTGTCTGATATGTGGCAGTTAATATAGAATGCAAAAAAGTCTGTGGGTGAAATGGGCGTATTGTGATATGATGGTCATTTTAATGCTTGTTCATACTCCTGTGGAACTGTGACCTTCCTACTCTCTACTTATTGAATATTATGGTTAGTGGTGAATTAAGCCTGTGAGTATGGAGTGGATGAAATAATGTCTTTGCAAAAATTAAAGAAAGAAACAAAAGAAGGAAGGAGGACTATGAGGGAGGGAGGGCAGTGTGGTTTGTACCTATGAAATCTATCCTCGTTATAGTATTAAAAAATGACAGCACAATTCTTCCATTACTGTAGAAAATAAAAAGATTATTTCTTGATAATTTAATGTTAATCTTGTCTAATCTCCAAGTTATGTTATTGGGTAGTTACGTAAAGTCTTGAAGTTAATTTCTAATGGTAGGGATCAGGTAATGTTCTAAAATATGAGAAAAAACTTGCTGGAAAGGATACTAACAATTTTGTATAGGTATCTTTTCTAACTGAATGACTTACTTGATTCTGAGCATTTTGAATTGGTCTCAACAATGCAATTCTTTTCAATCATTTCCCTTAGAATCTTTATTGTTAAAATTTAAATTTAAATCCAGTGGAAAAGACCTTTGGGAATTAAGAAAGCTTTCTGCTGGAAACTTTTCTAAATGTTTACTTCTGCCATGACATTTCACAGAAGTTTCAGTATGAAGTATGTCTAGAACAGTGAAGGTTCTGAGAATTTTATACTTTTTGTAAGTTATTCCTCATAGTTTCATGGATGATGGCAGAAAATTAAAAATTTTTCTCAGTACCCTGAGTATCAAAACTTTTTGCACTTATTTTTCAAGCCCAGAATGATATAAGTCAACAAGAAAAAGATCAGATGACACAGGTACACATTTTGGATTAAAATACAATAAAGATCCCCTGAATTTATGGGATCTATATGTTTTATAAAAGGACTTAAGTACACCTATGTTTGTTTAGTAGAGAGAGTCTAAGCCAATTTGGCCTTCATTCTGAAGAGATACACAATATTTTCCAGTGGTATTTACTATACAAATGGTTTTAATGAGACAGTCTAAAGAGTGGAATTCATGCTGATGAGATAGGCATATGTGAAAGGAATACATGAAGGATTGTCTTCACACTGGACATACTTATATAAGTTTAGATTTATACCCCAATCATTAAACTCCTATATTTATATCTCATCCACAGACTGATCTTTATGACCATAGTGTTATATCCAGAAATGTTCAACTTTCTGATACTAAGCTTTCATTTCTGAGTCCCTGCATCTATGTGATTTTGGTAATATAATACTGTCCACTAAGAATTTAGATTAATTTGAGTATATAAAGTATTATCTAAAATACAAGTTTGCTGTTACAACACACAAAAATATCTGATGGTGGAAGTCCCATATTTAAGTGCTTTTAAAATTTTTAATATCTCAGATAGCATTTTGTTTCCAAAAAAGGAATACATAATGTTCTAAAACTTCATGTCCATAGAGATACAACTATTTGATCACTTAAAAATTTTTCAGAATTCCATTGTTAAATTGTTCCTAGCTACATACCATCTGAATGGAAAATTAATTAACCATGAAGTACTTTAAGGAAATAGCTACAAGTTGCACATTTCCATGTATACTATAAATTCAATATCCCAACTTTACCAGGGGAAAAGAAAGGTACAGGTTATATATGTCAAAAGGACAAAAAAAACTAGCTATCAACATGGAATTTAGTGGCAAAGAAGAAGAAAATTTATCTTGTGCAGCTTGATACTAGGATTTCTGCCAAATTCCCTGGACTTCACTAATAAGAACTTACAGGAGTTGGGAAGATTAACTTGGGGGACGTCATTTCAGTGTTCTCAACTCTGGGAAGAAAACCTCTACTTCCTTTAGAAGTCTGTTCTTTGTAGATATGGTCACTTGCCTTTACTCCCTATGTGACTGAGATGACGAAGCAGATTACGTATAGCCATTGGACACCATAGCTAAACCTGTGGCCCATGGCACTGGTGAGTCCTTGAGATTCACAGGTGACGTCACTAGTATGTCAGGGATAGGGTAGCGCAGAAGCCAAAGGATCTGCAATAAAGATTCTCATCCTTTTTTCCCCCACTTTTCCTCACTCTAACTCTCAGTAACCTGCATCAGTCAAGGGAATCAGATCAAAGATTCTCAAGTTTCAGGGCCCTGTTAATGTTATTAAGCTTCATTGCAAGTAGAATGTGAAATCATCACCATACAAACAGAAGCTGTTGAAACAAATCACTTATGTCAAATTATATTTAAATTATATGACTCTATTAGTTCTTTTCTATGATGGCAATACTTAGTTCACAGAAATAATTCTCCAAAGTTAAAAAGCAATTAAGGAGCAGAAATGCAAAACTGTATTCTCATGTGAAGAAAAAAATCATGAATTGCATTGAAAATATCAGGATGGAAGAGAGAAGCTTATTCCTCAGATGCCAGCAGAACAGTCAAGGAGGGATGTGAATCTCGCTGTAAAAGGAACTTAGGATTTCAGAGTCTTTTGAGCTGATAGTGAAGAGCTTGCACTATGCACGCATTACATGGGGAATGAAGAGCAAGAAGGAAGAAGCCCTGTTCAGTGAGGTAGTGTAAAGAGGGCAGCCATCTCTCTGTGGGAAAAGACACTGGAGAGACGAAGATCTAACAGTAGTGTAAGCGTGGTGTTATGTGAACATGTCTTATATCTCGTTGCTGCTTCCTCCACATTCTTTAATAAATGTTATATTTCTTTTGAGTCTCTTTATAGAGCCTGATTTGTTTTGGTACGGGATGCTGGATTTTAGTCGTGGTGGTCCAACTTAGGTGAGCAATATTTAACTGTACTAAAGTACATAGGAGGAAAAATCTTTAATAATATTTGACAATTATTCCAACAAATATAATATTAATGGGTAGTTGATGGCTTAGACTTACTAGTAGAATCTGTGATGAATTTTTGTATACAATAAAATTCACACACACACACACATACATAGATTGTATACTGTGTTTCTCACTGTGTTTCATCTTGAATATTATGATAAAAACTAATCCGTTACTTGATTCTTCTATTGTTGAAAATTGAATGAAGCAAATAATCACAATCATAATTCATATTATTCAAAAGTTTCAATTTTTAAACAAACATTCCTTTGAATCTCAGTTGAGCCTTTATTTTCCTCCTCACTAAATCATAAGGGTACAGGTAAAATTTATAAAGTAAATATTTTCATGCCAAAGAGCCAAATATGTAACCCTTTAAGAAGAATTATCTTGTCAGATTATTTCCCTTTTAACAGATTGGTCCCAGAAAGCAGGTTTCACCTTTAGCAATTTGAGGGGCAGGAAATACTTCATTTTCCCAGAGAAGATAGGGTAGTATTATTTATCATTTCTGCAATAGCATAATTACTCACACAGCATGGCAGCCATAGTTTATGAAACCATGCTGCAGCTCGGGTTTGTTTATTGGTTGCACTTTCCACAGCTTTCCATCATCATTCCATCCCTCAGCCACTGTTCTCTGGGGGTAATCAATGGTCAGACAAAATCATATATGTGCAAAGAGCTTCTTTCTCATCCTATATTAAAGGCCATCAGTACTTGCTTGCACTAATATCTGCTGTTGCTATGCTACAACCTATTTACTGTGACTTACAAAATATGGTATTTCTACATGCATTAGCAATAAAACTGCCACAAGCAGCCCATGATGACACATAGTTATTGGTTTTGAATTATACAAGAGGTTCACTTCTTGTTTTCAGCCTCAACAAATTACATTTAATTTGAAGAACTGTTGCCAAGTAGTAATTAGGAATGAGGTAGCATAATTTGGTTTTAAAATATATTTTATACCAAAATGAACATAAAATTCTATCTGTTCTCTCATCTTTCCATTCCTACTTTTCTATCAGGATGAATTCTCCTTTTTGCAGCCTGCCCAAAGTGATTAGGCTTTCTGAAAGACTCTGTTCATGAATTCTAGTCAGTGGAATATATTTTTAGTGGTCATCATGTTTTTCTTTTTGCTGCTATCTAATAAGACTTTGCTGTGTTATACAGAAATGCAGACTTAACACTGTGAATACTTCCATTATCTGAGACTTTTTTTAAAAAATTATTTATTTTGGAGAGAGAGAGGGAAGAATGGAGACAGAGGAGAAGAGGAGAGAGAGATATCAGTGGACATATCTCCCATTGGTTCACTGCCCAAATGCCAGTGATAGCAATGACTAGTCTGATGGTTAAATAAAGAGCCAGGAATTTGATTTAATCCTCCTATGTGGGTGGCATGAATCCAATTTTTAAGCCACCATTGCTGCCTCTCAGAGTCCTCATCAGCAAGAAGCCTGAATCAGGAGCTGAAATCAAGTATTGAACCCAGGCACTCCAGTATGGACAGGGACATCAGAATCACTGTGGCAAATGCCCACCTCTGGATCTATTTTAAGCTTTAATCAGTTTGGGAAGTGAGTTAGGAAGGGAAGTAGGAGGGAAAGGAAGGGAACACATGCAGGGGCTGTGGCCAAATTTGCTTCACCACCCAAAAACCAGAAAAGCAGGTCTTCTTGTTTTTTCTGTTCTTAGAATCGATCCTATTTTTCTTTAAAATTCGGACCTTCAACTTTCATATTTTCCATCCTCTGGCTGATGCCATGACACAGGGACATGTGACTCCCTTCAGAAATCAACATTTTTGGAGATTCTGGCTCTGAGAATCTCTCTCTCTCCCAGACCCAGTCTTAGCTCTTGATATTCTGGACAGGAACAAGGCTAATAACACCTGTGACAGATGATTAGGGAAATGTAGAACTAGAATCTACACAAGTCATGAATGCAACAGAAAAAATCCCAATAGGACTGTATTTTTGACCAATATTAACAATAGAATATAGAGGTTAGTGATTTTCCCTTAATTCAATTGATTCTGATTCTCTTCCAATACTTGAAGGCAGGTTCTAAAGGAAGCCTTGAAGAGAAACAATAAAAAAGGTTCAGTTTGAGAGCTCTGGGAACAAGAGATGTGACTACTCTAATGCATGCCTTTAGGAGATAATCAGTTTTTATTTGGCATATGAAGAAAAGAAGACCAAAAGAGCAATAATTGATTTACTTAAAAGTAGAAAATAGAATGTACATGACTACAACAGAAGCACAAAGATTGATTTGAAAATAAAATACCAACAATAAGTGTGACTATCATACCTAACATTTAATGAACAATTATTATATGCAATACATTGTTCTACATCATCTTGAATATGTGAACTATTTAACTTGAAAGCACATTGAAATAGTAGATTTGCAATGATACCAATGAAAACCATGGAGCAGAAAGAATTGGCAATACAATAACAAAGAACTAAAAGAATATTTAATTGCAAGTATTTTTCAAGCTAACTTTAAAAAGATAACCTAAGCCAACACTAGAAAAGCAAAAATTCTTGCATAGTTATTCTTATTAGTATATAATTATATTTTACTATTTTACATTTCTATTTCATCAAAATGTATTCTTGGGCAGAATCTTTTTTATTAATCTAATTTATTAATGCTAACATTTGAAAATTAAGAAAATACTTTCTCATTATACTAAATGAAACCATAAAAGATAACCAATCATTTTGTATTAAGTAGAAACATTAAAACATTAAAGAAAACTGGATTCTATTACTAGCAACAATTTGAATAGTTCGGTGGCAACCCATAGGCTGACCTTTGGTGTATAGCCAAATTGTTAAAAAGAAGTATTATACTAGTCAGTATGTTCATCCTGCATTGGGAAACCAGGAGACTCATATTTTATTCCTTCGTAGTTTAATAATTTCTTTTTATGGCAAAAGTCCATTTAGCAGTAATAAATACCCAGTTAATTCTCCTGAATATGCTACCTAACATCTCCATTCCTCATTCCTGATCAATGATTATTAGTGAAAATGAAAACCTCTGGATCTGGAATATAAGGCATAAAAATAAAAGGCAATGTATACCATCTACGAACTTTTATAAACTCACTTTATCTTTCTATATTCCTCTTTGTATATGTAATGAAACAACACTTTACATTGAGAGAGTATTGAGATAATTAAATGAGAAAAATACTCAGCTGTTGTTAAAATATATTTTATTTATCCAAAGACATGATTTTGCTTACTCTTCTTATTCTAAAAGAGAACACTAAAATCTTTTTATTTATTTATTTATTTATTCATTTATTTATTTTTATTACAGGCAGAGTGGATAGTGAGAGAGAGAGACAGAGAGAAAGGTCTTCCTTTTTGTCATTGGTTCACCCTCCAATGGCTGCCACGCCACGGGTGGCGCGCTGCGGCGGGCGCACCACACTGATCCGGAGCCAGAAGCCAGGTATTTATCCTGGTCTCCCATGGGGTGCAGGGCCCAAGCACTTGGGCCATCCTCCACTGCACTCCCGGGCCACAGCAGAGAGCTGGACTGGAAGAGGTGCAACCAGGACAGAATCCGGCACCCCGATGGGGACTAGAACCCTGTGTGCCTAGCCTGTTGAGCCGTGGTGCCGTCGAGAACACTAAAGTCTTCGTTTTAAATAAAATATTTGAAAAATATTCATAACTAATGCAGCAACATACTACATATTTATTCTTTGCATTTCTAGACAGTCAAGGGCTTTTCTTTTTCTTTACTCACTATAAATTAGTTGGAAATAAATTTAAAATCTGATGTCACATAGAGCGTCACATGGTAGATATGTCAGAAATTTAAAATATGGCCACACATAAATTTTCTTTGAAACAAAAATCATATAAGATTCTAAATATTGGAAAAGTGATATCACAGATATAATGCAGCCTTTTCTGTATGTCCATCTGCAATAACAATGGGAGCTTGGCCGGCGCCATGGCGCAGTAGGTTAATCTTCTGCCTGCAGCATCTGCATCCCATATGGGTGCTGGTTCTAGTCCTGGCTGCTCCTCTTCCAATCCAGCTCTCTGCTGTGGCCTGGGGAAGCAGTATAAGATGGCCCAAGTCCATGGGCCCCTGCACCACCTGCATGGAAGACCAGGAAGAAGCTCTTGCCCTTAGCTTTAGATCAGCGCAGCTCTGGCTGTTACAGCCATCTGGAGAGTGAACCAACAGAAGGAAGACCTTTCTCTGTCTCTCCCTGTCACTGTCTGTAACTCTACCTCTCAAATAAATAAATTAATTAAAAAAAATGGAAACTGTAGTCTGTCACTTTTGAATGCTTAAGCAGAGGGGAATAAGAAGTTTAATAAGCAAAGGTATGGTTTGGCTTCTGTAGAATTCTGGTACTTCTTTGAAAGCAGGGTTCCTCTGGATAGACTAATCTGATGTAACACAGAGGAAAGGAAACAGATTTCTCTTGGTTCTTTCTGTAACCATATGTATATTGTTAGAATTATCAACAGATCTCCAGCCTACCACCGTTTAAAGACCCACCTTTAGACATTTAAAAGTGATGAGCAGGTTGCTAAGGTGAGCTCTTTCCGTCAGCCAAGTTTACATCCCTATACGTAAAGCACCTCTTCATTTACTTGCATTCGTACCTGTATTTGAACTTCTTGTAATTCCAGGGCCAGAAAAGACACAGAAAATATGGAGATAATGATAAATTTGAAAAAAAAATCAGATGACCATGATCAATTTTGAAGTCAGTTTTTTTTTTCCTCATGGCCAAGAGAATTGGAGATGAGCTATAAAGTATAGTGAATTAATTAAAATGTCATCTGCTCTTGTTTTTCCAAAAGATTTCACTGTCCCTTTGGGCATCTCATCTGCCTTTTTGTTAATTTACCTCCCTACTACATTCTGGATATTACTAACCAGTATTCCTAATTTGAGTTTTTATAGAAATATATTTTGTGTGTTTTAATGAGACTATAAACATTAGAATGGAATCATGTTGTAAAAATCTATTAAATGTTTATTTTGCATCAGAAAGCCATTTCATAAAGAGGCGTAATGAAAATTTTTGATGACAGAAAGGCATCACTGTAAATAATCATATTTTTTGGTTGCAATACAGCAGTAAAAACACAGATTTTTGATCTGTGTAGAACCATGGTCACTGGGCTTAGCTCTGCTTTCTATATTTGTTTTCTTGTCCCTCTTGTAAAGCTATCAGTGATCACTTCACACTGCTGAAAATATAACTCCACTTAGCAGTTTACTCCCTGCTTCTAACTTTCTACTATGAACCCAAAGGAGAAAATTAGTTTGGCTTAGCATCAGAGCTAGACTGAGTATAGTGGGAATTAGGGGTCAAAGTCTCTGCAAATGTCCTGGGACCCTTAGAGAAGAAAAGGTGCATGCATCTATTTTATTGATCATCTCTTCCTAAATTCTCCACTAAACTGCTGTCCAGAATTTTCAGGTTTGTTAATGAAGTTTGATAGCAACATGCTACTGTAGACCAAGCTTACATATGTACCCTAGATGTCTTCTGTTCCACACCTATGGAAGCCTCTGCATTTTAGGCCTTCTTTTCTTCCCAGTTTCAGGCAGTGCATCTGCCTTATGGGAGGTCCTTAGTGAGTGTTCCATTGAACTGAATCAACTACTGATTATATAGTCTCCCTTGGGTAGCCCGTATGCATCCGAATCTAGTGTGTAGAAAACTGAATCCATCAGTCTTGTTAGCCTTGCCCATTCTGCGTTACCTATTTTGATGAGTTTCCCATACCCTCACCCAGTAACCTCAGCGACGAGCCTAAGAGCCAATCCGAGTTTCTATTTTCCCTTCACCATCCATTATGAATTCATAACCATGTCTTGTTTGTCTTCCTTCCTAAAAAACTTCTGAATCCCATGATCTCCTCTCCTGCACTACCTAGGTTAAGACCCTCACAGTTCTAATTCTGGAATTTAACATCTCCTAATTGCCCTGTCCTTTCTAATTCATTTTCTAGATTCGTATGTAAAATGTTTTAAATGAATTTTTTTTTCTAAAACAGGAATCTGATCATGAAATTTAGCTGCTCATTATATTTAGCTCTCCATGACAGTGATGGGAATTCTGAAAGGGTGAGGAAGCAAAAATTCACATGGCAGAATAATAGAGAAAAAGTATACATGGAACATTAGAGATTTGCACAGGATTCCGCTTGAATCATTCACTGAATGCTGATCAACACATGCATGTGAGGAAACTACCCAAGAGCACAGAAAGAACCACCAGAGAAAAACCCCTAGAATTCACGTAGGGCCGTGAATAATTTGTGTTCTCACTAGGGCAAGTGGAAAAAACTTGAGTCAGTTAGAGTACTCCAAAGGGTATTAGCTCCCTAGTGTGGAAAAAAATCTTACCTAGGCTAACAGATGTTCTGGTCTCGCCAAATAAACTTTAAAATTGGTCTTGAAAAGAAGCAATTTTTTCCTAAGTAACTTGACTGCATCCCAGAATAAAGCTTAAGAACATTTAGAAGGGTGCAAAAATATTCAGCACAAAATAAGTTAAAATTTGGAGTGTCTAGCATTAAGTAAAACTATATCAGGTATACAGGGAAGCATGAGAACATGAACTAAAATAAAGAGGAAAAATAAATTGCTAGAAACAGACCTAGAGGTATACAATTGATAGGAAATTAGTAAACAATGGCATCAAAGAGACCGTTATCTATATTTGGGAAGGTGGAGGAACATATGAAAGGACAGACATGGATAGTATAGCAAAGTCTCAAATGAACTTCTAGAGATCAAAAATATTATAATATCTGAGATGAAAAACACATTGGATGCAATTAAGAACAGGTTAGCCATTGCTGCAAAAAGATAGTGAATTTAATCGCATAGCAATAGAAACTCTCCGAAATGAAAAAGAAAAGGACAAAAGGCAAATGAAGAGACCATCAGTGGGACAATTTAAAGTGGCCTAGTATATGGTTAATTGGATTTTCCACAGGAGAGAACAGAAAAGGGCTTCAGAAAATGATATATAACTAACTGATGAAATTTTTCTGAGTATGGTAAATGGAGTTCTACTTAGTTCAGTGAGACTTCCAAAACTTCTTCTTCTCCTGCACTTTACACTGAAATGAATGTTTGTAAGAGAAAAGTGCTCATGGAATAAATAAAACAAGGGTAAAGAAAATCTCCAACTGGTCAATCAACTTGAAAGGAATCAAGCTGAAAAGAACCACAAATCCTTAGTACTAGTGAAGGAGGAAGTGGTCCTCAGTTCCTGAGTG
This sequence comes from Sylvilagus floridanus, assembly GCA_949820135.1. Taxonomy (NCBI): domain Eukaryota; kingdom Metazoa; phylum Chordata; class Mammalia; order Lagomorpha; family Leporidae; genus Sylvilagus; species Sylvilagus floridanus. The sequence goes on from OX463230.1 coordinate 114,585,681, forward strand.
TGCGCACTGGGAGCCTCCCAATGCTTCTGTCACATGGTTATCCATCCACCCTGCACAGTCCCGGGTATCATACACAGCTTCTGGGGCTTGTCTCCTGATAAACAGGTCAGCTTGCTGCTTTCTGTTACACTCTTCTCCCAGGTCTCCCCAGTGTCTCTCCAATCTCCGCCAAAGTGTCTTCTGTGTTGTGTTCTCATGTATTTTATGTTTACCTGTGAATTACTGCCCCTGAAGGTTAGAGCTACTATAAAAAGAAGTTTACATTCCCTGTACATTATTTGTTTCTTTGCAGTTACCACAATCTACTCTAATATGTGTCAAGAGCAATGAACATGGCATAGATTACTTTTAATTTCAGTTGGAAGAAGAGGCAGTAGGAAAACATTAATGGAAAAAATATCTCAATGATTGCTAGAAACAAAAGACTTGTAAAATCCCACTTTTCTATTATGACATAGTTCTTTCTAAACCTTTATTAGATACAAATAAAGGTACTTTAAAATTATAATAATTATGGATGTGTCAATCTGTTCATAACACATACATTTTTACTAGTAGGTAGTGAAGTGATCTTAATAATAGAATACATACTGCATAGTATCTTGTACTATAGCTCACTATATTTTATACATTTTAATGTGCTCAGTAAAACATTTGTGGTAAAACGTTCAAAAATTATGAGAGAATAATACCAGTCGCAGAATCCCAATATTAGAAATAATCTTGTCATAACTCAACCATTAAATTCAGTGATGAACATTAGATTGCTTTAAATTATATTGTAATCTTATTTTATTTCTGGTAATGTTATTCATTAAGGAATAGACTATTCTAAAGATCATAAAAAAGGTATCAAATCTTTTGTTGCATTTCAGCAAACTATTTTCCCACCTGTTCTGTGCTTGCTAAAAATAAAATGGACACATTTAATGGCCGTCTCACCTGGTTTTAAAAAGCACTGTATCAGATCCTATGAAACCTTTCATGAGTGAAGTCCTGGGAGTACCTAAATATCTCTATATGGCAATATCATTACTCACAGAATAGAGTACTATTTTAGTTTTGTGCAGAGAGTCTCATTTACCAAGGTGATCTGTGGTCTTGAAAACACCTTATCACTATATGGCGTTCATTTTTCTCTGGAGATGTGAGGGCATTTTGAAACAAGTTATTCAAACATTATCCTATCAGTGATGGGATATAGTTTTTATTTCCAAAACTGTGAACACAAACCAGACGTTGTACCTGGGTAGGGATCCTCTCTGAGCCTGTAAAAGGCAGGGGATGCTGGGGAAAAAATTGTTGCAGAAGAATTAAAAACTCTTCTGTTATCGTATTGAAGCCTAGCTGAAGGTAAGGATTTGAACAGAAAATGTCTTCATTGCTTCCAGATATTACTTTATGAACAGTATTAAGGAGTCCACCTACTCACCTGCCTTGATAGGGCTGAAATAGGGTCTTGAGATCAAACATGCAATCAGAGGAATGGACTGGTGTCTAAGGATGAGACCCTAACTACCCACAGAAACAAACATTTATACTCAGTAGTCAGAGGGCAAAACTGTACTCAGATATTTTTTAACTTTGCAGAGGGTTAGGGGAAGAGGGAGAGAAACATACACACACACACACACACACACACAGAGAGAGAGAGAGAGAGAGAGAGAGAGAGAGAGAGAGAGAACTCATCTGCTGGTTCACCCCTTGAATGCCTGCAATGACGGGGACTGTGCTGTGTTGAAGCTGGGACAGAGTAAATCCAAGTCTCCCATGTAAGTGACCTGAGTCCAGTTTTTTGAACTGTCATTGCTGTCTCATAAAGTCTGCATTAGCAGCAAGTCACAGTCAGAATCCAGAGGCAGACATTAAACTCCCATGTGGGACGTGGGCATTCTATCTGATCATAGGTGCATACATTATACATGTCCTTTTATCCTCATGTCCAGTAATGACAGGAAATGTCATTTTATAAGTGGGAGCTATGAATTGTATAAGGATATAGTGACAAAAGTATTTCCACCTTTTTTGTGTTTTCTGATTTATTTTCATATTATAGTGAACCTGTTGTGAATGGTAGAAACCACCTATGCTAACTTGATCACTTATTGATGAAGGAATACAACAAGGAAGTTTCTCCGAGTGGACTCTTAATGAGCTCTATAGCAGGTGTCTCCAAAGACATTTTATTTTTCAAATTCAGAGGACTTCTACCTGTTCATAAAAGTCATCCTCAATTGGGACTCATTCTAATTTTGGTCTCCCCTTGGCAGACTTTCATAATGCCTCAAGAAAAATTATTCCTCTCCTGCTTGGCATCGCCATCATTCTCTCACTACATGTTAGTCCATTGATGGCTCATCAGTTCTGTACATTATTACACTGTGAGCCTCTTGAAGGCAACAGTCATGCTTGCACCCTGAACAGTTAGAGACTAAAGAAGCTGCCACCTCTGTTTGCTAATTTATCATGGTGAGGTCAGTACAAATTAGCCACGTTGAAGATTTAATCCGCCCTTTGAATTTACCAAGTATGTCCAGTGTTGAATGTGTAGATGGATAATTTATTGAGAGAACTTAAATGTTCCATATTGAGCAATGAGAGAAATCTGAAAATAAATCAGCAAGAGAGGAAATAGAGATACTGTTTTCTCAACTGGATATCAAAAGGCAACTAGAACCTACACTAGGCCGGGGCCTTTTTATTTTGAAAGAATATGAGTAACACACAACTTTAGGTGTTTCTAATGCTACTGTGGCAGCTAGGTAGATTTATCTGGCTCTTCAAAACTTGAGTAAAATGTGTTAAAATATACAAGAGATCTGTAAAAATTCATGAAAATTTCATATTATAAGCTATACATGGATTTTAACATTTTTGAGTAAAATAAACATCTTTTAATTTCATTTATCCATGAACTTTTCAAAGCACTCTTACATTTAGCCTGTGTATTATGTCTGTTTTCATGACATTAAGTAGAATGCTATGTTATATGGCTAGGTACAAACAATTAGAGTAATTATCTTGCACATGGAATGGCTGCATAATTTTGAAACTAAACTAAATAACAAGACACAGAAATTTGCATTAAAGGGAGAAGGAAGATGATGTTGTCAACATTACAATCCTAAATATAATTTGTCCATATGTGAAGGAAGATTTTTCCAGAAAATGTTTAGTGAAGGCTTAGCGCAATTTCATTAGATGTTTAAGGACTGTGTCCTTGCTGATTCCTTGGTGGTATTGATTTCAACAGAGACACAGCACGTAGCACATAGTTTACCTACAGTCAGGAGGTGAGCCCCAGATTTGATACCTGAACACCCTCTGCTACCTTTAAAAGGGACATTTTTAAATTGTTGAACATTATAGCTAGCGGTCCATTAAGCCTGTGATTATAAAGTAAATTGAAATTATGCTATTGCAAAAATTAAAGGAAAAAAGGAAGGAAGGAATGAACCCTGTAGTACTGAATGGAGGAAGGGAAGTATGGTTATCTTCTAAGAACATGAAATACATGAAATCTGTTGTCTGTATAGTAATTTATGTTAAAAAAAAATGTATCTCTAGAGGGGTTCACTTTAATATTACCATGAAAATTATCAAAATGGGGAGCACCCAAGTGCCCAACAATAAAAACTAAATTACTTTACATTTGCTTTTTTAAATTTTTTTTATTTTTATTTTGACAGGTAGAGTTACAGACAGTGAAAGAGAGAGACAGAGAGAAAGGTCTTCCTTCTGTTGGTTTACTCCCCAAATGGCTGCTACAGCCGGCACTGCGCCGATCCGAAGCCAGGAGCCAGGTGCTTCCTCCTGGTCTCCCATGCCGGTGCAGGGCCCAAGCACTTGGACCATCCTCCACTGCCCTTCTGGGCCACAGCAGAGAGCTGGACTGGAAGAGAAGCAACCGAGACAGAATCTGGCGCCCCAGCGAGGACTAGAACCCAGGGTGCTGCCACCACAGGCGGAGGATTAGCCTAGTGAGCCGCGGTGCCAGCCCATTTGCTTCTAATTTTTATACACAATAAAGATTGAAATCTATCCATATAAGCTATTATGCAAATCTCTAAGATATAAGGTTCCCTAAGATATCTTATATCTATAAAATATATGTTCCCCAATAGTGCATAAACAATTATGCTATTTATGAAACAGTTTGGGGGCTGGCACTGTGGCTGCCTGTGGCGCTGGCATCCCATATGGGCACTGTGTCTAGTCCCAGCTGTTCTACTTCTGATCCATCTCTCTGCTGTGGCCTGGGAAAGCAATAGAAGATGGCCTAAATGCACTAAACGACCACAGTTCAGCAATGACTATACTTATATATGTTAAATGAGATGATATAAAATATATCTAATTCTATTAAAATACTGGATGAATATAAAATTTGTACGTAGTGCTGAGTTTACAGAAAAATAGTAGAAATAGCAATCTACAGAAACTTCCAAAAATAGGGAGAGAAGAAACTATATGACATAGAAAGAGAAGTTATTGCTTGTGAATGCTATTGTTAGATACAGAATTAGGTTCTCAAAATCCATGTTTAAAACCCTATTGTTAAGGGTCAGCACAGTGGTGCAGTGGGTTAATCCTCCACCTGCACCACCGGCATCCCATATGGGTGCTGGTTCTAGTCCCAGCTATTCCTCTTGTAATCCAGCTCTCTGCTATGACCTGGGAAAACAGTAGAAGGTGGCCCAAGTCCTTGGGACCCCTGCAGCCACATGGGAGAACAGGAAGAAGCTCCTGGCTCCTGGCTTCAGATTGGCACAGCTACGACCATTGAGGCCAACTGGGGAGTGAATCAATGGATTGAAGACCTTTCTCTCTATCTCTTCCTCTCACTGTCTGTAACTCTACCTCTCAAATAAATAAATAAAATATTTTTAAAAATTCTTTCAGCCTGCATTTTTACAGTATAACAAGGTGACATTTATCATTTTTGCTCATATAATATGAGGAGGCATTGGTAAATTTTTACATAAATAGCCACTAGCACAATCAATTTTTTTTTAAAAATCTCAATCAGCTAGAAACTCCTATTGCCCATTTCTTGCCAATCCCCTTCCATCAGGAGGCCTAGGTCCAGGGAGGGCTGAATCTTGTTTTTGTTTTTGTTTTGTGTTTTTCACATGTTCATATAAATCCAGTGATACATTATAGGTAGCTTTTTAAGTCTGGTTTCTTTCAGTGGGCATAATAGTTTTTAGATTCAGTCTTTGTTTTACATATATCTGTTACTTGTTCTGTTTTGTTATTGTTGTTAGGTGGCATTTTATTGAGTGGATATAACACAATGAACATTATAATTGTTTTCAATTGGGGCTGTTAGAAAAACAGCTACTAGAAATATTTGTGTACAGATTTTGTGTGGGCATTCATTTTCATCTTTGTAGTAAAAAACCTATTAATAGAATTGTATAATAAGACAATAAGTATGTGTGCAAATTTATAAAATAAATGTCTAATCTTGTTTTCCAAAGTGGCTGAAATAATTTATATTCCCATCTGACAAATATGATAATTTGTTTGTTCTTCATCTTTTCCAGTACATGGTTTAGTTTACCTTATCTTTGCTTTTATTTTAGGTGTTATAACAGATAAATAGTAATATCTCATGGTAATCTTAATTTACATTATCCTAATGATTAATGATATTAGACATAATTTCATTTGTCACTTTTATTGTTTTTTGGTGAAGTGTCTGTTCAAATAATTTGCATTTTATTACTAATTGGTTGACTTTTTATATTGATTTATAAGAATCCTTTATATAACTGGAAAAAATCCTTACCACATATATGATTAAAAATATTACATTTCATTTTGCTGTCCCTTTACCATTCCTTTAGTTTTTTAAGTAGTTTCTGAAAAACAAAGTTAGTAAATTTTATAAGTAAGGACTATTGGTATTTTTCCTTTGTATTTCTCTTATTGCCTTACCTAAGATATCTTTTCCTAACCATATTCAGAAACTTTTTCTCATAAATATTATTCAACATAGAAGTTGTAACAGTTTTATGTGTTACATTTAGGCCTGGGATCTAGTTCAGCTAACTATTAGTGTAAGAAGGAAGGTAGGAATTAAGACTCATTTCTTGTGTATGTGTCCCCAGTTACTGTAGTATCATTGTTTGGAAAACATATATATTTTACTACTGAAAATTAACCACTGTACAATGTCCATTTACTCTATAAGGGTAGGTGTAGATTTTTGTTTGCATCCTCTATTCCATTGACACATGCTTGCCCTTATATCATTGTTACCCCATCTTGATTGCTTCAGCTTTATAGTTCGTCTTTAAATCAAATGTTTGCTTTTTAAAAAAATAATTTACATTGCTCTTAGGCTTTTGCAATTCCATATAAGTTTTAGGATTAGCTTGAGAAATTCTATTAAATATACCTGCTGAGAATTTGATGAATATTGTATTGATTCTATAGTTTGGGGAAAATTGATACTTTGACTAAGTTTAGTCTTTCAATCTGTATACATATCTTTCCATTGCTTTGCATCTATATTGATTTTTATCATCAGTGATTTTTAATTTTCATCATGTAAAACTTGTACATATTTTATTAGATATATTATTTTAAAAGATATGTATTTATTTTAAAGGCAGAGAGAGAGAGGGAGAGAGTGAGACAGGCAGACACAGAGAGAGAAAGAGAGGGAGAGGGAGAGAAAGGAGGCAGGGATCTTTCATCCCATGGTTTGCTCCTCAAATGGCAACAATAGCTACGTATGGGTCAGGCTGAAGTCAGCACCCAGGAACTCCATCCTCATCTTCCAGATGAGTGACAGGACCCCCTGTACTTGGACCACCTTCTGCTTCCTTCTCAGGTACATTAGCAGAAAGCTGGATTAGAAACATAAAAGCCAGGACTTAAACCGAAACTCCATATTTGATGCCAGTATTGCAAGTGGCAACTTAACCAGCTGAACACCTTTGGCCTCTGTTAGACAGATTCTTCATAGTTTTGCGTTGTTGTTATATTGTGAATCATATATTTTTTTACAGAAATGACATTGTAAGTTATATTTCCACTAATTATTTTTGGATTATTATTTTACCTATATTTGATTGTTAAACTCCTATTCTGTTTGAAAATGTCATGTTTGATTGGAACATTTTTGGGGGCAGGTTTCTACGTAGGTAATCATAACATCTGCAAATAGACGCAGTGATGTTTCTTCTATATGCCTTTGTCTTTTACATTTCCTTCCCCTAATGTTTTCACTAATACTTCAGTGTAATCTTGAACACATATGGTGAGAACAGACATCCCATCAGCCATTCACAATTTAGTGTCATAATGACCATAGGTTCTGTCAAGTTAAGTAAGTTCCCGGTCTTTTTAATTTGCTGACATATTTCTAACAAATGTTATTGAATTTAGTTAAGTGCATTCATATATCTATTGAGACAGTAAAGATGCATGGATTTTAACACTTCCTTTCATAACACCAGGTGAGGAGATTTTCTATTTGTTTGAATCAGAGTAGATGCTAAGCTGCCTGCATATGTCCAGGATTACCTGCAGCATTCTCATTTGAGAAAGAATAGAAAATTCCTGCTTCCTGGCTGCATGCATGACAGTCACAGGTGTCTGCTCTGTGATCTGGTACCAAGAAAATCTCACGAGACAGTCAAATATCAAGCCAACCACTAGCATGCTGTGGGCTCTAATTTGAAGCATCATTATAAAATGGAATTCCTAAGTTTAGAAGTTTACATAAAATTGTTTTTGAGTCAATACAGAAACAATGCACATTTCTAACATACATATTTCATGGTATCTTTCATTAAAAGTAATGATTATTAACTCTTCTACATTCTCACTGAGCTATAACTTAATTTGAATATATGATCTAGTATATATTTTTCATTCTTTTTTTAACTTAAGTATTTCTTGAATATGTCTATAAGTGGTGAGACATTTTTTTCAGACTTTGTTATGCTGAAAACATGAAAATCATGTCCCATTCCAAGGGAGAATTATTGTTTTTATTTATACTCTATTGCAAATAGAAGTGTTAATATAACATGATATGCACTGTTACTTTTTAAAGTACTTTGATGTGGTGAATGTTTCTGAAACTTTCTAAATAATCAGTAACAATCTAAAATACAGATATGTGTAATTATATATGTTATTCCATTTGTGTATACTTAATGCAATCCTCAATTTATTATGGTTTTCAATGACCACATACAAAACTTCACTTGTTTTAAGAGTTACTTTCCTTAATGATGTTTTCACTTTTTATCTTTATAGCTACACATATACCTCTTATTTAATAGGATTATATACAAATATTATACAAATAAAATATATGCATGCATTTGTGTGCATTCTTCAGTTTGCATTTCTCTCTCTCTCTCTCTATGCTCTGCCTTTCAAATAAATACATAAATTTTGGAAAATGTAAAATCTAATTCGTGATTTCTAACACTGAGAATAATGTGTGCTTCAGGTAAAATAGCCAAAGTAAAGCCACTTCCTAGGACTGATATAACTATTTGAGCAGCCACAAATCATCTCTACTAGCAAATAAATGTTTCTCAATTAAATATTGGCAGTTTTAGTATTTTGCCCTATTTTGATATTTCCAACCTTTCAGTTTCTAATCAAACTCAATTCTCTTGGACTAAAAACTAAGTTTATAGCTAAAATCATGTTATCTCCAGATTTGCTATAAACACTAAGGAATTTATGCTCAGTCCTCACTGTATTTTTTCAAGATTATTTATTTATTTGAAAGGCAGAGCGATGGAGAAAGAGGGCGAGACAGAGAGAGATCTTCCATCCACTGGTTTACTCTCCAAATGGTCACAATGGCGGGGCTGTACCAGGCTAGAGCCTGTAGCCTGGAACTCCATCGAGGTATCTCATGAGGGTGGCAGGGACCCAGGTACACAGGGCCATTTTCTTCTGTCTTCCCAGGTGCACTAGCAGGAAGCTGGATCAGATTAGGAGCAACTAGGATTCAAAATGCCATTTATAGAGGACCCAACAATCATATGTGGCCTGCTGTACCACAAATGCTGACCACAATCCTCAATGTATTTAAAAAACAAAATTCTGGGCTGGCACCCTGCCTCAATAGGCTAATCCTCCGGCACACCGGGTTCTATCCCGATCAGGGCGCCGGTTCTGTCCCGGTTGCCCCTCTTCCTATCCAGCTCTCTGCTGTGGCCTGGGAGGGCAGTGGAGGATGGCCCAAGTACTTGGGCCCTGCACTCGAATGGGCGACCAGGGTAAGAACCTGGCTCCTGCCTTCGGATCAGCGCGTTACGCTGGCCGCAGCGCACCAGCCACAGTGGCCATTGGAGGGAGAATCAACAGTAAATGAAGACCTTTCTCTCTCTCTCCGTCTCTCTCTCTCTCTCACTGTCCACTCTGCCTGTAAAAAAAAAAATTCTGGTGTTCTTTGACTAGTTAATATGTATAGATTAAAATATAAAGTCATGTTAACATCATGATGTTTGGTATCAAAGGTTTTTGGATAGATGAACAAATTTAGGCATGTGTCACTTTTTAATATAATTTAATTGACTTAGTAGCTCAGAATTGCTTATTGGTATCATTTTCTTCTGACATCCTTACATATGAGCATCCAATGGAAGCGCTTTCTTGGGAATAGTGATTATTCACAAATCAAGAACAGTCAAGTATGTATAATCACCAGCCAGAACTCCTAATATGGGCTTTCTTCTGACTCTTTGTGTTACAGTGATCTTTCCAGTAGGGCTTTTGCTGAATATTGTTGATGTAATATGATAATACCTAGAGAAAATGACCCATTTCTTCATTAATCCAAAACTGACCGTAACATATCTTTGAATTAATAAGAAAATTGAGAACCACATATATTTATTTCTTCTATACTTTCAAGGCTGACATTATGATACATGTAAATATTCAATTCATGAAGGCTTTAAATTCTTCCATGAGTGTCTCTTCAGTTTCTGTAGAGTTTATAGGAAATTCATATATTTATAAGCTTCTCTCACAAGTTATCTTCAATAATTTCATCCTTACCTATAATGAATCTATCCATCATGGTAAGTGGTTCTTTTATTATTCATATTGGCTTTCGTTTATTCAATGTAAAACTCTATTTGTAAATCCCTACTGAAGTCCTTAATAATTTTCAACTGTCTATTAAAGTGTGTTTTAAAACTGGCATAGGTTTCTAAGTCATGCTGAGTAAACTATCAATTCTGTCAAATTCATATTTTATATTAAAGCCATGATCAGTATAATTTGCTTTTATGCTAAATGGACATAGTTCTAAGTAGAATTGCTGTGGATTAAACAAATGTTCCTTAAATAAACTCTTGATAATAATCAAGAAATTTGTATTATCCTCTTGGCTAGGCCACCACCTGACTTCAAATTTTTAATATTTACTTGGCTTCAGTGACATCTCTCCTCATCAGTAAATAATTTAATTCATTATTCTTAATGCCTACCTCCTTTGAACTCTGAAAATATATGACTTTAAGTTTATGATTATGATCTTGAATTGGCGACAGAACTTTGAATAATTGAACAATGCCAGACACATCCCATTTCCTCATGTTTATGGCTCTTGTTATGGATGATTGAAAGTATTTGGAAGGAAGTGCAGAACACACATGTATAACCTCCTGTGTTCTTTACATCCTCTCTACATTACTGATAATGCCTAATAAAGAGTAAATTCTATATAAATTCTTGTTATTTTGTATTACTCAGGAAATAACAGCAAGAAAACAAAGGTTAGTTGAATCTGTAGATAAAGAACCCGTGGATGTGGAAGGCCAATAGTATACCAAACATAAACATTTTAAATTCAAAATTTCAAAGATGAAATATCATAAAAACTTTTAAATCAGCATCAAAAAAGTGAAGTACTTAGTTATAAATTTAGCAAATCATATGTAAGATCTGTATTAGAAAACTACACAAAACTGATGAAAGAATTTGAAGAGCTAAATGGATAAAAATTCCATGTTCATGATTTGAAAGACTCAATATTGTTTGAATATTGACTCTTAATATAGATTAAAAATGGAGCCAATGAAAACCTCAATATAGTATTTCATACCAATTAACTAATTGATCCTGAAGTTTATGTGGGGAGACAAAACACCTGGAATACCAAGACAATATTGAAGAACAAATTTGGAGAACTTGTGCTATCTGATTTCATGATTAATATAAAATACAGTAATCAATACATTATATTGGTGAAAATATATGCATAGATACACATATTAGTGGAAGAGAATAGAGAGCTCAGAAATACACATAGTCATCTATTTTTGACAAAGGCAATTTAGAGAGATGGTTTACTCTGAGTCAACTGTGTACTAGAACCTAAACTGGTTTTATCAAGTGTTTTACCTAGGTTTATCACGTTTTCTCAAAGGATACAGGTTAACAGTTCTGAAACCACTGTGCATCTATACTGGAGTCGAACATTAAGTAAATAGATGACATGTTGTAGGAACCAGGTTTCTCACTGATAGAGGGATAGTTATGGATAGCCAAGGAGAGAAGGATAGAATGATCATGTGGTAATGTGTTAGTGCAGACATCAGTGCATACTCATATTTACATAAATATAGGTACAGGTGTTTACACAAGGAAATAGCTATAGATAAGTATATACCCACAGGTTAGTACATATACATGTATTTCCTTGCTTTTCTAACTGAAAGGACATAAAAGAAATAAAATACCAGGAGTCTCTAATGCCCATATTTTGCTTTTTACTCTTCTCCAATTAAAAAACAAGAATTCTATGGAGAAATTCTTTATTTATTTATTTCACAGAGTTAGATAGTGAGAGAGAGAGAGAGAGAGAGAGAGAGAGAGAGAGAGAGAGAGAGAGAGAGAAAGGTCTTCCTTCTGTTGGTTCATCCCCAAATGGCTGCTATGGCTGGAGCTACGTCAATCCGAAGCCTGGAGCCAGGTGATTCTTTCTGGTCTCCCATGCGGGTGCGGGGCCCAAGCACTTAGGCCATCTTCTACTGCTTTCCCAGGCCAAAGCAGAGAGCTAGACTGGAAGAGGAGCAACCAGGACTAGAACCCAGCATCCATACGGGATGCCGGCGCCACAGGCGGAGGATTAACCAAGTGAGCCATGGCACTGGCCCAGAGAAATTCATGATTCATGAAATGGGACAAATACAAAATGAGCCTGAAATATATTGTTGTTACAGAAAGCAGGGACTTGCTAAAAAAATACATAAATAAACAGAAAGACTTCAAATTATCAAATAATGAGGCTATGTCAAAGGGATAAACTCACCAACTATAACAGCTTCCAGTGTCACAGCATCCAAAGCTGTAGCAATTTGAGGCACAGAAAAAAATAAACTAGTATTGAATTATAACTCAAAAGTAAAATGTAAATCCTTGTGAATCCATCCTGATATCAATAAAATATATAAATGGAAATAAAAGAGAAATATGGCATGCAAAAGAAATCCAAATAATTTGTATGGCTAATTGCCCTTGATGAGATAAACTATAACTCTATCCTTCAAGAATGTACTTTGCTAAGCATCTTCTTTCAAAGATCACAGTATTAAAATTAGAAAAAAATAATTTTACAATTGGGAAACTTAAAAAACAGTTCTTCAGACAAGTGATCAAGCTCAGTATCATCAGCGATAAGCCTTGGTGCAAGCATACCCTTGATGTTATGTGATGGAAATGGAACTTTTCCTCTGTGTCTTCTTTTCCCAGACACATAACCTCAGTGTAATCATGAGAGAAGTATCTGGAAAATTCCAATTTAAAAGCATTCTACAAAGTACCTAGCAAATACCCCTCCGAAGTATTAAGATCATCAAAAATATGAAGGTCTGCACAACTGTCATAGCCAAGAGCAGCCTAAGGAGACATAACAACTAGATGTATAATCCTTGATGGCATCCTGGGACAGGAAAAGGGTATTAAGGAAAAGCTAAGGAAATACAAATAAAATATGGGCTTTAGCTAAGAATCTATCAATAATGATTCATTAAATGTGAGAAATGTTCCAGACTAATTTAACATCCAGTGTTTTCACCAACACTTCCTCTTACGAAGCATGTGAATAGTAATATGCTTTTCTAAGGCTAAAGAGCAATGTAAGGAAACCAACAAAATAAAAAGCCCATGTCATGCCCGTTATTCCATATTTGTTTTTCTTTTTCTACCAGACTCTTGTAAGAGTTACCGCCACTCATTATTTCTACTTCGCTGTGTGTTGTTCTCATTGTCAGTTCACTATAGGCTCCTGGCTTAACCTAGTCCAGTGTTGTCTGTTGTGGACATTTGGGAGTGACTCAGTGGGTGGAGGATTTTTTTCTGTTTCTCCCTCTCTTCAAATGAATGAATGAATAAATCTTTTTTAAAAAAAGAGTAAAAACAATCTCCTCATTGCACCATTACGAAGAAAAGGTCAGCATTTCTCTCAAATTAGGGTAATCTTACTACATATACTGCCATAACTTGCCTCTCTGAAAGACCATCTTGTTACATCTCTCACAACTCTTCAGATTGCTCTCAATGTGATAACAGAGTGGGTCCAAAAAGGCCTGAATGTGAGCTAAGTTTGCCTCTATTCAGAGCCTTTCAAAGACATACCCTTGCTGAAGGACACAATTTAATGTTGAATGTATAAAATCCTGGGAAACATCAGTATTGGATTAGAAAAGTATGGGAGGAAAAAACAGAAAGTCAAGAGAGTATGTTATCAGATACCACTCAATCAAGGCTCAATTCTCCAAGGGAACTCCAAAAGGGATTGTAAATTATGACTCAAAACTTCAACCACAGCACTAGGAATCTGAGAATTTGGTCACTGCCATCCTGTCAGTCATTGGTTGAGGTACTTTTTGAAAGGGGGTAAAAATAATGAGTTAATTCTCAGCAGGCGCCATTTATTTCACATAGGAGGCTAGCTGATCTTTGCAACCAAAGAAAGCATGCATTGGAGATTTGAATATAGTAAAAATACCTGGGAATGGTGGCAGCCAAGAAGGGTATTGGTGGGTTTCTGAGAGCATCTGCTAAAATATCTTTTCTCAAATGCCCTATGTCTTGTATTTTCTTTCTAATTCCAAGCACTTTTAGGGTCCTTCAGGAACTAGATGGAGAACATTTGAAAAGGCAGTTGAAGAAAGTTTAACAACACGATTTTTATAGATGTATGAGCAAGTTTCAAGAACCTCATAAGTTATGAAATCCAGAGAAATCTAGACTAAAGCCTTCCCCATTGCCCAAAAGAGCAAGAGTAAGGAGCAGACACTTGACCTTGTATGATGCCTAACTCCATTGCCTTAAACAGTCCTGTGCCAATCTGTGCCTCAGTAAGGAAGGATACTGAGAAATGACACCCACATTATGCTTCCATCTGACTTCTCATGTCCTCCTTTTGCCATCCACTGGCCAAGTCAACAAGAAGCTAGAAGCCTAGGCGTGAAGCAGTACTTACAGGTCAACAACCAGCGTCAAAGCATAGAGGAGTTACCAAGAAGTAGATGCAGAGAAGCCAATGGAGGAATTCCAGCATGCCTAGTGTAACTTACGTGCCACGAAAGCATGATGTTTAGCTGCTTTGTTCACTGCAGTGTCTCATGCCATAGAACAGAGGGCCAAACACGTAGCCAGCAATAAGGAAATATTTGTAAAACATTTCAATCCATTCACAACACTTCTGTTCATTGTGAACTATACCAGTGCTTTGTGTTGTTTATTTTACCTTCCTCAAACTGTGAGAAGGTATCTCAATGTTGTGATTGGATGCCCTTGAAAGTTTTATGTGCTTCATCATAGGGGAGTGCCATAGCTTCCAAAAGCCATGATGTAAACTTCAAAGTGTTGCACAAAATAATAATCATCTTTCCTTATGACTCAATATGTTGCTGCTTTTTCCTCTTCTAGATGAAGCAATAAAAATGTTTTGAGTTGCCAGATAAAGTCCTTGGTCGTAAATTGTTTGACTCTTGAGAACATAAAATATTTAAGTTTGATGAGATATTTTTATTAATGTTTACTATCCTAAGCAAAGACATATGTGGAAAATGCCTGTTGCTGCTATAAGATGAGCATATGTCAAAAGGAAAAAAAAAATTCTACATCAATAACTTAAGAGAATATTCCAGTCAGTCAAAGATTTGGAGTCCTTTATTTAAATAGTTAGCAAACATTTATTAGATTTTAGGTTGTGCTATTTTTCTAGTAATAATTTAATAAGGAAGATTTATTGAAAACAACATTCTCATTACAGGTTAAAAACAGCTTTCTGTTTTAACTTAGCTGTTTATACTTAACTTTTTACTTTCTATTCACTAAAGTAATGTAGAAGTGAATATATTTCCACCAAAATATATATCTACCTGAAACCTTTTAAGGTGATTTGTATTTGAAAATAATATTTCAAGTATAATAGAATTAAGATGCATTTATGCTTCATAAGTATGTTGTTCCTAAATTCAAAATGACGTTTGACCTTATAAGAGGAGTGTTTGAATACAGATAGAAAGACACACACACATGAACACCCACAATAACATCATGGAGACAGATTGGAGTTAGACTGCCTGACAAGGACACAAAAGGATTCTGTCAATCACAAAAAAACTGGGGGAGGGTCATAGTCCATATTTCCCTTCAGTAGGAACAAGTCCTGGTGATACTTTAATTTCAGATTTCTAGCCTCAAGATCTGTGACAGAATAAATATCTCTGGCCGGCGCCATGGCTCAACAGGCTAATCCTCCGCCTTGCGGCGCCGGCACACCGGGTTCTAGTCCCGGTTGGGGCGCCGGATTCTGTCCCGGTTGCCCCTCTTCCAGGCCAGCCCTCTGCTGTGGCCCGGGAGTGCAGTGGAGGATGGCCCAAGTGCTTGGGCCCTGCACCCCATGGGAGACCAGGAAAAAGCACCTAGCACCTGGCTCCTGCCATCGGATGAGCGCGGTGTGCCGGCCGCAGCGCACCGACCGCGGCAGCCATTGGAGGGTGAACCAACGGCAAAGGAAGACCTTTCTCTCTGTCTCTCTCTCTCACTGTCCACTCTGCCTGTCAAAAAAAAAAAAAAAAAGAATAAATATCTCTGATTTTAAATAACCAACTTGTTGGTGATTTGTTACATCAGCCCAAGGCAGCAAATGCAAAATAGAACAAATTACTAAATTCATTCTCATTCCCAGGTGATCATCTTTGGAACATCAGTTCTAGACATAAAGGGTCAATTACTGCTGTAGGTATCAAGAGGGAAAATACATAGTCAGCCCTTTTAGTAAGTGTTTCTATTTGCTAGTTTGTATTGAGCAAAATCAGAACTGACAGTGGACCAGATGCTGAATTTACCCATATTTCAATCTCCAGAGGATCTGGATCATAATTTTAAAGTAGCTCTAACAGGGGCCAGTGCTGTGGCATAATGGGTTAAGTCACCATCCGCAGCCTCAGCATCCCAAATGGCTGCAGATCGGAGTTCTGGCTCCTCTACTTCTAACCCAGCTCCCTGCAAATACACCTGGGAAAGCAGCAAGTGCTTGGGCCTCTGCACCCACTTGGGAGACTCAGAGGAAACTTCTGGCTCCTGGCTTTGTCTTGGCCCAGGCCTGGTCATTGCAGCCATCTGAGGAATGAACCAGAGGGAGATCTCTCTCTTCCTCTGTCTACCTGTGTCTCTGTCTCTCCCTCTCTCGCTGTAATCTGACTTCAAAATAAATAAATAAGTCTTTTCTTAAATCAAGCATCTCTTATAGTAGCCTATAGTCATTTAAAGTCTAAAATGAAAAAAGAGAAAAATAAATATATTCAAGATGCCAGAAATTATGTATTCATCTGATTATTAAAGTTATCAATCTAAAATTTAAAATAATTACTTTGGGAAAATCTAATAAACTGCAAGGACTGTGTTAGATCTGGAAATGCAATATTGAATAACACAAGATTCCCGACTTGGAAGAACAGAAGGAACGTGAGATGTAGTTGAAATATACAGTGAAATATACAGTGCCAAGAGGGTATATGAAGCTGTAGAAGTAAAATGAGGCCTATCATGTTGAGTTTAGGTTTAAAGCATTTGGAAGCCATTGAAGAGGTTGAAGTTGAAGAACAACAGGACGCAATCTTTTGCTTAGAAGACAGCACTGTGAAAGAGAACCCCCAGAACCTCGTACTCCTGTCTAGCTGTATTAATACACCATTAATTAGCTTTTCCCATCCCTTCCTCTCCTCTTTCCTCACCAGCTTTTGATAACCACCATTTCACTTTCAACCTCCAGGAGACCCTTCCTTTCCTTTCCTTTCCTCTCCTTCCTCCCTCCCTCCCTCCCTCCCTCCCTTCTTTCTTTCTCTTTCTCTCTTCTGTTCTTTCATTCTTTCTTCTCTCTCTCTCACTCTCACTCTCTTTTTCTTTCTTTCTTTTCTTAAACTCCACATAGAGTGAGACCATGTGATGCTTACTTCTATGTGCTTAGCTTATTTCACTTAACATAATGACCTCTAGCCCCAAGCACAACATAGGAAATGACAAAATTTCACCCTTGCTATGGCTGAATAGTATTCCATCATGCATATGTACCATATCATCTTATCCAGTCATAAGCGAATGGGCACTTAAATTTTTTCCATCTATTATTGATTGTGAATAGTGCTACAATCAACATGAGAGTACAGATGTTTCTTCAACAGATGTACAATTTTTATATCTCTTAAAAATTTAATATATATATATGTATGTGTATCTCTATATATCTATATATATGATAAGACTGTTTGCAGAGTGGAGGGTAATTTGGGCAGATGACAAACTGGAATGTCTAGCTGTGCAAATAAAGCAGAGATTACAAGAAAAGATGATATGGCTTTACATACAGCATTGGCATGTGGATGTTTTGGTGCAGCAGGACATCCCACATCAGAAAGCCAATTTGAGTCCTTGGTACTCTGCTCTTCCAATCTAGCTTCCTGCTAACATGCTGTTTTGACCAGATACTGATATGGCCAATAGCTGTGCACAGACTTCAGTAGCAGAGGCTCGATTCATGAATAACCATCCACATACCCATGAAAGTAGAAAGATAAAGACTTATTTACAAAGTCTCTCATCTGTTAAGAACTTACAACCACAGCACCAGAATAAGGCATCACAGGCAACGCATGTAGCATTTGGGAAGCAATCATTATCACCTTCATTTGCTTTTCTTACTTTTATATCCTGTCCTTATGTCATCCCTTACCTAACCTTAACCTTAGCAGTGCTTGCCAATGGGCCAGAGGCAAAAGTTTTTCAGATTGTCTGTGAATGGGCGGGCGTGGCCCACACTTTGATTAGAGCATTGTTTGGGAGAACAGCCAAACAGCCTTTGTGTTCACCCAAGGTTGGACAGACTTAACTCCTCATCTTGTTTTACTAGACTTGTCCTTGAGTCAAACTTTCTCCTTCTACTTTTAACAATACTTTTTCATTCTATTTACATACGCCCAGGAGGATGCTAATGGTGGCCCAAGCACTTAGATTCCTATCAGTCTATTGGGAACCTGCCTGGAATTCCTGGCTCCTGGTATAGGTCTTTCCTATCACTGACTGTTGCAGATATTTGGGGAGTGAACTCTCCCTCCCTCCTCGCTCTCTCTCTCACCCTCCCTCCCTCCTCTCTCCCTCTCTCTCTCTCCCTCCCTCCCTCCTCTCTCTCTCTCTCTCTCCCCCTCTCTCTTTCCCTGTGTCTCATGCTCTGGCTTTCCTCCCTTACTCTGCCTTTCGAATAATTAAATAAATCTTTAAAAAGAATTCGCAAAACAAAACAAAACAAACAGTAAGCAAATGGATGGACTGAAAAGACATTTAAATGGTTAATCATCAAAGCTTGGGGCAGGATAGAACAGAGATAAGGAGGAGCCAAAGGCAAACCCCACTTTCCAGGAAGTGACTTGGATAGCAGGTGTCCCAACAGGAGCCTGAAGCCCTAGGGATTGGGTGCAGGAGACAGTCATGCACCATAGGTTACATTCAAGATATGGATTCCTTATTATTTATAATTAAGTTTGTAATACACTAAACCACTCAGAAACATATCTTTTTAATTGTTTCAAATAAATAAACTAACTTCTATCCATTTATTGAAAGCTTTTAATTGATTTCACTCATTAGCTATCTGAGCTGATTGATAAGGGCATTCAACTTTCAAAAATATCAAAAACATTCCAGGTAGTAAAAAGTTAGATATTTTGAAAACATTAATTAAAGAAGGAAAAGTAACTTCATATTATTTTAAAAGACATAATTTTAAGTTAATTTTAAATATTTTCCTGAATAATCTTTGTTCTTCTCATTAGATGGTGAATATTTATCTAAATCCTGTAAATGATAGCAAATGCAAGAGAGAGATGGTTCAATGATACAAATAATGACATAAGATGGAAACACAAGGATCTGTAATGGATAATAAAATAAAACATTATGCATTTATTTAATAGAAAATAAAAAAGTCCTTTCTCATGAGAACACTGATTTAATAGATAGCAGAAACATTTTTTCTAGAAATAAAACTGCAATTCCCTAGTGGTCTGACCGCAGGCTACAGCCTTCTTCTCAGCTCTGAAGTCTTTTCATTCTAGGGTTTGCTCGAACAACTGAATCCATGTTGAGGTCTTGCTGAGGTTCAGGGTGTGAGGGTGTGATGAACGGAATATAAGAAAAGGAACAATAATGATAACTTTGAGTGAATAGGAAACACTGCTGAAGGGGGGAGTGCAATAGTCAGAATGACCAGTTTTATCCCAGTTGTTATTTGTTTCCTGCTTTTTGTAATAGAAAATCAAATACAGAAGAAAGGACAGGTGGATTTTGTGGAGCCAGGGGGCTCTTTCAAAGACTATCTTTTAGGTACCATGAACTTTAGTAACCTCAATATAACCACTGGTTCTACTGTTGGAATACTTCAAATTTTCCATGATAAATCTATGGAAAACAGGAAATGTATTGCTCATCTTTGATTTTTTACTTCTAATTTTGCAAATTTTTTAATTCTGTAGACTTCACTAGAATGTATATGAAATTTTTGAGTGTTTGCTGAAAAATTAATAAAATTAGGATCATCTGAATTGCTTTCCTATCTTTCTATTTTATGGACACTGATAAAAATCATGCTTCAATAAACAAATATGCACCTTAACGGGTTATTTTTCTTATTTCAAAAAACTGTGAAACTACCTACTCTAATTTATATCACATAACTCTATCCTGATATATTCTTTATCAGATTGTTACTCTCTTGTTGTTTGTGTAGGCGTTATTCACTAGATTAGGAGCTTCTTGTGGGGAAAAAAATCTCAATATTATTCATTATTATTTCAGTTAGCTTCCAGCACCATATGCAAAGTGAATATTTAATCTGTTGTCTGAAATTTCCAGAACCTGATAAAACCATACAATCATTCATTCATTTTGCATTCTACTAGGCAGTGCTTAATATTTATTAAATTTCACTATTGATAATTTATGTTCATATCACATCTATCTCCTGTTTTTCCTCTACCTCTTCCTATCTCTTTTTTCCTGTTTCTATATGTAGCAATTGTCATAGCTACTTATTCTTTAATATCTTTCCTTATTAGTTTCTGTCTTTAAAGTTCCCCCATTCCATATCCTGCTCTCTCATCTGTAATATTCAACTTCATAGCCCTGTTTCCAATATATCCTGTCTTCCAAGATCAACATACACTGCTCCAGCAGGCCTGCCTATTATTGTTTGTCCTTCCTGATATCTGTCATTTATAGAGCTGAATTTTAATGTTGACTCTATTGCCAGTCCACCCTAACTCAACCCACAATGTGTTCTAATTTCCCTTTCTGTAAGTAATCCTATTGTCCATTGGACACAAAATCTTCATTTTTGTGTCTTTTGTCTTACATGTGCAGTCAGTAGTCAAGTGTTACTATTGAATCTTTATTTGCAGTATGAATTCAAAACGCATCTTCCATTTCTGGCTTCCAAGCTAGAACAAACCTTCATTACTTATAGCAATTTTCTCTTAAATAACATTCCTGTTGTTAGATTTTCTTTTCATTATTCTGTTCAGCACAATGCTTCTAAACGAATTTACTTAGTTTATCACTTTGAAGGTACCACTCCCTTCATTGAATGTCTTCAGCATCTCCCTGATGTCTTTTAAACAGCCCCAGGTTCTTTAATTTGTTAGTTATCCAGCGAAGCAGCCATTCAGGTTTATTAAGTGCCTACATTAGGTTTGTCTTTGGAGCACTGCCATTCAGCTACAGGAGCTACTTAGCCCCTGCTTGAAGAAGGCTGGGAGTTTATCTCCCCCAAAGCCTCCACAAACTAGTACTGACACACAGAAATTAGTAAGAAAATCCAGGTCTACTGCCTAGATTATAATTGCTGTGAGGCTTAGTAAACACTCCAAAGGTTCCCTGTGGAATTGGGCTGCAGCGGACTCTGTTACTTTTCCTGCTGAGATCCCACCCTGGCCTGGTTTCCTCCTCTTTCTTGTCCCACTTCACCTGTTGCCATATCTGTCTACCTTAAGGAAGTCTTCCTTACTAAATCACATACATTGGGGTTCCTTTTAAAAAAAAAAAAAGATTTATTTTATTTGAAAGAGTTACAAAGAGAGGTAGAGCTGAAGTAGGCACGCATACAGGCTAAATCTGTTAGATTTGTGAACTGGAAGACCACGCCTTTGCCACGCCCCTGTGTGCCCTCTTGGCCCTACCTGGCCACACCTGGGTGCCCACCAGCCAATCAGGTTAATTAACCACTCCCCTTTGGAAGTGGGTTAAAAGCTGGACATGGTGTGGCCTGTGCGGCTCTCCTTCCCCGGCTCTTGTCAGGAGGGTGCTTGCTGTAGCCCCACGCCTCCAGGGTGCATGGTTTTCGGCCTTAGGCTTCCTGGCCCAGGTACAGGCCTAGATGCTCTTCCACGTGGCTGGTTCCTGGTGCTCAGTATAAACCCCTATTCATCTCTCTCTCTCAAATAAAGCCCTCACTCTCCTATGCATCTTTCTCACTAAATAAAAGCTTAAAACACACCATGCTGCCTCGATTATCTGTGCAGATATTTAGAATTCTTCTCTAAATATTAGGCAAGAACCCTCTTGGGCTTATTAATATTGGGGATTTAGTAATAAGCCCATGGTGAAATCGTATGGCACCCCAAATTCCGGTAGCACATGTGGCACCCCAGATAGCATTCCTAGGGAACTTTAAGGGGCCACATTTCAGTGTAAATTTTAGGGGGACTTTTCCAATTTCAGAGCCAGAGAGTAAGGTCTTCCATCCACTGGTTCACTCCCCAAATGACCACGATGGCCAAAGCTGAGCTGATCTGAAGCTAGGAGCCAGGAGCTTCGTCCAGGTCTCCCATGTGGGTGCCAGGGTTCCAAGGACTTGGGCCATCTTCGACTGCTTTCCCAGGCCATAGCAGAAAGATGGATTGGAAGTGGAGCAGCCTGGACTTGAACTGGCGCCCATATGAGATGCAGAATGTGGCTTTAACCTGCTGTGCTGGCCCCTAGAGTTCTCCTTTTATGTTTGGCTCTGGAAGATCCAAGCTAAGACACATTTGTTCAAAACCAAAGATAGGGTCTTTACTGCAAATGACCTCACATCAGGTAGGAAAATAGATGCACAAATCAAAAATTAAATTTTGATATAATTTATCCCATAACTATGATGTTTGCAAAGTCCAACTAAATGAGAAGAAAAGAGATCCCATTCTCTTCACCTTGAAGGTAATTCCTAACCTGAAATTCAAAGTAAGATCTGGTTTTCAGGCAGAAATAAAAGAAAAACTATGAACAGAGAATAGTTTGGGAAAAATTCAACAGTATTAGAATATTACATTTTTCAGGAATGACAAACAATTCAAATAATTAATTATCAAGGACAATATTTGATACATGTGACAGGTCATTCATTCTGGGAGGTTTTTGGATGGCAAAAAACTGAACTTGAAGCATTCTTAGGTTGCCATAGAAGGAGGTCATATATTTTATCTGCCAAAGATGGCAAATATATGAAGCACCAGTAGCATGAGGCCATCAGTAGAGAGTGGGACCTCTTTTCTCCAGCAGCATCCTGGAAGACTGGAAATGGGAAGACTTCAGAGCTGCATGTAAAACCAATCCAGGAAAGGAATCACAAGAGTCATTAGGAATCATCAGTTTAAGTAGCGAAAAGGGGATAATGAGAGGTATTAGAAAGAAAAATTGGCAATAATTGGTAATTGATTTTTGATTGAGAATAGAGATGGAAGGGTTTTAGGCTTTGTACCTGCACTTTTGGTTGCCAGATGCAATGGTCTTTATCTTAGTCTTGGAGCAGCATTTTCCTTCTCAACTTCTTGTTCGATTGCTTTACTAATTTTTATGTACTTTCCAACTCTATATTGATAATAAGTTATTCATTATGTAGATGATAAAATTGGAATCATAACATGTATACTACTTACTAAAGAACTAGGAATTAAAAACAAAACTATTAATAACACATATATGAAACAATGTTCAACCTCACTCATAATTCTATTTATGTCCCAATTTAATGGAAGAGCTATTTTGAATTAGAGGAAAGTAAATTGCAATAACACTGTAAAGTTTGGTCAGGAAGTGGATACCAAATGCCTCAAGTTTACTTGCGATATTTAGTATTCTAGGACTCAGAATGTATTTTACATATAACCTGAAATGACTCCAGCAATTTTCCTCCCAGGCATGGTATAAGAGAACTATTAGCATATATTAGCTGAAATTCTACCAACTGATTATTTTGTTGCTATAAAATGTGAATGTCCAAACATATAAAATTATATCAGCAAGTATCCCTAAACATGTCTGAGAACAACATCAATATTTTCTGCTTCCCTTTGACTTATGTTAGAATTTTATATTGAAAAATAAATAAATTAAAAACAATAAACTTTTAATTTCTTTATTAATTGACTTCTATGAAATGAAAAATAGTATGTTTCCTTATTTTAGGATAACAGAGATAGATTTCATTGGTGATTTTCAAAATATTAATGATAAATTTTCCCTAAGATGAATCAATCAATTTGTCAATTAATTTTTCTATGTATTAAAAGTGATAAATGAAAATTCTTTGCCAATATTTTTATATTTCAAGATTACCAAATTAGTAAACTGGAAGAAATAAAATATAAACAAATTATCAATGAATAAATAATGACAAAAATCTGGCAATAGGGGCTGGCATTGTGGCGGAGTCAGTAAAGCCACTGTATGCAATGTTGGCACCACATATGGGCACTGGTTCCTATCCTGGCTGCTTATCTTTGTATCAGTGTTCTGCTAATGGCCTGAGAAAAGCAGTGGAAGATGGCTCAAGTGTTTGGGCCTTTTCACTCTCATAGGAGACCCAGATGAAGCTTCTGGCTCCTGGCTTAAGGCTGGCCCAGCCCTGGAGATTGTGGCCATTTGGCGAGTGAATGAGGAGATGAAAAATCTCTCTCTGTAACTTTTAATATAAATTAAAAATTTTTTAAATCTGACAATTTACTCATTTCTGTTTGCTTTCATACCATAATAAAACATTATATTTTATTATAATTTATACATTAATAAAAATTTTATAAGCAACTTTTTATAAATGCATCAATTCTTACTATTCTTGTTTAGTAAATTGATGTGCAAATATACTTTGCAAGACAGTTGATTTTGTCTGAAGATTAAGTCAAAGTTGTTAGTAGTCTAGTGAATTATAATTTTCGTATCCTATGTGCAGAGCCCTTTTACTGCAATTTTTGGGGTTAGATATTAATGATCAGCATTTATAATTCATCATTTGATGTTTGAACTAAAATCTCTCAGTATATAGAAGGATTGCATGTATTCATTAAATTTCCAATGCCATACATACTACTGCAATGCAGGGTTTTACAAGATTTGTATAATCCAATAGTTTCTCACAAATATTTGTGAAAGGAGCTTTTTCTTGGATCTTATATTCCCCTCTTCTATGCTTCAGAAAAGGACTACCTTTGTCATCCTTTTTACTATTGAGTTCGGATGTGATCTTCTTTTATTTTAACTTTCATTTATTCTAAATGCCAAGTTAAGAAAGAAAGAGGGGGAGATATACACAAAGAGAGAACTTCCTTCTGCTGGTTAGCTCCCCAGATGGCCGCAATGCCCATGACTGGGCCAGACCAAAACCAGGAGCCAGGAGTTTCTTCCGGGTCTTCCACGTGGGGACTGGGATCTGAAGACTTGGACTGTCCTCCACTGATTTCCCATTCAGATTTGCAGGGAGCTGGATCAGAAGTGGAGCAGCCAGAATTCAGAAACTGGTGCCTGTATGGGATGCTAGCATTGCAGGTGGCAGCTTTACCAGCTACACCGAAAATACTTCCCTGTACTGAAAAAGCTTAATTTTAATCTTTAATAGATGAAGTATATGTTTACAGTATAGTCAGAAGAAAGTATTTTGGGTCCAAAATTTTGCTTGAGATTTCTGGAAAGTAAGTGCATTTCTGAACTACTTTTTCATAGCTTTCTGAGATTCAAGACCTTGGACAGAGATGTATAGGACAATTGTCTGTGTGTGTGTGTATGTGTGTGTGCAAAAGTGAACTGTCTATAAAAATGTTAGTATTGTCAAGATGAATTTATTAAAAAGAGAAGATACGTATCATCTATCAAGAGAAGAGTTGGAGGACTAATGATGTAGAAAGTGCTCAAAAATAAAACTGTGTGCAGTTGGCACTGTGGTGCAGCAGGCTAAGCCACCACTGGCAATGTTAGGATCTCATATGGATGCTTGAGTGTCAGCTGTTCCGCATCCTATCCAGGTCCCTGCTAACATACCTTGGAACACAGAAAATGGTTGCACAAGTTCTTGGCCACTTCCATCCACGTAGGAGAAACTAATGGAGTTCCTGGCTCCTGGCTTTGCCCTGGCCCATCCCCAGCCATCGTGGCCATTTATTTATTTGTTTGAAAGGCAGAGTTACAGAGAGAGAAAGGGAAGGAGAGAGGCAGAGAAAGATCTTCCATCCTTTGGTTGACTCCCCAAGTGCTTACATCCACTAGCCAGGGCTGTACTATGCTGAAGCCAGGAGTTGGAAACTCCATCTGGGTTCTGTCTCTCTCTCTCTCTCTCTTCTCTCTCTCTCTCTCTCCCTCTCTCCCTCTCCCTCTTTTTTTTTCTTTTTTTTTTTTTAAGAGGCAGAGTTAGAAAGTGAGAGAGAGAGACAGAGAGAAAGGTCTTCCTTTTTCGGTTGGTTCATCCCCCAAGTGGCCACTACGGCCAGGTGCTTCCTCCTGGTCTCTCATGTGGGTGCAGGTCCCAAGCACTTGAGCCATCTTCCAATGCCTTCCCTGGCCACAGCAGAGAGCTGGACTGGCAGAGGAGCAACTGGGACAGAATCCAGCGCCCCAATTGGGACTAGAACCCGGGGTGCCGGCGCCACAGGTGGAGGATTAGCCTAGTGAGCTGCACTGGCTGTCATCTGGATCTCCAATATGGGTGGAAAGACACTCAGGCCATCCCCTGATGCCTTCCCAGGTGCTTTAGCAGGGAGCTGGAGCAGAAGTGGAGCAGCCAGGACTCAAACTGCTTATGTGGAATGCTGGTATAGCAGGTGACAATTTAAACCACTGCATCACAATGCCAGCCCCAGTACTCTCCATTTCTTGCATAAGTTTTATTTATTTAGAAGTCTAACTCCTCATCATTCCCTTATGGTTGGAATATTACATTCATCATGAGAGCATTTCAGGCAGTCTTTCCACAGTTGTGTGTCACTTTAAGAGGTTGAATTGTTAATGCTAAAATTGCCCATTGTACTCCTTCCTTCAAGCTTTTGATTCTTTATTGGTTCAAGCTCTAATTTGGAGCTTTGTTGTTGTTTTCTTTAATTTAAAAGTAATATTGCGTTCAACGATGTTTTATTTCACATTAAGCAAAAATATAACTTTTGACAAAACAGCAATATGTTTGAATAAATTTGTGGTAGGCACCAAGAGCTAGCCATCTATATTTAGATTGTAGAATTTTTCTCATAGGAATAATGATTATACAAACTTTATTCCAAATGCATTATAAATTATAATGATTCATTTGGGTCAATCAAGTGATTTTTTATAAATGTTCCTTGGAGTGTTTATAAGGTTGGGAACACAAAAAGATCAAGGGTTAGAAATCAATAAATGCTTATAATATAAATAAAATAATTTATTGATCTTTAGAACATGTGTAACATATCTGATTTCACTTTTCAGATTATATATCCATGCAAATACACATTTTAATAAAACCGTTCCAATATAATTTGAATATATAAAATTATACCAAACAATGCTTCTAGATTTAATGCATACTCAGATTAATTTCTTGTCTTCAATTAGGAGGAAGACTTCTTATATATATATGTATGAAATATATGTATGTATGAGAATTTGTCTATATATTGATTTCAATATTCTGAGCGAAAGTGAGGTGACTTCTCTGTTATCCCCAAAACATCTCTACCTTAAGGATTGATTTCATGATCTCTCCCCACTCTATTTTTTTTTTCATGCAAACTGTGAATCTAGTTCACATTTTACTTCCTGAGACATCCTTCCTTTCAGTATCGAAAAGCTACAGACACCACAACAGCCACCTTTCATGGCTTTTCACACTTGTTCCACACACACTTTCACAGATAAATGACAAGGGAAACGATGCTCCACATTTGTGGTACTCTTGGCAGATCAGCTTGTACCCGTTAGCTTTGTATCAGTGGATTAGAACACAATTTGCAGATCCTGCCTCAAAGGTCCTTTCTCTGGACCCATGGAGTCAAGGTCATGCTGGACACCTTGCTGCCTTCCGCACCACACCCTTCTTCTCACCAAGTCCTAAATGCCAATTGAATCCATCCCTTTTTTCTCATTTTTCCTTCGTCCACCCAGGACAGTCCAGAAACATCCTGACTCATGATTAATCTTCTCCAATGACATTAGCCTACATTCCATATTCAGAACAGTCCCTGTCTTTAGAAAAAAAAAATCCATATTGTTTCAGAAAATTTTCAATTTACAAAATGAAAATTGTGAAGCACAATGCAGAGTTCCCCATATGGAACTTCTCTGATCCTTAACATTTTATATTAATGCATTTGTCACAATTTATAGACCATACTCAGTTTTCTCTACTATGAACATCTCAAATTAGTATAATATATGTCTCACAGTTAATGAACCACACCCATCATCCCTCCTCCCTTTTTTTAGACTTATTTATTTTATTTGGAAGGCAGAGTTACAGGGAGGCAGAGGCAGAAGCAAAGAGAGAGAGGGCATCCATCCACTGGTTCACTCCCCAGATGACGGCAAAAGTCAGAACTATGCCGATTTGAAGCCAGACGCCAGGAGCTTATTCTGGGTTTCCCACGCGGGTGCAGGGTCCCAAGTACTAGGACAATGTATCTTATGCTGCTTTCCCAGGCCATAGTAGAGGGATGGATCAGAAGTGGTGCAGCCAAGACTCAAACCGGCGCCCATATGGGATGCTGGCGCTGCAGGTGGCAGCTTTACCTACTACACAATCCTCTATTTTTTAATTCAATCTCCCTTTATCCCTTTTGCTCTTACCAGCATTTAGTAATTTACTTTCTGTGTTCAGGTTGATATATTTTTTTTTGCTTCCCATAAATGAGGGAGAGAATATGCAATATGTGGCTTTATGTGTCTGGCTTATCTCATTTAACATGATGTCCTCCCATTTCCTCCATTTTGCTGCAAGTTATAATATGTCCTTCTATTTTATGGCTGAATAGTATTCCACTCTGTGTGTGTGTACACACACACTTATCCATTCTTCAATCACCTTGCTTGATTGCATATCTTAGCTATTGTGAAGAGTGCTGCTGTAAATAAGTTGGAACAGTTATCTATTTGATACAATGATTTCACGCCTTTAAGATACATACCCAGTTTTGTGATTGCTGGATCATGTGGCAGCTCTATTTCTAGTTTTAAAGAAATCTGTATACTGTGTTCCATTGTAGCTTTCTAATTCAGAATTCTCACTAGATGTGTCTCTGGGAGTTCTCCCTACTCTACCCCACCCTTGTACCTTCATGTTCAAAACTCATGTCGTTTATTCAAGTAGTCACTTCCTCTGAGATAATGTTCCTAAAGTCCTAGGCAATAATATTGCAAATGATATTTGCAATCATATACCCTGTGTTTTTTCTACTGAACCTTTATACTAATAATTTTCATTTAAATAATTTTTGTGTTTAGTTTTCCTCCTCTTCATATTTAAACTGCAGAAATTCAAGGTGTTGCTCATTACATATTTCTACCACCTCTCAGGCTTATGAAGAAGCATATTAATGGATACCATACACTTGGTAAGGAACTGTGTGGAATATGAGTAGCAGTATTTCAAAGTGAAAAGTTGCTAGAATCAAGGAAATAGAGCTAAATTGGGAGCACAGTGGCTAATCCGTATGGGTGTCAGAGTAATGAGGCTGGGTGAATACTGAGACACAGAGATGAGATGGACAGAGAGAAGCAAAAGCCTAGGTAGATCCACCAGGAACTGATTCCAGGAATGAGTGATTATCTCAAAACTTTGTTTATGTCCATGGGCTTGGCAGAGGTCTTACTTGACAGAACTTCCGGAAACATGTGGCTGCAAAGTGATTTCTCTAAAAGTCCACCTGCTTGTGTTTTGAATATGTAATTCAAGAAGTATATAGGACCCAATTCAGTGCTGTCCAATTAATTTCATCCTACTACATCTCTTCTGTACTCCTACTTAGATTGATTTATTATTTCTATCTGAGTTTAAATAATGACCCCCAAATGGCCATTTCTATCTGAGTCCATTACTAAGAATATAAAGGGGCTAGCCAGCAATGAGAAACCATAGGAAAAGTTTGTTAAAGCATTCCCGACATTCAGGAAGAGAACATCAGCCTGTGTCCCAGGTATTCAGGCTTATCCCTTCAGTCTACTACCTACAAACTCGTCTTTTTTCAAATGATAAACTCTTATTCAAATACTGTGTGGCACTGTGAAACTCCACCTATATGATCACACTTTCATCTATTCTATCTTGCAGTCCTGTAGCAGGGAAAAAGCTACCCGTTATGGCAAAAGAGCTGGTCTTTGGTCTGCTCTACATTTTCCAGGTATCTTACTAGGCAGCCTCTGATCCAGCAGTTTGCCCCTTAGTAAATCTCAGAGAAAGAACACCCATCAGCATAGTACCAGGGTGTTCTAATGTTTGACTGCTATTTCAGAGTATTGTAAATCCTAGATGAAAGCAGTAAGGAAGTTAAAAAAAATCGTACAGGTATTATTTATACAGTAGACTTGCCAGACGCCTCAGATCTTCCCTAGTCACTATATTCACTCCTGTCTATGTAATATAAAACTCTCCATGAGAACAGAACCAAGTCTTCTGTAAGGACCTTCAGAAATAAACAAGAACAACCTTGAGGGAAAGGCCTTGTAACACATGCTTTTTCCTCTCTATTTTATTACCTAAGACAGTGCTTAAGTCAGGGTTGGTGCTCAAAAGTGGATCACTAACATTCTTCTAAACTTTTGAGTTGCTGAGTGGGCTTTTGACCTAACTGTTAAGATGCCCATCTTCCACCTTGGAGCGCCTAGATTTGACACCAAGGTCTGGATCCAAACGCCAGCTTCTTACTAATACAGACCCTGGCAAACAGTGATTATGGCTCAATTGAGTTCCTATCTACATTTGGAGGACCTGCATGGAATTCCCAGGTCCTGTCTTCAGCCTGTCTCAGTCCTGGCCATTGCATACATTTGTGGGGATGGAATCAGTAGATGGGACCTCTGTCTCTTGCTCTTATGCTTGCTCTATAGTACTCTCAAATACATAGATAAAAATAAGTATGTATAACTTAATGAAATGTCCATCAATCTCTTTAGAGGAACTTTCAAGGACAGTGAAACCATTTGTCTATTGCTTTAGAATCTGTGTCGGTCATTCTATCTTTGCAACTTTTATCCTCCATTTGCACTACCATCCTGATCATGATGCAACTCTGCCTGAGCAGTGCTTGGAACATAAACTATGACTGCCCAGTCAAATGGGAAATTCAGCAGGCAATTGCCAAGCATTTAGTTAGAATGACTAACTTTCCTGACCCCGGGAGACACAGATTCACTCAAAACATGGTCCTTTTCTATTTCATTTCTCTCTGCCACACACACCACACAGTCATCATAAAAATTAAAATTGTGGGGCCGGCACCACAGCTCACTAGGCTAATCCTCCGCCTGCAGCGCTGGCACACCGGGTTCTAGTCCCGGTCGGGGCGCCGGATTCTGTCCCGGTTGCCCCTCTTCCAGTCTAACTCTCTGCTGTGGCCCGGGAGTACAGGGGAGGATGGCCCAAGTGCTTGGGCCCTGCACCCCATGGGAGACCAAGAGAAGCACTTGGCTCTTGACTTCGGATCAGCTCAGTGCGCCAGCCTCAGGGTGCCAGCCACAGCGGCCATTGTGGGGTGAACCAATGGCAAAGGAAGACCTTTCTCTCCGTCTCTCTCTTTCACTGTCCACTCTGCCTGTCAAAAATTTTAAAAAATTTTAAAAATTTAAAAATTAAAATTTTGGGAGTATTTCAAATAGGTAATTGGTTACAAGCTGTTAGAAGGCCCTGGAAGTCCCTGAGCTGATGAGATTATTATTATTATGGTCAACTGACCATAAATGATCAAATTCTGATAGAGAAAAAAAAAACATAGAGGAGTTATTGCAAATGGAATACTTTGTGTGAGAAAATATTTGGATATAAATAAGTATATTCTAGTACCAATGAGACAACAATATGGAGATTAGTTTTGTCCAAGTTATTTGGGGCATTTAAAAGAGCTGTGTTTAATCTAGAGAGAAGTAACAGAAACATATATAAGTAATATTTAAGAAGAATAAACTATTCTGTATGAAGGTGGGTAAAATGAGAGATATAAGAATTAAAGGAGAATGTTGAAACGATCCTAAAGTATTATGAGCCTGCACTGAATTCATTGTAAAATAATTGCCACAGATTTTGCCTTAGTAAGGTAATTGCAGAGCCACTGACTCGAGGAACAGTAAAGAACAACAGACAAATCTGACAACCCACGTTTAGCAGAGAAGAGAAAGTTAGGAGTAGGTCTTTTGATTTCTTTTTCTTTGTACAATGTGCTTATTTATTTTCAAAGTCAGGCAAGGAATAATTCTTAATGAGACCAGGACTTAAGTTTTTTGACTTTTGGGATAGTTTAATTTGATCCTAATTTGATTCCATTTTGCCCAGGCCCATTTTGTTAACCCTGGCCATCTTGTCCCAGCAAACCCATTTGTACCAAAATCAGAAAATTCTGTACTGGGTCTGGCGTTGTGTCACAATGGGTTAAGCTGCTATCTGAGATACTTGCATTCCATATATTGATCAAGTCCCTGCTGCTCCCCTTCCATTCTAGCTCTCTGCTAACGCACTTGGAAAGCAGCAGAAGATAGTCCAAGTACATGGGACCCAGCCATCCATGTGTGGGAGACCCATCTAGAGGTCTAGTCTCCTGGCTGTGGCCTGGTCCAGCACTGGTCATTGTAGCCATTTGGGTAGTAAACCAGTGGATGGAAGATATCTCTTTCTCTCCCTCTGTCTCTCCCTCTCTGTCACTCTGCCTTTCAAATAAATAAATATTTTTATAAAGAAGAAAGATAATTGTGTGTTAATATTTTTCCATAAGAGCACAGTATGTTAGCAAAGTTTACAACAAGGTTACTTTTGAAATGAGAAAAGCTATTTTAACTTACAAAGTCATTCCTATCACTCTGCAAGCTGGTGTTTCAAGGAATGACACTTAACTTTGCTCATTCCCTTTATTTTAGTGCTTTTCTGTGTTTTAATTTTGTTGAACCAATGGAAATACCTGTCATAATACAATGACAGCTTGAAAAGCTTTATCTTACAAGGGCAGTTATCATTTCACAGTAGATAAAGTAATATGCGAAAGAAATGTTATCATAATATCCTCCTCTAAAATCTAAATTTAAACACATACTTCTAACCCCTTGTGAAAATGTTTTACAACATAGAAATCGTACAGAATGCACATTTGAGTAACTCCAGAAAGCTAATCATTTTAAGCATTGTCAGACCAGGGCTCGCTATTTAATAAATGAGCATGAGAGAATTACTCATAGGTTCAGCATTTTATTTTTTGATTTCAAAAAAATTAATATTTGAATATAATAATACAACCATTTATTTAAACTATTTTAATGCTCACATCTGGAAGGGTGAACATAAACCACTTGAGTGACCTACTTAAGGAAATGACAAGTATTTGGATTGTATTACTAACTGTATACCTTCTACTAGATTGGCCATGCGACTTTTTATTCGTGGATAACAGCTTTGCTCCTGGCCTCAGTAACCCCTAGAAAGAGTTCATATTCAAACCTGGAGCCACACATTCAACCGTTGACACATTCCTTTCACTGGCTTTGTCTAATGCTTACAATAAGTCTATACAGTCAGCAACTTTAGAACTGTGGGTCAAAGAAATGTCTTCATAATAGTTTGAATTTTTCCCTGGGGCACCTGGCAGAGTCATCTTAATGTTTCAAACATTGTTGGAGGTTATCTGGCTGCCCTCTGAGGAATTTGCATGGAGAATGCTTTACTTAAACACAGGTAAAATTATGAAGGTTTCTGTGGCAAAACCAAAGGCATTGTGTTGAGATAGGACAAAGACCAAATGTAGCCTTCCCCTGTGGCTAGGAAACAAACGACAGCTCCAATAGCTCATGGAGTGGCAAATCACCATCCCACCAGTAATAAAGAACATTATTAATTTCTAAAAGGCTTTATGTCACAATCGATTTATGCACTTTCTTCGAGTCGAATTTTAAAATGTACTTCTGCTTCAATCTACACAAAGGAAGGAAGCTAGCACTAAAAAGAAGGGCATGTTCACAACCAAAAATATTTCTTTTAGAACTCCACAATAGGGAGAAAATTAATAAAATAATGAAATTGAAAATCAACTGTTGTGAGATACTTGGATAACTAATCAAAATATGCAAAAATCAAAGCAGGCATTAATTTGTGTTCACTGCATATTTTCATCTATATCTATAAGAAGGAAACAATTTTCTCATTAGAAAGTTTTAAGGGGACTCTAGTTTTCATTATTTTTTATTTTTGCTGTTATTTATGTTTTATTTAATTTATGTATAAAGCTACTACACCAAATATTTTCTGTTTGGTGCCACTGCAAAATATTGTTGACTATTTTGGATGTGACCATTTACCTAACGAGTATCTTTCAGGAATTACCAGATAATTACAAAATGATACTTAGGATGTAAGAAGGCATTGGACATAATAAACACATTAGCCACATACATTCTCACCAAAATTATATTTAAAAGATGAAACTCCATTTTTATAAAGTTTGATTACTTCAAAATTAATTATGAAGCGATTTTTCTCAACATGTAACTGCTAGTAACTGATCATTCTCACTAAACAGTTTTAATTCAATCATATGTTGCTTAGCTAAATCATGTGAAATCTGATAACTGAAATGTCTTTGAAAAACTTTTTGTATGTTTCCTATCTATTCCATTTGATGGTAGTTGTATGTGACACTACCAAGCAAAGGAAAAT
This sequence comes from Sylvilagus floridanus, assembly GCA_949820135.1. Taxonomy (NCBI): domain Eukaryota; kingdom Metazoa; phylum Chordata; class Mammalia; order Lagomorpha; family Leporidae; genus Sylvilagus; species Sylvilagus floridanus. Next base: position 114,620,359 of record OX463230.1, read on the forward strand.
GACTGTACAAAGATAAGGTTTATAAAAATACTATAAACATCTTTAATGTTCTTAGTTTATTTCCTCCTCTTCTGAACTTTAAAGCAGTACAAATACAACAATGCCATTGTTCAGCCTCAAACAAAGAGAAACAACCCCAGGACTACAGTTGCTTACATGGATTTTACAGTTTACTTAACACATGCTTTATGTTAATAAAATTCCCTCTTAATGAAAGTAGAAACTTGTGTCTAGACTAGATGTTTCATCAAGGAGATAAGCTATGCCCACACTGCAGATTTTTGGCCTGTGCAGTAGACATGCAGGAGGTGTTTCTGGAATTATCCTACTGATTTTCACACATTATTTATTAGAAATGACTGCTGCAATTCCAATATATTGTTAAGTGTGAATTTTTACCATATGTTTGTAGCTCAAAGATTATTTTGTTGTTCATGGAACAGCCTGTGTCTGACCCTCAAAATATTGCCCCCTGATTAAAACATAAACCTTAACATTTTATCTAATAGATTATGTTTTAAAATCACAACCAGATATTGCTTGCATCGAATAGCAAAGCCTGTGTTACTTACAAAGATATATTGTTGATGTGAGAAAATTATATCAACCCCATTAAATCTGGTTGGCCAAGTCTTTGGAATAACACACAAATCTATCAATACAGACATTGGTGCTTGGTCAGAATTATTCCTGAACATCCAAAGCAAAGAGTCCATTTTGAACAGCTTTTTAGATTTGCTTTTACAACATTATATGGAGATTATTTCTAAGCCTGGAGAGGCAGTTCCCAGAATGTGCTGCTCAGAATTTGCTTCACATATATACCCACTGTGAAATTTACAGGGGGAAAAGTTGACATCATAATACGTTATTACTGATTCAGATTAAATTATTGATTAACTGGAAAAGCCAAAGAGTAGAATCCTTTTCTTCAAGATTTCTTCAAATAAATACCTGTGGGAAATCAGGCTGGAAGCTATGGATAACACCCTGAATATCGAGTCAGCCAAATCTCAGTTTCAGTCACTATTCTACAATGAACAGCTAGTATTTCCAAGGCCATCTTTAATTCTTGTTTCCCCTTCCTACATTCTCAGAAAATGTAGTAGACCACATATTCCTCATTATGCAACATTGAGCTTCCCCGTAAAGCATTTGGCTAGTTTGCTATTAATCAACTCCCACAAACCACACTGGGAAGAAAAGTAAAATCTATTATAAAGATTCTATCCTAACAAACAATACAACCTAACTTTGAACAATGAACATATGAATTTAAAGAACAGTAAGAATAGAAATCATCTGTTAAATAGAACTGAGACTATAGTGGTTGGACAAGCAATCTAAAAAGTTAAAGAGGAAACATGGCAGGTATAAATTAATTAGCTGAGATTTTGATGTATGACCAGGACTCTTTGTTAATTTCTCAGCTAGAATTTCTGTGCATTGTCTTCCTTGTATAAGTCACAATATAGAGAGTCACTTAGAATTGTCATTTTCATTTATTTATTATGGAATGGAAACTTAAGTCATTTGAGAACAAAAATTTTTAATTTATTATAATTTTATTCTAATTATTCCTATTTCATAATTTCTTCAGTGCTTACAAATTTCTTGGCCTTCATATAATTCAACATATTTTTCTATTTTTTTCAAGAAACAGCTTAAGTGCATAGGAACAACATAGCTTGGGGCTGGCATTTTGGCATAGTAGGTAAAGCCACTGCCTGCAACGCAGGCATCCCATATGAGCAGCAATTCAACACCCAGCTACTCCACTTCCAATCCAGCTCCCTTCTAATGGTCTGGGAAATCAGTGGAAGAAGACCTAAGTGTGTAGGCCCCAATCCCTTATGGGAGACCTGGAAAAAGCAAACCTGGTTCCCGGCTTCAGCCAGCCCAGCGATGGCTGTCACAGCCATCTGGGGGAGTAAACCAGCAGATGGAAGACCTTTCTCTCTCTCTCTCTCTCTCCCTCTCTCCCTCTTTTTCTCTCTCTCTCTCTCCCTCCCTCCCTCCCTCCCTCTCCCTCTCTCTCTAACCCTGACTCTCAAATAAAAATTTATAAAAAGAAAAAAAAAAACACTGCTCTTTTTAAAATCACAGCATTAATGATTAATGTTATTCATGTAATAAGTTAAACTGAATACAACTGAAATAAACTGGTGAATGGACAAACACATCCAAATTTTGGTAATCATAACACCAAGTTAAGGGAACATATCCACATAATCGTAATAGAAAGCAGACTATTATTTTATAGGAAGAATGTACAGCATCATTTCATCCAGAAAGTTAATTGAACACAATTAAAATGCTTATGAAAAGGAATGAATTCTGTATTTTCACCATGGACTTACAGGCAATGAGTTCTGAAGTGGAAGGGAAAATTCGCGAGCCTCATTGGCAAGCAAATTTTGTATTTAACATTTATACCAGATAAACAAAGAAATCAAAGCAGATTCTCAGAATCAAGTCTGTATCCTGGTTTAAAAGGATACTACGTGTTGGTGAGTGAAAGTCTGAATGGGCTCATGACTATAACCTTATCCCAAGCCACGTTCTTTACCCATACTATGTTTTTAGAAGAGGGAACTTGGAGCTGGTCTTAAACTGAGTATTCCAGCTATTCTTCAATGGAATTGTTCTTACAGGGGCTTAAGATTGGGAAGTGATAGAGTAGACTTTAAATGGAAAGACCTAGAGGTGGAACAGGATTACTACATACTGTGTTTCAGGCATCATGCTAGATACTTTAGCTTTTTTGGTCATAGAAAAATATGTGGTAAATTCCATAAGATATAGGATTTAAGTAACTTGTTTTTCTCATTTGGATAACCTTAATAGGGTACATATTTCTTTATTTTTTAATTCCCTAAGAAGTTCCAACGTATCAAAGGAGACCCTGAATTTGTTAGCAATGCTTCTCTGGGACAATACTCTTAATCAGATAGAATTATCACTTAATTTCTCAAAAATATCTTCTCATAGCTTAGTGATACCACTATTATAAATTGTGAAACAATCCTGATTTACAGGCATCTGAACACACATTTTGATAACAGTTAATTTGCATGAAATATGTATGCTATGAAAATATACACTTTTAGAGAGCAGAGGAATTTTATTAATTCTAAATTATGTCAAACTGCCATTGAATAATTCTCAAGGACCCAACACTGGAAAAACCATATGCTGTAGTCTATGTGTTTGCTGTTTCCATTTTTTTCATCATGGTTCATGAGCAAATGCTATGAAGTTGAATTAATTTAATTAATGGATCTCAAGGCCAGTGGACCATGCATTAACATGAATTACTCTGTGAAGAAAAGTTTCCCCAACCCTGCCTATCTTTTTCAGGAAAAAGGATTTTAGTGACCTCCAGTCACCTGGCTGAACTAAGCAGCAATATCTTTTACAGCAGACAAAATAATACAGTGCTAACAAGCCTGAAGCATAGAATGTAACACCAACACAGAAGCTTCCATTCACATTGTTCCAGGGCTAATAAAATGGAATATTCTAATCCAGCCCCGAAGAAATGTGAGGTAGTTTCATATTTTCTCAATTTGAACAGAAAATAATTAATTATAGGAGAGTACCAAAAATTGCCCTCAGACTTCAGCTTGAAAAATGATTTTTGTCCATCCTCCATGTATTTTCTTCATCTCTGTTAACTTATGTTTTTTTTCACTTATATTAAAGTCTTTTAACTACTTAATTCACCTGCCATCTCAACTCAAATGAAAGAGAAAATACTCCTATTTCTATTTTTATGACTTTTTGTAAGCTTTATTATTTAATGCTTTATAATTGTATATGTGTGTTTTCATTTATAGTCAATCACATGTCAAACACAATTTAAGAGAACTAAACAAATAGAACATTGGTATATGAATAATGAATATAAAAATAAATTGTTGTAAAGAGAAAGTAGAGGCAACTATTAAAGGAGGATGATTTTATTTTTATTTAGAGAGTAAAGACCTAATTCTTTAAACCACATAGCATAGTCTACTTGGTACAGTGCACCCAAAGTTTACTTCATGCATATTTGTTGAAGGTGGTATTCATAAATAACATGACCAATGAAAAGTTAGTAGAGGAGATTCTTACCCTTCAGGAAGTACTAATGGATATGTATTATAAACTCTATCCTTAAAGGATAGAGGAAAATATATATTGATCTGGCCCGTAAGCATAAAAGGAAGACAGAGAGAGCAACAGAATTGTAATTGCAACTGTATTTATGCCTTGATACGTCTACAAAATAGTATCATCAGGTGCTATCTTCAGACCCATCTATCCTACTGCTTATTCATCATTTTCATTTGGATAGCCTCTTGTACCTCCACTTAATTTATTATCGTCTTCCAAACCCATAACATCATCTAAGACAGAGAACTATGAGCTATTCTGGTCTCTGTACTTGCTTCATATATCTGATCCAGTTAAGAAGCCCATACAGGCTGGTGCCGCAGCTCAATAGGCTAATCCTCCACCTTCGGCGCCGGCATACCGGGTTCTAGTCCCATTTGGGGCACCGGATTCTGTCCCAGTTGCCCCTCTTCCAGGCCAGCTTTCTGCTATGGCCCAGGAGTGCAGTGGAGGATGGCCCAAGTGCTGGGCTCTGCACCCTATGGGAGACCAGGAGAAGCACCTGGCTCCTGCCTTCGGATCAGCATGGTGTGCCGGCTGCAGTGCGCTGGCCACCCCGGCCATTGGAGGGTAGACCAACGGCAAAAGGAAGACCTTTCTCTCTGTCTCTCTCTCTCACTGTTCACTCTGCCTGTAAAAGAATTTAAAAAAAAATAATAAAAAATTTAAAAGCCCATACAAAGTACTTGGAAGGACACCAGTATCCTAATTTTAATCTTTTTCCACTACTCAAAATATTTGTGAGTGTCCATTAGCTACTTACCTCCCCTGAACATCAGTTTATGGGAAAAAGGAAAATTTCCAAAATTAATTATAGTAAGAATTAAAACAACATGTTTCTGGGGCCAGTGCTGTGGCACAGCAGGTTAAAGCCCTGGCCTGAAGAGCTGGCATCCCATATGGGCACTGGTTCTAGTCCCAGCTGCTCCTCTTCTGATGCAGCGCTCTGCTATGGCCCGGGAAAGCAGTGGAAGATGGCCCAAGTGCTTGGGCCCCTGCACCCAATTGGGAGACCCGGAAGGGGCCCCTGGCTCCTGGCTTCGGATAGGCATAGCTCCGGCCATTGCAGCCATCTGGGGAGTGAACCAGAGGATGGAAGACCCCTCTCTCTGTCTCTACCTGTCTCTATAACTCTGTATTTCAAATAAAAAAAATAAATCTTTAAAAAAAAAATTTCTTGTTTTTCATGAGCCCTAAATAAGCAGGTACTATCATTGTTATTCAAATCAGTACACATTCCACTCACTTCTAGATCTGTTTTCTCTCTGTTCTTTTCACTAAGTGAAATGTCACAACCTAATTTCTCTTTTACTGTCACCTTTTATGAGATTCACATCCTCTGTCCCACCCTGTTCCATTATTTCTCCTCCCTACTCCCCCACAAATCCCCTGCCCCACTCATGATCTAGCCCCTCACCAGCATCAGGACTTTGATTCTGAAATATAAATCCCATCATTCTCTATTTCATAAATGCTGCATTTATCTCATTATAAAATCTCAACACTTTGGCTAGAGATTGTCCACAACCATATATGATTTTCTAAAAGATTTTATTTATTTATTTATTTATTTGAGAGGTAGACTTACAGACAGAAGGTGTGAGAGAGAGAGAGAATCTTACATCTGCTGATTCACTCCCCAAATGGACACAAGGGCCGGACCTGAGCCAGTCTGAAGCCTGGAGACAGCAGCTTCTTCTGGGTTGCCATGCAGGTGCAGCGGTCCAAGCAGTTGGGTCATCTTCTTACTACTTTCCCAGGCTATAGCACAGAGCTGAATCAGAAGAGCAGAACCTGCAACATGAACCTGGGCTCACATGAGATGCCAGGTCTACAGGCCTGTTAGTAGCCTCCTACTAACCATTTATGATTTTACATCTGCTTAGCTTTCCCAAATTTCTCATTTCTCTCCAATAAACATTAAACCCATTTTACTGAACACTCGGACCTACTCATCTCTTCAAACTTACCATAGTGTTTACTTGCACACAGTGTTTCTGCTATCCAGAAAGACATTCTGCATGTTAGCCTCGAAAAATTACTCTTCCTTTATGACTCAATTTAATATTCACCTCTCTGTGAATTGACTTGCTTAAGGCAGATTGGCTATACATCATTTTGAGATCTCATAGCCCATTAGGCAGTCTTCAATGTCCAATATAGCAGTATTTGGGATTGTTGCAAATATGCCTATTTTACTGTTGGCTTTGAGAAACTAATGGGCAGTGCTGTAAAAATTTGGCATTCCCAAGGTCTTCCATAGTGTGTATTTGTAGTTCACATGAGTGTGTTGAAGAATGAATGATGAGAAAGCAACATGGATGTGTTTGCTCTGCCTCTTATACAGTATTTAAAACAGATATTAGATTCAACTGAAGAGTCCAGTTTATATTCCTTGTGCTATTTTATTTACATTAAGTGAAAGCTTCATCCCTCTCTAAAATTTCTTCTATGGTAGCAAAACAATGTCTTCTTGGAGCAAAACTGTGCTCTTTCCCTCTCTCTTCCTTTTAAATGTTGTTATTTTAAAAAGAGTATGCGTTTATGACTTTATAAATTAATGTGTTATATTACATGTGTTAGGAGATTTGCTATTTCTTCATAAGCGGTTATGATAAAATATTCATTATTGGTTTCATTTTGTGAAGATCTGTATGTGGCAGGGTGCATATTATAATCTTATTTTAAAAAGAAACATGGATGAAATGATTTTCTTTTACTGTTCTTTATGTAAAGCTTCTAAATTAAATATACAAAAGTGCTCATGTAGAAGATAATGAAATCATAAGCAAAACACAGGAAAAGGCCTGCAAAGGACAAATTATATTTTAAAAGTTAACTTATTCCAATAGAATTACTGAATTAGTGTATGATGAAACAAAGGATCTACAAGTTTAAATGTCAGTGTATTATTGGATACAGACTGTATGAATTTTACCTATAAAATTCTATCTAATTGTTTAGGATATTTCTATACGTTTTCAATTTATTCACATTCAGCACAAAAGTTAATTATAAATGAAACATAAACTGAGTGGAGAACGTTGGCACTGGTATTACAAGGCTTCCTGGGAAGTGTGTCGGTGTAGGAATAAAACTAAAACACGAGAGAAAACTCGCTTCATGCAACTCCTCCTTCCCAGGGTAACACAAAAGACACGAGAATCATTGGCCAGGGAAGGAAAACTGGTAACAACGAGAAAAAAAAGTAGAGATAGTGGGGAGGAAATCACAAAGAAACCAACCAAATTATTTGCCAGACATTCTGTTCCTTGGCATATGAAGTGAGGAAGACCATTCTGCCTCCAGGCCCAGGACTGTCTCTAAGACTAGGACAGTAGTTACATAGACAGAGTCCATAGCACTTTCTTTCTGAAGAAATCAGTATAAAGTGCATGGAAGTAGAGCACTGTAAAAATGAAGAGAGGGAATAAGGAAGTATGGGAGTGTGGGCAAGAGGGATGGTAAGGGGGTGGGAACTACCACTATGTTCCTAAATCCATATATACAGAATACATGAAATGTATATGCCTTAAAGGAAATAAAAATGAATTTGTTTTCAGTTGAGAAAATTGTTATACATGGCCTGCTAGAGGGAAATCCACTGCAGAAATTGTATGTACTGGCAGCCTTCAGTTATTACTTACATAGCGAAGTAGATAGATGTGGATGTTGTTTCAATAGTGGAGTGTTATAAATAATTAATATATAAAGCCTTTATTTACTTTGTCCTGTTTTTATGTATAGTTGAATCCATTAATATGCTATGTCTATATTGTTGTTTAAATGAAGGAACATCCATTCTTGGACACGTTATCTGACTGTGTAGTACCCCCAAGAGATATGGTAGTAGTCACACATATCTTTTAATTAGCAAATATTTTTAGCTGTTTTTAGTTTATGAAAAAAAATGAAACACAGTATTCTCATAAATACTTATATTCTCTTGCCTCATTTCATTTTTTTAACATCTGGAGGTATTTTTAATATTAGTGTGTTAAATTTCTTACAATTAGTGAGCCAATTTTGATAAATTATTATGAATTAAAGCCCATTAGGAAGGGCCTGCACTTTGACTTAGCAGGTAAAGCCCCTGCTTGTAGTGCGGCATCCCAAATGGGTGCTGGTTCAACTCCCAGCTGCTCCACTTCTGATGCAGCTCCCTGCTATGGCCTGCAAAAGCAGTAGAGGATGACTGAAGTCCTTGGGCCTCTGCACCCATGTGGGAGACGCAGAGGAGGCTCAAGGCTCCTGGCTCCTGATTAGTGCAGCTTCAGCCATTGAAGCCAACTGAGGAATGAACCAGCGGATGGAAGACCTCCCGCTCTCTGCTTCTACATCTCCTTCTCTCTGTGTAACTCTGATTTTAAAGCAAAGCCAATTAGGGTTCAGTAATGGAGTTGTGTTTTCTATGCATTTTAATAATTGTGTAATGGACTGTACCCATCATTATAGTATCACAGAGAATAATTTCACTGCCTTAAAATTCTCCTGTGATCCACCAACCTATTTATCCCTACCTCCTTCCTTCCTTTCTCAGCAGCCTCTGAGAGTGACTGATTTTTTTGCTCTATTTATATTTTGGTCCTTTCCAGACTTTCGAGTCGCAGTCTTGAAGTATGTAGTTATTTCAGATTGTTTTTTTCATTGAGCTATATGTGTTTAAGCTCCTTCCGTTATCTTTTTTGTGGCTTGGTAACCTTTTGCTTTTTGTGTGTATTTCCCATAATATGATTTACCATAGTGGTTCATCTACTTTTCTATTGATGGACATTTTAGTTGCTTTTGATTTGGGATAATTATGAATAAGGTATGTGTCTGCATTTGTGTGTATATGTTTGTAGGAATGTAAGTTTTCAATATATTGGGCAAATGCCAAGGAGCACAATTGTAGGATCATGTCCTTTATATACTTACATAAGAAACTGCTAATCTGTCTTCCAGTAGGGCAGCAAATTTTACCTTCTCAACATCAAGGGATAGGTTTTACTAGTGCTCATCTTTCTACCATCTGGTGATGCTGTTATTTTGGATATGATTGACTTCCTATTATTTTATTTGACAATTATCTAATGTAACGTGATATTGCCCATCTTTTCATATGCTTAGTTACCATTAGCCAACATTTTTATCATCCTTTACTTTTCCTTTTTATTGCCAGCAAGATCCAGTATTTTATGGAAATTAAAATGCATCAGTTACTATATATTGTTATTATGTATTTTTAAAAGTTCTGATATCTGATAAGACATGTTCTTATCATCTGCATTTAAAAATGTTAACATAGTTATTTATTAAACTTTAATTCTCCATGCACATTTTAGAATCAGATATTTTATTAAACTCAATGACCATGCCATATGTATTGGAGTAAATTATAAAATCCATGATTGGGTCATCATATATTTTAAAATGATATATTTCTTCATTTATTTGGACTTTTTAATCAGATAAATTTCTAAAATTTTCTAGGTAGATGTTTTAGTATTCCTTTGTAGTTTAAAGAGATCTATTGACAAATGCTTGCAAGGATGTGGGGGAAAACAGTGCTTTAATCCACTGTTGCTGGAAATGCAAACTGGTTAAGCCACTATGGAAGGCTGTTTGGAGATACTTCAGAAATCTGAATATAGTCCTACCATACGACCCAGCTATCTCACCACTTAGAATTTACCCAAATGAAATGAAATCAGCAAATAAAATAGTTATCTGTACCTCTATGTTTACTGCAGCTCAATTCACAACAGCCAAGACATGGAATCCATCTAAATGCCCATCAGTGGAAGTCTGGATAAAGATTTATGAGATATGTACTCTATGGAACACTACACAGTGGTTAAAAATGAAATCTTTTCATTTACAGATAATGGATGAATCTGGAAAACATCATGCTGAGTGAAATAAGTCAGTCCCAAAGGGACAAAAACCATATGTTCTCCCTGATCTGTGACAACTAACAGAGCACCTAAAAGGAAATCTGTAGAAGTGAAACAGACACTATGAGGAGCAATTACTTGAACAGCCCTTTTCTTGACTGTTGAGGAATGGTTTATTATTTCATTTTCTTTAATTGTTATTTTATTATTTTTTCTCTACTTAATACCATTGGCTGAACTCCTTACTTAATGTAGAATTAATCATAGATGTAGTAAGTCAATTGAAAATAGATCCCAGTTAAAAATAAGAGTGGGAGTAAGAGATGGAGGAGCTGTACAGATTGGACATATTCCCATAGACTTACCTCTAAGGCTGAAGCTAAAACCCTGCCATCGGACTCCAAATCCTATTTAGTTGGATGGCACTAAACCCTTCTTATGTGATAAAGTGATCATATTAAGTATGGAATTGATCATATAGATAGGACAATAAGTCAAAGGGATCACATAAATAAGACCAAACGCCCGGTAATAACAATAGATAGAACCACAAAGGAGAGAAAGTTCCAACGTGGGAAGCAGTCCACACAGCAGACTCCTAGAATGACAAACGCCCTGAACAGCATTCTGACCTCAGAATCAGCCCCTAAGGCATTAGGATTTGACTGAAAATACAATGAGAGCATTTCAGGCATGGAAAGCCAAGACATATTGGCAAAAACAGTTCTGCATGAAATATCTCTGTGAGTGAGACCCCAGTGGAAAGAAGAGACCATCAAAGAAGGATGTACTTTTCTCTGAAAGGTGGAGAGAACTTCCACTTTGCATATGGCCCTGTCTAAAAACGGACAGAGTTTGTGGACTCAAAAAGCTTCCATAGCCTTGGCAGCTCATGTCAAGAGCTTTGGATGATCTCTGACATCATCAATAGGAGTGTCCATTGTGAAATCAACCCACAGGAGTCACTGTGCACTTGCTCCCCATGTTGGACCTCTGTCCTTAATGAGGTGTACTATGAGAATTAACAGTAAAACTTGTCTTCAAACTGTAGTTTATACTTTGTGTGTCTGTGTGGGTGCAAATAGGTGAAATCTCTACTTAGTATAGAGTTGGTCTACTGTACATAAATTCAATTAAAAACAAATCTTAATAGAAAATGGAATGAGAGAGTAGGAGGCAGGATGAGAGTGGGGGTGGGAGGGAGGAAATGGGGGAAAGAAACACTATATCCCTAAAAGCTGCACATATGAAATTTATATTCATTAAATAAAAACCTTCAAAAATGCCCACTTGATTTTAATATTTTTGATTCAATTATTATAGAAGAATATTGTGTGATATGCGTATGTGTGTGTGTCTGTGGTTTTGATTTTTCTTCATTTTCAAGTGTTCCTAAATTTGTTTATAATTTCTAGTAGCTTTATGTTTATTTTATTTGACTTTTCTGTGGATGATCATAGAATTTGTAACTGGTGGCATCTTTTATGTTTTTCTTTCAAGTATTTATACCTCTATTTATCTCTTATGATACTGGCCAAGCTCTCTAATACTATGTACGCTAGACAGAATTGATAAATATGGTTATTTTATTCCTTTTTTTTTGCTAGTAATAAAACAGTTCTACAGACTTCGTAAGTTAAAAGAGGTTTATTCTGGCTTACAATTCTGAAGGTTCAAGTCCGAGGGACCTCATCTGTTGATTGCCTTCTTGCTGACATTTTCTGGAAGTGATGCAGGGCATGGAATAGTGAGAGAGACAGAGAGAGAGAGAGAGAGAGAGAGAGAGAGAGAGAGAGAGAGAGAGAAACAGAGACAGAGAGACTTCCATCCACTGGTTCACTCCCTGGATGGCCACAAAGGCCAGAGTTGTGCCAATGTGAAGCCGGGAGACAGGAGCTTCTTCAGAGTCTCCTACATGGGTATAGGGGCCCAAGAACATGCGCCATATTCTACTGCTTTCCCAGGCCTTACCAGAGAGCTGATTCAGAAGTGGAGCAGCCTGAACTTGAACAGGCACCCCTATGGGATGCTGACAGTGCACGCAGCAGCTTTACCCACTAGGCCACAGTGCCAGCCCCAAGTGATAGGGTTTCTTAAGGTTAAAGAACTTTTCTTATACTAAAATGCTTATAGTAATTTTTTTAACATTTATTTAATGAATATAAATTTCCAAAGTACAGCTTATGGATTACAATGACTTTTTCCCCCCATAACTTCCCTCCCACCTGCAACCCTCCCCTCTCCTGCTCCCTCTCTCCTTCCAGTCACATCAAGATTCATTTTCAATTATCTTTATATACAGAAGTTCAATTTAGCATATATTAAGTAAAGATTTCAACAGTTTGCACCCACACAGAAACACAAAGTATAAAATACTGTTTCAGTACTAGTTATAGAATTAATTCATAATGTACAATACATTAAAGACAGAGATCCTACATGAGGAGTAATTGCACAGTGACTCCTGTTGTTGACTTAACAAATTGACACTGTTGTTTATGTGTCAGTAATCACCCTAGGGTGTCAGTAATCACCCTAGACTCTTGTCATGAGTTGCCAAGGTTATGGAAGCCTTTTGAATTCATCAACTCTGATGTTATTTAGACAAGGTCATAGTCAAAGTGGAAGTTCTCTCCTCCCTCCACAAAAAGGTACCTCCTTCTTTGATGGACCGTTCTTTCCACTGGGATCTCATTCGCAGAGATCTTTCATTTAGGTTTTTGTTTTGTTTTGTTTTGTTTGTTTGTTTGTTTTTCCAGAGTATCTTGGCTTTCCATGCCTAAAATAATCTCATGGGCTCTTCAAACAGATGGGTGCCTTATGGGCTGATTCTGAGGCCAGAGTGCTGTTTAGGACATCTGCCATTCTATGAGTCTGCTGTGTATCCCACTTCCCATGTTGTCCTCCTCTCCCTTTTTAATTATATCAATTGGTATTTGCAGACACTAGTCTTGTTTATGTGATCCTTTTGACTCTTAGATCTATCATTATAATCAATTGTGAACTGAAATTGATCACATTGTCTAGTGAGATGGCCTTGGTACATGCCACCTTGATGGGATTGAATTGGAATCCCCTGGCACATTTCTTATACCAAACTGTGACAGTGTCTCCAGATGGATGCCTTTGTGTTCTGGAGGCGAGGACGGGCAAGCCATGCTATGGGATCTCAATGAAAGCAAACACCTTAATACTTTAGAGGGAGGAGACATCATCAATGCTCTGTGCGTTAGCCCCAACCGCTACTGGCTCTGTGCCGCCATAGGTCCTAGCATCAAGATCTGGGACTTAGAAGGCAAGATCATCGTAGATGAACTGAAGCAAGAGGTTAATAGTACCAGCAGCAAGGCAGAGCCACTCCAGTGTAGTAAAGTTTTTAAAAAAATATAAATACTGAATTTTTCAGATGTGTCTCTGGTTCTATTATGATGTTTTACTTATTTTTCTTTTCTATCCTATGAATGTTTTAAACTAAATTGTGGCATTTCTTAATGTTGAACTATTTACATAAACTTCCCTATTTAGCTGGTTTCCAACTTTTCTCTGAGTTTATCCTACCACATTTGTTTTCTCTATCCTCCTGCTTTAAGGAATTTGAAAAACCAGGCATTGTTCTGCACAGATCTATAAGGGGAAGAGGAAGGAGCATAGCTGGATAAATCTGCCTTCAGATCGATCTCCACTCTGATTCTAGTCCTCTTCTCCAGTCCAGTCATCTATCGATCTCCACTCTGATTCTAGTCCTCTTCTCCTCATCTTCCTAAGGATTTCCTGTGGGTTTTGTGTTGTTTTCCAGTTGCAGGTATGAAATCCATCATGATACATTACATTCTTGTTCCCCATTACTTGCAATTTTTCACCAAGATGGTTCAATATGACTATTGAAACATCTACATGGGCAGTCACACAGGTCCCAAACACTCGCATCAATACATCAGTTTGGTAACATGTAGATATGGATAGACATAGGGCTGTGATATTAAATATTATAATTTTCAATTAATTGAATAGTGGTAAGAAAGGAGGAAATTTTATATTGCATGTAACAATTTTCTATTTCTTTGCCTTGGTTCATTCCTATTGTTCTAACAAAATACCCTAGACTGGATAAACAGTATAAAGTGTTACTAGAGTTCTAGAGGAAAGAAGCTCAAGACCAAAGTCCTGGCAAGTTTAGTGTCTGTTGAGGGCTCTGTCTCAGCTTCCAAGATGAATCATGAATGCTACTTCTTCTAGGCATGAAGATATAGAAGGACAAAGTGAGACAGATAACTCCATGTCATCCCTTAGATAAGGTACTAGAAGCACCACCCTTATGACGCTACATCCTAAAGGCATCCTATCCTAATATTATCATATTAGTGATTAAGTTTCAGCATTTTGGAGGACACATTCAGACAGTAGTAAAATTTTCCTGTCCTTCACAATGGGGTAAGTCTTAGGTGTCTCCTTGTTGGATTCTCCTCTTTAAGTGAAATTTTTAGCAAATGAAATCCAGAGTTCAATCCCTGAGTAACTTCTGTTCTCTGTATACTCACCTCCTTAACAATGTCATCCATTGTGCGGCTTTGCATCCATGTGCATGCTGATGACATGTCTCTGAACATGTCTCTGAATTCCTATTATCTATCCAAATCTTTATTTAGACATCTTCATACTTGTATCTAATTAGTATCTCAAACATGAATGTCCAAAATAAATTCTTCTCCCCTCTTGTCCTCTAAAATTCCATTTCTTTCATAGTCTCTCCAAACATAATTACAGATCATTCCATTCTTAAATTTCTGAGCAAAACAGTTTGACTTACCCCATCATCAGGAATTCTTAAGAAAATGCTGTACATTCTTCAAAAGTACACAGAGAGACCAACACTGTGGCACAGTGGGTTAAAGCCCAGGCCCTGCAGCGCCAGCATCCTGTATAGACACCAGTTCAAGTCCTGATGCTCCACTTCCAATTCAACTCCCTGCTAATGCACCTGGGAAAGCAACAGAGGATGCCTGAAGTCCTTGGGCCCCTGCACCCATGTGGGAGGCCTGGAAGAAGCTCTTGCCTCCTCCTAGCTTCAGATTGGCTTACCTCCTATTCAGCTCTGGCTATGTGTACATTTAGGGAGATGGTAGACCTCTCTCTATGTCTCTCCCTCTCTGTCTCTAACTCTCTCTGTAATAAATACATTTTTTTTAAAAGAATAAGTATGCAAAATCCAGTTGCTTTTCCCTACCTCCAGTACTATTCCTTTAGCCTAGTCTCTAGCTTTAATTCTGGATTATTGTCATAGTTTCCTACCTGTTCAACTTTTGCCCATCAGACTCTTCTCAACAGAGCAACCAGAGTCATTTTATTAGTGCAAGCCACTCTTCTACTCAAAATTCCCAAGGCATTCTATCTCATTCAGAAAAATTTAAAAAGCCCGTTCATGATCTGCATATATAGTTCTGCATGGCCTCAGCTCTATGACTGTCATATCTCAATGACTTTCCCCTTATTCACTCTGTTCCAACATTCTGGTTTCCTTGCCCATACCCCTACATTCTATTTCAGATATTTGCAATTGTTTCTTGACCTGCTTCTAAGTCTCCCCCTTAATGTATCAGCTTGATTCACATTCTTATCTTTTCAATCTTTGCTCATATGCCAGTTGTTTGGGGAGGGCAACTTATTTTATAGTTCAATTCTTCCTGCACCCTCATGATTGCTATGACTGTATTCTGCTTATTTTTATATTAAATATCACCTTTTAATGCACTATGTAATATATTTATTGATTACCATATATTACTACACATTCAGAATAGTTTTAAATTTATAAAACAAAAGTTGTGAGGTAGTGCAAATGAAAGAATGAATTAATGTTGGGAAGATGGAGGAACATACACAGGTATACACAGGTGGCTGGGCTGGGGATTATGAAAATCTAGTCTCCATCTTTAACTCTAAGAAAGATCATAGAGAATATCTAATATGAGAAATAAGAAACAATTATATGGGTACTTTATTTAAAAATATAATGATTGGTGCCTATCTAAAAATGCCATATTGTCTTTATCTTTGAAGCGCTTATGGCTTTTACTTATTTTTCTAGAGGAAATCCTTGAATCTTTAAACTATTTATTTAATTACCTGGTAAAATTTTAGAGAATAGACAATAATATTTATATGTGTTATTAATAATGAACAAGAAATTTATATAAAATAACTTTATATTTTATGTAAATGTGTATTTTACAATATTTATAAAATATCCTTACAAATATATTTATTTATAAGTTATAGTGTTATTTGTAATGATATAGATACTTAAAAGTACCTTAATTCAGAGCTTTCAGTGGTATATTACAATTAATCCAGAAAAGGATATGCAAAAGACTAAATAAAATGTCAATTTTTATTAATTAATGTTCTGTTCAGTTAGTTTTAAATGGCTCTGGAAATATCTATGTATAAAGAACTGAAATTGATATTTAAGTCTAAACAAATAACCTGAAATTTTACAACCATTTTGCACACCTTGATTTAAAAAAAAATTTGATTTAAATTAAAAAGCAGAGGGGCTGGCACTGTGGTGTAGTGGGTAAAGCTGCCACCTCAGTGTCGGCATCCAATATGAGCACTGGTTCAAGTCCCAGCTGCTCCACTTCCGATCCAGCTCTCTGCTGTGGCCTGGGAAGGCAGTGGAAGATGGTTCAAATGCTTGGACTCCTGTTCCCGCATGGGAGACCCAAAAGAAGCTCCTGACTCTTGGCTTCATATGGTCCCAGCTCTGGCTGTTGCGGCCACTTGGGGGGTGAACCAGTGGATGGAAGATCTCTCTCTCTCTCTGCCTCTGCTTCTCTGTAACTGTTGATTTTCAAATAAATAAATCTTTAAAAAAATAAATTGAAAAGGACAGAGAGAGAGAAAGGTAGAGAAAGAGAGAGGGATCATGCATTCAATGGCTCATTCCCTTGAGTGCTTACAACAGGCAGGGTTGGGCTAGGCCAAAGCCAGGAGACTCAGACGCCATCCTGGTCTCCTGTGTGGACAGGGGGAACCAGAGTATTTGAAAGATTATCTGCTGCCTCCCAGGGTGCATATGAGCAAGAAGCTCTATCTGAAGAACAGGTAGGACTGGGACCAGATCCACGTATGTGGGAGGTGGGGTCTCCAGCAGAATTAGCCACTTCACTGCTGGGCCACTCTCCCACTCCTAGAATTTGTTTAAGATGTGACAGGAGTTCTTAGTTTAAGCTTAACCTTTTACTCTGCTAAATATCATACTTCCATAAAAGAAGTGAAAGCTATGTTTTGGAGCATAATCCTTGATGACATAATACCTTAACAATTATCTTAATTGGAAACAAAATATGTTTAAAAAATGGATTATATGATAAGGGATATAAAGGTGACCCTGTGAGCTGATACATTACGGTTTCTCTAGCTGGCATTGTAATTTTCATTTCCAAATACATTTGTATTACTGGAGTAAACCGAGAAAGCAAAGCATGACTTAAAGCATGACTTAAATTCCATTTTGCACAATATTTCTAAGTTCTTATTCTAAAAATATCCATTTATCTCCAAGGCAACAAAAATTTAATAATTACAGTAAAGTTAGATATGATTAAGAATTTTCCTTGCACCACTGTGAACACGAAGGTTACAGGACATTATGAAAGAATGTTCATGAATATACATTGACAAGTAATATGCAATAAGGTTTCATGATTCTCCAACCAAAATAATTAAACAGGGAATTTACATCTAGTTTTCTACCTAAGTTTCTTTTGAAGAGTATTTTCCTAACTGCAAATATTATCAGAGGCAGAGCCAGCGCTGTAGAATAGCAGGTAAATCCACTGCCTGTGGCACCAGCATCCATATTGACACAGGTTCCTGTCTGTCTGTTCTGCTTCCGATCCAGATCACTGCTAATGCACTTGGAAAAGCAGTGGAGGATGGACCAAGTGCCTGGACCCCTGCATCCATGCAGGAGACCCGAAAGAAGCTCCTGGCTTCAGACTGGCTCAACTCCGACCATTAAGGAATGAATAAGCGGATGGATGACCCCTCTGTCACTCTGTCTCTCCTTCCTTCTTTCTTTGGAACTCTGCCTTTCAACTAAATAAATAAATCTTAAAAATCTAATAAAATTACTAGAGGCAAAATACTTACAGTCCCTTTTTAATTTAAAAAATTAATTAATTTATTTGAAAGACAGAGTTTACAGATGAAGGGAGGGAGGAAGAGAAAGAGAGACAGAGAGAAATCTTCCATCTGCTGATTCACTCCCCAAATGACCACAACAGCCAGAGCCAGGGGATTCTTCCCGGTCTCCCACATAGGTGCAGAGATCCAAGCACTTGAGTCTTATTCCACTGCTTTGCCAGGCACATTAGCAGGGAGCTGGATTGGAAGTGGAGCAACCAGGATGTGAACTAGTGCCCATATTGGATGCCAGCATCACAGGTGGCAGCTTTACCCACCATACCACGATATCAGCACCTATAATCCATTTTTCAGACTCACAAAAGCAGTCATGTGTGAAATATCATGAATGATGAATTTTTGGTTTAAAAAATAAGAGAGGGAAAAATCCATTTTTGGAAGACTTTTCTTCCCATTCAATATTTTATTTTAATTCTATTTTGCTGCTTGGATATCCTCATATAATAAGATTTCTGTATATTCAAATGTTTTGATTAAGAGTTTTTTTAATTTATTAATTTGAAAGGCAGTGTTACAGTGAGAGAGTGGGAGATACACAGGGAGAGAGAGAGAGAGAGAGAGAGAGAGAGAGAGAGAGAGAGAGAGAGAGAGGAATCTTCCATCCACTGATTCACTTTCCAAAGATCTATAATGGCTAGTGCTGGATCATATCAAAACCAGGAGCCTTGAACTCCTTCGAAGTCTTCCATGTAGATGGCAGGGACTCAAGCACTTAGGCCATATTCTGCTACTTTCCCAGGTCAGAAGTGGAGCACTTGGGACCTGAACTGGTACTGATATTGGGTGTAAGTGTTGAGATGGCAGCTTAATCCACTGCTCTATAATGTAGAGCCCAACATAAGCGGTTTCTCTACACACACTTCCTTGTGTGTGTGTGTGTGTGTGTGTAGATAAGTGTTATATATATCTCTCTCTATATAGTATATATATATATATATACACACTATATATACATATATATGTACATATGTATATATAGTGTATATATATATATATATATATATATAGTACCTGAGCAAGTGTAAACAGAGGAGCACCATATATTGATAAAAATTTGAGTCATTTATTCCTGGATGTGGAGAGTGGACTCATGCCCTAAAGAACTCTTAATCCCAAAGCTCAAAGCAACAGGGTTTATAAAGGCAAAAACCACAAGGAGGCAAGGGGGAATACATGGTAACTGGGATTAGGGTGGGGAGAGGGGGATACATGGTTACTAGGGTCAAGCTGACCTAAAGCCTAAGAGAAACTATCCATTACAATCTTGACAAAAGACAAATTACAATCTTAACATGAATCCAGCTTCTGTTTTAAGCTTGAGTGATCATGTTAGGGGTTTCTAGGCTCTGCCAAGTGGGATGCAGTGTAAATTGCATTGTATGAGTGTCATTATTGTCAGAGTTTTAGATCATAGTTTCAGACCAGAATCTCACAGTGGGTGGCTGCTTTCTCAACATGGAGTCTCAGGTGCTCTAAAATGGAGTCCCTACTGTCAAGGTGTTGCTTCATATACATGTACATAAATATAGTTAAATACATATATATGAATGTGTACACAAATATATACTAAGTAAACCTTTAAAGATCCTGATGTGCTGGATCTTTATTAACAGCAATACTTATTAGTATGCAAATATAGGTTGGAATAGAATCAATAATATGTCTAAAAATCCAGTGATTCCTTTACTCTGATTAGATTGTGAATATGTAAAGTAATATCACCTATCTCTGGTAGTCATCATTTTGTCTTGCCAACAAACTCCACTTAAACTTTTAAAATTAATTTCCAATAATTTTCATTTCATTGTCTATGTGGATAAATTTTGAATTTAATGCAGGAAGATAAAAAATGTCTTATAGCCAGTGAGTTTGTATATTAAAACTTGGATTTGCTATTGGCAAACTATTTTATTGCTCTTTTTTAAAAGTAGTTTGTTATGCACTTAAGAAAACGAAATGAAATAGGAATTCTATTCCGAATGAGGTTTTATAGCAGTGCTCATACAAGAGTAACTGGTACATGGGGCTATGAAGCCCTGGAAATAAGCTACTCCAAATGGATATTTGCCATAAGTGTAAATAACCTGAAAAATAAAATGAAAGCTTCCATGTTTCTCATATTAAATAATACAAGAGTTACAAGCTTTTTAAAGGCAGTAGGAAGACTCTTATTTATACTCTTGTTCCCCCGATCTGTCCAAGTACCCAGCCAAAGAGTATTCTATCAGTTGACATAAGGTGTTTCCAAAAGCGCATGGGAAATGCACGTTTTCTTTTACTTTCCCTTTTTTCATGACCTTTTTTAACTTCTGAAAAATTATCTTCATTTTATTGGAAAGAGAGACTCAGAGAGAGGTTGGGGAGGGACAGAGGAAGGAGAGCTTCCATTTCTTGGTTCATTTCCCAAATGCCCTCAACAGCCAGAGCTGGAAAAGGCCGAACTAAGTCTGAGTTCCCAGGTGGGTGGCAGGGACCCAAGTGCTTGATCTGTCACTTGCAGCCTCCCAGGTATGCATTGGTAGGGAGCAGGAATAACTACCAAAGCCAGGATTTGAACTCAGGCACTTGAATGTGGGATGTGGACATCCAAAGTGGTGTCTTAACGACTGCAATAACCAACTGCCCTTCAGACTTTTTGAAGTCCCCTCGTAATGCTATAATAAACAATATCCAAATAATGGGTAGAAAGCAGTTCCTTTCTTGTCTCTTTCCTTTATTGTACAATTCATTGATTTGCTTTACTTGCCTTACCAGGATTCAACATGTTGCACAATTCCTTATACATAGTTAGTTATGCATGATCCAGAAATTTAAAATATAAATTAGAAATTATTATAAATTAAATATGTCTTAACCTGTTGCTATTTTCTCTCACAGGTGATTATATCTAGAATGATATTAAAACATTTTGATCTGATAATCTGACCGAAAATTGGTTGTGGACAGACTAACAGAGGGATATTTCAAACCAGGGAAAAAATCCATATATGAGCAATGATATTCTGAAATAAGGGTGATACAAAGGCTTGAGGAACTTCTAAGAGACAAGCTACCTTGAGTAGTAGAATGAGCTCCTTCATCTAGATTCTACTTTTTCACAAGTGGGTAGTCTCTGATTGCCCTCAACCATCAAATGACCATTACATAGTCCTAACTCTGCCCATTTGTGAGCCACTGGTAAAGTAAGTTGAAATGCCAATACGTGCTCTCTGCTTACAGGAAGATATTAGCCTCCCTCCAATGAGGACACACTCACATGAAGCACTCAAATGGCATGTTAAAAAGAGCTGTAGTTTAGGGGCCTGCACTGTGGTGCAGTGGGTTAACGCCCTGGCCTGAAGCCTCAGCATCTCACATGGGTGCCAGTTCAAGACCCTGCTGCTCCACTTCCAATCCAGCTCTCTGCTATGGCCTGGGAAAGCAGTAGAGGATGGCCAAGTCCTTGGGCCTCTGCACCCATGTGGGGGACCTAGAAGGAGCTCCTGGCTCTTGGTTTCAGATCGGCACAGGTCCAGCCATTTAGGCCAATTGGGGAGTGAATCATCAGATGGAAGACCGATCTCTCTGCCTCTCTATCTGTGTAATTCTGACTTTCAAATAAATATATAAATCTTTTTTTACAAAAGTTTTCTTTCAACTGTACACTCCAGAGGTAATTTATGTTTTACTATAATAGAGTAAATGCTTATGTACCCCACGAAATCCATGTTTATCCTGTTAATTCCTAATGTGATGTTGTTTTAAGGTGAGGCCTTTGGAGAGTGATTATATTTAGATTAGGTCATGAGGTTGTGTCCCCCAGAGTAATTTATAACCTTAGGAAAAGATGTGAGTGCACTCTCTCTCCCTCCCCTTCCCCCTCCTCCTCCCCCTCCCCCTCTCCCTCTCCCTCTTTTCCCCACCTACTCTTCACTCCCCTACCCAGTGTACAAAACAAGAAAAGAACATATGAAGACTAGCCAGGAGAAGGAACTTCACCAAGAGAGCCTGACCATGCTCACCCTAATCTCAGACTTCTAGACTCCAGAGCTGTGAAAAATACTCCCTGTTTACCTTAGTTTGTTTTAGCACTGGAACAAAATAGATGTGCATAGTCATCTTATTCTATGATTCTGTTACATATTTGTACATTGCATTGACCAAAGGCCAAGACATAAACTCTTTTAGAAATAGGATATAAAAGCTGTTCCTACCAGGGTAGAACTGTATCCTGGCTGTTCAACTGTGTTCCTAATATGATGCCAACTCACCTCCACTGGCCTGTTTGCTAATCTTCTAGACCTTCGTTTCTCCTGCTGTTGTTTTTTTCCCAACTGCCTTTGGCTAGCTTGGCAGACAATAGTGCAACTGTAAAAAGAGAGGTCAGCTGAACAGTACATATTTGCTGTGCCGTGGTGCAGAAACAGCATGCTACTCAGTTTAATTGAGAAACAATCATTCTCATCTAATCATACCGAGTGAAACACTTTATTTAAAATGTAAGCTCTTCTTTTTTTAGATAGTTTATGTACTACACTAACAATCTACACTCCTTCTTCCAAAAAGGACCAATAAAGTTCTAATGAAAACACCTTCAACATTTCTCAACTTGGGCCACAATCCTCCAAAACATAATATATCTTCTTAGAATGACTAGGAATGTTTATGGCCAGAGATAAGATCTGAAATCAGGATTGATGATTTAGGAGGCTTTTGCATGGTTGAATCTTGGTCCTTATTCTGGACATTGACTAAAGTAGACTTTTAGTAGAGGCAAGTGGCCAACCATTGAGTGACAATCAAACCCCAAACCTCAAAAACCTCATGGGCATGGGTGACCAAGAGTTGCAGTAATAGATGAGCTCAGTGAATAATTAGTTCTGAGCCAGACAGGTATTATAGTATTTTTAAAGATGGAATTCAGACATGGCCATAAGCTATTCATGTCCAATACACATATTTAAAATATGGACTTGCCCCAAATGGTAGAGTTAGAAACGTGCCAGGGGATTCCAATTCAATCCCATCAAGGTGGTATGTACCAATGCCATCTCACTAGTCAATGTGATCAATTTCAGTTCACAATTGATTATAATGATAGGTCTAAGAGTCAAAAGGATCACATAAACAAGACTAGTGTCTGCTAATACTAACTGATAGAATTAAAAAGGGAGAGAACGATCCAACATGGGAAGTGAGATACACAGCAAACTCATAGAATGGCAGATGTCCTAAAAAGCACTCTGGCCTCAGAATCAGCCCTTAAGGCACTCGGATCTGGCTGAAGAGCCCATGAGAGTGTTTCAGGCGTGGAAAGTCAAGACACTCTGTCCTTAATGTGCGGTACATTGTGATTTAATGGTATAACTAGTACTGAAACAGTATTTTATACTTTGTGTTTCTGTGTGGGTGCAAACTGTTGAAATCTTTACTTAATATATACTAAATCGATCTTCTGTATATAATGATAATTGGAAATGAATCTTGATGTAAATGGAATGGGAGAGTGAGCAGGAGATGGGAGGGGTGTGAGTGGGAAGGAAGTTATGGGGGGGGGAAGCCATTGTATTCCATAAACTGTACTTTGGAAATTTATATTTACTAAATAAAAGTTAAAAAAATATTTATTCTTATTTATAGCAGAGGTATAATCAGCATGATAAACCACCTTCACATGATTGTTTTATTTTTCAGCTAATTTCAAAAGATAAGGGATGGTAAAAATTATCCACTGTAGCCATTAGGTGAATTAAGAGTAAACTACTTGTAATTCATAGCTTTTCCAAGTCCATAAAACCTTTTCCATGATACTAGCATTTATCAGTGTTCATGTTTTTCACATGGCCATGTATTCCTAGTTATAGTTTGAAGTTGCAATTACAGTCAAAACTCTTATCCCCTTTGTATGCTTCTCCTAAACTCTATGCCCTTCTTGTGCTTCAAATAGAGTACTAAGTGCACTTGGGTGCTTGAAATATATTTTATGATTGTAATAGTTGGCGATAGAACTGATTCTCCGTTCTACTGAGGATATCTCTGTAAATTGGAAAAGACATACTTCAATCCATAGGTCAAAAGTCCTTGTAGGACTTTTCTTGATAGTGTTTGTGAGAAAGACAGCTCTAATTTATCAGTAGTGCTATATGTGTTATAAAGAAAAGTTAAAAGAGTGAAAGCTGAACTCAGGTAAGGGTGGGTGCAAGAAATATTGCTAGAAACTTCAACAACTATAAACTACCCTTAAAATATTCATAATAAAATATGTACAATCACTGAGGTATCAGGAAAGTGACACACATGTGCCTATGAACAGATCCTTATCTGTTTGGGGGAAAACTCTCTAAGATAGTGGATCATATCAACATATCATTATACCAACATAGAATTTAATATGTTATCTAGCTGTTCTGCAGTAATAACCTTAAATATCCATGATTTATAAATATAAGCTCTTATTATTCACTCAAGTTAATGCTGATGGTGAGCAAGTGTTACTCTGCCTCATCTGTCTTCTTATTTTGGGTCCTTCAGTAGCAGTGAGAAAGACTGATAAGAGGTAAAGATGTTGGGAGAGGAGGCATTGGTGTCACTTAAAACTTCTCAACACTGGAACTCTTCAATTTTTGTCATATGTTACTGGCTTATATTAGCATCATGGTTAAGACAGATAATGGGTTGAAAACATGTATTCCACTCTCCAGGAGGTACTTGAAGTCACACAGTAATGTGTAAGATGTATCCTTTTCTTTTAGGAAGTTATCTGACAATTGGGAATGATAGTGCAATCTGCCACACGAAGTATTTTAAATGCATGAATCATGAGCTCCAGTTTGGTCCTGTTCATACCTCCTATTAATTTAAGTAGATATCATAGCTTAATAATGCTTCATACAGGCGCTCCAGTGGTGTAATCAGTAGCATGCAGTACTTATAAGAATGCTTCATAGACAAAAGTTTCTAACAAGACTGAATTTGTTTACAGAGAATGAAATTACAGTGTCTCTAAACGAATGCAAGGGCTTTCTGGTGTCTTCCACTGGCAGAGGTAACACTGTGGGTAAAGACTTGGGAAAGAATAGTTTCCACCTTTCACATGAGCTTCCAGAATAACTCCAATGTCCCTAGTAGTCCACCATGCTAGTCCCATCATAATTTTATAGGGCACAGCAGCTATCGATTTACAATAATTGCCTCTGTAAATGATTAAAACTATTACACGTATTTGAAAGGCAGAAGTAACAATTTAATGAATTGGTGTCATTAACTCAAAAGAAGACAGAAAATAACTATTGAATTCACTAATTTCCTTGGTAATACCTCCAGATGATTTGTCATTCTAAGGTGAGGAAGGGGAGTAACATTTTAATGGAATGAGAATAAAAGGGAAAAGGATGAAATCACACAATGTTATTAGAATCGTGAAACAACTGTACAACTATAGAACAATACTTGATTATAGAATTAAATATAATACATAATATAGAACAAGTTATAATAAGAAGAAAATTTTATATTCTGTCATTTAATTATGCATTATATGTTTGTGGTCAGCACTGCATTTTAATAAATTAGGGAAGAATTTTTAAATTTTAGGACACATTAAGATCTCTTGGGGAGCTTATTTAAAACTCCTATTCCCTAGAATTCTCTGGGTTCTAATCCATAGAGAGTAATTCAGCAAGCGTGATGGGTGGTCTGGGGTTTCATATATATACATATATATATGTATGTATTTCTTTAATAAACAAGTGAGATACTCTAATAAAAGTGATCAGAATACCAAGTTTTGAGAAAGAGCAAACAATTGAAACAGAAGACAGATCCATTTAATTTATTTAGATTAAACACAAAATTTTAAGTCAGAGTTAGTTTTATATGATAATGATGAATATTTTAAAACATAAAGACTGAATAATGACCTAATTTGCATAGATTTATTTTATTCTGTTGTTTTGAAAATGTAAAACTGTCTGCATTAATAAAAGTTACTAATTATGCCTTAGTCAAAATTATATAATGTACTAAAAATATAAATTATGTTGGGTACATAGTCACACAATTCAGTTTCTCTGAAAAATGATTTTATATTTGTATATTAAATGTGTTTGACTTAAATGCAGAAGATGGGCATTTAAAAAACAACACAATGATCTGACATTGAAAAGAAAATGTTAAATCACAAAATTTGCAAGTAAAAACAGTCTGTATTAATAATGTTGTATCACATGAATAACATTTTGCACATGTGCAATAGTCCATAAAACTTTGAGTTATCATGAATAAATGTGAACTTCCATCAAAACCCTTGCCTTGATGAGGTACTCTATCATGACTAAACATTAAAATAAAGCATTGTTTGCATATATACTAGAAAATTTGTATCACCTAAAAATGCATTCCCATCCCACAATTTTGTTTTTATGTCCTAGTTCAATTAACTCCATTTCAAGTGCTGATAGGAAAATTAAAAACAAATCAGCAAGAGTAAAGAAGAAAATGTTTCCCTCAATCAACAGTCCCTAATCAACTTAATAAAATGCTGCAAGTCAAAACAGCAGGTTTCATATTTTTTTCAAGAATTCACAGAATATATTTGTAACATAAAATAAATCTAAATAAATTTAGAATAATTGAAATTATACAGAACATGTTGTCTGACTGCAATAATATCAAGTTAGAAATCAATAACAAAAAATAACAACAGAAAAATCTACAACCAAAAATAATATATCATACCATTGATTAGAAGTCTCAGGAATAATGCTTAAAATTAGATTGAAATAAACAAATATGAAAAGGCAACTTATCAAAATTGAGGTATACATCTTTAATTGAAAAAAAATTATGGCACTAAAGGTTCACATTAGAAAAGATAGGGGTGGGCATTTGGCTCAGCAGTTAAGATATCCAATTTGGAACACTTATATCCAGTATGGGAGGGTCTGAAATTTAGTTCAGGTTCCACTTTGGCTACTGTGCATGTGAGGAAGCAACAGGTGATGGATGAAGTGGTCGGGTTCCTACACTAACATGAGAGATCCCAATTGGAGTCCCAGTCTCCTGGCATTGGCCTGGCCCAGCACTGGCAATTGAGAACATTTAGGGAGTAAAACAGCAATGGAAGATATCTTTGTTTACTGTCTATCTCGGTCTCCTTGCCTTTCAAATAAAAATAAATAATAAATAAATAGTTATCTTAAATAGGAGATAAATACCTACTAGTAGTCTGAGTTCTAACCTTAAGAATTTAGAAAAAGAACAAAATAAACCAAACTGCAAAATAAGAAAAGAAAAAAAAATGAAAATGAAAATGAAAATGGAAAAAGTAAATGAAAAAAGAAGATTTTGGAAAGCAAGCAGGACAATTGCCAACTATCAGCAAGGAAAATGCAGAGAAAAGGGGGACTCAAATGAACAGTAATAGGGAAAAAAGGAGATATCACTACAGACTTATAGACATTAAAACGATAATAAAGCAAGATTGACTGGTGCTGCGGCTCACTCGGCTAATCTTCTGCCTGCAAAGCCGGCACCCCGGGTTCTAGTCCTGATTGCTCCTCTTCTAGCCCAGCTCTCTGCTGTGGCCCGGGAAAGCAGTGGAGGATGGCCCAAGTGCTTGGGCCCTGCACCTGCATGGGAGACCAGGAGGAAGCACCTGGCCTCTGACTTCAAATCGGCGCAGTGCACCAGCAGCAGTGCACCAACCGCAGTGCACTGAGTAGCAGCCATTTGGGGGGTTAACCAATGGAAAAGGAAGACCTTTCTCTCTGTCTCTCTCTCACTGTCTAACTCTGCCTCTCAAAAAAAAAAAAAAAAAAAAGCATTACTGGCAACAATCCTATAAACATAATTTTGATAACACAGATGGAAAAGACCAGTTCCTCAAAGGCACAAGCTACCATATCCTATCCAAAATGGAATATATAATTCGAGTACTTCAATTAAGAAAATTCAACTTGTAATTGAAAACCCCTCTTCCAACACAACTCCAATTTTTAGTTTCACTAGTGAATATCTCAAATTTTCATTTATATAATGTCTATAAAAATTGATCAATAGAACAGAAGAGGCTAAATCACATTTTTGTCATTTTATGCAGCTGGAAATGCTGTTATAAAAGGTAAAAGAATGAAAATAAATAAATAAAACTACAGACCATTATCTCCCAATGAGTCTAGATCATGCTATAGATTTTAGCAATATACAGAAATAATTATAGACCATGATTAAGGGAATTTTCCTAGGGATGCAAGTTTTGAAAAGTTTATATTTCAAACTTGATCAATAAAATCTTTATCATACCAGAATAATGCAGAAAAAGCATTTTTGTGAAATTGACAGCCCATTCATAAAGTCACTGTATTAAAAATAGAAAAACTGTGGCCCCTATGGTACAGCCAGGTAAGCCCGTGCCTGCAATGCTGTCACTCCATAGGAACACTTGAATAAGTCCCAGCTGCTCTACTTCCATTTCAACTCCACATAACGCACCTAGGAAAGCAGCAGAAAGTGGCCCCTGCCACACACATGTGAGGCGGATGAAGATCCACGCTTTTGGCTTGGGCCTGGCCATTGCAACCATTTGGGGACTGAATCAACAGGTGGAAGATACCTCTCTAACTCTTTCAAATAAGTAAAATAAATAGATCTTCAAATTGACAAAAAACACTTTCCAAATATACTGAAAAAAACAACACTACAGGTAACATGACATATAATGATGAAAGACTGAATGAATCACCGTTAAGATGATATAGGTCAAGACAAGTGCGTTTGCTGTAACTACTGCTATTCAACATAATATTCTGAGTTCTGTACAGTATGTAAAAGCAAGAAAATTAGCTAGAGATTGTAGAAGAAAAAATAACATTGTTCCTACCTGCAAATGACATGATTATCCACATAGAAAATCAGAAGGATTCTAGAATTCTAGAATTAAATTGCAGCAAGATGTCAGAGAAGATCATGAGATCAACATAAAAAATTAATTTTCATATACTAGCAGTAGACATAGGATGTCAAAATCAAAAATATTCTTAAAATCATTAAAAACATGAAATATTTAGTTATGATTCTAACAAAATATGTATAAGATTTGCATGCTGGAAACCATAAATATTGTCAAAAATCACATAAACTTTAAATAAAATAAGGACATACTGTGTACATGGGTTAAACGTCTTAATGCAGTAAAAATGTTAATTCTAAGTTGTTATAAAATTAATGCAATTTTTTTCAAATTCCAACAATGTTTTCATAAGTAAAAGTAATATTATTTTAAAGCTTTACTTATCTTTTTACCTCTTTGAAAGGAAGATCTACAGAGGCAGAAATGGAGAGAAATTTAGCATATATTATTTCATTCCTCAAATACCTGAAAACAGCCAGGGCTGAGCCTGGCTGAAGCCAGGAGCCTGGAACTCCATCTGATTCTCCCACGTGGGTGGTGGGTACTCAAGTACTTGAGTATCTCTTGCCGCCTCTCAGAATGTGCATTAATAGCAAGCTGGATCAGAAGCAGAGTGGGACTAGAACCCAGGCACTGTGATATGGGATGTGGCTATGCTAAGCAGCTTCTTAATTCTACTGCACTACAAATAAAATTAAGATGATTAAAATTTATATGAAAGGTCAAATATCTAAAATAATAAAATATTTTTTTAAAAAAAACAGGAAGTGGGAGGAATCAATGGATTTGTTTTCATTGTTTATTATGTATCTACAGTAAACAAAACGTGTGTTATTTGAGGAGAGAAGGCAAAGACCAATGGAATACAATAAATGAACCAAATATAGATCAAGGCAAATACTCCCTATTTTTTTTTACAAAGATATAAAAGCAACCCAATGGAGGAAAAATATTTAGTTGTTCTTAAAAAAATGAAGCTAAAATAATTGAATTTACATAGGCAGAGAAAAAGCCTTAACCTAAACATTAAACACCATATAAAAATTAATTTAAAATGGTGACACACTGTTGAATTTGTCAAAGTTGTTAGTCTTCATATGGAAACCATACTCCATAAAAGGAAACCAATAAATCATATGCCCTCAAAATTGAAATTGTTTGCTCTCTCCCTTCCTTCTGCTGCTCAAAGATTTGCTGTTTAAATAGTTTATGCACCACTTTTGTGTATTACTAACATAAACATATTTTGAAAGAGCGTTATAGTATAAAGCATAGGAATGGTAACTGTTGAAGATGATCAAAGGCCATTTGCTTTTTTAAAAAAAGATATACTTGACAGAATGATAGGGAGGTAGGGAGAGAGAGATCTTTCATCTGCTGGTCCACTCCCCAAGTGGACACAATGGCCCAAGCTGGTCCAGGCTGAAGCCACGAACCTTTAACTCCATCAGTGTCTCCCACATGGGTAGCAATGACCCAATTACTTGAGCCATCTTCTGCTGTTTTTCAGGCTCATTAGCAAGGAGCTTGATTGGAAAAGAAGTAGCCATCACTGCCACAGGCACTCTGATAAGGAATGCTGGTCTCAAATGCATAGGCATAATGATCTGTGCACACCTCTGGCCCCACAAAGATGTTGTCTTTGTGGTTACAAACTAAAGACTTTTTGCCAGAGAACCAGGAACCTTATGCTGTGCAGTTCCCACTTAAGACTAGATAGTGTTCTAGGTCTTCTTTTGTGTTTTGTTGCCTTAGTTTCCAGAATAAAGAACATTGCTGCCCACAGTCCTGGGAAACCAGAAACCCTGATTTGTATAAAATATCAAATGCTTTTCTACCACCATTTTCCATTTAACTTCATATCAGCCATCTAAGGTATTTATTTTTTCCCATTTTACAGATGTGAAAAATTGGCTTTGGGGGAGATTAAGTGATATATGTAAAGTTACTCCAACAGAGGCAGTGGTTAAGTATGAATATTTTCCATACTCCATGTAACAATTGCTTCCCTAAAAAGCACTTGATCAAACAACATAATAAAAGAATTGTTTAAGGCAACACAATGGATCTGATTCTTTTATGGTTGAGTGCTCAGATACCATGTTTACAAATATTATAGTGAAAAATAGAATCAAGCATTATTCTCAGAATAGTTGAATCCTATGATCATGGCAGCCTCCTGGAAAATAAAGGACAACTTGTCTTTTCTACGAGACTTTATGCACAATTTTGTTCATCTGTGACCCTGGAAGTACTTATCACAGATTGTAAGGCTGGAAAGCTCTTATATTTTGAAAATTTCTTAATAACTAATTACACAGAGCTCTTTCTGAATCAGAGTTTATTGAGTTTGTTGTTATTTCTCCCCTTCCCAACTTGAGCTGCAAATCCAAACAACAGTGAATTGGAAGAAGGATAAGGAAGGGAAATAATTCCAAATTAGTAACTCTACAAGATAATTTGATCAGTATGTTTCTGTTCTCCTGACAGCAAGTAATACATAAAATTAACAATTAACAAGAAATTATGGTGACCTCACTCATTATCAGTAATAATGCTATCTGGCCTGCATAAGATCCCTGGCTTGGCTGTTTACAGTTGCCATGAAATTTTTTATCTCATAAATCTTCTCAACTCTGGAAAATTTCACTTAACTCTTATTATACTATACCAAGAATTAACCACTATAAAAAGGCAAAGGAAATAAAGACATCCTGACCCTGGCTGAACTTAGGGTTTACACCGAAGCAGAAAAGAAGGAAAATAAAGATGTTATGGGGAATTGATGCCACAGTGAAGAACAGGGGCGTACAACAAACACATCATCTGTCTACATGTTGGTTCCTGAGCTGCAATCTGTAGAGGTGTTTGTGTGTATGTGCACATGTATGCAGAATGCTTAGTTAGTTATCTAGTTGTTGAAAATTCTGATCGAACAGTGAGATAAAAAAAAATGACTTTTTTCAGCAAATATTCTTATCTACCACATTTATTCTAAAATGTGCCACACATTTCTCAAGTTTTGTCTTCAATGTAGATGATGGACTGAAGATGCTGTGAGTTGCAGGGACTAAAGATTTTGTCTCTCAGCATTGATCCAGTGAATGTGTTGAATCAGTCAATGCACCGCATATAACATATGGGGCCTTATTTTTCATCCAATTTGGAACTGATATTAATAATAATAATAAATAATGAATTTTGTCAGGTTTATAAGATATGCACTCCTATTACTCTTACATCGCCTGTAAATAACTTAACTGAATTTCACTGGCTTTTCTTTTTCCCTTGCGTGCCTTGTTACCTTTTATTTTTCATATTCACATTTACCACATCTGAAAAGTCTTCTGCAAAGGAATTTTCAGGTGCTATTGTTCTCCCCACCTTAATCTCTTTTCATTCTAAATTGTTCTTCTATCTCTCTATTAGACTGAAAGTCTGTGGCATAAGGAGTTATAAATTCAACATTGTTGATTCCCAATGTGCAATGTATGCCTGCAACAGAACTTTGATAAATTTTTATTTGGCTAGTGACATATTT
Organism: Sylvilagus floridanus; assembly: GCA_949820135.1. Classification (NCBI taxonomy): domain Eukaryota; kingdom Metazoa; phylum Chordata; class Mammalia; order Lagomorpha; family Leporidae; genus Sylvilagus; species Sylvilagus floridanus. Next base: position 114,653,030 of record OX463230.1, read on the forward strand.
ATTTCTATAAGTTTAGAGCATGTAGATTAGCAGCATATAGTCTCATTGATCTTCATAAGACAAACTTTAGTAGACAGAAAGGAATGAAGAAAAAAATCTGCTGTTCAGAAAGATGGGCATCTCAGACTAGTTCGTGTTGGAACCTGGATTGAAGCCAAATCTGTACTGATACAAGTGAGTCAACAAGTTTTCTGTGGTGACAGTACTATATTTTTATTAGGACCTGTACACAAAACATTTATAAATATTATTTTATTTTCTCCTCTTGACAACCCTGCAGAGGGCAACATAGATAATGATATCCTTATTTTCCAAGTGATGATACTGGAGAGCTAATTTCCCAAAGTGTCATACACAATAGAGGGACTGAAAGTCAAGTCTAGTTCTGATTCATTCAAAGTTGTTCTCTCAAGAACTGGGCTACACAATTTTTCAAACCATATCCTTTTAAATAGGGCTAAGATCACACTTCCAAATAAGATTTCATTCCCAGTGTCAGTTATTTAAACTCTGTAAATACTGATGGTCAGCAGTGTAGACACTCAATGAAAGAGTATCATTTCCTATCTGTTAGTGACAAGGTTCCAAGACTCTTGCAGGAGACACTGGGGGAAACTGGTTATGTGAGTTACCAGAAACAACACTTACATCAGGGATAGAATCTGGCACATGTATACTTTGCTTCTGGATGTACAACATAAATATAATACTTAAGTTTCTTTGTGTGGTATTTTTTTTTGACAGGCAGAGTGGACAGTGAGAGAGAGAGACAGAGAGAAAGGTCTTCCTTTTGCCGTTGGTTCACCCTCCAATGGCTGCCGCGGACAGCGCGCTGCGGCCGGCGCACCGCGCTCATCCGATGGCAGGAGCCAGGTGCTAGGTGCTTTTTCCTGGTCTCCCATGGGGTGCAGGGCCCAAGCACTTGGGCCATCCTCCACTGCACTCCTGGGCCACAGCAGAGGGCTGGCCTGGAAGAGGGGCAACCGGGACAGAATCCGGTGCCCCGACCGGGACTAGAACCCGATGTGTCGGCGCTGCAAGGCGGAGGATTAGCCTGTTGAGCCACGGCACCAGCCTGTGTGGTATTTTTAAAGCAAATTTGGTCATATTTGAATAAATGGTCATGTTATTTTGAATTTATAAAAATATACTTTCATGTACAGAATAAAATTGGGAGTTTTTAAGGCTTCAGGAAAGCTATTGTTACATTTGAGTCCTGCTACCACACACCAAATGCCTATTTTATTCAGAAGTCATCACCTTTATTAAACACAAATTATTTGAACTTTTAGAGCAAATAATACATTATTTTGTTTTAGAAGTTCACAATATATTAAAAAGTCCAGAGTAAAACATTTGGGAAATAATTTGCTATTGGAAATTATTCTTTCCCTTTCTTCTTTCAACTTGTGAAAATATTGAGGGTTAGTTACAAAATAACTTAGGGGCACTCTTTATTGGTATGAAGTCTGAATGTGATTTCCTTTATTGAAATAATGTATCTTTCAATTGCTTACAATGCATTTAAAATATGTAGATGCTATACACAGCCCCCAAAGCATTGATTTCATTGTGAGGTAAAGCAGAAGTTCAAGTGATCTACTTCTAAGCTGAATTTTCAATGAACTACTTTTAGCTTTCACAAATGACACATAAAATGCAGAATTCCATTTCATTAGAAAAAAGCTATACTATTTAGTAAAGTCACCACTTTTAGCTAAGCAATACAATTTTCACAATAAATGTAACACTGCGCATAATACAATTTTCACAATTTCCCAGCTGTTATTCCATGCTTGGGTAGTAAATAATTGCTTGTAATGTTATATTTCTCCAGCATTTATTTCATCCTACTGCCTACTAACTGACAAATAATTTTAAATTATTACTCTTCATAATGTTTCCAAAACCATCAGTTATCTTGAGAATTTTACTAAGTGAAAAAGACCCACTTTTCAATAGTTCTAACTAGCCCAAACTCATAACAATTCAAAAGGGTAAGATGTTGTTACCCCGGATTTGTCTAGATCACTTATTTCTTTTATTCTACAGAGGAAGGTTTGGGGTGGTAACTGTATCACTCTTTGCTATTGATGTCCTATATTATTTATAAGCTTCAGAGAAGTTAAGCCCTCATAGGTCCACAGCTTCTATTCAGACATTTGTAATATATTTTCTATAAAGTGCATTTCTATAAAGTACATGAGTTTATATTGAAAATTATAAATTAATGATAAAGTAATAAATATTAGGAAAACGGATACCATCTCCGTTCTGTCTCCCAGCCAATGTTTCGCTTCTTCAGAGACCACATGAAGGCACTGAGATCCTTGTTCCCCATACAGAAGAGTGCTTGTTATTCTGTTCTTGAAGCTGCCCCAGCAGCCAGTGACCTGTTTGAGAACCTGTGGTGACAAACTCCACAGGTGTCCTGGTCTAATGTTGCTCTGGAGTGCTTTTAATAGATAAGCATACTCTATCTGCTCTGGCACAGAAAAATAGGGCAGGCAATCGGACAACCATCTCCTCTAACCTGAGCTGAATACTTAACATAAGTCAAGGGTAAAGGAGACATTCCTCTTTCACAGTGCCCTGAGATGCCATCACGGGGCTGCACTTTCCCTTATATTTATGTATTGTACATGCAGTGTACCAAAGTGAAACCAGTGCATTCAACAGAACACACTAAGAAAGTAAGGATTGAAAGAGGCTCTCACAAACAGCGTAGCCAGAGCATTTACACTGTTCCCAAAAACAAATTCAATAATAGAGTTTATTTAAAAGATTGAGCCTTAAAAATGTTTTATTTGTTATGGACCCGTATCTGATTCCTTATGGGTAAATTTTTTTATTAACCAGGTTATATTAAAATAGAGGAAAGATGCAATGATGATATTATAATTAAATCCAAGATTTCATTTCTTTGCAATTGGAGCACAATAAAAAAGTTCCATCTTATATAATATATATAAATGCAAATGTGCTTTGACACTGAATTCATTATTATTTTTTAAAAATAATTATTTAGCAGTTCTTAGTGATTACCTGGCAAATGTGGCAAGAGTCACAAGGAAAAACACAACTTCAAAGGGAGGATTTCTGAAGTGTGAACTGTACGATATACTGAATTTTGCTCCTATTTACACAGGACCATGGGCTTGTACAAAAAGATGCATGTTTTCCTATACCAAAAACAGGGGCAAGAGTTTGGTCCTTCAGTTAAGAAGCTGGACAGCCCCATCCCATATTGTAGCATTTGGATTCCAGTGCCAGCTCTGTTCCCAATTCCAGTTCCCTGATAATGCTCATCCTGGTAGTCAGTTAGGTAATTGCTCAAGTAGTTGGGGCCCTGCCACCAATGAAGGAAATTCGGATTAAGTTCCCAGATCCCAGCTGCTGGCTTTGCTGGCCCAGGTCTGGCTGTTGAAAGCATTAGAGGAGAGAATCAGTAATGGAAGCTCTGTCTATTCCTGTCTCTCAAATAACTAAACAACAAAAAATTAAATTGTTCTGTTGTAGTAAAATCAAGGATGTGTTGTCCAAGGGTCACTCAAACTGGTTAAGGCAAATTATAGCAAAAATGTGAGCCTGGGTTTGCTTATCTATCTACTGGAATTGGGTGACTATCCATGCTTCATGTAGTGATTCCCTTTCTGAATATTAGAAGAGCTCTATACAAATATAGCACACTTCATCTCCAAGTCACTATTGAGATGGAGGCTATGATAAAGACATAGAAAGAGACCTGCAACGGCCAATGGATATATATCATAATGATTGCGCTTATTGAACAATGAAACTTCAAAAATTGTACAGTGGAAAAACAGAATTGTTTATTTTCCTGCAAAGAAATTTCTAAATCTATGTACTTTATTCATAATGCATATTTCCATAAATTTTCCATAGACTGTAAACATTTTTTGAAACATATGCTTAGAAGGATAAACTTAATATTTATTATATTTTGCATGAATTTTTGAGAGTCCCTTGTATAGACAACTGACTGCGTAGGGAATTCAGTGTAGTGTCAGCAATTCTTCCTGGTGTACAGGGACAACAACCAAAACCTAGCCCTACAATATTTATATTGTGTCCAGAAAAAAATATGCACCTGTATTCACTAAACTCAAGATAAGGGTTGTTTCTAAATGACACTGCTTAAACAAGAAGAATTTAAACTCCGTAACAGAATGCAGTACAATAAGAAAAACATATATTTTTTTTTGGCCGGCGCCGTGGCTCAATAGGCTAGTCCTCCGCCTTGCGGCGCCGGCACACCGGGTTCTAGTCCCGGTTGGGGCGCCGGATTCTGTCCCGGTTGCCCCTCTTCCAGGCCAGCCCTCTGCTGTGGCCCGGGAGTGCAGTGGAGGATGGCCCAGGTGCTTGGGCCCTGCACCCCATGGGGAGACCAGGAAAAGCACCTGGCTCCTGGCTCCTGCCATCGGACAAGCGCGGTGCGCAGGCCGCAGCGCGCCAACCACGGCGGCCATTGGAGGGTGAACCAACGGCAAAGGAAGACCTTTCTCTCTGTCTCTCTCTCTCACTGTCCACTCTGCCTGTAAAAAAAAAAAAAAAAAAAAAAAGAAAGAAAAACATAACTCCTTTATTTTAGGTTTAAGGAATGAGTATTTCCCACTAAACAAATAAAGCGTTCAAATTTTTAAAAAATTCCAAATCCATTTATAGTTTAGGTAAAGCATGACTTCTTCTGAGGAAAAACCAAAAAAGTAAATATTTAATGGTTTCAAAATACCAAAGGTCATGACCTGGAAACTCACGTGGATTCTTAGCTGTTGGGCAGTCCTGATACCACTCTGTTTCTTGCCGCGTTTGTTGAAGTCTCCAAAAAGGATTTTTCTGCACACTACTTTGAACTTCTAAGTTTAGAAAGGAACGAAGTCGGGTTCAGTGATAGATCAGAGTCTTTCGTAACAAAAGGTGTCTATATAATTTGGGGTTAATATTATCTAGGGAAAAACATTCCAGCATGATGGATTAAGCAAATGCCTTATTCACACATGCTGTTAAGTCACTGCCTTATGGAAGAAAACAGAGGAGACTCATAAGAGTCACCTCTTCCAGGTTTAATGAGGCAAGCAGAAGCCCCGTATGTCCTATTTAAGGGTCATTTCCATTATAAAACTGTCATATCCAGTTCAAGGGTAAATTTGAGAAATGGCTATTCAGACAACACAGATGGGTACTTGGTTGACTCTTTGATTAAAAACCCTTAAACAAACTGCCTATTATCTTTCTTCTGATTTTCACTCTTTCTACCTAGTTTTGTATATATACAATGATATAAAAGAGACTTCACCTCAGAGGATCTTCCAGTTTGGAATAATACTGCATTGTTCCAGAGAATTTTCAAAAGTCTTTTTAGCAAAGTTGATTGAGGATGTAAGTTCATTTCAAGCAATCTAGGCATAAAGAGAATAACTATAAAGTGCATGTTGTGTGTAGTTTAAAAGGAAAATACTTTGCCTCTACTTGACAGGGTGCAACCAACCTTTAATATATTTTCTATCCTATTTATTTATATAGACACTATCAAAAGAAAACCAAGCTTCTGCTAGAGTTGTAAGTCGTTTTGTCTTGCTTTTCTGTCATATGCCCCTTGGTAATCCAAAGAAATATAAGGGATTTATTGCCAGAAAAATGCTCTTACTCTTTAACCACAGAATGTTGCCTACATTTGCAGAGGATTTTGAGATCTTTGTGCCTCAGGTAAGTGGTCTAAACTGTGAGAAAAACATTCTATGTCTCCCATTTTGGATTAGGAATCCTTAGACAACCTGAGAAACCCTATAATTACTTCTGAGTTAATTCTTCCCAAGGGAAGTATTGGATTATAAAGGAGAAAGAGAAGATTAATAGATATGGGTAGGCCCTTTTCTGATAACAACAAAATTACAATTTGTTTTGATAGAAATAGGAACTAGAGTGTTGGTGCATACATTGAATAATTAAATGAAGAAAAGTCAGTTAGAATACTTGAACTGGAGAATATTTTTGTACTTAACATACAGGGATTGGAATACTTGCCAGTTTTTATTGTGTCCTTCAGTAGTAACTATTAACATTACAACTCAGTAAGTGACTCCTATTTCCCTCTGAAAAGCTTTAAAAATATTTATTTTTTCTCAGGCTGAGAGAGAGGGAGAGAGAGAGAGAGAGGGAGAGGGAGACGGAGAGAGAGAGAGAGAGAGAGAAAAGGGACCCTAGTAACAGGGCCATAATCCACTGCTTTCCCAGAAACATTAGCAGGAAGCTATATAGGAAGCAGAGCAGCTGGGACTTGGATCAGGACTCCAGTGTGGATCTTGCTCCAGTGTGTGGATGTGCTGTGGCTTAGCCCATTTCACCACATTCCCTTGCCACACTGAGTGTATACAAATGTATAGACACTTCGAGTGTATATGATTGGGCTAAGTCAAAAATTATGTGATTAAGTGGTATGTAAAATAATAAAAATAATGTAAGTTTTGAAACAGAACTGGGTTCAAATCCTAACTACCACTTACTAACTCGACTTTCAGCATTTTGGAAGGTCGATTTCCTTACTGTAAAATATGGGCTGATGTCTGTTTTTACTGGCGTCAGTAGAAGGTGTAGTCACATAAGAGATCTAGCTCTGGTACTCAGGATTAGAATTTATTAATTCAAACAATTATAATATTTATATGAACTAAGTAGTAGCATTCACAGGAATAAAATACATATACACCCGGAGTCACTGGATCAGAGAAACTTAGGTCTCCACATAACATGTCTTATAAGGAACTGGACAGAAGGTACTTCTTGATTTTCTTTCTCAGCCCTTGTTTATGCTCTTGAAGATCAGTGGTTGTTCTACTTAACACGTGTTGAATTCTTTATTTGGTGAAGGGTTAAGCTAGTGATTATAAAATAAACTGAAAGTATGTCATTGTAAAAATGAAAAAAATATAAGAAGGGAAGGAGCATGGATGGAGTGAGGGTAGAGTGGGAAGTATCGTTATACGGTTAAATCTGCATATATGATATACATGAAAGTTGTTCTACTTATATAAGTAAAAAAAAATCAAGGAAATCTGTAAGTTAATCATAGCCCTACAGGAAGTCATTATTTTTTGGCACTGTAAATCATGATTTGTGCTTTGCATGCCTCAGTATTACATCCATATTTGTACAATGGATGTGTATCAGTCACATGCAGATATATTCGTTTTATGAATTCATTAAAATCACCACATATCTTCTTACCCATTTCATCCTTCCTCAAGTAAAGTCTATGGTTTATACTTTTTATAGGTGAAGTGACTTTGGAGAAAACTTGTACCTAATTCCATGGAAAATATATCTATAAAAAGTTTGTGTTGTTATTTGCCATCATCTTTCTGCTCAGCAGAATGTCACTAGCCCTGAAGGTGATGGGCTACGGGTCATTACATGACTTGTGAAATCTCGCCATTTAGTTTCTTCAGAGTCTTATTGCATATCTGTCAGCAGAACTGAAAAGTTTTAGGTTAGTTTGAGGTCAGAATAGTGTACATCTTCTCTGAAATCAAATCCACCATATGGTGAGAATGTTTTCTAGTATGATAATTAAAGAATAACAGACTGCAGTGGAATAACCTAGTCCCCTTTATGTTACTAACATTTTAACCAGGGGCACTCGCATTCTCAGAGAATTTCTTTGTGTTCCAGAAATGGAGTTCGAGGCTAAGAAACAAAGTTTAAAAACATCCAAATATGATTATCTGTGCTTGTTTAGTTCTCTTGCATAAATTTAAATTTTATCATTTGTCTCCTGCTCTGGGCTCAGCCCCAACTTGTGGGTATTTAGAGAGTGAACCAGTGGATGGAAATGTTCTCTCTCTTTTCTCATCTCGGTCCCTCTGCTTCTTGACCTAATATTTATCAAAGAAAATGAAAATAATTATGCTAGATAAAATGTGAATTACCATTGCAGCTTTTTCAGAATTAGTTTTTTTTCCTCAAAATTAAATTGCATTGTAGGAGTGGTGTTTTAGCCTAGTGATTAAATGCAGTTAATATACAGGCATTCTACATCAGGGTGGCTGTGTTCGATTAGCCTGGAGCCTATCTAACTGGAGCTCAGCTCCTGACTCCAGCTTCCCATCAGTGCAGACGCTGGGAGGCACCACATGATGGCTCAAATAATTAGGTCCCTGCCAGCTTTGTTGAAGTCCTCTCACATGGCTTTCCTCCCAGTCATTGCAGATATTTGAGAAGCCAATCCATGCCTGGAGGTTTGTGTTTTCTCTCTCCCTCCCTTCACCACACTCCCATTCCTTCTGTCCTTCTGTCCCTCCTTCCATCCCGCTCTAATTAATTGAGTGTTGTTGTTTGGCACAGCAGTTAAAGACACTGCTGGGGACTGTATACCATATTAGAGTGCCTGGGTTCAAGTCCCCGCTCTGCTTCCAATTCCAGCTTCTGGCTAATGCACACCCTGGAAGGCAACAGGTGAAAAGTATTTGAGGGCAGGTCTGTGGCATAGAGGGCTGAGCCTCCAGCTGTGGAGACAGGATCCCCACGGATGCCAGTTCATGTCCATGCTGCTCCTCTTCTGATCTAGCTCTCTACGTATGGCTCTAGAAAGCAGTGGAAGATGGCCCAAGAGCTTGGGCCCCTGCAATCATGTTGGGGACTAAGAGGAACTTCCTCGCTGCTGGTTTCAAACTGGCCTAGCTTCAAACCTTGGGGCCGTTTGGGGAATGAAGCAGAGGATGGAAGACCTTTCTTTCTTTCTCTTTGTCTATAACTACCTCTCAAATAAACAAATAAAATCTTCTAAAAATTTTTTTAAAAAGTATCTGAGTCCCTGCCACTCTTTTGGGAGACTCAGATGGAGTTTGGGGCTCCTGGTTTGGAAAGTGAACCAGTGGATAGAAGTTCCTCTCTCTCTCTTTCTCTCTCTCTCTTTCTCTCCCTCTTTCTCTCTCTCTCCCCCTCTGTACCTACCTTTGAAATGACAAATTAAAAACTAAAAAAATTTCATGTTTTTAATATTGTAAATATCTATATAAATTGCACTTTTATAATTTTTTCAGAAATCTCTCAGGAAATAAATCAGGCCCACCAGTTTCTTTTATAAAAAACAAATGAGACATTAGCATTTTTTTTTGTTTGTTTTTCTTGTTGGGCCACTGTACTTCCTATACATATTACAATGTGGTTTTTTTTGGTTTTTTTTGTTTTGTTTTTTTAGTTTTGAGAAGTCTCTATATTGCTTTCTATCGTCCATCCTTCCAAACCAAATATCCATCAGCAATAAATGGATAAAGAAATATGTTATATATATATATATATATATATATATATATATATATAAATGGAATATTATTCAGCCTTACAAAATAAGAGAAGACTTCCACTAGCAAGAATATGGCTGAATCTGGAAGACAGTCAGTCATGGAAAGATAAATACTGTATGATTCCACTCATATGCATTATCTAATTTAGTCACACTCAGAGAATCAGGACAAAGTACAGTAGTTGCCAAGGACCGCAGAAAAGGGAAAATGTGGAATTGTTGTTCAATGGACAAAATTTTCAGTATTGCAAAATGACGACAATGTAGAGAGCTGTGTTATAATATAGTGACTATAATTAATAATACTGTGTTGTGCAGCTTAAAGATTTGGTAAGAGGGTAAATCTAATGTTAAGTGTTCTTAAAAATCAAAAGAAGGATGAAAGCAAGGAGGGGGAAGGAAAGAAAAAAGAAAGCATAGTTGGTGATCTTTGGGTACTGTGCTATGTACTGAATCAGATCATGTCTCCACCAATGCTATTTAGAAAACTTCGTAGGTATGATTGCAGAGTGGGTTTTAAATCAAACCTTGGAGAACATTTTATAAAGGTCTTCCACTTAATAAATTCAACCATGGCATCTAACATTTTATCATCTTCCTAAAGTTAGTATTAGATAGTGAATTTCACAGAAAACATGTGTATCTTCTTTGGCTTTGAGTCCAATTTTTGTTTTAATTCCCAGGTATTTATGGCAGCCATGTTAGTGCCTATTTAATTCCTGTAATTATCATCTTTCTATAAACTTACTACTATGTTGCCTAATGACACAAACTATGTGACTATGAGCAATTTTTTAAGAAAATTATCTACCTTTGTCCCTTGGTCCCTTTTGTATATTGATATGATAGACTGCAGATAAGCTTACAGTTAACATTCAGATTTGATCAGAGATAAACAAAGTTTATTTTCTGAGAAGAATCTTTTTATTTTCTTTAAAAGGAGTCAACAGTCTTAATCAGGCAATCGCAAATCCAGTTTCAATTTGTGAGTATTTAAGGAACTCTAAAGATTGATTAGAATATGTGTTCTCAACCTTTATCTTTAGAGGTTGTCTGTGAGATCAGACCTATTCTAGCATTTTTTCTTTTAATAATCCTAGGTGCTGTGAACATGCTAATAAAATAGAAATAAAACTCACACTTTGTTCAGATTCTCATGTTTTGTTTAAAATTCGACATTATTTCCAAATCAAAACAAAATGATGATCAAAATAGAGCTCTTCACCAGGATTTTGAAACTAAAAATTTGAGAGTAATTTAAATTTTAAGTAGATTGAAATATAACATGGAAGTATAATTCATGATTTCACATTGAACTTATTTTTCAACTAATAATACTTGGATAAATGGTGCCCACTGATTGGTAATGCAGCACATCATATGCTAACTCTCAGGGATTTCCTGGAATGACAGAACACAACCAGACTTTACTCACAGCACTGATAGAAATTTTCCCTTTTGCCTTGGGTCAGGTCTTCTAGTCTCTTCCAAGAGTCACATTATTTAGAGACAAAAATTTCAGCTGCTTCTCAGAAGAGCTAATGGTTAGAGACAGAGCTCCAGAGAAGAGTTGATCTGTAAAGTGAGAGAAAGGTGATGCTTTTATTTGAATTATTTCTTCCAGTTCAGGTTTGATATTCAGTGTATTTAATCTATACACCCTTCCTATCATGACTTTCTGACTATGGTGCATAACTGTAAATTAACAACAACAACAACAAAATACTCTTGCTGTTAGAATTATATCCTATTTTCTATAGCTGAGAACAATGTATTTGTGCTTCTCCGTTCTGTTAACAGATAATCTGTTTACGTAATTGAAATATGTTTCTATTTTTCACTTGTTACTCCTTAAATCTATTTGTTTGTTTTAGAATCAGAAATCCTGAACTATTAAGAAAAGTCACCTTCAAAGTTTAACAGTTTAGTCCTGTTTTTAAATGTACTTCATTGATATCACATATGTATGTAATGTAAAGGGACCTCAAACTTTTATGGAAAATGGAATTCAAGAAAACTTTCTTAGGGTATGAAAAAATATTGAAATCCATACAAACAAGTAATCTCAAAAAATTCATGAAAATGTGTACTGTGAAAAAACTATGTATGAATTTCAAAAATTTTGCACCAAAATAACCTTACCTTTCAATTACATTTTCCACAAACTTTTTGAAAGTATACTTGTATCTTACATGCCCTGACTGCCTGTTTAAGTCACTTGTTGCAAATTACAAAAGCAGAAGTTCAGAATCAAGCAATAAACTATGTATTTTATCAATGCTTTTTAAGAGTTCTAGGACCTAATAAATATGGCCAAGGAAAACCAAGATTGCTTCTCTAAAGAGAATAAGTACTCTAGTGTGAATATGCTAGAAAATCAAAGCTGTAAATATTTTTCTTTATGAAAAAAGAGCAAAGATTTTACTGTGAGAACTACAAATCCTAGGAATAAAGATGCCACCTGAAAAGTCTTTAACAGTAGGAAAATAAAACTCATATTTTCTAACCATGCTTTCTCTTAATTTTGGTGGAAATGAATGCAGACTCTTTTATCATCGTAATAAACAATAAACATGGGCTATCTATGTTTAAACCACCTTACCTTAACACAATTTGTAATGGTCATCATTAGGAGTTTATGTAGAGCCCTGTTTTATGTCAACCACGCTAAGATAATGTAGCTTGGGGTGCTATATCCATGCTCTTTGAAATGTGTGCATAAACAGACACTTTTTCCATGTATCTGTTTTGTCATTTATTCTGCTGTGTAAACACTGTTATGAAATTTAGTCTAATCTTTGTTGGTTAATTCAAACATTTTCACTATGTTCAGATAAATGTAACCAAAGCCAGATGTTGGTCTCCGTACTAAGACAGCTCACTTAATGTAAACATAATTCTACTTCCTCCATTTCTCTTTTCAGTCCAGATGTTGCAGTTGTTCACAATGCTTTTCCTTCGCCTCATCTTAGACCTCCCAGAAATCAAGTCTCCTTTCCAACCAATTTCTGTGTGGGTGTCTACCTTTAAATTCCTATTATGCCTCACAACCTCCATAATAATGTTACAAGTGGCCTCATTCAATCTTGACAGAAATCCCAAGGAATTCATCTCTTCATTATCAACTGTCTTCTTCATGGGTCTCAGTTCAGTGGACACCTCTTCAAGCTTCATTTGCTGTGCAGAATTCTGCTACTTACCCTCTCACTTGTGAAAAGAAACATGCTCTTAATGGATCTTGCTGACTCTTCATTCATTTTCAAGACTTCATTAAAGATGGCCTTTTCTATAGCACAACCTCCTTGGGATTTGTCTCCTCCATCCTTTATCTACCATTGTCATATCAGTGGGCTTTTAATCAGCACAATTCCTCCACATTTCCACCTCCTCTAACAGGCATTTATCCCACTTCCAACTCATTTACTCTGTCATATACACAGCTCTCATGAAATGAATATGTGTTTGTCAATGCTTTACAATTTTGTTTTTGTTTGTTTGTTTGGTGTACTTGAAGTTTTGCGGCCACAGTGTTCTAAAGTAGAGCTTCAGTGTTGCATGAAAACAGCACAGAATGACAAGATAATTTCTAGTGTGTCATCTTTGGGACCATGGAATGCACACAAAGCTTGTCTTTCAGTGCCGTGTTTGTTGTAGGCATTCTTTTAAACAAACTGATATCTGCATTGTTATGAATCCCAAGATAGTTTCTTTCTTCTCAGGATAGGCTGACATGCATGTCTTTACTGATGAAATGTATCAGTCCTGGGATGATTTCAATATGATTAGATCCTACTTTTTTAACTTCTTTTAAATGTCTATAGAGTTTTCCTAATGGTTAACTGAATTTGACCATATATAGATATGAGTTTTGAATGAGATTTAAGTTTTTTTCTAGGATTCAGTGAATGTATCACTTACACTGACAAGAATATATTTAATCAACATGTGAATTGATTTAGTGGACTTAAAATTTCAAAATCTATACAGAGTAACAAAACAAAATAAAATCTCATCATTGTACATATTAAAATAGTTTCCACCTCTAGAAATAGTTTTAATTGGAAATTAAATATTGGGACTTTTAAAATACAGCAGACTGTTATTCTCTAAAAATTCAATCACCGGCTTAGTGTTTTCCCAAAATAGGCTTAAATAACTATGTTACATAATTATACTTTTCTACCTTCTGAAAGCCAACTTTAACATTTCTGTGTATATATGAATTCTGAGCACTTTAATTCATACACCAGCATTTTTGAACATTATATTTTTAATTTAAAATAAGGCAGAGATTATTTAGTTTAATTCCCAATTTTAGAATTATAGAAACCAGGAGATGGAGAGAATATTTTTAAGTGGCTTAACTCAGGCCGCATAAAGCACTTCCAAGAGCAGTATTCAGGCAAAAGTTCCATTTATTAACCCCCTGTTAAAAGTTATTTCTGTAAGCATAACCTAGAATTCAGTATTCACAGCAGTTGTGAGTATGTGGTTCACTTCAACCTTTTTGTCCATTCTGCATAAAGTATTTTCCCCATGTCTAGATACTCTCGATTCCCCTCTTCTCTGAAACTGCTCCTCCTCTCTCAAGCATCTGTACAGGATGCTCCTCCTTTGATAACATGCCATGTCTCTGCTTAGATGTGAGCTCCTGGATGAACCTGTCTTTGGATTCCCTAGGAAAACATGTCCTTCCATTCTGTGCTTCCACTGCAAAAATTATCATATTTTAGTCCCTATCTATTCTACTTCTATGCCTGTACTATTCAACATGGTAGTAACTAGCTACACAGGTCTACTGAGCTCTTGAAATGTGACATGTGAAAACTCAGATATGTGTGACCATAAATTACAAGTATTTCAAAGACTCAGGGGACTGGAAATATATTGTAGAAAGTGTTTCTGTGCATATTGAGCTGAATAGATTATAAAATTAACTTTGTTTCTTTTTCATTTTTTAAAATAAAGCTACTAGGAAAAATAAAATATACCTTGGCTTGTATTATTTTTCTACCAGACAGCATTTATATAGACTATAAATTTATCGGTAGCCCCTTAATAAATGACTGAAGTTCTTCAATTTTATGTCAGTAACACCTAGGATTAAAGCAATTTACTGATGATCACTATATGTTTATTGATGTTGATTATTATAGTTTCAGGGTTTTCTTGAATTGATCTAGTAACAAAAGTAAACCATGAAAGGCAAACTTGGAACACTGGTCTTTTCACTCATTCTTCAATACTTTCATCTGCCATCAGTTTATTCTAGTGTGTGACACCTTTTTTCTAAGTTGTATATGCAGACAATTTGATTAATTGTTTTTCTTAAAATGTTTGCCCACCTCAAAACAAACCGAATTTACCACTCAAAGTAATTCTTATTTCATGTGCAGTCCAACTGAGGTCTATGTTGTTAAACATGCCAGAGATATTTTTCAATTAATGTGTCCGAGGGCAAGCAAATAGAAATATAAATTAATTCTAGCTACTTTGGTTTTCTTCCAGTCGCACAGTGTAAGGATGATAAGGATTTATTATCTGTTTTCTTAGTGCTTTCTAGTAGGAGATTTATATGCTGAAAGAAAGGTCTCGCTATTTGGATTATTTTCATAACTGCAGGTCACACTGATAAAACCTCTTTATTAAAATTCATAGGTTTTAATTTCTAAGCAGTTTTAGGATTACAGGAAAATAAAGCAAAAGGTACAGAGAGTTTCCATATCCTCTGTCATTACTCATCCAGTTTCCCCTATTAACATCTTGCATTGGTGTGGTACATTTACAGTGGATAAGCCAATATCTGTATGTTAGTATCAACTAAAGTTCATAGTTTAATTTAGGATTCACTCTTTGTGTTGTATTAACAAATGTACAAAGACATGGGTAGTTTCTATGTCTAAAAATCTCTTGTGTTCTACCTGCTCACTTCTCCCTTCTGCAACCTGAGCTTCTGCTCATCACTGGTCTTTTCATTGTCCCCAATATTTTGTCTTTTCCAGAGTGATATTTTTGGAATCATACTGCTATATAAGATTGGCTTCTCTCAGTTACATTATATATTTCATTTGGCTTATTTTAAATTAATTTCTTTCACTTAGCATTATGTATCTAAGTTTCCTTCATGTCTTTTGATGGCTGGATAGATCATTCTTTTATTGCTGATTAAAATTCAGTTATGTGATTATAAAAGAGTTTGCTTATTCATTTATTAGAGGACAGCTTAATTGCATCTGAATTTTAGAAATTATGAATAACATTTACATAAACATTTATCAGCACACTTTTGTTAAATGCACATTTTCAATTCATTTGGGTAAATATCAATGAGCAAGATTGCTAGATCAAATGGTAAGAGCTTCAGCTTTGTAAGGGATTGTTAAACTGTCTTCTGAAGGTGCTGTGCCATTTTGCATTCCCACCAGCATTGTTCCCATTCTTGCCAGTATTTTGTGTTGTCAATTTTTCAGAATTTAGACATGCTAATGATGTGTAGTGATCATTTTTGTCCTTTTAATTTACACTATTCTTAGGACATATGGAGTATTTTGTTATATATTTATTTGCTGTCTGCCCGGGTAGTTTGCACATTTTTAATTGAATTATGGTTGGTTTTTAACAATTCTTTGTAGAGAGTCTTTTATCAAATATGTGTTTTGCAAAGATTTTTCTCCCAGTCTTGCTTTTCATTCTATTCTCAAAGTTTCCTTCACAGAACAGATATCTTAAGTTTTAATGACAAATACTTGCTATGGTGTGAATTGTGTTTCCCCCTCAAATTCTTCTCCTGAATAATGCAATTGAATTAACAGATGAGGCCTATACGAGATTATTCAGTCTTCCATGAGATTGATGTTCTAATGAAACAGGCTGGAGGTAGCTTGATGCCTCTTCCACTACAGGAAGGCATACAGAAGGCACAGTCTTTGAGGCAGATACTGAATTTGATAGTCTTAATCTTGGAATTCCTGGCATCTAGATATATAAGCAATATACTTTTGTGTTTATTTCCAAGTCCAAGACATTTTTATAGCAGTTCAAATGAACTAAGACACCATCCTATATTTTTTTCTTTCATTGATCATGTCTTTTTTGTTATTTCCAAAAACATATCACCAAACTGAAGGTCACCTAGATTTTCTCTAATGATATCTACTAGTTTTATAATTAGAATTTTCCATAAATTGCTATGGTCCTTTTATAAATATTAAGAATATTTTATATTAAACTGATTTTTCAATATATGTATATATCATGTAATGTCTAACTGGGGTAAATGAATTTATCTTCCCAAACATTTAACATATCTATAGTCACCCTACTCTGCAATAGAACTCCAGATTGTCTTACACATTTATAATTATTATTATCGACATTTTCCCATCTCTGCCCTCTCTATATTGAGTTAACTTTTGTGAAAGGTACAATATTTGTGTTGATATTTTTGGAGCTGTATGCTCATTTTTGCAGCAATATTTATTGAAAAAAACTATGTTTTCTGCATTGAGTTGCCGTTACTCATTTGCAAAAGATTAATTGTCTATATTTGTATTGACCAATTCCTGGGTCCTCTATTCTTTTATGCTCATCTGCTTTTTATTCTTTTATTAGTATCTCACTGATAACTATAGGTTTATAGGAAATTTTTGAAGTTTAGTATAGTAGTACTCTGAGTTTACTTTCTTTCCATACTGTGTTTGATTTTCTACATCTTTAACTTTTCTGTACAACCTTTAGTATAAATGCAAATATCCACAGAATATGGCTGGAGTTGAGCCTTTCTCTTCCTGTATTCTAGTAGGCTCTGATGGAATCAAATTGACTAGACTGGTGAAATGCTTTCTCTATTTTTTTTTAAGATTCATTTTTTTATTTGAAAGACAGAGTTACAGAAAGAGAGAGAAAGAGAGACAGAGAGAGACATCTTCCCTCCCTAGATGGCTACAATGGCAAGGGCCGGGCCAGGCGGAAGTCAGGAGCCATGAGATTGCTCCAGCTCTCCCACATGGATGGGAGGAGCCCAAACATTTGGGCCATTTTTGGTTGCTTTCCTCAAGTCATTAGAAAGGAGCTGGATTTAAGTGGAGCACTCAGGTCCCAGAACTGGTGCTCATAAGAGATGCAGGGTTTGCAGGGAGTGGATTTACTCACAATTCTACAAGGCCAGGCCTAAAGCAGTTTCTGTTAAGTCTTTGTTAAGAACAGAATGGTCTGGGCTTGCTTCTCAATGGCTACTTTGCCCTACATGCCAGACTGGAAACTGGAAGTCTGAACACATATTTATAGTATGTCAATTTTTATTGCTTTCTTTTCTCCATACATTTTGGAAACACAACTAGTTTCAAAGAACTAAACATGATGGGGCTGGCACTACAGCACAGCAGGTTAAAGTCCCTGACCTGTGGTCTGGCAACCCGTGTGGGCACTGGTTTGAGTCTCAGCCATTCTGCTTCTGATCTAGCTCCCTGCTAATGTTCTTAGGAAAG
Organism: Sylvilagus floridanus; assembly: GCA_949820135.1. Classification (NCBI taxonomy): domain Eukaryota; kingdom Metazoa; phylum Chordata; class Mammalia; order Lagomorpha; family Leporidae; genus Sylvilagus; species Sylvilagus floridanus. The sequence continues at coordinate 114,670,838 of OX463230.1, forward strand.
CAGAGGAGGATGGCCAAAGTCCTTGGGCCCCTGCACCCATATAGGAGATGAAAAAGAAGCTCCTGGCTTCTGGCTTTGGATTGGCTCAGCTCTGGCCATTGCAGCCATTTGGGGAGTCAACCAGTGGATGAAAGACCTCTCTCTCTCTCTCTCTCTCTCTCTCTGTGTGTGTGTGTGTGTGTGTGTCTATTCTTTTGTAACTCTGTATTTCAAATAAAATAGATTTTTTTTAAAGAGAGCTAAATGTAACAACTTATAGAGAGTTGGAGAAAGATGATGACAGAAAGTATAACATATATGAATACCTCATTTTTCTTCTGTCTCAGAAAAGATTTTAAAAAGCAGCAATGATATTTGCTAAATTTGCTTTCAGTTTCAGTTATTAATATTTGTGTCATAAGAAATAGAAAGCATGTTCTAGTATGGTGTCATGAAAGCCAAAGGAAGAATTCCTAAAATATCAAATACCATTGATAGGTATTCGGTATTGATTAATTATAGTAGACTATGAGACCAGGAGGGTGGATGGAAAGGCTTAAAGAATGAATAGCATCATAGAATGGAAGTGTTCCCATGTAATACTACAAAGATGTTTAAAATCTGAAGACATAGCTACTTAACATGTCTGTGATACTTTCTCATTATGAACATACCACCAGAGAACTTTGAGGATCCATCCATGGCATTGGATAGAGCCTTGAGAGACTCTCTCTCATACATCTGAGGTTTAGAAGTATCCAAATAAGAGGTTGATTTAGAGTCTTACTTCCTAGGACAGGAAAGCTGGGGATCCAAGATCCATAAGGACCAAAGCAAGGATTGCAGATTTAAAGACACCTTGGGGGGTGGTATGATAGCATAGTATATAAAGCCTCTGCCTAGGATGCTGGCTTCCTATATAGCTACCACTTTGAGTCCTGACTGCTTCACTTCTGATACAGCTCCCTGCTAATGTCCCTGAGAAAACAGCAGAAGATGGCAACCTCATGGAAAGCCAAGACACTGTGGCAAAAAAAAAAAAAAAAAAAAAAAAAAAAAAAAACCATAAATGAAAGATCTCTATGAGTGACATCCCAGTGGAAAGAACAGGTCATCAAAGAAGGAAGTACCTTTCTCTGAAGGGAGGAGAGAACTTCCACTTTGACTGTGACCTTGTTTAAATATATTCAGAGTCGGAGAACTCAAAAGGCCTCCATAGCCTTGGCAACTCATGACAAGAGCCTAGGGTGATTACTGCTCATGACAAGAGCCTAGGGTGATTACTGACACCATAAACAAGAGTGTTAATTTGTTAAGTCAGCAACAGGAGTCACTGTGCACTTACTCCTCATGTAGGATCTCTGTCCTTAATGTGTTGTTCACTGTGAATTAATGCTATAACTAGTACTAAAACAGTACTTAATACTTTGTGTTTCTATGTGGGTGCAAACTGTTGAAATCTTTACTTAATATATGCTAAATTGATCTGCTGTATATAAAGATAACTGAAAATGAATCTTGATGTGAATGGAAGGGAAGAGGGAATGGGAGAGGGGAGGATTGTGGGTGGGAGGGAAGTTATTGGGGGGAGGGAGCCAATGTAATCCATAAGCTGTACTTTGGAAATGTATATTCATTAAATAAAAGTTAAAAAAAAAAAGATGGCCAACCTTCCACCCATATAGGAGACCCAGAAGAAGTTCTTGGCTCCTGGCTCCTGCTTTGGACTGGCCCAGCTCCAACAATTGTGGCCATCTGAGGATTGAACCAGTGGGTAGAAGACCTCTCTTAACTCTGCCTTTCAAATAAATAAGTGTTTAAAGACATCTTGAAGCTAACTATCTGTTGAAAGTTGGTTCTCTAAAGATACAGAGAATAACTAAAGTTTCTCAGAGAGTCATTTGGCTTGGCAGCAAAACCATCAGTTGGGACATTCACATCCCACATAGGAGTAGTTTCTGGGCTCAGTTCTTGCCTCCAACTCACTAGCTTTCTGAGTTCTTGGATTCTGGCTCCAGGTCTGCCAGTTCCAGTCATTATGGACTCTCTTATTATCTCTATCTAATTCATTCTCATTCTCATTCTCATTCTCATTCTCATTCTCATTCTCATTCTCATTCTCTCACTCTCACTCTGTGTGTGTGTGTCAAATATATAAGTAAAATAAAAAATAAATAAAAATTGAGAAAAATAAATAAATGTGATGCATTTGGAACTCAGATATAAACTAAATGGGAACTAAAGAACAGCGTTTTTAATTTAATAAAACTGAAAAATACCATGGTTACTATGAAGAATTAGTTTTGAATTAGGGAAAACATATAAACACAAAATGAGAGTAAAGAAACAAGGGAAAATATGTTGATGGAAAATAACATGAAAATACTATGCAAAATACAAAGTATAGAACTTTCAGAAAGTAAGTAGGAGGGCTAAAATTAACAGTGAGGCGGGGAGGGCATTTGAGGGCTTAGGATGCCCACATTCCATTTTGGAGTGCCTACTTCAACTCTAGCTTCTCCAATTCCAATCCAGCTTCCTGCTAATATGAATCCTGGGAGACAGTGGATAATGGCTCAAGTGATTGCTCCCTGTTACCATATGGGACATTCAAATTGAGTTTTGGCTCCTGGCTTCATCTTGACCCATCTTTGGCTCTTGTAGTTGTTTGGGAGAGTGAATCAGCAGATGTGAGCTCTTTCCTGATCCATTTCTTGTCAATATCCCTCTGTGTCTTCCAGCCAGCCTTTCCAATGAATTGAAAATAAATAATTTCATAAATATTTTTTACAAAAATAATTAAAGTATTACAAGAAATTATCTGTTTAAGACATTATGCTTAGATTCAAAGATATAATTGAGCTCCATTAGAAATTAATGGGAAAAATCACTTTGATATAGTATGGTAAAATTATTGAGAGTAAATCATATAATTTTCCACATAAGAAGAATAAATTACCTACAGAGGAAAAATAGTCTGACTCTGTGTAAGCAAAATTCCAAGAAGAATGTTTTAACTTCATGAAATTTAGAAAGTGTAGGCATTTCGCCTAGCTGTGAAGGGGCGAGTTGGGACACCCATATCCCATAGTGGAGTACCTGTATTTGTGTACTGCCCCAGGCTCCTGTTTCCAGCTTCCTGCTAAAGCATATTTAAGGAGGCTGTGATGGTTCAACTAATTGAGTCTCTGCCACCCACATAGGAGACCTGAATCAAGTTACTTGCTCCCAGCTTTGGGCTGATCCTGTTCTTGTTGCTATTGACATTTTCAGAGTGAACTGGTAGTTGGGAGCTCTTTGTCTCTGCCTCTCTATGTTCCTTTACCTCTCAAAGTATAAAAACGAAAAGTGAAAAAAAAAATAAAGAGAGAGAAAGATGGAACACAGAGCCAGTAAGTGAAAGAGTTATAAAATAGTATTAGTCAACAAAGTAAATAAATTTAAGTTAATGAGATTTATAATCATAAAATCCAAATCAAACAAGCATCCTTGAAATTAGAGACCTATATTGTAGTGAACAATCTGCTCATTTGTTACGGAAGAAGTAGGATGATTCTGTATGATTGTGTAAAGCTGGAATCACAGCACCATAAAAATTGTATAGTATATATACTTTCTCATTAGGAACACATTTTGTTAAATTTTTGATTATTCAATATAAATATGTAAATATATGCCATTGACTGTGATGATCAGAGCTCAATAGGAAAATGCTAGTGATTTGTATACCCAGAAACAACAATCATCCCTCTTTTATCAAATTTCCAAAGAAAATCTACTTGGTCACAAAAAAAAAAAAAAACACTTAAATTACCAACTTTTAAAATCTAGAAACTTGGGGGCAAACATCATGGTACAGCAGATTAAGCCACTACTTGCTATACTGGCATTCCATATCAGAGTGATGGTTTGAGTCCCAGCTGCTCCACTCCTGTTCCAGCTCCCTGCGTATGTGCCTAGGAAAGCTGCAGAAGATGGCCTATATTTTTGGTCCCTGCGACCACTTGGGAGACCTGGAAGGAGTTCCAGGCTCCTGGCTTAAGCCTGGTTCATCCCCAGTCATTACAGCCATTTAAAGAGTCAGCCAGTGGATAGAAAATCTCTTTCTCTTTTATTCACTGTCTCTGTCTTCCACATAAATAAAATAAAATTTTTAAAACACTAAAAATTTTACAACCTACATTCATATACAAAAACCAATATTTATTTTGAAAGAATTGTAATGTAGCCTTTAAAAATCTTTTCAGCTCAAATTTGTTACTGCTTTGAACCTCTCTTAAAAATGTTCTTACATTAAACAGTAGTTTTTAATTTTTATGATATGTAGACACATTTATTAGTATTATATTAGGACATTAAATTAAGGTAACTACTAAACATTGGCAAATTTGTTCATTTCTAGTCTCATTGATTTATCGTTTCCTCATTGATTTTTTGATTAATTTTGTTCTTAGTAACATCATTTTGTAAATTCGGAAGTTCTGTTGCATGAGAGGACTTCAAATAGTTCATGGGAAAATGGAACTAAAAGATGTTTCTTTGGATTCAAAAATTTTTGATATCATGTGTCGTTCCATAGTAGATGCTTACATGTTTTTGAAGACTCCCTAATATTCATTTATACTTTAGAGTGAGAAAGTTAAAGAAATAAAGAATATTAGAAATTTGGGGATAAACAGAAATGTCATATTCAGAAAATTCCTGGAAGAAAATTTGCACCTTAAAGGATGGAGAGTTAAATCTATTGGTCCCTAACACCCTCTAATAAGGCCTGATGCACAATTTACGACAGAAAGTTTTGATTCCAACCTGAATTCACTTTCTCATCTACTGTTTTGATTGCCAATATTTTGATAATTCAATTGATTAGTCCTGTGAAGCTATCTCCCTTCCTTAAATATTCGCTCAAGTTGCCATCTGGTTCATGGTTTTTTTATTCTGAGTTAATTTTTCTTACTCTAATTTTCTCCTAACTTGTCTCCAGTCCTTTCTGGGAACAGATTTTACTAAGTTTTTCAGAGATTATCCATCATTCAAGTACTTTCTGCTGTTTTTGAATATTTCCTTCTCAACACAGGAGGACAATTAAAGAATACTACATTTAATAACCTTTCAGTAACTAAGTGATACAAATTCAACACTAGGAATGATAGAAGCCACCATGCAATGTTTCATTTGAAAAAAGTAAAAATTTTACTTGGAAAACCATATTGGAAGGCTTGTATATGTCAAGAATAGATATTTATAAAACCGTTTTTTGAGTCATTTTATGTCACAGTGAGGATGCAAAGAACCGAGTGAATCTCAATATTATGCTTACCTTTAGAACCCGATATACAAAGCATTTGTCTTGTTAAAATGGGATTTGATTGTTTTTTTTCCTATTTGTTTTGGACAAGATTGAAATCTGTGGTAAGGGCATCATCTTTGTTTTCAAATATTGTGTCTTTGATTCATTGGTACCAATAGCAGGAAGTTGAAACTACTATCATTACTCAAAACCATTCACCCATGACTTGGTGAATGTTGTCCTTGTTAAATTGCTTGGGTTAGACATTCTCTGAGCTGAAACCTTCATCCTGTTCAGTTGAATTGATTAAAACAAGTTGTATGAAAATTAAATGCAAGCACTATTTACATAATGAAAAGAGGATGTGACAGAAACAGACAACCTTTAGAATTTCAAATGTAAGAATTATTTTACTGTTACAATCACAGTGCATATTTCTCTTAGGATTGAATTCTTTCAACACAATAGATACCTCCTATATGCTTCCAAAGTAAGATGATTGTGTCTCAGTTTCTCTTTAAACAGAAAAGAGTATTTCTTTTCCTTATCTCTTTTTTTGTTCTGGTAAGTTGAAGTTTTATTAATAATAAAATCAACACAATAACATGACATTCAGTTAAGCTTAACATTAAGTTAAAGCCGTCAGTTCTATTAAAATCCACCCTTATTCATTTGCTTTTTAAATCTTTGGTATACGAATTTGGAAATCATTTAATATATTATAAAATTGCTTCGCTAAATGTTAGCTGCTAAAATCTGAAAGTGTGTGAGATGCTCTTTGGAGAGTGGCTGAGGCAGCAGGGGAAATTTGCTGAAGTAATTACTTTTCTCTCTTTATATCTCTCACTAAATCTCTACTCAGATTTTTCTTTGTGATATTGGCCTGTGGTCAGCATGTACCATTTCACCAATAACAAATTGCTTGCCCTCTTTGATTCACAGGTTGTTCTTATACAAATAAGTAATTTAGGCAAGATCTTCGAGGTATGCTCCATATCTAACATTGTTAAACTCTTAAACTCATTGGCTCCTATCTCATTACCCTGTCATCCCTGGTTTATCCACAAGTACTTGTTTGCATGGCTTCCTCTTGTCACCTCATGATGAATCATCAAATAATACAGATACTATTAATATTGGACTAGATAAGATACAGAAATGATAAGGACATGATTACTAGGAGATACAATGTGTGGTAACACCAAGCTTCGTATGGAAACTTAAACTCTACATTCAGTTAAAATGTTATTTTTGTAAAGAGAAAATAAATTTTGAAACAAAAACATAGTAAGTGCCACTTAGACAAAGAAACACCCTTGATTTATTTGTAGAATTATCTTCGAAAACCCATCTCATTTACAGTAATTTGAAAGGAAATTATTCCCCTGTTCTCACTGGCAGTCCTTATAAACACTATTGTTCTGATTTACAAAACATAACATCATTCGCAAATTAGAGAATCGAGTACACTTGATGTTTTCTTCTTCTCTGCTGGTTTTCAAAGCTGAACAAATGCTGAGGCAGCAGCTTTAGTTTAGGTGACTTTCTTCCTAGAGTGTTCCACAACAGCGTAGCCACAATGCTTGGAGTCATCGCAAACACTTCAGAGACTTCAGAAAAGCACTCACTTTGTGATTTTTCTTTCTATACATGAAATAAATGCATACACATATTTACAGAAACCAGTGTCCATGGCAAAGTCTTTTAAAAGGGGCTGGTGTGACAGCGCAGTAGATAAAGCTGGCTGTTGTAACACTGGCATCCCCTATCAGAGTGACTGTTCAAGTCCTGGCTACTCTACTTTTGATCCAGCTTCTTGCTAATGCACCTTGCAAAGATGATAGTGTAAGTACCTGTGTCCTGCCACCCAGGTGGGAGACCCAGATGGAGTTCCTGTCACGTGGTTTCACTGTGGCTCAGCTCTAGCTGTTGTTGTCACTTGGGGAGTGAACTTTTGTGGAATTAATCTTTCTCAGAATCTCTCTCTCTCTCTCTCTCACTCTCTCTCTCTCCTCCCCATCCTTCCCCGCTCTTTCTCTCTGTCACTCCACCTTTCATATAATTTCTTTAAATGTCAGCTCTTTTTTTTTTTTTAGCAATTATTTATATATTACTTGAATACAGATTAGACAAGTATAAATGTGACCCTATTTTGTCTCTTTAGGTATCTGTGGTTTAGAATCAACAACTCGAGTCTTCTATTAATTATTTTAAACTATGTGTTAAAATGCATGGAAAATAGTTAAGCAAATCAAATATAGCACTTATTGCTATGAAAGTCTCAAAGAGCTTTGTTTTCACATTATTGAAATACTACAAAGATATTTATCTTTAAATTCATCATTTTTTTTTTAATTTTATAGGAAAGGCAGAGAGACAGAGAGCTTCCATCTGCTGGTTCATTCCCCAAATACTTGCAACAGCCAGGGATGTGCCAAGTCAAAACCAGGAGCCAAGAGCCAATCCTGAATTCCCATGTGCATAGAAGGGACCCAAGTATTTGAGCCATTACCTCCGGCCTAGCAGGGTGCACATTAACAGGAAGTTGAATCAGAAGTAGAGAAGGAACTGGGTCCTAAACCAACACTCAGATATATGATTCTAGCACTACAAGCAGTGATTTAACTACCATGCTAAATGCTTGACACCAGAGAGAGTTTGAAATACAGTTTACTAAAAACATTTTGTTATACAGTAGATTCTTTTGCTTTCATTGCTGCTATCTCAATTTGTTTAGCCAAATGGTATATAGTTGAATATATATATATATATTCTAGACTGGCACTTCCTATTAAAGTCATATCTTGGCCAGCAATTTAACCCAAAAGCTCATGCTGAGAACAGCATTAGATGTCCTTTGTTCAAATATTGATTCTTATTGATAGTGTATCTTTGGTAAATTACATTAAATCCCATGTTATCTGTTTCCTGTTCTTTAAAATTGAAGATCCGTTGTAGAGCTTATAATTACTGCACTGAATGAGAAAAAAATTCTGAAAGACTTTTAAACTACAAAGTCCTATGCAAATATTTCCTTAAGTGAGGAAATTGAAATGTATTTTCATGTCTTATTTTTCCAAACCATCTCAAGCCCGTCTCTGGAACTAGATCGTATCTAGGTTATAGCCCAATTCCTGACACTCATTCCTTAAATTGACAGAAGTAAATCACAGGATCTCTCTAAAAATCAAATTCCTCATCTATCTAACAGGAATTAAAATAGCACCTTCATAGCGTGTTTATCGTCAGAATTAAACACCTAGCTTAGTGCTTGGCATCAGGAAATGTCCCTGAAGCGTCATTAGCTGTGTTGTAAAGAGAAATGGTGTGTGTAATTATGGGGTCTTCACTGTACTGAGCACTAAGATGGATTCTGTAAAAGAATTTTACACTGAGACACATGAGAACTGCAAAAATTTCTACTAATTAAGCATTCCCCATCTCAGCTAATGACAGTGCCTTTACCAGGGTTGATCATACACAAACCACAAAAACATCACATTGTGGCTTTTTCTCTTCACTCTCCATTCCCCATCACCATGACCACCATATGTGACCTGTCGGGATTGTATTTTGTCCTGCAAGCAAGTTGGATTTGTCAGTTTCGTAGCTTAGTTTATTTCTGTTCCATCCCTCTAAAGAAGGGCACCATCATCCTTTCTTTTCGTAGGTTAATGGTGTATGAACTAAAAGTACAGCTCACCTTTTCACTTTTCTACTGGCATCCGTTCTTTAAGCAGGCAGAATTACCTGTGTCAAACATAAGTATGGAAATCTTTTCCATTCCTATATCACTCTGAACACAGAACAAAACTAAGACTCCTCTTGTCTAGAATTCTCTTCTGTTCTAGCTCCTTCCTGTATCTCTCAGGTGAACTTATCCTTATTACCTCTTTGCAACGTTGGTGCACTTGAGAGCTATTGTACTTGATATTATCTTTGTCCCAAGTATTTCTCCCTGGTCTCCATACTTACTTTTCTGCTTAACTGGCTGCTTCTCATATATTTTGTATGTTCACATAAGAATCATTTTCTCAACCAATTTGTACCTCAGTACTCTAACAAAAAGCGTCTTTTAATTTTATTAAAATGCTGTTAATTGTTGCTCTTGATGAGCTATTCAAATCCTCACTTGGAATTTATGTGCTTAGATGCTTAGTGTTTCTTTTCTGCACTTCCTTGTCTCCTCTACTGCTACAGAATAATTTACATGTCGGCAGGCTCTTTTCTTGGTCAAAACCATCGCTGAAGCCTGTAAAAATGGCCTGATACATAATATGTGCTCATTAAATATACGTTTAATGATTAATGGACTGAAATAATTAAGTAATTAAATTCACAAAAATACAGGCCATATTTTTCTCTAAACAGTTAATCACTCCATATTAAGCCACTGGATTTGAGCCAGGCTTACTATTTTAGTTTTCCAATGCAAGGCAACCTGTATAAGGCATTCACTAACTGCTGACAAAGTCAGGGGACTTCCTCCTCCATTCCAAACCACGTACTGTATTCCTCACGTTATAGTGCAGTCTATTATTGCTTATCTTCATTGTAGAGTATCTTCCCTATATAAGTAGATTACTGGAGAAAGAGAGAGAGAGAGAGAGAGAGAGAGAGAGAGCGAGCGCTTCTATCTGCTGCATCACACCCCAAATAGCTGCAAAAGCCAAGGCTAGACAAGGCTGAAGCCAGGAGCCAGAACCTAATGCGCTTCTGGCATATGAATGGCAGGTGCTAAAGCACTTAGGCCATCATCTGCTGCCTTCCCAGGGAGTAGAGCGGCTGGGTCTCAAAGCAGCAGTCAGATCTAGGATGCCTACGATACAGTGACAGCTGAGCCCACTGTGCTGCAATGCTGACCCAGTACCTGCTCTCACCACTTTATCCACATTACCTGGAAACCATGGAACATGTACTGAATTAAACCAAATGCTCCCCATGATTATTTTGAAACTATAGTCAAATTACTTCCAAAACAAATGCAGATACAAAACATGGCCCCTTGCGTGGCTCATAGTCCCATGTATTCGGCAGTCAGCTTCAGCTGCAGAAATATGCACTAAGTGCTAATTCTCGTCTGTTGCACAACGGGTTCATCCACCACATTGGGCACCAGCATCCCACACTGGAGTGCCCAGGGTCCAGCAACACATCTTCTTCCCATCCAAGTTTCCGATAATCTGCACCAGATGATGGCTCAAGTTCCTGGGTGTCTGCTATCTCGTGAGACCTGAGTCGAGTTCCTGTCTCCTGGCTTCAGCCTAGTGTAGACCTGGCCATTGCAGGCATTTGGGGAGTGAATGGGAGATATCTCTGTATCTCCCTCTCTCTGTGCCACACTGCCCTTCAAATACATAAATATCTTACAAAAAAACTTTGGCATAAAAATGCCCAGGAAATTGTCACAAAAAATGTCTTCCCCACTACAACAATGCTTCTACAGGTTCCTATCATCGAAGTCATTTTTTGAATGTTTCCAGGAGGTGTCATTTGAAATTCACCTTATTGATCCCTCATTCTAGCTTCTTTTCTGTCCCTGATTTAAAAAAACTCCTATGACACCCATTTTTTCATCACTTAGTTTGTAAGCACAGCAACATCATTGCCATGGTTAAATTCCTGGAATCAGTTCTTCAGGGAAGAACAAAATGGGTGGTATTATCACTTGCAAAATATCTTCAGCTTGATGGAGGCTGTCTTCATAGGTAAAATTTTTAGTTTCTATTTTTGTCTTGTCTTTTCTTTGAACTGTTTAAAATCCTCTGGCATATGGATCTCATCTCTCTGACAAACATTTTACCTTTTTCAAAGAGGTAAAACTGCTAGACATATATTCTTAAAAATCATATAAAGATCATTGTGAGGGCCGGCACTGCAGCTCACTTAGCTAATCCTCTGCCTGCGGCGCCAGCGCCCCAGGTTCTAGTCCCAGTTGGGGCACTGGGTTCTGTCCTGGGTACTCCTCTTCCAGTCTAGCTCTCTGCTGTGGCCTGGGAAGGCAGTGGATAATGGCCCAGTGCTTGGGCCCTGAACCCTCATGGGAGACCAGGAGGAATCCCCTGGCTCCTGGCTTCGGATCGGTGCAGCATGCTGGCCATAGCGGCCATTTTTGGGGTGAACCAACGGAAGGAAAACATTTCTCTCTCTCTCTTTCTCACTAACTCTGCCTGTCAAAAGAAAATAAAAAAGATCATTGTGAGTATCCTTAATAATATAGGTCATTTGAAATAATGGAAGGCAGATTTTTCTTTCTGTGTCTGTTCTAAATAATGAGGTTTTCATGTATTTTTTCACACACTTAATCATTTCACACAAACATTAAATCATAACTCAGAAAATCTACTCCAAAAATCAAAATCTCTAGAATAAAATACACACAGATGTGGATGTGGATGGTTCTGCTATGCCATTATTATGTTATAATCATGTGAAAATGTGAAGGGATATCATTATTTAACAAAAATAATCAAAACTTATTTTTAAGTTCAATTCTTGTAGCATCTAAATTGGAGAGTTTATTCTTTAATTTTCTCTATGCTATTCTGTTTTTCAGACCAAGTGTCACCTTACCCAGAATTTCTCAAAATATATCCCTCAGGTCCCGTAGGGCTTTACATTGGGAAAAAGGTTGCATGGTTCAGTAGGTTTGGGAAACCATCCATAGTCTATCCACCTCTTGAGAATTTGCATGCATAAAACAAGCTAAACGCTCTCAGAAGTCTAGGTGGGAAGTTCTTAGTTCCTAGTTTTCAAGCTACTTTGACCACAGTGCCCTCTTACTTATGATGTCTGCTGAAAGTCACAGATGTAGTTTCTTGTGGTGCTTGCGTTTTTCATAATAGCCATGAAGATTATATTGAATGAAATCAGATTTTGCCGCCACAATCAATTTTCAAGGTACTTATTCTTAATGAATCGATTTACTGCTATTTTATGAAATGTTAATTTGCCAGGTCATTATATAATTTTAAATATGCATACAGTGTTCTTTTATATATAAACATGTCTCCAAATGTTTTTAGAAATTTCATATGTATAAAATAAATTCCCAGTTTTTCATGTCTAAAATAAATTCCCAATTATTCATTCTCCATGATAAATTTGGAGGTTCCCAGGGGGATTTAACCAGTAAAATGCTTGAACATAACTAGCCATTTAAACTAAAAATTAGAAATATGTTTATTAGGTAAGGATAAACAGTAATTGACCTAAGACCATGAAGTGCATGAGCTAAATTTTTGTTAGCAACTGCACATTGTATTCACTGAGAGCTTTTTCTAAAAGCTTTAATATTTATTTATTTGAGAGAGAAAAAGTGAGGGAGTAGGGGAGGAAAGGAGGGAGAGAGGGAGAGAGGGACAAAAAGAGGAAGAGGGGGAGAGGGAGGGAGGAAGGGGGCAAGGAGATGGAGAGGGAGAGGGGGAAGGAGGATGGGGGGTAGAGAGGGGGAAGAGGTGAGAGGTAGAGAGGGGGAAGAGGTGAGAGAACAGGGGAGAGGGGGAAGGAGAGAAAGGGATAGAGGGAAGGGAAGGGGAGAGGGGAGAAGAGAGGGGGTGCAAGCACAATATCTCATTTATTGCTCCACTCCCCCAAATACCTGCAACAGCTGTACTAAGCTGAACTGAAGCCAGGATCTGGGAACTCGATTCAGTTCTCTCACATGGGTGGCACATAAGTACTAGAGCCTTCACTAGTGCCTCCCAGAGTCTGCATTGGCAGGAATTTGGAGTCAGGAGACAGTCAGAAATTGAACTCAGGTGCTCTAATGGTGGGGGACAGGTGTCTTTACCATCAGGTTAAAGGCTCAGAAGTTTGTCTTTTATACTTAAAAAGGAACTGAACCTGCTTTCAGATCATTCAACGAAGATGAGCAACGAGAAGAGAATTTCTACAAGGTCACATCACATCTCTGTGTCTCTACCTCTGAACCCACATATTCTACCTCTGTACAATTTCTTCAAAGGAACTGAACATGATCATACTGAATTCCCTTCTATCTTTTCAAAATCATCATTATATCATCCATCTTCAGCATATCAATTTTATCTCCCTTTTGGAACATCCATTGAAGGTTACTGTTCTTACCTTGAAGGGGGAAAAAAGAGAAAGAACCAGAAGGAAAAAAAAATATAATGACTTTTTCCAACCTACTTCTTGGCCAGCTTTTCTCTTAGCTGAAACAAACAAACAAAACCCCTAAGAACAGTTTACAGTTGATTATTCTGTTCCATTTGTTCTCCAATTCATTCCTCTCAGACTCCACATTATTCAAACTTCATTCTCAATCTTTTCAAAGTCACCAGCAACTCTCATACTGTTTATTCCAGGAAGGATTTTAGGCTCTCTGCTACCCCAAGAGCTTCTACACATCTCCCACCCTGGAGCATTCTGCTCTGATCATACTGACCCTTGTTTTCCCTCATATGCCAAGAACTTCCCCTTCTATAGTCACTTGTACTTGTTGTACCATCTTCCTAAGATTCAATTCCCTCAGATATCCAGAGTTCATTCCCCTACTGTCCTTAAGTTTTGTGATCAGATGTCATCTTTTTAGTGAGAATTCGCCTGACCACTAACATAAATCAAGCATCCTACACTCTGGCACTTTCTATCATTCTTTACCCTGCTTATTCATTGAACTAAAGAAATGTTAAGTATTTATCTATTCATTTCCATTTGTCTGCCTCACTTACTGCACATCTGTATTATGACCTCCATAGGGCAGATATTTTGTCACAATTTATGTTCTTACCTATACCCCCAATTGTGGGATAGTGCCTGGCATGCAATAGCTACTCATTTCATATTTGCTGAACAAATGAATGTGAGCATTTTTTTCCAGTGTTTATAAAGCAAAACACTAGGCTACATGTCAATGATCTAAATTATGATTAAGGTATAGGTTTATTGATCTCTGTGGTGGTACTACCCTAAGGGTATCAGGAAGATTTCTTACTAAATGATTTTGGACTACTTCTGAGAGACTAGTAGGATATCTACACATGGAGGTATTCCAAACACCTAATAAGTAACAGACAAGGTTTGAAAGAACTCTGTGGACATAGTGGCTAACTTAGTTTGTCTAAAACAAGAGATATAGGGGATGGGAATGAAAGGTGGGTAAAATATATTGGAAAAACAGCCTTAACATCAAAATTCTCCACTTTTTGCAATGTATTTTTTTTGCAAAAGTATTTGAAAATTTATTTCTTTATTTTAAATTCACAGATAAGTATTATCTCACTACACTAGCTATGTCAGTTGTAAAGATTTTCCAGTTTTACTAATTTTACTAGTAATTATATTTTTCTATGTATGTGGGTATATATATATATATATATATATATATATATGGATATGTATATATGCTTATATTCCCTGCTCTAAAGTACTTAAAGTTAAAGCTCCCTGCTTAATATGCTAATTTATGTTCTCCCCCAAATCATTCAGTAAAACTCTATTGCATTACCAGCGCGGTGTGCCGGTGGCAACGCGCCAGCCGCGGCGGCCATTAGAGGGTGAACCAACGGCAAAAGGAAGACCTTTCTCTCTGTCTCTCTCTCTCACTGTCCACTCTGCCTGTCAAAAAAACAAAAAACAAAACAAAACAAAAAAACAAAAACAAAACACTCTATTGCATCAAAAAGGCAGATATCGTTAAAGGTGAAATTTCCAGGCTAACATTGAAAACGTCCACAGAAAAAATATTATAGAGGGTGTTCTCTATTGGTTGGTTTCAGTTTGTATATAAGAAATCAAAGTCTACAATTTTTTTGAACTTGGAATCACAATCCAACTCACTTTAGAGACATTAATCTAGCATCATACATTTTATTATAGCAAGAAGATTTCAGAACAAGGAGGCAGTGTGGGAGATAAATCCAGTAGGTATTTCCAACTAGCTAAGAGGTAATAAGTATCTGAAGTGGAGTGGAACAAATGAAGATAGGAGATAGGAGACAAAGGGAAGGGTATTGTTCAAGTATTGGCTGTTAAGACTTAGTTTATCCTTTTATGGAACAATGTTTATATTGTTTAATGCTTAATTATGACAAGATTTGAAGTCCGAGAGATTTAAATAATGTATCGTGGAAAAAAAGAGAAATATGAATGTTATTGGTAAAACATGACTTAGGTTTTAGATACTTGATCTGAGGGTATCTTGGCCACCTTGATGAGGGTGCTTAACAGATAACTCTTCCAGGACAGAACTTCCACTTTGCTTATGGCCCTGTCCAAATATTGATGGAGTCTGTGGTCACAAAAGACTTCCATATCTTGGCAGCTCATGATAAGAGCCTCAGGTGATCACTGACGTCATGGATTCGAGTGTTAATTGTTAAATGAACAACAGAAGTCACTGTGCACTTATTCTCCATATAGGATCCCTGCCTTTAATGAGTTATACTATGAGAATTAACTGCAAAACTTGTTCTTTATATGTTGTGTGTGGGGGCGTGTAAACTGTTGAAAACTGTACTTAGTGTGGAGTTAGTCCTCTGTATATAAAGTTAAAATAAAAATGAACCATAATGAAGAGTGGGATGGGAGAGGGAGTAGAAGGTAGGATGGGAGTTGGGGTGGGATATTGGGCATGGGGGAAAGAACCACCATATTCCTAAAGTTATACCTATGAAAAATGTATTCATTAAATGAAAATTTTAATAAATAAAAATATTTTAAAAAATTAAAAAAGATAACTTAAAATATGTTTGGCTTTAGAGGAAAAAGTCAATACTAAAGCTAGATTTTGGATATACCTGGAAAGAACTAATGATCCAGTCTTGGTTAGTTATTCTAGTGTTCTTTTAGGGATCGTTTAGAGTGTAGTGAAAAAAAATTCCAACAGACTAAATTTTTTTAATGAATGCAAGTGTGATCTGTCCATGAAAATCCATTGTAATAATATAAGTATAAATATAAGGAAAATGATCAAGAGAACATGTAAATGAAGAATTAGAAGAAAAATTGGTTGAACCATAACTAGTACATTCAGTCAAATTTTAATTAAAATACAAATCATCTCCACTTTGGTACAAAGCTTAATAATACCAATGCAGTAGCCTTTTCCAGGATTACTACAGGGTTAACCTCCATGTTTTCTTGGATGATATTATACACTAATTATTAATTCATGTCAGCCAATAGTTATTATGCTCTTCTTTTGTGCTAGATACTTGGATTTTAAAACTTGCTAAATTGATTTCTATCTCTCAAGATACTTTCTGTCTAATATCATGGTTGTAAGCAAAAAACATAGACATTTATTGCTGAAATGCTAACAGTATCTATTGAGTCCACTGGGGACACCGATGAGTCAGTTTTTGGTTTTGCTTCTTCAGGTAAATGTGAAAATTCAAAAGTAAGATTTTAAATGAATTGTCAGAATAGTAGTGCCCTCTCCTTTGCCCCTTCTGGTAATTGGAGAGAATGTGAACAGAAATCATAAAAAATGTTTTTTGGAAGTCATAAATGGAAACAAATATCAGATATAAAATTTAGCCTGGCAATTAGAACATCCACAGTCTTGTACAGATATATCAGGCCAACAGGAGATGAAGCTGGATCAGAGATCAAGAACCCTTCATTAAAGAGATGATTTTGAACAGGGGAGAAAATATGACCTAGTTAGCACTTTAGAAATTTCTCTGGCCTTCGGTGTAGTGGGGAAAATGATAGCAGTGCAGAAGTGGTTGGAAGATCCAAAGAAGGATTAGAAAGTATGATGAAATTATGCAGGAATACAGGGAAGGATTTAGGGTCCTCTACTCTAGATTACTGTCAGTGATTTTAGGGGAAGTGGATGGAGAGATTTCAAAAGTACATTCACTGGATATCATATATGTCTTGGTGTGAGAATGAGGAAGAGGTAAGGTAATAGCACCTAGTCTTCTAATTTGAAAAGCCGAGAAATAAAGTTCCGTAGCACCAGTCAGGGAAAGTGAGAGAAGTATTTATAAAAGAAAAAGCCAGCTAGTTATTTTTGGACATGTAGATTCTAAGATGTCCATTACTATGCTCACTGGACAAGTATTCCAGGAATTTGGAACACAAGGAAGAGATCAAGACTGAGGATTGTGGAATATAAAATATGACTTAGAAAGAGATGAGACTGACTTTAGGTGGAGTATAGACAGAATAAAAAGCTGTAACATTGAGTAGAACCCTAGGAATACAAATATTTCAGGAGCACAGAGAGGTATCTGAGAATAAATTGCCAAGGATGTGGAATAAGAAGTAAGTCTGGGATTCATAAGGTGATGTTCAAAAACAAACATGTGAAGATATTGAGAGAATTAATGAAAGCAATGGCATGACACAAGGGAGGGGAAAAAAATAAAATGATGGCAGTGAAATTATAGTAGTTGATTACAGGAGTGAGGGTTTATCTAGGAATCAGAATAAGACTAATTCTTATAATAGAGAACCTCAGAACTAGGATAAAATGTAGTAGCAGATTCATCACACAGTTTGTTTTCAGAATGCTTAAGATTTTGTAACAATTTTTACACTTCATTTTTCATTACAAGGGATATCTATGGAGAAATGTCTTGTCTACTCCTTGTTGTATTCTGTTAGGTATAATACAAATAGTAATTCATACATATAATGTGCTGAAAACAGTCATTGAATGACAACATATAGAGATACTTGGAATGCTCTAATTATGATCAAAATGAATGTATTTCTCTAGTCACTTGGAATTCCTTTTGAAATTGTGGTCCAAGATATTAACCACCAACACCTCTCATTAGAATGCTGCTATTTATATGGGGAAAGTTTTACAAAGAAAAACAAATTTGTTAGACTACCATAAACACAATTTAGGTATTTTGCACTTTATTTGTACTGTATAGAAGTCTCCTAAATGTTGATACATCTGTTGAGATGCTAGTAGTAAGAAACACAGTCTTCATATTTTAACATCACTTCATCTTTGAACACTACTGGCATAGTGTGTGCATTGCTACAGCACACCTGGCGCCTTTGAAAATGTTCAGTCATATTTGAACAAATTTTGAATTCCATTCCTCTGGAATCACTGGTGCAGACGGTCTCTTGGTAAAGCTTAGGTCTGAAATAATTGTGTGTTTCTTTTCCTCATAATTTGGACTCGTATGGTTTATAGAGATTTGGCATGGTCCTGAAACCTTCCCTCCAGCCAGCTTGCCACTCCAGATGGCATTGCCTTTCTGAACAAGCTGAATCCTCTGGTCATGAAGGTAAAATAGCATTTATTTATAAGTGCTTGGCTGGTCTTGCTTACCACTATTATACCCTTCATTGATCATGAGTATACAGTGGTTAACTCTTGATAGCCCTGCATAGTGGTAGGCATTTTTAAACTCTGCAGGCTGAAAATTGCAACAAGTAAAACCTGATAGTTCAATTTTACAAAATCATGTTGGTTGTATATCTACATAGATTCTGGAAATGTCAAGGTAAACACAAAAGTTACTTTTTATTTAGCTTACACTGCAAGTTGGTGCTTTTGTTCTTTGAATATTTTTTTCTTTTACATGATATTTTTTCTCAATATTCATGAATTAAACTTTTTCTAAAAGGAAATAATGATGAACACAATTATAACTTTAAAAACACATCTTATTCAATCAATTAAATATATTTAATTATTTGTTTTGGGAAGTCCTAACTTCTAGAATATTGATTTTATTTAACATTTGTCCAATACAAATTAAAGGATTTAGTCTCCATTCTGCCATCTAAGAGTTTCTTCAAGTTCGGATGTATAGCACATACATCTAACTTAACAATGAAAGCTGAGTTCAAATTAGTTTAGCAGCTTTAATTTATAGCAGCTTCAAATATAGTTTAGCAGCACTTCAATTTTCACTTGAAATATTAATTATTTAATAATTTCTGGTTCCATCCTTTCTGTAACACCAATCAGCTTCAAAATAAAAATTTCTCACTATAATTTCAAATATTTTTCAAGTTTTAAAAGCAAAAGGAAAGATTTTCATAATGTGCAGAACTAACAATATTTTCTTTAGAACCACCTACATTTGGTTCATTTTTAGTTGTATTTTATTCTAAGTAATGCTCACATAAAATAACCTTGAGCAGGATGCATCTTCTCAGTAGTCCTTATGTAGGTATCTCTGAAGGCAAAGAGATTCGAACAGGTTTCTCCATCTGCCATCTGTTTGCATGAGAAAACATTAATGCCCAATTCTAGCAAAAACTGCAAATCATGCCTTAAACTTAATCAGAGTTTAAAACCACAGTATTTTGTAATGCCGCACTATGTAGGGCCTGAAAGAGAATGGTATGGGTGACCCTGGGTATCCTAATGATAACAGTTCATGAAAATAAAGGTATATCTCTTAAATTTATTGATATGCAATCACAAAAATAAATGGTAGGATTTGTGTTTTTTTGGATCATTATCATGTACATGAAAATTTCCCACTGACATGCCACGTTTGGTATTTTGGAAGTTATTCACACTATATGTGCACAAGCTAAGGTATACTATGTCCACATTATCAATAAAGAAATAGTTTTGAAGAACATAAACTACTGTGTTCACTCTGGCCTGTGGTATTCTCTTGGATGATTCCTCTGAACCAGAGAAAAGGAACGTTAATAAGAATAGTCAATGAAACATGCAGAACAGTTTACATCAACCAGTGAGCAGTACCCTTACTTTTGGAAAAAAACAAAGTCACTTTTTGTTTTAGAAAGAGATTGTGAGTGAGAAGTGGGGAAAAAAGCTAGCAAGTCACTGGGGGTGTGCAGTGACCTCCTCCTTTCTCCTTTAGCAAATGTGTTTGAACACTGGTTATGGATTGTATTGATCATATACTAAAATGACAAATGGCCTCCATATTAGTTTGCACACAAGTTTGTTTACGAAACCCATTGTCACCTGTCAGATGCAACCAAAGAATTGAACTAGATGTTGATGGACAAGACCTCCCACTGACCATGGAAAACATGTAGATTCTCCCTGATTACACTGAAGCTTCTGACTTTAATGAGCTGCTCTTATGGGCACTTACTGCTACAATATATCATTATATTGCTCTTCACAGTAGCACAGCTAGGAGGTTGTAAGAATTTCTGCTATAAATTCTTTTTTGAGAAGTTTGCAGAACAACCACAAAACATGCTGTTGATAGGATACATGACATGCAGAGATGTGTGACTGCAAATTATGTTTCACAATTAAAAAATATACATGCACCTATTAGCAATTTCAAATTTCAGTGAAGGGCCAGAAAAATGATAGTATCATTTAGTGTATGAATTACATGAATATGTAATAGCGTTCCTGTCACAGAGAAGATTCAATATGATATGCTTTACTGAACTACCTCACAAAACCACAAGAAATAGGCCTAAAAGTGGTTAATGGAAGATGATGTTTTGTCAGCTTCTCCTTGTGTTTGAATCATGGACTACAGGGATAAATATCTAAGCTAATTTAAATATCCATTATTGTTAAATAATAACATCAACCAAGTATTATTCTGAACTGAAAAGCTGAAGAACCTGATACCTGTCATTTTATTTTGAATAACTTTTCTGAACTTTGAGAATAGTTAAAATATGCAAATATTGTATTTCATTTATGTCATAAAGAGACTCCTTTGGATTACATTTAAATTTTAAAAGATATTTTATTTTTAGTCTTTGAAAGACATACCCTTTTCCTCACACCATTGTACTTATGAATGTCATACTATTTTAAGGACCTGGTACAGTGTTTCTCTCTCTTTAGAGTAAGCATTTAAACATTTACAGGATGATTTAGTGCATGGATGAATGAAATGAACAACTCAATGAAAGTTTAGCAATTTTGATTTCATCTCTTCAGTTCTAATGAAACTCTGGATATTACTTTAATCAGAAGTATACGTTTCTGTTTTCACTTTATTATACCTTAGGTTGTGTATTTATCTTTCAGAAATAAATACATTGTTTGAGAGAGGTAATAACACATAGTGTACTCTGACACTGCTGTTGTATTCTGAGATTTCAGTGTGTTTATGGAATTTTTAAGTCTCATCATAAAAGCAAAGTCAAGAACACAGCTGCTTTACATGAAACAGATAAAACCTACACAAAGGAGTTTCATCATTAGTCAAAAAAGTGTATTTTAGAAATCAATTAATGTACCATTGGGCATATCATGCATAAAGTAAGTGTTTTACATCAGTGCTAAATCTTGCTAATATAGTGGAAGTTTGATAAGTCATGTTGTACCAATAACTATTTAAATGCCGTTATATACAAAAACTTTCATTGTCTCTGGATTTCTGAAAAGATACATCATCAAGGAGGAAAACAATATATGCTATTTTATGTTTCACAGTATTTGTAGTTATCTGGTTTATTTTTATGTATTTAAATGAAGACATAATTTAAATGTGATTATTAAGGACAGCACTCTAATCACAAAAAGTCAGTTGCTTCTGAGAAATAGTTTAATATTTTTAAAGTATATATGGACATATATTTATGTGAATATGCTTCTGTTAAATGATCTACGTGGTTTTTCAGAAGATCTTTCCATTGAAATACTTCCTTATATTTAGTTCAATTGAGAAGAAAATAAAGCAATATAGAAGTAAGTCCAATGACATTCATAATTCATAGACCCACTAGTTTGTTCATTTCAATTAGAAGGAAGAAATATATTCAGAGAACTGAACTCATCTCTTCATGGTCATAGAATTAGAAACGAAGAGAGTTGGAGAAAAGAATGAGAAGGGCATATTTTCTGCCCACAAAAATCAATGGCAGTTTCATAGTAGAAGTATCTGAGCCAGTGAATTTCTCTACCAGCCAGAGTGTGGTTCACTGAGCTATGCGGCTTTATAATTGCCACAGGCATTGAAGTTGGACTTTATATTTTTCCAGTCTTACCTACAGACACAAAAGGTAGGCTGAACGAGAAGAATCTTAATGGGGCATTTCACTCAGTGTCTCCAAAATGGTCTCCTCATTTATCAAATAGTATTTAGAAAATTTTAAGTTTTATTCACACTGTGTGAGAGAAGTAATGAAAGGGAGGACCATACTAACACTAATTCCAAAAACTCTAGGGGGAAAATGTTTTCTGTCAATCATATTGTACACCATGAGAAAATCATTTAAGTCTCCATCCTGTGCGTGTACTTGACATGAAAGTGCATTTTCTTTAAAGCCTGGTCTTTCTCAATTGTTTATGGAAAACTGGTTACATGTCAGTTAATGCTAATCTTTCTGTTTGCCTTTGTTGGGTTAAATCTCCTTGAAACACTGTAACTGAAGAGAAAGCATAATGCCTAAGACAAAAACAAGCAATCGAACACAATGTGAAAAGCAGGGCAGAGAAAGTACAAAATGAGAGGACAATAAAGAGGAATAGAAAAAAGAAAACACATCATGTGCAGCTCTGAACTTCCCATGTGCAACATGGGAAATTGTCTTGATTAATTCTCTTTCTTAGAGCCCACAATACGGATTTGCCGTTCTACTCCTAGTGTTTACATGGTTTTCTCCACTTATGTTAATAACTCATGTTCAGAATTTGACCTGTAATCCCAAAGAGAACTAATTCTTACATTCCTTTCTTTCTGAATTAGACACAAACTTCAAATAAACACAGGGGTTGTAGGTCTTTGTGGAGTGCCATGTTATTTTATATTCCCTCTCAGAGATCTGAGCCATTAGCTAAGACATCACCCTTCTTATTTATAGACAAGTATAATATGTATGTTTTCCGACCTTCAACATTGTTATGTTCATAGCGTTCTCACTCTAAAAGCATTTCTATAGAAACAAAGGAGAATGAGGAAAATACTTATCATTACATTGTTCTGGGGCTTTTTTTTTTTTCCCACCAGTTGCTTAAAATAGACATGCTTATAGTAGGATACGGCTCCTCTAAGGTATAATGAGGCACAGAGTGTACTGTTCATGAAAAATTGATACATACCAACCCTTTTACTAAACCATAACATAATTCATCCTTTATTAGAACTGTAACCTAAGATATGAAGATTTTCTGCCAACTGTGAGCTAAAAGTTTCCAAAGACAAACCTAGAAAAAGCGAACTGTTTTACGACTGTCAATGTGTGGAATCCTGTGAAAAAATTCCTACATAAGAATAGTTTTGAATAAAATCCTTGGTCATCCAGAATCTTATTTATTTTTATTTATAAAATAAAACAGAGAGAAACATGAGCTTACCTTCAAACTCATAAAATCTCATGTTGTTCTGAGTTTCTTCAGTCATGGAATCTAGAATTAAAAGTGAACATTAAGGGTCTGCGTTTTGACATACTCTGTAAAGCCATTGCCTGTGATTCTGGCATCCCACATGGGTGCAGATTTGTGTCCTGGCTGTTCCACTTCTGATCCAGCTCCCTGCTAATAGCTTGGGAAGAGCAGCAGAAGATGGTCCAAGTGTTTGGGCCTCTGCCACCCATGTGGGAGACCTGGATGAAGCTCCTGGCTCTTGGCTTTGGCCTGGCCCAGCAGATGGAAAAATCTCTGTTGCTCTTTGTGTCTGTCTCTCTCTTTGCAACTCTGACTCTCAGATAAATAAATAAATCGTTTTTTTTTTTTTAAGTGAACATTAGCGGTCAGCATTGTGGCCTAGCAGGTTAAGCAACCTGCTGCAGCACCAGTATCCCATAACGGCCCCAGTTCAAGACATGCTGCTCTACTTCTGATCCAACTCCCTGCCTTTGTGCCTGGAAAAGCAGCAGAGGATGGAAGAAACACTTGGGTTTCTGCACCCAGGTGGGAAATCCCAAAGAAACTCCAGGTCCCTGGCTTTTGCATGGCACAGTCCTGGCCGTTGAGGACACTAGGAGAGTGATCCAGCAGCAGTATGCATTAAATACTGGAGCAACCCTTGCAGTGTGTTCCTCTAACAAATACAGGGAGAGTTGTCTTGCTATAAACAGATGAAGGAGTTCAATTAACAGCTGCTGCATTTACACATCAAGTGTGTAAATGAATCGATGAATCTTGGTCAAGCAGTGTGGTGTAGCCTTTGAGAGCAAATGCTCTAGAACAGAGTTTCTCAATCTTGACTAATTTTGAAACAAATGGTTCTTTGTTGTGTGTTGGGAAAACTGAATTGCAAGTCATTTAGCCATATCCCTGCCTTCTACCCACCAGTGGCCAGCCACATTGCCTTTCCTCCAGTTGTGACAACCGTAAGTGTGTCCAGACATTGACAAATGACCCTCGAGGGACAGCATGCTCTGCTTCCCATTGATGACCACTGTTTTAGGGTAAAATTAGCCTACGTTCTTATGTTTTCCATCCTTAAAAGGTTAATGCAAATATTATTGTAAAATAATGGAGTTATTGTAAAATAAAAAAATTAGACCTCTCAGAACATTATCTGATACATAATATATAGAAAAAAAGGTGTGGCTAGAATTATATTGGGCAGAAAAATATTATTTATACATATTTAATGACCTTTTTTTCAGAGGCAGAGAAGAGAGAGAGAGGGAGAGAGAATTCCACCCACAGTTTCACTCTCCCAGTGCTTGCAATGACTGAGCTGGTCCAGAACCAGACCCAGGAGCTGGGAACTCAGTCCAGGTCTCCTCTGTGGCAAGGAGAAGCCCAACTACTTGTGCCTTATTGCTGCCTCTCAGTATCAGCATTGGCAGGAAGCTATTGTCAGGATCTAGAACTGTGAATCAAATATAGGTACCCCGATGTTGGAGGTATACAACTTAATCACAAAGCTGATGCCCACATCAGGACAGAAAATTATTAATGACAGTTGCTCTCAACAGAGTGGTCATTCTTTGTGTGACACATTTGGTAGTCACATGAGTTAATAGTACATGTGTTTATTTTTATTTTAGGGCATTATACTCATTATATTAATCCTATTTCTTTATTGTTTTCAATAATATTAAATTATGACCACTCTCCTTAACCTCCAAGAACTAAAAAGTCAGAAAACGTATAGAAATTGTTTACTTTTATATGCAAAGTTTGCAGATTTAAATTTATAGCATTACAAAAGATAAACATCACTTTTTATTTCAAAGCAAGTGCAATAGAAAATTTGAATTAACATATGAAAGCCAAGGCCACATACTTTGTGGAGTTTAATTGCAAAAATAGCTCTGTGATCCTGACAAAATTACCGAGCTCTTTACTTGGCTTTTTCAGAGATTGTTTTTTTCAATTTCAGATTTTTTTCAGAGATTTTGTTTAGTGGATGAGAAAGGTTCCTACAAGAAGGAGATACAATGGGCAAGTTTGTGATCTGGCTGATGTCAGTGTGGAAGAGCCTCATTAGATTAATAACCTGCCTTGTAGAACTCACTGCATAGGTATTTTCCCTGTGGTCTTCTTATTGATTCTGGGCCAGACACATGGTGCACACAGGCTGATGAATTTAAGAGCATATCTAATGACTGCTTAATGTATCCTTGAAAACAGCTTTCAAAAGTCATTAGGCCTGCAAAATGATAGGGTCTGACCCCCTGAGACATTATTCTACAGACAAATAGATTTCAGTCTGAGTTTTCTTTCTTAATTCATTGCAAGCTTGTATGGCATTTGTTAGGCCCATGGAAGTGTTGTTCAGCTGAAAAGACCTCCAAACCTGGAGTTAAATGCTATATTTTAAATATGGTTCTGACACATTATAAGGTGGGACTCTTAGTAGCTGACTTAACTGGTTCTTCTTCTTTTTCCTCCAGTTGATCTAGGCAAGAGGTTCTTTGTGTGGATCCATAACACCAGCAACACCTTCTTCCCCTGGGGACTTGTGTGAAATCCAGATTCTCAGGCCCTACTTCAGGCCTGTTGAATTGGAAATTCAAAATATGATCAAAATATCTGTGACTGAACACCTCCTCAACCCAAGCTAACTCTGATCAATAAAGCTTTACTACAACTGTGCTATGTTAGGGGTCAGAGAACTTATTCTCTAAATGGCCAGGTAGTAATATGGGCCAAGAAACTAAATCAACATAGAAGGAAAGAAAACAGAATGTATTGAGAAAACTGCATGTATAATATTAATTAAGAACACCTTTTAAATCAAATCTACCAATAAGAAAACTTTGAAACTTTTTTTGGGGGGTTTCTCTTTAGGAACTGGGACTCAAAGTTGATGATCTTTATCATCAAATTGATTATACATGTTCATATGAAAGCATTATTCTTAGCTCATAGGCTACAAAAATTAGGTGACAGGTTGGGTTTGTCCTTCAATTAATAGTTTGCTGTGTCTTATTTAGGGGATCTCTAAGGTCATTTCCTCTTCTACCCTCTACCTAGCTGCATCAGTGCAAAGTTTACTGGATACTTCTGATTTCTCCTGTTAGTGAAAGAGCCCAAATTATAAATCTAGACATTGCATACTCAATCTAAACCCATCCACCCAAACCAGTAGAATATGTATTCTATGAAAACCTAGCAAAAATTGTCTGAAATGTGTACAAAGTGCAAATTGAGTTATTGTATGCCTAAACTGATATCTTTCAGAATAAAACAAAATACTAAAAATGGTTTTGTAGATAGAATTTGAATATATTTTTCATTACCTATATTCTTTATGAGTTGTTTTTTATTTGTTAGGGGAAAGATTGTTAAAACATAAATAATATTACAGAAAATAATAAATAAAACATATCAAAGTCTTGAAGTCTAAAATATTTATAAGCAGAAATTTATTATCCCAAGCATTTACCTAGTATCAATCTCTGGAAAAGACATATTATTCAGTATCACTTTTATCCTTTCTGGTAGGAATACTAGAAACAGATATCTTTTTATATCAAAGTTTCCATCTTACGTAAAAATAGAAAGAGACTACCAATCAATTCACTTGCTTTTGCCATAAGCTTGCCTGCTGCAATTAATTCATTTGACAGTTTAATTTCTTTATATATTCATTAGGGCATTGATAAGGATATGATTATTCAGTTCTGAACATAAGTTGGGCTCCCTTTTCTCCAATCCCCCCCCCCACTTTATAAGATTTATTTATTTATTCGAAAGTCAGATTTACACAGAAGGAGAAGCCGAGAGAGAGAGAGAGAGGAGAGAGAGAGAGAGAGAGAGAGAGAGAGAGAGAGATCTTTCATCCGTTGGTTCACTCCCCAAATGGCCAAAACAACCAGAGCTGTGCAGATCCGAAACCAGGCGCCAGGAGCCTCTGGGTCTCCCGCATGGTTCAGGGGCCCAAGGACTTGGGCCATCTTCTACTGCTTTCCCAGGCCATAGCAGAGCTGGATTCAAAGTGGAGCAGCCAGGACTCAACCTGCAGCCCATTTGGGATGGTGGTATTGCAGGCAGTGGCTTTACCTGCTATTCCACAGCTCCGGCCTCTTTCCAATCCCCTTTCACTTGGCACCATTGAAATGCATCTAGTTGCTATGCCCCGTGCGATATTGCAGGGAAATCCAGCATGCCTATAAAAGTGTCTAAATGACAATGCAACTAACCCTGACAGCTCTGCTCTGGACTTCTCCTGTGGCTTCTGTGCACTCATTCACTTCCTTGAGAACTGAGTTGGGATCCTTGGCAGGAGGCAGGAGTCTGGCTATGTGGGAGGGAGAAGGAGAGGGGCTCATTGCTTTTCTATTCACAGTACAAACCCAGAAATATTCCCTTTTTTAGAGAGTTTTTTTTATTTGTTTGAAAGCCAGGGAATAAGAAGGAGGAGGAGAGAGAGAGGGATGGAGAGAGTGAGTGAAAGAGAGATTGATCTTCTATCTGCTGGTTCACACCCAAATGGCTGCAACTACCGGAATTAGGCCAGGATGAAGCCAGGAGTCAGGGACTCCATTTGGATCTGCCATGTGGGTGGCAGGGACCCAAGTACTTGGACCATCATTTTCAGCCTCCCCTGCCACATAAGCAGGGACCTGGATCGGGCGGAAGTAGGGTAACCGAGGCTTGAGCCAGCACTCTGATATGGAATGCAGGTGTTGTAACTGGCAGCTTAACGGGCTGTGCCAAAACTCCAATCCCAAAATATCATTTCTTTGTGGATGTAAATTTACTCCTTTTGCTATCTGCTATGTGCATCTGAACATTGTAGAAAATTTCTACAATTTCATAACTTTAACTCATATCAGTCACTAATATTCCTCTTCACAGAAAGGTGACATTTCATAGCCATGCACTCTGTATTGGCTGCACTAGCAAGCAGAGAGGTTTACCCTTCATTCATTTGTTCTTTGCCATCTTGTAATGAGCTACAATATACATATGGCTGAAGTATTCCAATGCACTCAACTGAACTGTACCTCTCAGTGTGTTTTTTATATAAACCTTATGGGACCACCCACCCCGTTTGCAACAGCTAATATTTCCTATACATTGTCAGTCCTATCCCACAGGGAAACATGAGCTTGTCTCCATGACTACAGGTTGGATTTGTCTATCTCTTTAAAGTTTATTGAATCATAATTATTCGGTCTTTTGGCTGTGTCATTTTGCTCAAAATTACGCCATAGACTAAATTTGTTCCTAATTGATATGAATAGAAATAGCCACAGGTCATTCATCTCCCTGGCAATTCTGAAAACCACCAATTTAAATGAATGAATGCTAACAAAAAGTATTAGCCAAATATAAATAATGAAATACTATTTTCTGTTATCTAGCATAATTGTTGTTTCATATGTAGAATTATAAGTTAAAATACAAATTTGCAAATCAATTATAAGTTTTGCATGTTTAATGATTATTGATATCCCATAGATTTGAAAACTTACACAGGTGTCTGTGATGATGAATTGTTTTGTTTAAGCAAATTTATAATTTTCATCTACTTTCCACCATACTTTATGAGCTTAATTTTTCAGGGGTCATTAATTCACTTTGCGCTGGTGGCTGTTATATATTGTTTGAATTTCCATTCATATCATTTTTTTCCTGGTGATCTATAATGTGCTGCCTTGAGATCTTTGGATCTTAATAATTTCTCTCATTTTTTGAATAATTCTTTGTGAACAAAATTGACTTCATTTCCTTTCCCTTAGTTCAACAATGATGTTTTGTCATTCCATTCCCATGATTTATCTGCTTTTTAAAAAACAAAATAAATGAAAATCATTTCTCCCATCGTCAGTTTCTCTTGACCACTTTTTCATTCCTGTATTGCACTATCATTCTGCCAAAACTCAAAGCTGGCCAGTGGACGTTCTCCAACTCTCTCCCCACTGTCTTCCTGCTGTGCCTCGTAATCCACATGCTCATCGCCAGAGCCCTGATTGCACTGATGATCTGACGTGACTGCCTGGCCCACCCTCTCCCAGCTGCAATTCATCTACTCTGTGCTCCCTAAACCTCTGATGGCATTAAGCAAGTCATCAGCTGAACTACTTAAATCAGCATTTCGCCCATGTCAAGAATGTGTGGATCCATTCTAAAGGGAAAAATATCCCACAGATGACCAATGTCGAGTTACATTAGTTTCATTGTAGTATAATCTGAATAGGTACTAGCATATTTATAAGATTTTTCTTAAAGATTGCATGCAACTATAAAACCAAATAAGTGGTAATTAATACTAACAAAAATTATAAAACCAATAAAAATCAAATGAATAAGATGAATTAAAAATAAACTCTAAACCATGAGTTGGATATTGCACTAATTACTATTTTTGCACATTGGCTAGCATAGGAAAAGTGTTGGGAATTTGCATCACCTCATAGGCACAGTAATATATCAGGACTATAAATAACATGTGTACTGTGAGATAATGCAATTTCCCCAGCAGTTTTCCTCATGTGAAATATTCCACAACATTCATGCTTTTGATTTGCCGCAATGTCGTCTATCGTCCCTGGTTTCAAACACATTATATACCTCTTCAGTCCACATGTTTTTTTCTCATTAGTTCACTGAAATTAGAGTAGTGATATCTGATTATCATGCCAGGAATGATAAACCCATGGCAGATGAAATAACCCTGTAGTTTGTAGATAGAAGCCTGGCAATCAGTTGCCACAGAATGTGTTCAACTTATTGTATAGCTTATTATTTAAGTGCAACTCCAAAATTTGTTGTATGAAAATATCACAGGACCTAAATTAAACACATTGAGTTCAAAGATAGTATACTGCAGAGTTACATGCAGCCTATTTTATTAAGTAGATTTTATTTATGTATTTATTTCTTTACTCATTTCTCTTTTTTGAAATTTCTTTTTGGATTTTTGAATTTTGATTTTAATTAGTTTTTAACAGATTCAACGTGATTTCAGGATACAATTCTAAGTTTGTAATTATGTTCCCTTCCTGACTCCCTCCCCTTACATCCCTCCCACCCTCCTTCATTCTCCCTTTTTTTTGTTAGCTTTTCAGATAACATATATTAAATTTACATTACAGTAAAAAGGCTTAATATTTCTTTGTTTCTCTTTATATACAGAAGATCAGTTTAGTATATATTACTTAAAGATTTCAACCGTTTGCCCCCACATAGCAACACAAAGTGAAAAATACTGTTGGAGTACTAGTTATAGTATTAATTCACAATGTATAGCACATTAAGGACAGAGATCCTACATGATTTTTTTAAAAAAATTGATTAATTTTGTATGCAATTTCCAATTTAACAGCAAGGTTTTTTTTTATTTTCAATTATCTTTATATACAGAAGATCGATTCAGTATATACTATATAAAGATTTCATCAGTTTGCACCCACACAGAAACACAAACTTTAAAATACTGTTTCAGTACTAGTTATAGCATTACTTCACATTGGACAACACATTAAGGACAGATCCCTCATGAGACATAAGTACACAGTGACTCCTGATGTTGATTTAACAATTTGACACTCTTGTTTATGGTGTCAGTAATCTCCCCAGGCTCCTGTCATGAGTTGCTTAGGCTATGGAAGCCTTTAGGGTTAGCTGACTTCGATCTTATTCTGACAGGGTCATAGTCAAAGTGGAAGTTCTCTCCTCCCTTCAGAGAAAGGTACCTCCTTCTTTGATAGCCCCATTCATTCCACTGGGATCTCACTCACAGAGATCTTTCATTTAGGTTTTTTTTTTTTTTTTTTTTTTTGCCAGAGTGTCTTGGCTTTCCATGCCTGAAATATTCTCATGTGCTCTTGAGCCATATCCGACTGCCTTAAAGGCTGATTCTGAGGCCAGAGTGCTATTTAGGACATCTGCCATTCTATGAATCTGCTGTGTATCTCACGTCCCATGTTGGATTGTTCTCTCCCTTTTTGATTCTATCAGTTAGTATTAGCAGACACTAGTCTTGTTTGTGTGATCCCTTTGACTCTTAGACCTATCAGTGTGATCAATTGTGAACTGAAATTGATCTCTTGGACTAGTGAGATGGCATTGGTACATGCCACCTTGATGGGATTGTATTGGGATCCCCTGGCACGTTTCTAACTCCATCATTTGGGGCAAGTCCAATTGAGCATGTCCCCAATTGTACATCTCCTCCCTCTCTTATTCCCACTCTTATATTTCACAGGGATCACTTTTCAGTTACAATTTAAACACATAAGAATAATTGTGTGTTAATTACAGAGTTTAACCAATAGTACTAAAATAAAAAAAATACTAAAATGGATAAAGTATTACACATTGTACAACAACAGTCAGCCCGAGAGCTGATCAAGTCACTGTTTCTCATAGTGTCCATTTCACTTCAACAAGTTTCCCCTTTGGTGCTCAGTTAGTTGTCGCTGATCAGGGAGAACATATGATATTTGTCCCTTTGGGACTGGCTTAATTCACTCAGCATGATGTGTTCCAGATTCCTCCATCTTGTTGCAAATGACCAGATTTCATTGTTTTAATATTTCATCAAATAAGAAGTTTAACAAGTAAAGTGCAAAAGGCACTGGTTTAGTGGGACTAGTTTTCTCTCCCAGTGGCTGCAACAGCTGAAGTTGAGCCAGACTGAGCTGGGAACTCAATCTAAGTCTTTTTTATGAGTAAGAGAAACCCAGATACTTGAGCAATCATCTTCTGACTTCAAAGGTATGCATTAGAAGGAAGGTGGAATCAAGAACTAAGGGCTGGTGCTGCGGTATAGTAGGCTAAATCTCTTCCTACAGAGCTGGTATCACAAATGAGTGCTGATTTGTTCCTCGGCTACTCCTCTTCTAACCCAGTTCTCTGCTAATGGCCTGTGAAAGCAGTGGAAGAAGGCCCAAGTGGTCGGAACCCTGCACCTATGTAAGAGATCTGGAACAAGCTCCTGGCTCCTGGCTTGGGCTTGGCCCAACTCAGGCTGTTGTGGCCATTTGTAGAGTGAACCAGAAGATGGAAGACCTTTCTCTGTAACTCTGCCTCTCAAATAAATAAATAAATAAAATCTTTAAAAAAAAAAAAAAAACTGAGACTTGAACCCAGATATGTGATATGGGTTGTGGTTGTCCCAATCAGCATGTTAGCTACTGGGCCAAATACCCACTACCATTAGGTAGATTTTAGTTTATTTAAAGGCAGAAACACAGTTTAAGATTGTGCTCTCATCCCTTAGCAGAAACCCTTGTACCTATTAATATTCAGTAACAATTCTCATTAAGTGATCATTGACTTATTGAGCACCTTTCCTTTGTTTTTCTTTGTTTTCTAGTTTCTGCCATAGTCAGACTGATTCCCTACTGGGTCATTCCTTTCCTTACCCTCAATTTCTCTACTTTGACAAATTCACCATAAATCTTATTTCCCTAAGCATGTATATCCACATTCGTGATATCATTTCCATTTAAATTAGCTCTCTCATGACTATTACAACATCTAAGCTATCCTTTTTATTCTGTTTCTTCTCTGAGACTTTCTGTTTTCTACATTTGCCACATGCATGTCTGTAATCACTCTCTGAAGCATTGGTATGATGGCTGTTCTAAAACGTTTGATAGCTAATTTCCACTTTTTTTAATCTTAGTATTGGCATCTATTAAATGTCTTTTTCTATGAAAGTTGGCATTTTACTGGTTCTTATTTTAATGAGTGATTTTGAGTTGAAACTTGGACATTTTGAATATTATGTGTAAGAGATTGTGGATATTATGTCAGCCTTATGTTTTAACTGGATTGCACAGATACTATTCCTTTAGATTAAGGAAAAGTGCCATTTTATGACTGCTAGACAGCTGTGGATTAAAGTCCAGATTCTCCCAGGTGGCCTCTGCTGACATTCAAAGGATAGGCACTCCTCATTATTTCTGGAGGTGTTGAGAGTTTTAGATCCCACTAGACATCCACAGAGACCAGGATTTTAGAGGTGTTCTCATTATCATTGGATGGTGACTGAAATCCTGACTGCCCTTAGGGCTTCTGTGACACTGCCCTAACAGAGAGGGGGAGGAATGCCTTGATACTGCTGGTTGGGTGTGGGAATCAAAACTTCCTCCATGGTCTCCTGGCATGACAAAGTGAAAACTAGTTACAGGCTGATGGGGATTCTGCCACTCTAGTCCTTGTCTGGCACTGCCTGGTGGGGATTTTTGAGGAACTTCCTTATGGAAGGGGTAGAGATTTCTATCTACATCACTTGGCTTTGTGATGATTCTTACATGACTCCTCTCAAGAAATAAGATCTAGACTTTCTTTTATGTCCAGTTTTTTCTGAAAAACTCATTATTCAAGAAGCTGCCTATAAATAATAGCTTCTCAGTACTTACTCAACTATCTTTACTTCTCCATCTGCACTCATTCGTTAGGAGATCTCACCAAACCCATCCCTATAAGCACCTTCTTCTATATTTCTTCTTGTTTCTAAGTTGATATTTCTGGCTTCAGTCTCTCTCCTGAAGTCTGAACTCCAATATACAACTGTATCTCTGATATCTCCATTTTGGTATCTAATTGGCAAATCAAAATGATTTTACCCCACTTATGCACTAAATTTGCTTCTCTCCTGATTAACTAATTCAGAAAATAGCAACTTCATTCCTCCAGATGCTTATGTCTAAAACATTGAATTCTCCTCTCTCTCTCATACAATGCATTGACCTAACACAACCTCATGTACACTGAAATGTCAAGATACATTCGTAATCTTTTATAAACCTTCCATTTCTACCATCCTAATCTAAGTAACCACCATTTCATAC
This sequence comes from Sylvilagus floridanus, assembly GCA_949820135.1. Classification (NCBI taxonomy): domain Eukaryota; kingdom Metazoa; phylum Chordata; class Mammalia; order Lagomorpha; family Leporidae; genus Sylvilagus; species Sylvilagus floridanus. The sequence goes on from OX463230.1 coordinate 114,705,171, forward strand.
ATGCACCCCCACAGAAGTCCCTGGCTCCACATTTCTAACCTTGTTTCTTATGCCCAGAGTGTATTACCACAAGTGCTTATAGATTCTTTTACAGCAGAAGCCAAGTAATCATAATTCTCTACTCAGAACTTTCTCTTTTATATCAATTTACCCATGGTAATATAGAAAGTCCTATCTCAACTCCTACCAGCGCCTGTTTTGCTCATACTCTTCTACCCTGTTGACTTCCCCACAGCTCTATGACTAGGCCAACCACTCTCCAACTATAGGATCTTTTCATCAAGATATCTTTTTCTTGTTATTCAGGTGTTCCAACTTTTATTTTTGTAATGCACAAATGTCACCTTATCACAGAGTACATTGTTGATCATATTGCCCAGTTTAGAACCCTTCAAATATCATTTTCTATCTCATTCATTTGCTTTATGTTTATTCATAGTTGTTATCATCCTCTGCCATATACAATTTTGGTTTTTTTTTTCATTCATTCCTGACTTTATCCATGGAAAATAAGCTTCATGAAAGTGTGGAAATCTTTTGTTGTTGGCCATATTTCTGATACTTATGAGAGTTAATGACACACAGAGGGTGCTCAGAAATATTTGCATATTAATTCAAAAACATTTCTTAATATAATACAGTAAAAATTCTTTTTTCGATTATGTGTCCACTGCCATGTATAGGTCAGATCAACTCAATGATATATATTTGACATGAAATGTTCCAATCTCATTTTGTGAACTTTCTTTCCCCCTCCCCTAGGGAATCATTACTTAAATTAGTCTTAAAATATAAGAAAAATACTAATGACAATTCTTGATAAAAATCAGTGAGCTCAGGACTGAATATTATTTTCATCTTTCCAGTCATTGAAATTTCTGTCTTCTTTTAAATAAATTACTAAAAATAGAGATCCTATATAGCAGTACCTTTTCTGATATTGATTATAGAAAAAAAAAACAGAAAAAACATAATCTATTTCCAGAATTCGGGGCACTCTGTGACTCCTGAGTGAAATAAGCAGTCTCTGTAATAGTTATTATCAGCTTAGGTGTTTTAATGATATGGTTTACTTCTTACACCCACTTTCATTTTCTGGGGAACTAATGATCTCATGATGGCAGGTGGAGGCAATGTTCACAAAGCTAAGAGAATTTGAGAAATGAGTAGCACTTTTTCCAGATTGATTGCAATCTTTCTGGGAATTTCTGCTTGCGGAAAATGACTGAAGTTTATTTCTGAAGCTACAGTTCACTCTTTTAATGATGAATTCCGAAAAATAATTGGGCACTTGAAAAAGGATTGCCTCTACTAAGATTTTCAGAAATATTCATGGTTATCTGTATCTGATTGTAATGATAAAATTCATCAAAAGACTTAAATAAAATCCACAAATATTATTTTGCAGATAAAACGTAGAAAGAATTTTCTATTTATAAAAGTCTTTGACTATCTTACTGGGCTTTCCAATTCTCTTGAGAAAATTACAATGATCCACTAACTAGCTTTCTTGCCACCAGATTGTGTAATAGCTCCCCAAACTATCTTCCATTCTCCCTTCACAACTTTGGCCCTCAATCTTGAATTTCACCTGTTGCAGATATGCCAGTGACTTTTAAGTGTGCAAAGAAGAATGATTCCACATCTCTCACGTGTAAAGGAAAACCTTTCACAAATTAACCCCAGTCACAGGTTGTAGCCATGTCTTATTTCTGTGACCTTTCAGATACAGACATATAGTTGTATACAACAACCCACATCTTACATATGTCTAATACCTATACCTGAAACTCTTTTCCTTTTTCCTTACTGATGACTTTCTGTATGGTTTTCAAGGCTGATTTAAACACCTTCTCATTCTGCACTGAGGAAGCATTGGGACAGTTCTCAGGTTCCTGGCATTGCTTAGGGGTGAATAATCTATAACTGCATAATACATAGTTCCTGCTCTCTGTAACTGCCAGTCTGGAAGCCTTCCCTGCCCACTTTCCTTTGAATTCTATCCTAATCAGAATTGCATTACTTTCCCAGATGTATCACAATGAACTGATTATGTATCGAACTCCATCACTAAACTATGCTCTTTTCAGGGTATTACTGTCTCTCAGTCATCCATTTTTATTCCTGAATCTAGCCAAATTTTGAACAGAGGTATTGCTAGCCCCATCTTTGTAGGTTTGGAATTAACAAAAGGTGACACATTAAAAAGCTGGAAGATTCATTTCATCACTCCAATATTTTCCTTCCTGCCAAGACAAACGATTTTTTTTCTTTTAGTTTATCCATTTGTTATAAAGAAAACAACTTCATTTATTTTAGAGGAAAATGCTTAATCTTTAAGAAAAATTTTTATTGATGTGGGATTTTTAAATGTACCAAAAAGTAACTTAAGATGAAGTTATCTTTTATCTAACGTCAACAAAACTAACTTTGGTTTTATGTGACTTTGTGACAGTTTTCTCTAGGATAAAAGACACTGGCCACATACTTCCTGTACTCTTCATTTCTTAATGTTGAAAGTGAAATACCAGGCAATCTATAAATCAGATTTTTAATGAGTCATAGTATTTGAAGGCTACGAAGGGAATAATGAGTAACATCATTCATTTATGGTCTTGTCCTGCAGCTGTTGTGTTTTATATCAGACAATGTGAAACAAGCAAAACAGAGCTCTTTAATAAGCTTCACCATTAAGCACAAACGAAGACATTTCAGGAGATAATGGCAATTCACAGGAGAGGACAAAAAGCACAATGCCTTATTTTTCTCAACTAACAAAATAAGTAAATAAAAAAGAAGCATAAATGTTAACATAGTGACCAATAAGTAATTTTTGCCATCTAAGAAAATTCACTGTATCACAACTCTTAACGGCTTAGTTTTTTGCATTAAATCAGCCAGTCCTAAGTCAACTGTAGTAAATTTTACGGAGTCTCATGTCCTTTCTTGTTGTCATTCTAAACTATAGTAGAGCAATTGCCTTACCAGCGACTTAATCTCTTATCGAAGGTCACACTGGAGGCTAAGAACAGAATCCAGGCTAAAATTTGGTGTTCAGGTGATGCCCAACCATCCGCCAAGCATGTGTCTATGCCTTACCAGTTGTGACATCACTGGTTGGGCTTGCTGCCTCTTCTTTTTTTTGTTCCTGTCTCAGTAAAGACAACTTTAGGACTTCTTGCCTAAGCATTTTGATAACCTCTTAACAGGCGTCTCTTTCTGCCACCCTATCTACTTAGCTTCAACTTACAAGCGTTAAAGTTCTAAAACACAAATTTAATCATATTACATTCCTGCTTTAAAAAAACTTTGTTGACTTCAATTTTAATCTAATGCCCAATAAATCATTTTGCCTTTTGTTTGCAATTTGTAATTTTTAATGTCCTTGATAGAATATTCATTTATCACAAAAATGGCTTTCCCACTGGCAAGCACAATGGGCATCCATCAGTGGACAGGAGAGAGAAGTCCCTGTCTCCTGGATTTTAGGAGCTGACTCAGTTTCCCACTGCTGTTGTGGAAAATTTATCACAGATACAGTGGCTTGAGACAGCACATAGTTGTAAGCCAACATTCTGGAGATCAGAAGACCTACAATGAATGTGTCAATAGAACTTCCCTCCTTCTGGAGAGTCAAGGACACAACCCAGGCCCATGTCTGTCCCTGTTCCTTCACTCAGGGCTTCCTCCAGCTTCGAAGCCAGCAGTGTAGTTGGTATTTGCAAGTCTGTCTCTTTCTGCCTCTCTCTCTCTTTCTGACACACACACCCCTACCTGTCTGCTTCTTTCCTCTCATTCATTTCCATATCTGTTTCTAATCCTTCTGCCTCACCATGTCCTTGAAGAAACCCTTATGATCACAAAGGTCCTTCCCAGATGATCCAGAGCAATCTCCACATCTTAAAATCCTCAGCTTAATCACATCCACAAAATCTGTCATGCCATTTCAAGTAATCTGTTGACAGGTTCCGGGGTTCAGGTATTGCCATCTTTGGTGGAGTGTTGTGGAAGGGATCATTGTTCTGTCTACCCTATGTCTAATAGAATGGGGAGATATTTGGTGACATTTAAAGTTCTTCCTACTGTACTATGCTTTCCAGATTTTCACTCATCAGTATATAGGTTTTTTTCTAATGATGAGGGAAAAGTATTATTTTTATGGACCTTCCTCACTCTATCAGTTGACATCAACTGGTCATACCCTGATCAGTTGATAGACACAAACAGATATGATCAAAGCCTATCTTCCTTATCTTTAAGGTTTCATTCTTGCTGTGTTTACCCATGATCACTGCACTTCAATAGCAGCAGGATAATCACTATGCCCTTAAAAAATAACCCTGTATACCATACACAAAACTGGGGAAGCCATTATCCACATTTACAGTTTATGATGTATCTAAAACTTCTCACCTTTGCTGCCTCTCCCTAACACCTTGGGCATTGTGGATTTACACCTCCTTTCTCCAGAGTACAGGATACCTCTTTCTAGAACTGTTTGGAATTATTTATGCCCTACTTCCACTTATTTCTATGTACCTCTGTACGTGCAGCTTAGCACCACCACTGAATAAGAACTTGAAATTGGATTTTCTAAATTAAATAACGTTTCTTTGGAAATGGTATACTAAAAAATGTTTCTGCTAATATGTCCTTGAAATTATAGGATGTGGTAACTTTATTAGGATGAACTGTTATTATGCTTAAATTATTTTTGTGGGGCTGGTGTGGTGCCAATAGTTCTAACTCAAAACTAAAAATGTGTATATTTCTGTCATACATTAAGGTGAATACTCTGTAGACACAAAGTTATTTTCAAGCATATGTTACCCAGATATTAAAAAACCTAATGAGACAATTTCACTGGCTACTTCTTCACAACTCCACATATGATATACTAGTTTGTTGTATAAAGAATTCTTTAGCTTATTGACTCTTTTTGGTTGTCTCATAATGTGACTTGTAAATATGAGTTTATAGACAGGAATCAGTCTTACAAGGGTGCTGTTTTTCTAAGGTGCATGGTTGACTTGGTCTTTACATAATCTGCTCTCTATTAGCATGAAACAGTTTCAGAATAACAATTCTTAGGGAATCATTTTAATTCTGGACTTTATAAAATATAAAATAAATCTGACCTACCTTATGAACTGACCCATGCTTGTTTATGAAATACATAGCATTTCCTTTATGCATATGAAATTCATTCCAAAAACTTTGCCCTGGAACTAATTCTCACGCCACCTCACTAAGAAACTGGTGAAACAGGGAGAAGTGGGGGAGTATTTTGTCCGTTCTGGTCTCCTTCTCATTCTCTACTTTTATTTTATCAATTTGCCTTTTGCCATTGAACTCTTTTCTATCCCACATGAGTCATATCATTAGACTTGGGCACTCACATGGGTGGAAATTATTCTCTTTATCTATACCCACTCAGTATGACACCAAGGATAAAACTTGATCTGTGACCTAAAAAGCGCTTCAATCCTTGTTACTTACTTGTCCCTGGACATACCTGTGACATACAAGAGCTTACTATCATATTCTTCTCTCAGTATTATTCTTCATAATGTACATATATATCTGTAGGTATATATACATTCATAGTATATATGATAACACACAGATGTATATATATATATACATATATGTATATATATACATACATATACATGTATATATATACATATATGTATATATATATACATATATATATGTAATATGTGTGTGTCCACTATGCTTTAATGTTGGGAAATTGTACATGGAGTGGCCTGATACTTTAGTTGGAATAAAGTAACTTTTGATTTTAGTACCATTAAGGAAAAATTTGTTTTAATTTTTTTCAGGTTGCATAGAGTTGCAAAAACTATGTGTTATACTATTCAATCTATTTTTTAACCCACCAAATATTTGAATGGCAGCTACTTCTCAGGGAAGTCTGGAATCACTATAGGCCTAAGAAATACAAAATTATTAAGTACTAATGTTAATGTATCAGATTACCCAGAGATAATTGATCTCCCATCAAGTGAAAGAGATTAAATTCATAGTGACAAATTCATACACCAGAGATAATTTATAATTTATTATATTTACAAATGTTAATCCCAATTTTTCAGAATACTCACAAACATTGCTAAGCTTCATTTTGTTACAGAAGGTAATCTATTCTGTAATAAATGTTAACATCATGAAGCTGCCATTGAAAGTTAAGACAGTTAACATACTTAAGCAGTCTAGTATGTCCCCGAGCTATAAAATTCCATTTCTACTAAAGGTAGTTTAATTAACAGAGTAGCATGTCTACTAAGTGGACAATAATATTCCAGTCTGCTTTCAATAATTTCCTTTCATTTTTTACAAATTGGAAACATTGTTTCTATATATTCTTCAAATATTTCTGTTCTAGACCATTATCAGTCAAAACTATTAATCATCTGCTACAGTATCTTAGCTTATTGTTAATTGTAATTTATAGCTCAGTTAATATCATTGAATCCTATTAACTAAACTTCATCAATGTGCTCTCCCCAAGTGATAATTTTCTAGTATATTTCTGAGACTTTGCCTACAGCTAGTTCAGAAACCAAACGATGATAATGCTTATTATCCTTAAGGTCAGAGGGGGACATTTACTGTAAACATTGCCATACTTCTATATCTAGAATCTACTATGGCATCTAGGTTGTAGATTTTACTCACATAGAAGATTGGTATCCTTTCATCTCAGAAAATGCTTTATTAGAATATTAGTTTTAAATTACCTTTAAATAACAACAATAGAACACCATCAAAATATCAGCAAGCAGAAAATACTGTGAAAATACATTTAATCTTGAAGTGTCAGATGTTAGTCAAAGCACAAGTTTATCCATAATTTTTATCCATAAATCTCCTTCCTTTAACGGAGACTCTTTTAAACATTCAATATAAACTCAAGTTGGTTTTGCTTGTTTTTTTTTATTTTTTATTTTGACAGGCAGAGTTAGACAGTGAGAGAAAGAGAGACAGAGAGAAAGGTCTTCCTTTTTTCCGTTGGTTCACCCCTCAAGTGGCTGCCATGGCTGTTGCGTTGCACCGATCCGAAGCCAGGAGCCAGATGCTTCCTCCTGGTCTCCCATGCGGGTGCAGGGCCCAAGGACCTGGGCCATCCTCCACTTCCATCCCGGGCCACAGCAGAGAGCTGGACTGGAAGAGGAGCAACCAGGACAGAATCTGGTGCCCCGATTGGGACTAGAACCCTGGGTGCCGGCTCTGCAGGCGGAGGATTAGCCTAGTGAGCTAGCGTCGGCCAACTCAAGTTGTTTTTAAAATGCCTAAATTATTATACCTTTTATATCTTTAAAATGAATTAACATGTACATTCTTTTGGAAAAATTATGTAAATAAAGATAATTGAAAGTTGACATTGCAAAATCTATAGTCATTTAAAGTAAAATTGCACACACAGAAATATACATCTTCACACAAAAACTCTATAATGATAAAGGTAGAGGTTTTCTTAACTAAAGAAAATTATCTTGTTCTTGTAAGATTTATTTATTTATTTTGAAAGAGCTACAGAGAAATAGGGAGAGACCGATAGAGAAAAATCTTCCATCCATTGGTTCGCTCCCCAGTTGGCTGCAATGGCCAGTGTAAGGCCAAGCCAAAGCCAGGGGCTTCATCTTGGTCTTCCACATGGGTGGCAGGGACCCAAACATTTGGGCCTTCTGCTCCTTTTCCCAGTCCATTAGCAGGGACCTGGATTGGAAGAGCGGCTAGAACAAAAACCAGCGCCCGTATAAGATTCCTGTGTTTCAGGGAATGGCTTTACCCACACTACCCCAACCCCATCCCCAGGAACTTAGTCTTTAACTGAATAATTAGGCTAAATAAAATTAAATATTCCTCATTGCACAGTTACTGAACTAAGAAAAGAAAATATTCACCCAGAAGAAGACCTCATTTCAACTTTCTTTGGCTAGTTATAATTCTGGAAACTAATAAAGTGATTGTGTAAACATATGAATATTTGTAAATTTATGTTCTAGCTGCTAAGGTAACAAAATTATTTTTATAAAAAATAAATACTGTATTTGCAGTATGTGTCTGTGGTGGGGGTGCATGAATTCCATTTCTAAAATTCACAAAAACGTATTGCTGGAAATAATAACTGATCATTATTATTCTGTATTAAATATAACTGATTATTATTATTCTGTATTATTCCTTTACTTTTTCTTATAGAATCATATAATGTAAGCAAAGGTGTGTTAAATTTAAAGATTACTATTTCTCTAAGTATCTGATATATTTTTCTAGCATCTCCAATTTATTCATGAAAATAGTGTGCATATTTTGTGATACTAAAGGCATCCACTTATCTGACTATTATTTGCACAAATATAATGGGCACTCCTCTGAGTGAATGTAATGCTTATTTAGGTACAAGTTTTCTAGAAATCTAAATGGTATAAGGCAGTTATTGTCAAATTACTGTTTCTAGTTTTATATATAAATACAAAAGACATCAGCAGAGTGGTTGACTGAGCCATTGCTAGAATTAATGTTGAGATTGCGTTTTTTTTCCTATTGCTATTTTTAGACACTATATAGAACATCATCATGAATGCAAATAACAGTGTATAAAATAAGCAAACTAAAGCTTGCATTATTAAAAACTTCACCAGAATGTTTGTTTAAATGAAAAATTCCCCCTGGGCATTTGCAAATATTTGCAAAATATTAACTGTGGCTATTAGGCCAAGATATGTAAAGCTGTAGCAGTTATAGCTGCCACCAGCCAAGGATCAATTCAAAATCAAGATTTGGCATCCATGAAGCTATAGACTAAGTTAATCACCAAAATAATTCAAGTATGCTGCACACAAATTAATTTCCACACAACTATCATGGCTAATTATAATGTTTATTTGTCACGGTGTGAATGTTATTCTGGCCCTTGGCCTGTGAATAATAGGAGCAAGAATGGAAGGGAAAAATGAAGGAAGAGAGGGAAGCGTGGGAATCCCAGTTACCATCATCATTCATCTCGCAATTTTGAGTCAGCTCCCTACCCACTGCCTCAATCCCTCCATCCTTTTCCTCTCTCTCCTTCCTTCCTTTCTCCTCCTTTCTCCACCTACTCCTCCTTCCTTCATTCCTCCTTCCTGCCATCTCTCTTTCCCTCCTCCCCCTCCCTTCCATCTTTCCACAAATCCTCATTGAATTGCTTCCTTGTGTCCTGGGTATGTATGTACTGATAAACATATAGACTCGTTTGTGTTCCCATGGGTGTTTATATTTTTTTTCTTTTTTTATTTTTATTTATTTATTATTATTATTTTTTTGTGACAGGCAGAGTGGACAGTGAGAGAAAGAGACACAGAGAAATATCTTCCTTTGCCGTTGGTTCACCCTCCAATGGCTGCCGCGGATGGCGCGCTGTGGCCGGCGCACCGCGCTGATCCGATGGCAGGAGCCAGGTGCTAGGTGCTTTTCCCTGGTCTCCCATGGGGTGCATGGCCCAAGCACTTGGGCCATCCTCCACTGCACTCCCGGGCCACAGCAGAGGGCTGGCCTGGAAGAGGGGCGACCGGGACAGAATCCGGTGCCCCAACCGGGACTAGAACCCGGTGTGCCGGCACCGCAAGGAGGAGGATTAGCCTGTTGAGCCACAGCGCCGGCGGGTGTTTATATTTTTACAGAAGAATGGTATGTATAAGCCAACAGGGTCACTGCACAATCACAAGTTCTAGAAGAAAGTGTAGAGATCATGAGAATGAAGGATAGCGTTAGTGGCACACTGCTGGGGGAAAACCTCTCTGAGTAGGTGAGATTTGAACAAGTCCTATGAAGAAAAGAGGGAGCCTCTCTGACAACAGGGGAATATCATTGTAAGCAGAGACCACAGCATGTTCAAAAACCCTGAGGTAGCCATGTAGAGTTATCACAGGAAATGCTGAATTAAAATATACTTTATTTTTTCTTTCACTTTTCATGACGCTATTCAGGATTACATTAACTTTGATGCTTGTGACTAGGCTTGTTTATTTCTGTTTACTGCACCCAAAATGCAGGGTACCTCTGAGCTTAGGGTACTCAGTTAAACACAGGATTTAATAGACTTTGTATTAAACATGCCTGAGATTCTGACTTTTGAATTTAAGTTCCTTGTTCTGTGACTCATGGAACACTGTTTCTGGAATGAAGTTGGTGACACCATTTAGCTATGATTTTATTTCATTTTCTTAGCAAAGAATGAAATGTATAACTAGAATACCTTTTGCTTAGAGGTAAACCAGCACTCTAGAATACCTTTATTAAATTAGTGATCTATAAATCTCAATATCTAACCAGGTTCTTAGGAATATTTTACATATTTCCATTTTAAGCGCAACCTACAAGATTTGTGTTTGTTACAAATTTAAAGGGCTTATGCTATTTAATAGCACCATTATATTTTGTTCTTGCTCCAAGTTTCTGGCTGATAAATCAACATATGTGTCAGATATTACTTGCTCAAGGAAGATTTACATTCACACTGCCACCTGTTCTCACTACTCCAAGTGTACATAGAAGACGCTATTCTATACTGATTATACAGTATTATCCATCACATACACTAGACACCTGAGTACTTTGCGAGCATATAGGATTTCACTTGCACAGGTTGTTGGTTAAATGTTTGATGCCAGTGTGAAGACATGTCATAAAAATGACCTCCACTAAATAGACCTGTGGATGATCCCAGTGACATGAGATACATTATTCTGAAACTGCCTTATTTTGTGAACTCTGGTTAAAGGAGATTTGCATGATCTATACTTGGTTGTTGAAACTCTGGGAGCTAAAGCACCAAGCTAGGTGGTTTGAAAAGTCGTTGCTTCACACTCAAATGGCTGGGGTACATTCACACTCCTCAGTAAACATTTTGCAGAATTTAGGAGCTACAGGACAAAAACCACAAAGAGAACTTTGTAGGTTTTTTTCCCCCCAAACTTTGGTCTTCCCTGTTTTGTGTTTGTTTTGCCTCATGTCTATTTCCCTGTTGTGAATAAAGGGGATGCCAGATGGCACCTTAGAAGAAAATAAAGAATTTCAGAACTTTAGGCTCTTCAGAGAGGGAAAAGTAAACTCAGAAACCAAATTAGAAGGGATGCATCATACAGTTGGAATTTTGGTTTTTATAAAGAAAATGCCTCAGGAAGACATTTTATTTCTATTTATATGGAGTGACTAGAAGTGATCATTCCCTTCAATAGTTAAAGTAAAATCTTTAAAACATGATTATTATGACATCTCTAATGGTAAAGCAACTAACTTTAAAGGATATCCCAAAAACAAAGAATTTGAGAAAATCCTATTATTAAATTATGCTTACCTAAAGCAAAGTAATGGGCAAGAGAGACTTTCATGAGAAACGTCAATTATTTCAACAAGCAAAAAATTATTGAGAGTCGTCTTTACAGTATTTGATAAATTTAATAAAAATGAATGCCCTTAAATTATAAGATCAGTAAAACAAATAGACTGGCTTACATTTAGAGATTTACTGATTTTATCATAATTTTAGTGAAGTAATGCACTCTGCAATAATTACATCGTTGGGTAAGTCTGCTTCTGAGTTGTAAATGATAATCTATTATATAGTAATTTGACTAGGTTTATGGATAAAATGTTTCTGCCGCTAGGGTTTTAACTGTAGCTATCTGAAAATTGACAAAGGTGTAAGGCCAATTATTAAACTCCACTGTGCTTCATCCGCACTCTGTTTCCCAGTATTAATATATGGGTTAATAGCACTAGTCTATCTAAAAGGTCACTTCATCTGTGACATTCCATTGGTAATCTTTCCATCAATATTGAAGACAAGAGTAAATGTCGTACTCTTGTGTGGTCTGCTTTTGAAAACGTTTAGCAAATGCCAAGACATTGTAATTTTCCAGCCACTCAACGTGAAAGGAAGCTGGGGATTATTTTTTCTTCCTTCAGTTAATGGATCAACAGATGATGAGGCTTTTCACAAGTCAAACTAAGAAATGAAAAAATCACCCAGGGCTCTCAAGATACACAGATCGCCTTTGGACATAAAAATGTTGATCCGTTGCTAGAAGCACATATTCCTGCAGGCAACAAGCCCCACACAGCTACGATCTAAATATTACATTGTAACAGAAATTGTTATGGGCTTTAATAACTCCTTTAGATATCTGATACTAGATTCTTCTGTCTTTGCAATCTGAAAATAGATAGAACATCCACAAGGCAAAACCTTCCTTGGTATTTGCACATAGTCATAATAAGGGAGGGAGGGATGGAAATCATGCACTGATTTTTCACATCCATCTCGCCAAATTGTTTAAGGCAGCTCTTGTATTAGGCTAATTTCATTTCCAAAGAAGAAGGTAGCTAAGAAAAAACTCATCTTGATTCATGAGCCCTCGAATGTGTCTATAAGAAAGAAAAGAACTCTTGTAACATCAATGCGGTGAAGCACCAGTGGCAGAGTAGAACCCTTCAGTTAAATTCTCCACGGAATATTCATTCAAACAAAGACTCCATCATGTAGTGGTTCGGTTTGCTTATTGAAAGCCACATGAAGTAATTTTACACCATTCATTTGTTTAGTCTATTAAGAGGTGACATGTTTCAAAGGCAGCAAATGTGTACTGAGAGGCAGTAAAATATGTTGGCTAAGAGAGTAGACTCAAGAGACATACTAACTCTGGGCATACCCACTGCCATTTATTTTATAACCACAGACAGCACTTCCTTCTATGGCATAGTATTCTGTGCCTCAGTTTCCTCTTCTGTTACATGAGGGAATTTTGAGGACTACCTTGTTTGGTTGCTGTGTGGTTTAAATGAGTTGTTTATGACACCTCAGGCACATGAATTCAGTGTAATGGTGAGCTCTCTGTGTTGTCATTGATGGTACATCCTAAACATCACATCCTCAAAAATCAACTCTCAAATATGGGCAATAAACAATCACTGTGATGAATGTTGTAATAAGGAATTGAGATTTGGATGGCAAACCAGTTGGTTTTGGATGCTTGTTGAAAATGTCAATTAATTTGGCCAATTGACCTATGATAATTACATAGAATTTTTATACAAGTAAACCATAGTTGTTTCCATGAAGGAAACTATAATGAAGTGGAAGAAAGAATTACAGTGAATTGTAATAAAGTGCAGAACGTAGAAACGGCTGAGTAAAGACATAGGCAATCTTGAATTCCAGGAAACTTGCAGAGGTTTTATTCAGAAGAAATTTTAGGACTGAAAGTTGAACAATGCATGTAACATTGACTAGTGGACAGTGTCGGGTAATGTAATTTGTTATGACTACAGGGTTAGAATAGCAGTGGATAAAATATAATGGATTAGAACTAGATTGGAGAAGTTGGGGATCTTAATTACCTCACTGAGGAACTACCTTATCACCAGAAAAGTGATCCTGAGAATGTGCATTGAAAGAGAAGAAATAAAACTGAATTTTATTATTAAAAATAGAATACTGGTGATAATAAAAAGATGCATGCAAACCTCATGGTAAACTCTTCTAGTAAAACCAAATAAGATGTAGATGCACTTTAGAAAAGTAATACTCTATGGATCCCAAATGTGACACGAAGCCAGAGTGGTAAGAACTATGGCATTAAGCCCAGGGTCCACTGGAATTTTGATTTCAAAGTAAAAAGAGGCACCTGCTGAGTAACAAGGGAAAAAAAGGCCATGGGCAAGGTGAACACCTGAGGCAAACCCACTGTTTAAAGGAGAAGCCAAAGGGCTGCAGCTCCCTGGAAGGAGCCTGGAAAACAGAAGCCCTGCTAGAACTTTGTGTGCACACGCGGACAAACAGGTGAAGAAAGTATACACACGCCTGGATTAAGCTTGGTGCATCTTCATACCAGGAAGAGGCCCTCAGGGAAGAAACAATAGGAGACTTGTTTCTGAATTTGAAGCTGGGGAAATATTGAACTCATGATAAACCCATGGAAAGAATAATCCCATTAGCACAAGGAAAATTAAAATTAAGTAGAATGACCAATGAAATCATGATACAAAATGAATTCACTGAAAAAATGAATAATCAGAAAATATCTTTTTTAAAGATTTATTTATTTATTTGAAAGTCAGAGTTACACAGAGAGAGAAGGAGAGAGAGAGAGAGATAGAGAGAGAGAGGTCTTTCATCTGCTTGCTCACTCCCCAGATGGCCTCATCGGCTGGAGCTGCAATAACCCTGAGGCCAGGAGCCAGGAGCTTCCTCCGGGTCTCCCACACGGGTTTAGGGGTCCAAGCACTTGGCCATCTTCTACTGCTTTCCCAGGTCACAGCAGAGAGCTGGATTGGAAGTAGAGCACCAGCACCCAAATGGGATGCTGGCAATGGAGGCAGCAGCTTTACCTGCAATGCCACAGTGCCCGCCCACAGAGAATATCTTTAAGATCAACATTGTACATCTCCTCCCTCTCTTATTCCCACTCTTATATTTCACAGGGATCACTTTTCAGTTACAATTTAAACACCTAAGAATAATTGTGTGTTAATTACAGAGTTCAACCAATAGTACTAGAAGAAAACAAAGAAAAAATACTAAAATGGATAAAGTATTACATTGTACATCAACAGTCTGCAAAGAGCTGATCAAGTCACTGCTTCTCATAGTGTCCATTTCACTTCAACAGGTTTCCCCTTTGGTGCTCAGTTGGTTGTCGCCCATCAGGGAAAACAAATGATATTTGTCTCTTTGGGACTGGCTTAATTCACTCAGCATGATGTGTTCCAGATTCCTCCATTTTGTTGCAAATGACCGGATTTCATTGTTTTTCACTGCTATATAGTATTCTATAGAGTACATATCCCATAATTTCTTTATCCAGTCTACATGTCAATTTGTTAAGTCAACAACAGGAGTCACTGTGTACTTACTCCTCATGTGGGATCTCTGTCCTTAATGTGTTGTCTAATGTGAAGTAATGCTATAACTAGTACTGAAACAGTATTTTACACTTTGTGTTTCTGTGTGGGTGCAAACTGATGAAATCTTTACTTAATATATACTAAATCAATCTTCTGTATATAAAGAGAATTGAAAATGAATCTTGATGTGAACGGAATGGGAGAGGGAGCAGGAAATGGGAGGGGTGCAAGTGGGGGGAAAATTATGGGTGGGGGGAAGCCATTGTAATCCATAAACTGTACTTTGGAAATTTATATTTACTAAATAAAAAAAATTTTTAAAAAATGCAAAAAAAGAGATCAACATTGTGATCCAAAAAGCATTAAATTAATAATGCCTGTTATAAAAAGCAATAAATTATGAAATAAGGACATATAGGTATGAATCAAGAGGGGATGGAAAAGAATAAGATCCCCCCCAAAACAGGAAAATTTTAAAAATGCAATTTCTAAAGTAAAAACACAATTAAATGTTAATGATGAAATTAATTTCATATTGGGGCCGGTGCCGAGGCTCACTTCGTTAATCCTCCGCCTGCAGCACTGGCATCCCATATGGGTGCTGGATTCTAGTCCTGACTGCTCCTCTTTCAGTCCAGCTCTGCTGTGGCCTGGGAGGGCAGTGGAGGATGGCCCAAGTGCTTGGGCCCTGCACTCACATGGGAGACCAGGAGGAAGCACCTGGCTCCTGGCTTCGGATCGGCACAGTGCCGGCCGTAGTGGTCATTTGGGGGTGAAACAACGGAAGGAAGACCTTTCTTTCTTTCTGTCTCTCTCTCTCTGACTCTACCTGTCAGATAAAAAAAAGAAATTAATTTTATATCAATCAAAGGGCGTTTGTAATTTATAAAATAATAAATGTGCAATTTAGGTAGGATATGGAAAAAATCAAAAAGATTTTTTTAAAAGATTTAATTTATTTATTTGACAGGTAGAGTTATAGACAGAGAGGCAGACAGACAGAAAGGTCTTCCTTCCTTTGGTTCACCCCACAAATGGCCGCAATGGCTATAGCTATGCCAATCCAAAGCCAGGAGCCAGGTGCTTCTTCCTGGTCTCCCATGCGGGTGCAGGGCCCAAGCACTGGGGCCATCCTCCACTGCCCTCCCAGGCCACAGCAGAGAGCTGGCCTGGAAGAGGGGCAGTCAGGACTAGAATCCAGCACCCATATGGGATGCCGGTGCTGCAGACAGAGGATTAACCAAGTGAGCCATGGCGCCGGCCCCACTATTGATTTTTTTAAAATATTATCTCTTATCTCTGAAAGGGAAATTCAAATAAAACCCTGCTCCATTTTCAATGCTATAAAAATGCTATCCAATATTCTATATATAAAAAGCAACTACTAAGTGCTAGAATTAAATTGTTGGATTAAATCAATATATAGACAGATATATGGATAGTCATGCAGAATCCAGAATATAGAATGCATACCAAGAATTAATTCCACCATCTTCCTGATTCACCTGTTTTTCCCCAGCCTTCTTAGTAATTTTCAGTACTAATTCTTAAGCCCCAAACCCTTTCATATTGTTCTATACCAACAAGCCATCTGGTTTCTGTATGTTAAACTAGTGCCTACTTAAAAGGATAAGAGACAACAACTCTGAGGAGGGGGAGAACTCCACCCCTGGCAAATGGACATTATAAGCCCTAAGCACACCGGGTTTTTCTAGTTCAATTAAATTCCAAAACTCAATATTGTTCATGGATATTTCTTATCTATTGTTGTATGAAATGCACTCAGCAATTTGCAGGACACAGCAGTGAGCAAGCCAGACAAAGTTATTGCTCTGTTCATAATTCATACTAAATTGATGCAAGCAGATATAATATAATGATTTTTTTGTGTTTCTAATTTTCAACGAGCTATTGAATCATTTATATTTTTTTCTTTATGCTAGAAAATTAAATGTTATCCATATTGAGGATTTTTAGAGTATTTGAGAAGAGAAAATTATTGTTTGCTGTGTGATGATGATAATTACCTATCCCTGTAATTCAAGCAGATTTACTTCTCAGGATATAAAATTTCAAGGCATTCAGACAGAAATCTTATCTGAGCTATTTGTGGACTTTTCATATCTATTTGTAATTTAATCTGTAAGTATCATACCAGACATAAAGTATGGTTTTCTTGCTACAATTTTTAACCTTTATAAACTAAAACATCATATATAAATTAGGCCATGATAGATTTTCCTTTGCTTGACATTGAAAAATTTCTAATACGTGGTCAAAGAGTATATATCAAAGAAACAAAAGCACAAACATGGAAAAATTCCAGTTGCATTAATTTAATTATGAGCACACTTTTCTATAAGAAAATTTAAAATTTGCCTCGTGGTTTGTAACTATGAATAGTTTTAAGTGAACTCCATTACTAAAATAAGTAATACCCTAGATATCTCACCTTTTTCCTTTGCTTTCATTCTAGGAAGGATTGCATAATATATGTTAGAAACATCTAAGTTAGAAACATCTTTAGAAAATATTTCTACTTTTCTTAGCTATCTGAATATTTAGCAACAGTTATAATTAGATTTCAGTCTTTTTTCTCCATTGAAAGAGAAGTCACTCCTGTAGATTACTTCCCCAGCCCTGGAATGAATGAGGACATATAGATGTTTGGACACTGATTTAAGTGGGAGGACGACGGACTTTATAGGTGACTTCACAAACACCAAAATGTCCTCTATCCAGGAAATCTTCCATATCTCCTCTCAGATATCTCAGATTAAGCCACTGTTTCCAAAGGAACTCTTATTGATTCGGAATATACATGTATGCAGGCTTTTCTATGTCTCAGTTCATTCAAAATGATTTAACACACACATCATTTGGACATTGTTCTTACTTTATTGCTTTATTAACACCAGATAAACTTGTCTCAATTTTTCAGGATAGCAAGGAATGGTGCATATGACATCTAAAATTTTACATTGGAATAAAAATAGGGAAACAAGATTATCTGGGAAATTATTTTGAAACCTCAAGCATTGAAACTGAAGGTAAGCAAGATTAGAGAAGGCATAAGGGTTATATACACTAATGGATAATGAGTTTCAGAGAGATACTTTCAATTAATTTCCATTTTACAGTTGTTCTAAATCATCATACCTGTATACCCAGGAATATCAAATGGTCCATGGAAAAATAGTATTAAAAGATGATGTGTCCTAGATGCACAAAGTTCAGTGGAGAAACACAAGAAATATGAATAAGATAGGCAATATGAATCCCTAAAAGAATACAGTAGTGCATTAGTATTCAGACTGTTAATGAAGGGAAATTGAAGAAATGCTTGAGAGAAAATTCAAAGGAATGATTGCAAGATTACTCAAAAGCATACAAGGGAATACAGATAAAAGATTTAGGTGATATTAGTAAATCTGTGCCTGATGTGGATGACAAAGTCAGTAAAGAGATTAGAAATATTGAAAGAGAAACAGAAATGTTAGAAATGAAGAACTCAGGCCGGCGCCATGGCTCAACAGGCTAATCCTCCGCCTTGCGGCACTGGCACACCGGGTTCTAGTCCCGGTTGGGGAGCCAGATTCTGTCCCAGTTGCCCCTCTTCCAGGCCAGCTCTCTGCTGTGGCCCGGGAGTGCAGTGGAGGATGGCCCAAGTGCTTGGGCCCTGCACCCCATGGGAGACCAGGAAAAACACCTGGCACCTGACTCCTGACATCGGATGAGCGTGGTGCGCCGGCCGCAGCGCACCGGCCGTGGTGGCCATTGGAGGGTGAACCAACAGCAAAGGAAGACCTTTCTCTCTGTCTCTCTCTCTCACTGTCCACTCTGCCTGTCAAAAAAAAAAAAAAAAAAAAAGAAAAGAAATGAAGAACTCAAAAACTCAAATAAAAATACAACAGAAATCTTTAGCAACAGACTAGATGAGTCAGGGAAAGAATATCTGATGTAGAAGGAAGGTCTTTTGAAATATTTTGTTCAGACAAAAAGAAGGAGAAGGAGGAGGAAAAAGAGGAGGAGAGGAAGAAGAAAAGAAGAAAAAAAAAGAAAAAAGTGCCAAAATCTCCGGGATACCATCAAATGACCCAATATTCTAGTCTTTCCAGAATGAATGGAAAATAATACTCTTTTAGAAAAGCTATTCAGGGAAATCATAGCAGAAAATTACCCAACTGTGAGGACAGATATGAACATCCTAATGTAGGAAGCTCATAGAACCCCAAATACATTTGAACAGGAAAAAAAAAAACCCATCACAATAAGACATTACGGTCAAACTTTCAAAAATAAAGCATAAATAGAGCATCCTAACATTTTCACAATGAAAGTAGCAGATCACTTTTAAAGGAACTCTCATTTGATTGACAGCAGATTTAGCAACAGAAACTCTACAAGCCAGGTTTTTAGGTTTTGGGAAAGAAATCTCTGTCAACCCCTAAAATCCTGTAAAATTCTCATTCATGAAGTTGAAATAAAGACCTTCTAAAACAAGAGAAAGTTAAATATATAAAACGAATGAATGGATTAAGTAATACACAACTATATGCTGCCCACAAGAAATACTTTACCAGTAAAGACACACACAGACTGAAAGTGAAAGTATACAGAAAGATGTTCCACTGAAATGGAAATCAAGAGTGGGCACAAGTAGCTAAACTTGTATCTGGAAACATAAACTTTAAGACAATAATTATTAAAAGAGATGAAGGAGGTCACTAGGTAATTACAATGCGATCAATTCAACAAGATAATATGGCTATTGTAAATATATAAGTATCTAATGCCAGGGCACCAAGTTTTATAAAATAAATGTTAATTGCTGTAAAAAGAAACATAGGCTATAATACAGTAATAATACCAGAGGCCTTTAACACCCCACTTTCGTCAATGGACAGATCAACTAGACAAAAAAAATCAAGAAAGAAACAACAGGGCTAATCTACATTATAGAGTAAATGGACCTAAAAATATCTGCAGAACATTCCATCCCACAGCTGCAGAATGCACATTCCTTCCCTTGGTGTAAGGCAATTTCTCTGAGATATTCTATATATTAGGCCATAAAACAAGTCTCAAGAAATTAAAAAAAATATATATCATGTACCTTTCTTGATCACAATTGAATGAATCTAGAAATTAACAATAAAAGTAGTTCTAGAAATTATATGAATACATGGAGAATGAACACCATGCCTATGAGTGAACAGAGCCATAGAAGAAATGAAAAAGGAAATAAAAAAAATTCGTTGAAACTAATAAAATGAAAACATGATGTTTCAAAACTGAAAGCATAGAGCAAAATCCATGTTTACAGGAAACTTTATAACCAAAAAAATGAACGGTATCAAATGATCAAGCAAGATACATCAAAGACTATTTGGTTGGAGTTCTGTGTTCCTAAATTCTGGCTACCCAACCCTTTTTGTTGTAGACATTCTAGGACGGAACCAACAGTTGGATATTCTCTCTTTTCTGTCTCCCCCTTTCAAATAAGTAAAAATAAATGAATACATAATTATTTTAGGAGATAGTTTACATTGGTGCTATTAATTTTGAAATCAATGCATATGAAGAATATTCAAAAGGTTCATGGAAAATGTATATTATGAATAGCATTAATTTGAGTCTATCTTTTAATTCTATTTTTCTCAAACTTTTGAAATACCATATGCAACATAATATATCTAAAATTTTTTCAAGTTAATGGCTATCAATACTTGTCTTCAATATATATAGCTTCTAGCCATTTTGGAGTGTCTAAGATCTGGCAAAATTAATGAAGTTTAAAAACTTTCATGACTACATTATGAGTTATACACAGCATTTTTACTGTGCTGTTTGGAAATTGTGGCTCATGATTAACATGGCCAAATAATTTCCTAGAATGTGTATTCAAATACTCTCAATTTTGAACACATCCCCCAGGATTTTAAAGCCTTTTTAAAATAAAAAAAGGAAGCACTGCCAGTGTTTGGTTTAATTTGGCTGGGCAATTTGAAAAAAAACAAAAACAACAAAAACAACACTTTCCTTTATAGGTTAGTATTTATAAAGCAAATTTTTAAAAATAAGCTTTTGAACTAAAACAGAAGTAGCTAGTAACAAAAAGTTCCTCTAAATCTATTTTAATCTCTTTAAATTTGTTATAAAAATGCCAATTTGATCACTGTATCAATAATGTACCACTAATATGTACTTTCTAAAATTATGAATAATCAGACCTCAAAGCACAAATTGAGCAACCTCAAATGGCAGTGTCTGGTTTCTTGCCTCAGGCAATCACACTATTCAACACAGATGATTCTGTAATATTTAAACTTTCTTTTTTTTTTTTTTTTTTGTATTGTTTTGTTTTGACAGGCAGAGTGGACAGTGAGAGAGAGAGACAGAGAGAAAGGTCTTCCTTTTACCATTGGTTCACCCTCCAATGGCCGACACGGCCGGCGCACCGAGCTGATCCGATGGCAGGAGCCAGGTGCTTCTCCTGGTCTCCCATGGGGTACAGGGCCCAAGCACTTGGGCCATCCTCCACTGCACTCCCAGGCCATAGCAGAGAGCTGGCCTGGAAAGAGGGCTACCGGGACAGAATCCGGCTAGAACCCGGTGTGCCAGCACCGAAAAGGGGGAGGATTAGCCTATTGAGCTGTGGCGCCCACCCTGTTTAAACTTTCAAAAGTCTCCTTACTGGGAATCCCATAAACTCCTTTCAAAGCCTAATTCCATTCACAATGCAGAAGTTGTTGGTTTTCTTTGCTATCTGTTCTTCTTACTGCATTCATCCTCTATAAATATCTTGCTTTACTCTCTTAATCATTGATCAACTGATGTCTTGCACTGACAGCTCCTCCACTCTAATTTTATGTATCCTTATGCTTTTAACCTTTTCTTACAGATTTTATTTTTCATCTTCTTGATCATATTAACTTATTTCATCTGAAAGAATATAGATTCTCTAATTGTATATTTTTAAAACTATATGTTGCTCCACTAAAAACTAAACTACTGATGAGCCCAGCAGGAATTCTATGCAAGTCACCTCATGCTTTGTAGACAACAAAATCCATACTACTCATATGAAGCATCCTATAGAATATTTAAGATAAAACAAGATTTTCTTGCCATCTAGTATTTAGTGCTCACTTTGACGTCTCTTAAGCCCTTGTAATCCATCAGGAGGGAATAGAGTGCAATGGTGGAAATGGCCTTCAGCATCAGGTACATCCCAGTTCGGGGCACGACTTTTCCACCTATTGGTTGTGAGTGATGAATCAACCTCCTTTCATTTGGTCTGAGTCTCCTTATCTGTTCAACAGAGAAAATTATCACACTTCATAGGATTGTTATGAAAATTGACAGGGAAAGACACATAAAGTGTTTTAGTATAACACCTGAAAATCAGCAACCGTCAAAAAATTTTTTATTTTAAATGGTTACATGTGCAAATAATACCATAATTGTTAAAATTTATGCAACAGTGGAGACTATTTACCAATAATTCCCATATTCAAAAACAGGATTCAACAGTTATTGACACTATAGAAGATATTTGAAAAAAAAATAAATGGAGGTGAATTTACAATTCAAATTATAGATTAGGGTTGCTGGCCATCTGTGTAACGTGTTCATAATATTATTTTATGTAGAGGAATAGATGTTTTTTAGTTCTGCTCTGAAACCTGAGGTCAATTATCAAAATCAAGATGAGAGTCAGCTTTCCAGTCACTCCTGCTCGACTCTGTACTCTCAGTTTGAGGTGAGATTCCTTGCATTATTCTTCTAGTGTTTGTTGGCTTTGTATCATTTTGCCTCCCCGTCAAAATTCAGTGTTGGCTGCATAAAAGCAGCTGGCATTTGTTTCTTCTGGCAGAGCAAAGTGGCAGGAGAGCAACTGGGAGCCTTGTTTATAGAATAACTCGGCATTAGTGAGCATTTTTGATCTTTCAGCTTTCATCCCAATAAAAACCATGAGGGAAATGGCAAACAGTAAAAATTATATCCTTTATTGTAAAACTGGAACGATAACATGCCTCTTTTAAAGGTCCCTTCTTGTAAAAGGAATTGAGTGACTGACATGTCATTAGGTCTGTTAATATGCTATAATGGACAATTTGTTGGCTTTTTACCCAAATGATTGTGCCAGATACTAAGTAATTTATTTGAAAAATGTAACCTACTTGAAACTTGAAATCAGTTCAACCAGAATAATTAATACAACATTTTGAGACATCTACTGTACAAGTTTTATTATAAGCATCCCAATTTTTTATGTCTGAGATGGTTTGCTTCATAGATATGTCAATGTTTTGAAATAAATGCTTTTCTCCTTAGAAAAATTAAGCACACAGGTACACACACTGAATAACACAATTATTTCCTTGAGTTTGTATATTCTCTTAATATCTTTTTATAGAAATGTAGCATATACTCAAGTTATATTTAGGCAAATGTCAACTGTATTTTCCCTTTATTGTACTACTATTAGATGTGTCTGGTGACTGTTTCAGCCTCAAGTCCAAACACAGGAATGTTCCTTGTAAAGGATCTCAAAGTGTTATGCAGAATTCATATAACTTGGGTTCGCTATTCAAAAAATAAAATGGTTTTCTCTAACACATTTGTTAAAAATATTCACCTTGAAATATGTACAAATTAACCAGTTATCAAAAATTAAGTTCTAGAATGTGAAATATCTCTCATAATGTCTGCTATTTAATTGTTGACATTTTTCATCTTTTTTTCTTGCAAAATTTAGATAGACTCTAGATAATTTTAAACTTTTCAGCTCATTTTCTTAATAGCACTAAAATGAATAGCATCCCCCCCCCAAAAAAAAAGTGCTCTTGAAATTGTTACCTATTTAATTCCAATACTTCTTGTGCCTTAGAAGAGATGGTTTCTTGCCTGTAGCTTGTACCAAGGATTTAACATTATCCCACTCACCTTCTCCTTTGCCCTATGATTGAACAGTGCTAATTGCTGTAGTTTAACACTATGAGGTAAATGACACAAGTTTCAGTTCTACTTTTGCTATCATCTGTTTATCCTTGTTCTCACTGAAATTCATTTAGCCTACCTTTCCTCCCCTATGAAGTGTTCAAAAACTGAAGGTGAAATTTCATTCTTTATAAAGTTATATAAGGAAATAATTTGGAGCTGGTACACTGTGATTCCACAAACGAAGACAGCATTTTCCTTATGAATATGAGTATGTTGGGGATGCTTTCCATTATGCAGTACAGATACTGGACGGACAAAAAGCGTGAACACTGGCATGACTCAAGCAGATTGGAATAGTTCTTCCTATCAAGCCTGGAAGTCACCATAGTCACAAATAGCGTGTCGCTTTGAGGTGAAAACATGATTTAATTATATCCATGTATAATGAAAATAAGCGACTATATGACTTGCCCAAGATACTAATACTCATAGCCTGGACACGGACTTGAAAATTTGTCTGTCATTGTAAGGGTTTTAAGTAATTATATACTTTAATATATATGTGCAGAATTTAATATACTATGTACAGAAAACATACCATTCTATATAGCATAATATTTCAAGTATAATAAATTTGAACAAAAAATGACAAGCCCTTTACAAACTTAGATTAAATAAACCCTGTTGTTATTGCCATGAAAGTGGCTAAAAATCATAATACAAAGGAGATGATAATTCTCTCTGAGTTCTAGTTTGTAAGCAAAGAAAGCGAAACTCTTCAATATTTTGGGATATCCAAAATTGAAGTTCAGGAGGAATGCACATACGGATACAAACATACATACACACATACTCGCATGCACAGTGTATCACTGTGTATTATAGTTCAACATCAATAAAATTAATTAGCTGATTTCTTCCAAATATTATATTCACATACAGAAAAAAAACTTCTGTAACTATGATTGAACAAATAATTTATAATAAAAGAAATCCCATTTATATTTGTATCATGTTGTAAATACTCTTCTACCTTAATAATAAGAACTTCAGCTAAGCCCTCATGTACATTAATTAAGAAAGTTTATTCTTTTAATGCTAATAAAAATTCTATTAAGTAATCACAGAGTTGTGCCTTCATCAGTCACTCTTATTAATCAAGTTGTACTAAGCATAGAGATCATCTTAATAGAGTAAAATTCATAAGGAAGAATTAGTCTCATATACATTCATTGGTCAAGCATAATGTCACAAATGATGATCTATGTAAATAAATCAGCTGAGCATAAAGATTATCTCACAAAGTAAATCTTAATTCATTCTTCTTAATTTTTTAAAAAGGCTAACAAGGAAAAAATTTTTCCTTGTGGTAAAATACATAACACCATTTTAACAACTTTAAGTGTACAATTCAATTATATTAATTGTATTTATAACATTGTACAATCATCAGCACTCTCCACTTCCAAGTTTTTTTCATTTCCCCAAATACAAACTTTGTAATAATTAAACAACAGCTCTGCATCCACTTCAACCTCATACCTTGGAAATCTTTAAACTACTTTGGGTCCCTCTCCACTTGTCTCTTTTAGATCCTTCCTGTAAGTATAGTCACATAATATTTACCCTATTATGTCCTGTTTACTTCACTTAGCATAATGTCTAAAAGATTCATCCGTGAATCAAACAGCATTGCTGCTTCTGACTGAATATGTTTCCATGTTTTGTCTATGCCACATTGGTCCACTCATCTGTTTACGGTATGCAGGATTGCTGACATTTTTGGCTATTGTGTGTGATGCTGCAGTAAACATTACCACATAAGTATTTCTTTTCATTTATTTGAGGTGGAATAATTGAATTGTTAGTTGATATGGTAATTCTGCATTTAGCTTTTTGAGGAATCATCAAACTCTTCTACAGTGCCTACAACATTCTTTATTCCCAAGAGCAATGCACAAAAGTTCCACTTCCTCTAGATACTTGCCAACACTTACTTTCATAGAAGCAAATGGTATCTCATTTAATAGGGTTAAATGCAATCTCTTCATGCATTTGATTTTCAGTTTCCATATCCCTAATAAGTACTGATTTTTAGCATTTTTTTGTGTTTATTGAGCATTTCTGTATGTTTGGAAAAAATTCCCATTCAAGTCCTTTTCTCACTTTCTGTTTGGAAAATTTTATTGTTTTTATATATCATGGATGTTAAAATATGAGATTAGATTTATAATATTTTCTTCCTTTCTCTGATTTATATTTTCACTTTCTTGATGATGCACTTTTATGCATAAAACTTTTTGACTTGATAAACTCCAATTAGACTTTTTATCTTTTGTTGTCCTTGCCTTTGAAGTAATATCAAAGTACCTATTGCAAAATCAAAAAGTCATAAAGACTTACCACTATATTTTGTTTGTAAGATCCTTACAGTTTTAGCTCTTACACTTAAGTTAACTGATGCATTTTGAGCTAGCATTTCTTTGGTATGAGATATATGCCCATCATTATTATTTTGCATATGGAAATCCAGTTTTCCTGGTATCACCAGTTGAAGAGATTATTCTTTTCCCATTGAATGGACTTGACATCCTTATCAAAAAGGAATTCATCATATACATGCAGGTTTATGTTTAGACTGAATTCTATTCCATTTGTCTGTATGTCTAATATCACATGTGCCAAAATCACACTGTTGCTATTTCTTTAGCTTTGTAATATGCTTTGGAAATCTGATCCTTTTTAAAAATATTATTTTGGCTATTTGTGGCCTCATATAAATGTTATGATCACTTTATTATTTCTCTAAAATAAAGAAACAATTCTGATAGGGATTGCATAAAATCTGTAGATCGCTTGATGAGTAGCAACATCTTAACAATTATTAAATCTCCAATCATGTACACAGATTGTCTATTTACAAGTCTTTAATTTCCCTCAGCAGTGGTTTCTAGTTTACAGTGTACAGTATTTCATCTTCTCAATTAAACGTTTTCCTAAGTATTTTATTCTCTTTATACTATTGTAAGTGTCATTGTTTTCTTAATTTCCTTTTGGGGTTTTCCTTTGGTAATGTATAGAGATAAATCTCATTCAGTGTAATATAATAGATACATAGAGGAATGGGAGAAATTACAAGATTTATCAAATTGATACAGAAAAGTCATTTCAAAAATCCATGACCCTTTTAAAATAAAAAGGAAAGCACTCATTAAATAGAAATAAAAAGGAAATATCTTGAATATGAAAAGGGACATTTATGAACAAGACACACCAAGCATCATACTCCATAGTATAAGGCTCAAAGCTTTCCTAGTGAGATTAGGAACAACACATTTATGCTTGCCATTGACCAATACATTTAGTGGAATTTCAATACCGAGCAATTTTACATGAAAAATAAATAGAGGCATCCCACGGAGAAGTGAAAACTTCACAATTTGCAGGTAGCCAGTTCCTTTACACAGAAAACCCTAAAGAATCCACAAGAAAGCCACATGAGCCAACAGAAGAATTTAGATGTTTCAGGTTATAAGATCAACATAAGAAATCCATTATGTTCCTGTACAACAGTAACGAATAACATGAAAAGCCAAATAAGATTTTTATTTTTATTTAACACTTGATTTGAAAATTTAAATTTTGAAAATCTCTAAATGTTTTCAAGATTCACCATTACAGAAACCCTCTGATAAAATAATTTTTGTTTCCCACTTAAGTGTTAGGTAATCTTCTAATATTTAATGTACTGATTATTCTGAAGTAAAATATTTTATTCTAGTATATAGAAGAATGCTGTTCATGAAGTACTCTTATTTTTAAGTTTATTTATTTATTTGAAAGGCATAGTGTGAGAGAGAGAGAGAGTCTTCCGTTTACTGGTTCACTGCCCAAAGGCTTACAATATTTGAGACTGGACCAGGACAAAACCAGGAACCAGGTGTTCCATCTGGGTCTCCCTTGTTGATGCCAGGAACCCAGGTAATTGAGCTAGTCTCTGCTGCCTTTTAGATGTGCATTAGCTGGAACCTGGATGGAAATCAGAGGTGAGACTCAATCCCAGACACCGAGATAGGATGCCCACATCCCAGGCAGGAGCTCAGCCTGCTGTGCCATTACTCCAGCCAAATTCTATTTTTTCTTGCTGGCCTTTCAAAGCTTATGTTATGCAAAAACATTATTGTATTTTAAATAATTTTTACCACGTGGAACTGGTTTCCTTGCTCAGACCAGATGTTTTCTAAACACCCTAGTGCCTAGTCAGAATCCCTAGGCATCCTGACAGTGTCAGTAAAGAATCTCTTTGATTTTTGTTAAAACAAAATTGAAATTCACTAGGGAAACCAATGACTAGTTTTAGTAAGAGCTTTAAGTATGTATCAAAATCATTTTTTAGTCTTTCCTTTAATTCTGAGTATAGTTAGACACAATACAAAACTCATAGTATATCTAAAAAATAAACATTATTTCTTGATAATTCTAAAATTCTTAGGTTTTAATGCTCCATAAAAATCCCTCTACTTTATCATCTTTTATTTAGCATTATCATCTTCCTACTGTTGCCCTGTTTTCTCATGATTGCAAACTACTTTTATGTAAATATCTAGGTTGCATGTCTTTTTAGGAATTCTTCAACATGGAAGCATATAATGAATTCAGTTAACAAAGTGACAGGTGTATATTTGGGAATACAGAACATGTAAGGATGGTTTAATAATTTTTAACCAAAACTTTCTTCAGTATATTATACACAATAGCATTCTTTATCAAAATATTAAAAACTTTCAAAAATGTGAAAGTCTTTTGTATTGAACGCTGCAAAGCATTGGAAGGAAATAATAAAGGAAACTTAAATGTGGGGAGATTACCATGCCCATGTTCTGCAAAAATATAATATTGTGAAGAAGTAAATTCTTCCTCAATTAATTGGAAATCTAATGAAAAGAATCTCTGCACACTTTTGTAGGTATTAACAGATTCTAAAGTTAATCAAGAAATGAAAAGGATTTAAAACACTTTTCAGAAATAGTTATGTTGGGATACTTATATAACGTGGTTTAAAAGCTTGATAAAATGAAGCAGTAATTAAGACTGTATGGTGGGACCTGCATTGTGGCACAGTAGGTAAAGCCGCCGCCTGTGGTGTTGGCATCCCATATGGGCACCAGTTTGAGTCCCAGCTGCTCCACTTCCGATCCAGCTCTCAACTATGGCCTGGGAAAGCAATACCCCTGCACCTATGTGGGAGACTGGAAGAAGCTCCTGGCTTCTGGCTTCGGATTAGCACAGCTCTGCCGGTTGTGGCCAATTGGGGAGTGAACCAGCGGATAGAAGACCTCTCCTTTCTCTCTCTCTCTCTCTCTCTCTCTCTCTGCCTCTCCTTCTCTCTCTGTATAACTCTGACTTTCAAGTAAATAAATACATCTTTAAAATAAAAAGAATGTATGGGATTAGTGTCAAGGAAGATAAATAGAGGAAAGACCAAATAAAGCATGCGTATATGGTCAACTGATTTTCAACAAAAGTATAAAAGCAATTTAGAGGATAAGATTTTAGCTGAAAATAAAGAAAATGCTTATAGTTACACAAATAAAGTTAGATGATTCTTCTGTAAGAGGACCTTGTTAAGAAAGACCTTGACAATTCATTGAGAAAACGAATCTATGTTCCAAGATGATATCCAAGTTGAAGAGTCCATGGCTTTTTGGTCTTATTTTGTCCTGACATGTAAAAATACATGAAATAAAATGTGATTTTTTGTTACTTAAAACAGAGCATTTTTAACAAATGGTAGTAGAATCATTGAATATGTGCACAAACTTTGACCCATAACTTGTATCTATATGCAGAAATTAGCTCAGAATCTGTTAGAGACCTAAATATAAAACCCAAAACTACAAAGCTCCTAGAATAAAATGTAAAACTTGTCTTTGTTACTTCTAATTAGTCAAGGACTTCCTATATAGTACAACCAATAAAAGAAAAACTAAACACAGGCTTCAGCAAAATTAAGTCCACTTTCTTTCAAAGGGAGCCCAGGACAGTGAAACTTCCTTCACTGCCGTGGTTGTGGCTCTTCATGGAAGCATACTTATATGATAAATGTGACCTTAATGTGCACTTTCGTTAAGTATAATATTTGCAAATTTAAATATTTCTCCTAAACAAATTTCTCAAATTATGCACTTTTAAACATGTAGACTTCAAATATATCAAATATATATATTTAGAAAATGCTTGCACTTTCCAAAATCTAAATCATATTTTGAAAAAATTCAATATTAACAATAGTAATAAAGTAGTTTATATCTAAGAAAGCTTAGGTATATTCAATAATTATTTAACACCCATGATATGACATATGTGATTCTCAGTTCACCAATGGACAAAATAAATACGGTTTCTTATTTTGAGACTTTAACTCTGACAGGGCAGATTGATTACACTGAAAGAAAAATAAATAATATAAATCAAGGTATAAGAACTGCCGTGAAAGGCATAAGGCAGTGCCAGGAGGTAAGTGAAGGGAATGTCGGGAAGAGAGATCCAAGAAGACTGGGTGAAGAGGGGGCATCTGAGCAGAGGTAATGAACTAGTTCTGGATGAGGACAGAGGGGAGTCCTTCAGGCAGAGGAATACTCACATAGAAATCTGAATTAAGGCAGTATTTACTATGTGAGAGGAAGAGCAAGAGTCAGTGTAGATGAGACAAGGTAACCATAGGATAAAATCTAGGGGAGGAAATCAGAGTAGAAAGGTGATGAGAACTTCATCAAGAAAGCCTTGAAGACTTCCAGATTATTTTGTTCCTATGTCCTGAAATTACCAGAATACTGCAAACAGGAAAGTTATGTAAGTTGTATTTGTGTGTACAGATAATTTTTTAGCAGGAGAATGGAGAATGGACCATATGAGGGCAGTAGAAACCAATAGTGGTGGTTTGGATTCCAGTGTCAGCAGGAGAGGAGGAAAATTGATCGAGTGTGGGGTATATTTTGAAGGCAGAGCCAAGATGTTGTGCTGACAGATTGAGTGTGAAATGTGAGAGAAGGTCAAGTGTAATTCCAAGTTTTGAGATTGAATCAGTGAAAGACGGGGCTGAAATGAGAACACAAGACAACAACAGTTTTGGAGATGGACCTGAAGGATTTGGCTTTGTACTTGTAAAGTTTGTGGATCACTTTTAAACATCCAGGTGGAGATGTTGAATAAGCAGGGGAAAATAAAACTCCAGACAGAAAAGATCAGAGCTGGAAATATAATTTTGGAGTCATGAGCATATGGGGAATATTTAAATCCAGGGACTAGATGAATTCACATAATTAGTAAATGGCTATAGAAGAGACAAAGAATGAGCTCTGAAATATATCCAAATTGCTTCTATTTAAGGGAAACATATTTTCTCAGTGTGTGTGTTATATGGACTTTTCCATTCTGTTTCATTCTATTGTGGCTATCTATAGTCATTAAAGTTAAATGTGATAGGAAGGGATATTGAGCAAGTCATGGAACCCAGTCATCTAACCCTGATCTGTTGATCACTAGATCCATAGATAGAACTGACTGGATTCCCCTCCTTGGGCTCCAGTCTCATTATCTATACATTAAAACAATGCGAGCAGTCATTTAACCTCGTAGTTATGATGCCCATATCCCATATCAGAGATTGGTTCAATTGCCAGCTCCACCTTCTTCCTCCAGGTTCGTATCAATTCAGAACCTGAGAAACAACAGTGATGACTCAAGTAATTGGATCTCTGCTATCCACTGGAGACCTGGGCTGAGTCCCTCCTCCTGGCTCTGTCGTCAGCCTGGCTTTTGGAATTGAGCTATCAGATGAGATTCTCTCTGTCTCTCTCTCTCTCTCTCTCCAACTAAAAAAAATCAATTAATTTAATGGGAAAAATAAAAGAAGGCATTTGTTGTCACTTTGAGCAGGAGGAAAAAAATAAATAAATTAACACTGAGGGTTAGAGATTCATTGGTGCATGGCAGAGAAGCTACTGGTTTAGCAAACATTCTACAACACTGAGAACGACCTGTGCCATTTGTAAATACCTGTGAATCTTTTGCAGCTTTTCTTGCATAGCACTTGCTTCTAATTTTCCAGCTTACATTTTATTTAAATTTACTGTTCTATCACATATTCAGAAATAGTTTGTTTTCAAAAACCACGAAGTCTCTGAAACTAGCTTGAACAGGAACGAGAATGTATTGGAAAACCCATAACATCTCAGAAAACTCTGTGCATGAAGTGTTTCCATACTGCCAGAAGCTGAGATACATGAAATGGAAGGTTGAAACTCTGTCTTGATTTCCTCTTCTCTAATTACATGTGGTCTATTGTGACTCAACCAGCATGCTGCCTTGGATCCTGGAAATATATAAACTACAAGTACAGTTTGTTCAAATAGTTCACCCAACTTACATGTCCCAATTTCAGATTCCTGGATAAGGGAACTTGATTTTCTTTACCTAACATTTGTAATGATGTATTAATCGTCATATGCCCATTTCTGATCAATTTAGCTGTATCCAAAGAGTGATGGGTTCATGTAGTTCATGCTTAAAAGATAGTAACTCTATTCTTGAGAGCTTCAAATGAGATCTAAAAAAGGATGGATGACACTATCCCCAAATTAAAATAACCTATTTTTCAAAATTAAAAGCTAGTTTAAAAAAACATATTTATTTTTTAATTATTCTAACATCTTGCTCCCCTACCCTTCCACCCACACAAGCCAACACAAATAGTCAATTGTTGCTATTAGGCAAAAGAAAATATGCAAGTAATATAAAGTGATGATTTCTGTTTTCTATAATGAAAAACATCAGTGTGTTTTTAGATATTTTGGTGTGGAGAGTTTATATACATATAAACTCATATCAATACCATGTATTATAGGAAATAAACTCACTAAGGAAAAATTTTAGACTTTGTTTCCTCTACAAATAGTACAAATTCTTCATAAGACAAAAAATACATTTCAACTGCTAAACTAAGTGGGCCTTCTTAAATTTTTTGAAATTTTATTTAAGTTATACAAGTTTCATGTATTCATATATACAAACTTAGGAACTTAGTGATACTTCCTAACCTACCCTCCCTCCTGCTCACACTCCAACCGTTCTTCCTCCTCCTCATCCTATTTCCAACCTTAATTTTTACCAAGATCTATTTTCAGTTTACTTAAAACTCATAATGTTAACCCTACACTAAGTGAAGTGTTCTACAACTATAATGGAGAAAAAAAACCACTGTTCCTTAACACAAGAGACAAGGACTGTAAACAATTATTGAACCTCAAAATGCCCATTTCATTCTATTACATTACATTTTAAGTACTCTATTAGTTATGACAGATCAGGGAAAATGTATGGAAATGCATTTCTGCCTTTTGGGGAATGGCCTATTTCAATAAGTATAAATGTTTCCAGTTGCATTAATTTGGTTGCAAAAGACAGGATTTCATTTTTTTCAGCTGAGTAATACTCCATGGTGTATATATACCATAATTTTTTTTATCTAGTCTTCAGTTGATGAACGTCTGGGTGATTCTGTTTCTTAGCTATTATGAATTGAGCTGCAAAGAACATGGGAATAAGAATAACTCTTTCATATGTTGATTTCTTTCAGCTTGCATAACTTCCCAGGAGCAGAATTGTTAGAGCATGTGATTGATCTGTAGTCATACTTCTGAGTTATCTCTATACTGTCATCCACAGTGGCTGGACCAGTTTACATTCCCACCAACAGTGGATTATGGTACCTTTTCCCCACATCCTCACCAGCATTTGTTGTTTCTTGATTTCTGTATAAGTGCTATTCTAACTAGGGTGAGGTGAAACCTCATTGTGGTTTTGGTTTGCATTTCCCTGATGGATAGTGATCCTGAGCATTTTTTCAAGTGTCTATTGGCCATTTGAATTTCCTCTCTTCAAAAATACCTGTTCAAGTCCTTTGCCCATTTCGTAACTAGATTTTTTGTTTCATTGTTATTGAATTTCTTGAGCTCTTTATATATTCTGGATATAAACCCTTTATCAGTTGTGTAATTTGTAAATATTCTCTCCCATTTTGTTAGTTGCCTCTTCATTTTATGGAGTGTTTCTTTTGAAGTATTGAAGTTTCTTAGCTTAATGTAATCCCATTTGTCGATTTTAGATTTCATTGCCTGTGTTTCTGTAGTTTCCCAGGAAGTATGTGCCTATACCAGTATCTTGCAGGATTTCTCCATTGTTCGCTAGTAATTTGATGGTATTGGATCATACATTTAGGTCTTCGATGCTTTTCGAGTGGATTTTTGCATAAGATGTAAATTAGGGTAAATTACTTCCACCTGCAGAGATCCAATTTTCTAGCACCATTAGTTGAAGAGACTGTCCTTGCTCAGGGATTTTTTTTATCTTCTTTTTCCAAGATAAGTTGGTTGTAGATCTGTGATTGATGTCTGGAGTTTCTAATCTGTTCCATTAGTCTACAAGTCTGTTTTTGTGTCAGTACCAAGCTGTTTTGATGATAACTGCCTTGTGGTATGATTTGAAATCTGGTATTTTGATGCATCTGGCTTTGTTTTTATTATATAATATTGCTTTAGCTATCTGGGTCTGTTGTGTTTCCATTTGAATTGTAGCATCATTTTTTTCTATATCTGAGAAGAATGTTGTTGGCATTTTGTTTGGGATTGCATTAAATCTGTAAATTGTTTTTGGATCTGTTGATGATAATTATTTTTTTCCAATTCATGAACATGGAGAATTTTCCATTATTTTATGTCTTCTTCCATTTCTTTATTTAATGTTTTGTAATTTTATCATAGAGATCTTTGACATCCTTGGTCAAATGAATGGGACTGATCTTAGAAGTTGTTTCTTGGGGCTGGTGCTGTGATGTAGTGGGCTAAGCCTTCACCTGTGATGCCGGAATCCCATATGGATGCCAATTCAAGTCCTGGATGTTCCTCGTCAGATCCAGCTCTCTATTGTGGCCTGGGAAATCAGTAGAAGATGGCCCAATGCTTGGGCCACTGCACCTCCATGGGAGACATGGAAAAAGTTCCTGGATCCTTCAAATCGGATCAGCTCTGGTCATTGTGGCCATCTGAGGAGTGGATGGAAGACCTTTCTCTCCATCTCTCCCTTTCTCTGTCTGTAACTGTACTATTCAAATAAATAAATAAAATATTTTTTTTAAAAATTTTTTTTCTCAGCCATGACACTGTCTGTGTATACAGAGGCTATTGATTTTTGTGTGTTAATTTTATATCCACCACTTTACAAAACTTTATTATGAGTTCCAATAGTCAGTGGAGTCTTTTGGATCCCCTCTATATAGAATCATGTCATCTGCAAATAGGGATAATTTGACTTCCTCCTCTGTGATTTGTATCCCTTTGATTTATTATTATTATTATTATTATTATCATTTTATTATTTTGTCTAATGGCTCTAGATAAAACTACTCGGACTATATTGAATAGCAATGGTGAGGTTCCAATTGTCTGGTTCCAATTCTTACTGGAAATGCATCCAACTTTTCCCTATTCAATAAGATATCAGCCCTGTTTTTCTTAAATTGCCTTGGTTGTGTTGAGGAATGTTCTTTCTATATCCAATTTACTTAAGGTTTTTATCATGAAAGTTGTTGTATTTTACCAAATGCTTTCTCTGCATCTATTGAGATAATCGTAGGGTATTTGTTCTTCAGTATGTTGTTGTGATGTATCACATTTATTGATTTGCAAATATTGAACCATCCTGGCATATCAGGGATAAATCCCACCTTGTCCAGGTGAATAATCTTTCTGATGTGTTATTGCATTGGATTAGCTAGTATTTTGTTGAGGATTTTTTATCTATGATCTTCAGGGAAATTATTCTATAGTTCTCTTCCTCTGTTGTATCTTTTTCAGATTTAGGAATTAAGGTGAACTAATTTCATAGAAGAAGTTTGGGAGGATACTATCCTTTTCAATTGTTTTGAATAGCTTGAGAATAATGGGAATTAGTTCTTCTTAAAGTGTCTAATAAAATTCAACAGTGAAGCCATCCAATCCTGGGCTTTTCTTTGTTGGGAGGCTTTTATGACTGATTCAATCTCTGTCTTGGTTATTGGTCTGTGTAGGTTCTTTATGTATACATGGCTCAATTTCGGGATATTGCATGTGTCCAGGAATCTTTCCATTTCTTCTAGGATTCCCAATTTGTTGGCAAACAGGTGTTTGTAGTAATTCCTGCTGGTTCTTTTTATTTCTGTGGTATCGGTTGTTATATTTTCTTTTTTATCTCTGATTTTATTGTCAAGTCAGCTGTGAGTCTAATTGGTGATCCTCTGAAAGTAACCTGATGTTTCTCTCCTGCATATTTTAGAATCTTTTCTTTATGTTTTTCCGTTGAAAGTTTGGTGGCAATGTGTCATGGTGAAGAACTTTTCTGGTCATGTCTATTAGTTGCTCTACGTGCTTCCTTACTTGGCTGTCCCTTTCTCCAAATTGGGGAAATTTTCTGTAATCATTTCAATAAACAGGCATTCTGGTCCGTTCTCTTTTTCCATGCCTTCATGAAGTCCTAAGACTAGTATGTTGGGTTCTTTGCTAGTATCCTATAAATCTTCAACACTGTTTTTAATTTTTCTAATTTCTGCTCTTTTTTGATATGACTAGAAATTTCCAAAGGTTTGTCTTCTAATTCAGATATCCTTTCTTCTCTCTCACCAAGTCTGCTGTTAAACCTACCAACTGCAATTTTTTTTTGATCTATTGAATTCTTCATGTCTAATATTTCAAGTTCTCTTAAAAATTTCAATTTCATGGGAAAATGTTGCATTCATGTCATGGATTTTTTGGATTCATTGATTTGCTTCTATTGCTATTGTGTAATCCTATGATTAATCTTTTAAATTCTATTTCAAGCATTTCATCAATCTTCATATTCATGTTCTAATATTGAAATGTTATGATGTTCCTCTGGGGGGGTTCATGCTGTCTCTTTTATGATTATTTCTTGAATTTCTACATTTATGTTTAGGCATTTGTGGAGATACTCATTGTTTTATTTTACTTTGATGGTTTTGTTTTTGAACTATGACTCTGTGGCTTAGTGGAATATGTGCACTTTCAGTGAATACTCAGAGCTATATGCAGGGTGTGGCCAGGGAAGCCTGATTTGTGCTCCAGGGTAGATTGAGTATCCAGGGTAACACCCAAGTTGAGCATGGTACACTTCCTCTTGTTAACAGAAGAGTAAGAACGGTCACTTCTGTTGATGTGATCACACCTTCATTTCCTCTCCTCAAGGTGATCAATGCCTGGGTATTAGCTCCCAGTGAGTGCAACACTCATCTGTGCCGCTGTGTGAAACACACACTCGATCTGCGCAGTCCTCACTCCAAGCACAAATCCTGCAGCAATGACTTACCTCAGGCAACTGGGAAGTTCCAAGCGTGTGGAGTCGGATTGCTCAGAGACCTAGCTACACCCTGTGCCCTCTCATGTAGTCACAGAGTCCGCACAGTCTCAGCACCCAAGGCTCCTACAGTCATGGATAGAGAGGATTCTCTCTGCCTGGCTAGCCTGTTTGGTCCACAGAGAGGCAGGCTTTCCCAGAGCCAGCTGCCTGTGGATGTTCCTCCTAGGCAGGTTAAGCCCCGGAGCCTGTGGTCTGTTGGGAGGTAGGGGGCACCTCACAGTCTTACATGGATGTCCAATCCCCTGTCAATCTTCCCAACCAGACTCTACATCAGTGGGGAACATTGATTTCTCCCCCCCCCTTGAAACCTCTGGATCACATGCATACGCAAAGAGCCGCTAGCCAAATGTTGCCTCTCCCTGCCACCGCCACCAGTGCTGTTGAGAAGATGGCATCCTATCTCAGCCAATTGCTATTCATGAGCACAAGGGCTTCTGCAGCTGTCACGTATGCCCCAAATGGCTCCACTATTTCTCAGCTGGTTACTGGGCATCGTTTTGGGAGCGGAGTGAAGTGAGAGAAATGTGTGCCTTTTACTTCCACTGGAACGACAGGTACCCTCTACCCCCTAGGGCTCCAGGCTGG
This sequence comes from Sylvilagus floridanus, assembly GCA_949820135.1. Classification (NCBI taxonomy): domain Eukaryota; kingdom Metazoa; phylum Chordata; class Mammalia; order Lagomorpha; family Leporidae; genus Sylvilagus; species Sylvilagus floridanus. The sequence goes on from OX463230.1 coordinate 114,743,085, forward strand.
AGCACACCACTCTATCCATCTGGTTCTATCACTATGGGTGGCTGCAGTCTGATCTCACCTCCTTCTCCAAGCTGGTGCCCTTTCTGGCTCTTGACTGCTGGAGTCATATGACATGTGTTTGGTCATGCTGCCCATCTGCACCTTCCAGACAGGTGCACAACATTTCTTTATATTCTGTAGAATTTTCACTGAAGTTTTCTCTCTAATTCTCTCCTGAGAGTGCACTTCCTTCACTTTTTAAAAAACTATTTATCCCTAGCTTAATGCAGTAGATTGTTCCCTGTTCTGTCATCTTGGAATCACTACACAATCTTTAAAAATTCCTTTTTACCATTTGGATAAGTGTCTTTCCAATTATCTCTATCAATATTGTGTAAATGCAAAAGACAATATTTCTTAGAAAGGAATTAGTTACCATTTTATAGTCCTTACATTTTTCTGTCATGAAAATAATCTCGAACGTATCATGTTAGAATAGCAATGCAAAGAAAATGTTTCGTTTTTAAGATATGCATTTAAAATGCTTGCTAATTTTATAGTGCTGATCAAATATTGCCTTTCCAATAAAATAAAAAATATTATCTAAAAATACATCTGACCTATTTTTAAAGAATTAATAGTTGATAGCTTTGGAAAGTTTAAATATAAAACCTGGTACAAACATAATGTTATGAGCTGGCACAGAAAACAACCTTCCTGAAAGCCAAATTTTCTTACTGACCAATCCTACTTAGAATCCAAGGTTTCACTAGATCTTGTTTCCCTTAACTGCTTGGACTACTTTTCTTAATTTAATCTTTTTTCCTCTCCCTTGTTGCCTCACAGTGGGAACATTCAGAGACTTGATCCCCTTCACCCTACCTAAGTGTTCCACCCAATCATAACACTTCGACAACCATAATTCATTTGTTGATTCATTCATTCAAAAAGACTTATTCATAGGCATCTACTATTTGCAAATGGCAATCCCACATGCTCCAAAGATTTGAAAACAAATTTGGGACTGTGATTGACTTCTAAAATCTTAAAAGCTTGTATAAAATATAACTTTTATCCAAGTAAATATAATAGAAAATAGATAAAAGCAATAATAGACTGTAGGTGAAATGGATAGAGATATCAATAGAAGGAGTGATTTTTCTTAAAATCACAAAGCTGAAAGTCTGTCTACTTCACAATCCTTAGTAATTATTAATTTATGTTTGATTATATTATTTTTGGAACCAATTCCAAATTATTTCTAAGCTTCAAATTTTATATAATTTTTTTTAGAAACAGACAAAAAAAATCACATCCACTGGTTCATTACCCAAATGCTGGCAATGGCTATAGCTGACCAGGCAGAAGCTGGAATCTGGACACTTGATCCTGGTCCCCTATATGGATAGCAGGGATCCAGCTACACATGCCATTAACTGCTGCATTCCAAGATGTGCATTAGCACAAAACTGGAATGGAGATTAATGACTTGAGACAAGGCACTCCAGCATAGGATGTGGACATCCTAACTGCTGACTTAACATTTTGCCAAATACTCACCCACCAAACTTATTAAAATGTTATTAACTAGCAATAATTGGTATTCACTAGCAGCCAGTCAAGGCTCTAATCACTTATGTGTATTAAATTATTTAATTACCACCAATGGGCCTACCAATTAAATACTGTTATTTTGTTCATTTTAAAATCAATAAACCTATGACCCATACGGTTATTCCCATATAACCAGTGAGTGACAGAATCAGGATTGTGCATTGAGGAAATTCATTAAAACCCAAGCTCTCAGCCACTCTGCTATCACGGTGCCAGCTCCAAACTCAATCATTACACTGCCATCTCTTCCGATTTTGTTCCAAGGGCAAAAGAGCTTCACAGTTTCCTGTAACAATTCAAACCACTTGGAAGTATCTCTTCTGCCCTCATATCCTCACACCTCGACACCTCCCTCAACAGAATCTTGTGTGATTGTGTGTGTTTATGGCTATTTCCTTTGGCTCTTTCAGCACTCGAAGTCCTCCCCTTGAAATATTTCCTGACTTTGAAATGGGTTAATAATCCTTTCTTCTGTTCTCTCCTAGCACTGTCACATTACTTATTATTTTCTGATAATTTTATCTCCTATTGTGTTATATGTTTTTTAAGAAAATAAACAAATGGTCGACACATGTCTTCTCCATATAGTATAGGACAGAACAGAAGAGACATATTTACATATATATATATATATATATATATTAGTAGATTTAAACAATCTAGTACACTTGGACTGGTGTTGTGGCATAGAATATTAAACCTCCACCTGCAATGCCAGCGTCCCATATGGGTGCTGGTTTGCGACCCGCCTACACCATTTCCAATCCAGCTCCCTGCTGGTGCATTTGGGAAGAGTGTGAAAGATGGCCCAACTGCCTGGTCCTCTACGCTCACATGGAGACCCAGAGGAAGTTCCTTGCTCCTGGCTTTAGCCTGGCCCAGCTTCAGCCGTTGCAGCCATTGGGCATTTAATCAGAAGATAGAAGATATCTCTCTCTGTTTCTCCTCCTCTGTAACTCTGCCTTTCAAATAAAATAAACATCTAATGCACTTAATTGTCTTTCAGATCACAGAATGTAAGAACACAAAAAGTTAAAATTTGAAAATTCCTGTGGTCCATACATTTTTTCACACAAATTTTTTTCTAAATGCTAATGTTTAGCTCTTCTTTTGTCAGGAAATTTTTCTTTCTCCAGTTGAAGTCAGCGAAATATATTCAGATATATTGAATATATTTTATATAACTGTATATAAAATGATTAACATAGGGTAGCTTTTGGTTTACATAGCAAAGTTTTAAGGCAGTATCTATAAAAGCCTACATAACAACCAAAAACAGCAGCATCAAACTGATTTATTTCATGAAGATATTTGATTCTTGAAAAATTATTCAGAATTATCATAATTGTTATTCCTTTTCAGAAACTCTTGTATTCTTTCCTGCTGTTTCTTTTAAAGTTGTATTTCCTAAGTAAATGTATTTCTATCTTCTTGCAGCACTGTTCACATCATACAAGTAGATCAACTGACTAAAAATGTAAGAAGCAGGGCCAAAATTGACAAAAAAAGAAAAAGAAAACATTTTCAGCAAGTTTTATTCCAGTTGAGTCTTCCAAACCATGTTAGTCATAAGACACTCAAAAGAACAAGGCTTAATGTAAAAAAAAATAGTTTGGGGTTTTTTATTGATCTCCTATTTAAAAACCGAATGAAGGAATTTTCACGAGTGAACATTTTGGTTAGAAACTGGCTTTTCTGCAAAATGTTACATCCAGGAAAGAGAATGTTGTCTAAATTTTCTCTTTACTTTTCGTATTTTGACAATTGTTCAGAACTCTTGAGTAGCAATTCGTATGCCATTCAAACTATGGTTTAGCTGACTCCTAAAACTAAAATGCTTTATATAGCAAGCACTGTTCTTATGGATGTGTTCTGCCTCTCCAAGTTAAGGACATTAGTGAGGGAAGCTGCAAATGATTAGGACGAATCATCACACTGTTGGGAGTGGGGTTTAACAGCTGGTACAAAGCAAACAAGCCACAGGTACCAAAAGAGGACAGGTTTCCACTCCACTTCCTTTTTTTGCAAACTGTCTGGCTCCTGTTTTCTTTATTCAGATGGACTCAAAACTGGCAGAGACTGTGTTTTGGCTGTGCTTTTGTGGAATATCTGTGACAAATGCATTGAGAAACTTGACAGGAACAGCTTGAGGTATTTGAAGAATAATAGAGAACTTCTACCATTCGAGTGTCTGACTAGAACAGAATGAGAAGTATTAGGAACTTGGAAAAAAGGAAAGATTGATTCAAAAATAATATGCTGCTCTAACCCACTGGCAAATATAGTCCCTTCTAAGGAACTGCAGACGAAACACAGAGGAAAGAGCTTAAATGTGGTTTCCTTAGGCTTATTTGGTCTGTCTTCCTTGTTGTTTGTGACTTGCTGCTTGCTTCATTCCAACAAATGTAAAAATATATAAGGGGAAACTGAAACCTTGCTCAGAAAGTACCACTATTTTAAGAGTATATTTCTTACATATGTGAGGTACCATTTATTTTGCATTCACACCCTATTAAAAATGATTTATTTTACTCCATCAGTATTCAGTTACATTTCGCATTGACCAAAAAATTAATAAAGAATGAGTCTTATTTAATCCTGTGATAGCACAGCAAAGGTGTTAAAGCATAGTTGATGTTTTCTTCTCATTTTTGTAGAGAAAATACACAGCACAAGCTTTGAATGGCTTGACTTAAATTACTTTTACATAGTGCTCTAGAAGTGGGCTTCTTAAGCAGTGAACAGAATTTTAAAATCCAGCATACATTCAAAAGGAAGGAGAAAAACTTGATCACAAGAATAAAAGCAAAATAAGTTTGAGCAAAGTTTGCTGAACTTTAATTCCCTCATTAATAAAATGAGGCAGTTTGACTAGATGAACTGTAAAATGTCTTTCAGCTCTAGTAGTCTATTCATCTAAATTACTTTGTGTGAATAAATTTTTTTAATCATCCACTGATTTTTTTTCCTTTAAGTAATACGTTTTTCTGGTTTTCACTCGGAGTCAGAGGGTAGGTATTTTCATTTTCATTTCGTTCCCCTGGGGTGGGTATGTGTTGATGAAGAAAGCAGCGATTTAATAAAATTCAGAACATGAGGTGCAGTATTATTGACAATTTTATTTGTAGAGGGTGAGGGATGAATTGTTTAGCTTATCATTCCCACAACTACTGATGGCTAAATTCAGTGGACACTTTTCAGTTCTAATTTTACTTCCACTCTGAGTAAGTTTCAACTGCAACTGATGGCTCTTTCATATAAAAAAATGAGAATGAGTGGCTGATAGCTCTTTTTCCTGGCTCATCTTGGCTTTCCTTTTGTCTCCACTATTCCTCCCAATTACCATTGCACGTTCTTGCTACCTTTGGTGTTTGATCCTAAACCTCCATCTCTCTTCTACTTCCTCACTTTTGAACATCTCATCCATACCCAATGTTTCCATCATAGTATGTACCCTATTCCATATCTCCAACTCAGTGTCATTATGGAGAAACAAACTAGTATTCACAATGGCCAAGCACACTATCCCCTTATAACTGTTTCAGAACCACAAACTGAAGTGTATGTTAAACCAAATTACTGCCCTCTTCAGACACCATTCCATCCTGCTCCCTATCAGAAAATTTCACTATCAACCAGGCACTAAGTTATCAAAGACACAAGCTCCTCCCTCACCTTCACATTTAAGCAAGTAGCATGAGCAATCAATTTAATCTTCAGAAGCATATCTCAAATCTGCCATTCCTAAAAAATACATAATCACTTCTACCCCTAGGTTAGATGACTATCTTGGATTGTTTCTTGTCAAGTCTTTCTTGTCAAGTCTTTGAAGCACATTCGTCATATCTCTCAGCCTTCGGCAAAGGGATGCTATCAGAATGCAAGTATGACCATCTTACTCTTACACTTCTTTATTTGTCTCCCATCAGCATTAAGCTAAATCCAAACCTATCAAAAAATGCATAAGCACTTTATTAGCTGCCATACCTTCTGTATCCTTGCCTCCATTCCTATTCTCTTTCCACTTCAAACTTAATGTCCCTGGGACACAGGATTGCATTCATTTCCCAAATATATCATCCCCTTCAACTTTCTGGAAGGTTTATTGTAGGCTATTTCTTGTGCCTAGAAAACATATTTTTCTCTTTTATAATTCTCAGATGAGGCAGAAAATAAGTATCCTAAAACACTGTGAGTACTTTCTATATAGACTTTTCTAAATCCTTTACTTGTATAACTTCCTCATTCCTCATACATACACTATATACTAATTGTTATTATTGCTACTTTACAATCAGGAGTCTGAAAATCAGTGAAGTTGTAAAATTGCCCAAGATCAGACAGGCAGCAACTGACAAGGTCAACATTTGACTGCTTTAGGGCCGATGACCTTGCACTTTATGCTTAAAAGCCATTTTCCCTCTTAACACTTGACCTGTCTCTGCCCAGTCACCCTTAACCCAAACTAGGGTTACCTGTTCCTGACATACCTTCTGACATGGCATGTCTCCTACCAAGACCATGACACTTAGAATTGAAGTAATTGCCTTTTAATTATCTGTCCTCACAAGCTGAATGGTTCTCATGGGAGGCAATCACATTTGTTAAATGAATGAGTGAATGAAGAAGAAAATTATGAAACCTCTACATCCCGTTGGGTGTTTGTCAGAGAAGATTTCTGGGAATCAGGCAAGGCTGTATTTGTATTTCTAGTACATTCTTTCACAATTTGTGAAATTGAAAATTTGTGGCCATTTCCCCTTAAGAACAGCTAATTTGTAATCATGTGTATGCTTCACAAGTCAACACATTGATCCCAGTGTCCCAAGGAATTAGCAATCATTTCCAGGTCTCTTCTTGCTCCTCTTCCTATGTAGAAACTGGAGGTATTTATACAGGGCTGGGCAATGTCTATCTGAGACAGAGAATTATTTTTAAAAAGCAGCTGGTACCACAGAGTGCATTTGCCACAGAATGCATTTTCACATAAGCAAGTATTTTAAAATATGTTTACATGCCTGAGCTCGCCCACAAATGCATATGTAATTTATCAGAATACTGAAAGTATTTAAATTAAGTAGTCAAAAGTTTATTTAAATGAAGAATGTCTATATATCAGCTATCTTTTGTGCTGTCCTATGAACCTAAGTGCTGCCTTAACTATTTTTTCTTGCTATAAAATTAATTCTCTTGTTCCTACAATAGAGTTACAAATGATGTCCCAAAACACAATCTTCTCTAGACTGATGATTTTTTGAATTGTATTGCATGGGATGCCCATTAAAAAAAAGAAAGAAAATAAGATGGAAATGAATAAACTAAGATTTAAGTGTAGAAATCTTTAGGAAGATACATGTTTACCATGAATGTAGAATTGTAGTATGCACTGAAAAAATTGTACTTTGTGGATACTTGAGACAGGTTACTATCTTTTTAATTTTTTTCTAAGAATATAAAGAATTACTTTGAAAAATTGTAACTATGGCCAGCGCCGCAGCTCAATAGGCTAATCCTCAACCTTGCGGTGCCAGCACACTGGGTTCTAGCCCCGGTCGGGGCACTGGATTCTGTCCTGGTTGCCCCTCTTCCAGGCCAGCTCTCTGCTATGGCCCGGGAGTGCAGTGGAGGATGGCCCAAGTGCTTGGGCCCTGCACCCCATGGGAGACCAGGAGAAGCACCTGGCTCCTGCCATCGGATGAGCGCGGTGCGCCGGCGGCAGCGCTCCAGCCATGGCGTCCATTGGAGGGTGAACCAATAGCAAAGGAAGACCTTTCTCTCTGTCTCTCTTTCTCACTGTCCACTCTGCCTGTCAAAAAAAATTGTAACTATGACTAAGTAAGTGTATATTTAACATAGTAAAAGTTGAATAAGTACTAGTTCTATTAAAATATTGTTATCTATCAAAATATTACTATGCATGTATTTCCCTAAAATAAATTTGTGAAATAGGTAAATTACTATTATACGTAACATTTATTTAGCAGTGAGTGTATGGTGATTATTGAGCTAAAACCTTTTCTTATATTTTCACTAATTTTCTCCTCAGAATAGCTTTTAGTTGGGCAATATTATTCCCGTTTTACTGTCAAAGAAATTTAAGTGTGGAAAAGTTAGTAAATGGTGAAAATTCCTGACTGAAACCTGGAAAGCTGACTTGAAAATTACTGTCCTCAGCAACCTTGATTGTAAGATTTGTTAGCCTTATTACTAGTAAATTTCCAGGATATGTGTCTTCAATATGAAGTACAAGGTGAATAACAAGTAGTTCAATAAAAACCAAAGTAACTATAACCTCAAAGTGATTTGAATTTACCACCAATAAAGAATCATGAACTCAACTGTAGGACATAAAGTGAGGATTTTGAAAGACATTTCTGTTGTTTCCTAAGGCAATAACATCATAAACATATATAAAATATCTGTACTATTAACTGCAGAGTAAGAGTAAATTAATAATGGAAAATTTCAGTTGCCCTTTAACTTCCCAAAGAGATATAAAAGTATCTATAGTGAAATAAAAGTTTCAAAATTAATATAGAGGCCCGCACCATAGCACCATAGGTTATTCTCTACCTGCAGCACCAGCATCCCATATGGTGCCAGTTCTAGTCCAGCCTGCTCCTTTTCAAATTCAGCTCTCTGCTCTGTCCTGGGAAAGTAGTGGAAGATGGCCCAAGTACTTGGGCTGTTGCACCCATGTGGGATACCTGGAAGAAGGTCCTAGCTCTTGGCTTTGGGTCAGCTAAGCTTCAGCCATTGCAGCCATCTAGGGTGTGAACCAGCAGATGGAAGACCTCTCTCTCTGCCTCTCCCTCTCACTGTAACTTTACTACTCAAATAAATAAATAAAGTCTTTATTAATAAAGCAATAAAAAACTCTAATGGATCATATCTTGGGTTATGTCAATAACAACTGTTCAGCAGACAGTCAAAATCTGGATAATGTTTTTCATTATAAACTATTATTTGAAGAGAAGCTGGATTCTTAGCTACTAAATATTTTTAAGCAAGTGTGGAAAACTAATGAGGATTTTACAGATAATACTACCATATCTCTTGATAATTTTCCACTAAAAGTTGAAAGGTGATGACCATATTTAGTAAAATGACCACCAGCTAGAAACAACTACATATTTTAATCTTCAAATTAAATTACCATTTCAAAATATTACTGTCATTTATGTGGAGAAGTCAAGAATTAAAATATTATAAAAAAATGAACCAGGTACATAGGAAATATACTTGGCTACAATAAACCTCCCTATCAGACAGCTGTGTAAATAAAGCATTCTTTCTAAATGTCAGTACAGGCATAAATTTTTACTTTCTTGTGATGACATAATGTATAAGAAATGACTTGAGAAAATACAAGGCACCATAAAAATACAGCTTGTTAATGAAATCATTTAGATTCTTTTTTTGTGATAATAGAATGTAATGAAAATACAAAATAGTATGTCTACAAATGGATATTAAAGTTTGAGTGATTGAGGTAAGAAATTATCCCAAAAAGATTTAACATAATGTAATATGCTACCACATTCACCATATTTAATTCACACTGCTAAACAAGCAACAATAAGTAAATCTGCTAAAATAAAATCATCTTATGAACATAAAATTTGTGAGCCATGCCAAAAATATCAATGGAGTTGAAAACTCCTGTAGAAAAGTATAAGCTGTGCTTAGTCACTATCATTGCAATTAAAAAATTTCAGTGATAAAAGACAAATGGGATTATATCAAGCTAAGAAGCTTCTGCACTACAAAGGGAAAACTTACCAAAGAGAAGAGGTGGCCAACAGGATGAGAGAAAATATTTGCAAACGGTGCAACTGATAAAGGATTTATATCCATTATCCATAAATAGCTCAAAATACTCAATAAAAACAAAAGAGTCAATGCAGTTTAAAAGCAGCAAAATATTTAATTGGGTATTTTTCAAGAGATGAAATTCAAATGATCAACAGACACATGAAAAAATACTCCGGATCACCAGTCATCAAGAACATGGAAATTCAAACCACAATGAGGTTTCACCTCACCCCAGTTAGAATGGCTTTCATACAAAAATCAAGAAAGAATAAATGCTGTTGAGGATGTGGGGGAAAATATACCCTAATTCACTGTTGTTGGAAATGTAAACTGATCCGGACATTGTGGAAGACAGTATGGATAGTCCTCAGAAATCTGAAAATAGATCTATATGACACAGCCATCCCACTCCTTGGTTTACCCAAATTAAATCAACATATGAAATGGTTGTCTGTACCTTCATGTTTATTGCAGCTCAATTCACAATAGCTATGATGATATGGACTCAACCCAGATGTCCATCAACCAATAACTGGATAAAGAAAATGTTACTCTGCCATAAAAATGCAAGCCCATCTTTCACAACAAAATGGATGCAACTGGAAACCATTGTACTTAGTGAAATAAACCAGTCCCAAAAAGACAAATACAATATGTTCTCCCTGACCTGTGGTAACTAAGAGAGTACAAAAAATATAATATATATGAATGAAATTGATATTTTGATAATTGATTTTTGTTTACAATCCTTGTCTCTACTGGTAAAGACAGTTTTTTGAGAGTTAATCCTGATTAAAAAGGAAACAAAGTATGTCACTGAAAAAAATAACAAAGTAAGGAGGAGGGAGGGTAGGAGTGTAGGCTAGAGGGTGGGAAGTATCACTATGCTTCTAAATCTGTACATATGAAATATATGACTTTTTTCACCTTATATGAATAAAGAAAAAGAAAAAAAATCAAGTAAGTCCAATGACAAACTACTCAAAGAACCTGCTGCTGAATTATGCTAATAATAGAACAACATATTATATATCAGTGTGTTTGAGAGAAAAATGTTTTAAGTATTCTACATCCTCATCCCATTAAGACCCAACCTAGAGGTCAGTGTTGTGGCATAGTGAGCTAAGCCACCCTCTTCTGGCATCCCACAGGGGCACTGGTTCATGTCCCAGCTGCCCTTCTTTTGATCCTGCTCTCTTCTATGACTTGGAAAAGCAATAGAAGATGGTTCAAAAAGCTCCTGGCTCCTGGTTTTGGATTAGCCCTGCTCCAGCCATTGCGACCATTTGGGGAGTGAACCAGCGGTTAAAAGACTCTACTCTTTCTATCTCTCTGTGTCTAACACTGCCTCTCAAATAAACAAATAAAATCTTTTTTAAAACAGGATGCAACCTAAATGTAGGCTTCCAATCTTGAGTCTTCCTCTAATTTCCTTTATAGTTCTACATACAGAATTACCATTCACCTCTAAATCAAATCAAGTTGTCTACAGCAGCATCAGGCCTATCTTCTTTTTTTATGTTTTTTCCTTTGCTGTTGATTTTTTGGGGATTTTTATCTAGCCTAGCGTCCAACCTATAATATGTACATTTGGGTCCTCATTTCCTTTTATCAGGAATGCCTGGAGATAGCATGTTTAGTTTTCTCTTTTAGATTTATGCTCCTAATTTCTATCTTCTTAAGATTCTTCTGCTTGCAAAAAAAACTTGCATATATCCCTTTGGTTTCCATTTTCCCCCCATCTCCATTTATCTGAGGTAGTTCCACCTACCTAGGCAGTATTTCTCCTCTTTGTAAATAAAATACACTCTTTTCTAGGGAAATCCACATTTTCATTCTTAAACAAATTTGACCAACATTTTCCTAACCTGAGTCTTTACCTCACTCCAACCTTTCAAAACTCACGACTGAAAATTTCTGCTTTCTCTGAAGTAATTGCAGACATTTCCAGCCTTTACATATCTACTTCTATGAACTACTTGAAGATCTCTTTCTTCCATGCTTTGTTAAGTTTCATGCAGTCTTGAGACCAATTATATAGAAAGTTAGATACTCAGTGTAAGACTCCATAATTCTTAGTGCCTTGAAACACATACATTTCTCTTAATTGAGAGAGGAGAAGAGATTTTAGGAAAGAAATGGGAATAAGTGCTACTATTCTCTCCACCTATAAATTCAAGTTTCTTTACTAATACATATATTAATGTTTCAGGCAAGCAAGCACTGTTACTTCTAATCAATATCTTATTTTAACTGGAAAGAGAAAAAATTGGTTGTGTTGTTGTTTTTGTTTTTATATTGACCTCCCAACATGATGCATGCATAATTCAGGAAAATGAGCCTATCACTCATAGTAAAAAAAAATCTACAAAACTGTTACACAATTACATTCATCTCGGAGGAAAAAAAAAAGCACTAAATAGTATTATTTCTTCATATATCCCTATATATGTTGTATGGCACGGCATAAAAATCAGTGAAGTTTTCTGCATGAATTGCTGTTAGACTTTTCACTCAGTTTTTATCGAAGATGTGGTAGAAAGATTCTTTTGTAAATCTTTTAAAATAAGATTGTATAACTTAGGCATATATTTCCATCTGGGGAACTACAAAGTCTCCTAGAGAGGAGATTTGAAGTTCTTTTCATCTCTGTGATCTCTGATAGAATATCCTCAGCCCTGTTCCTTAGAAAAAGTCTTCTCCAGGTATAATTGTTATGGGGAAAATGGCGATGAAGAATATGACCTCAGTTCCTGTCTCACATAGAAGAATTTCCAGGTGGACAAAGCAGTGAGCAAAGCAAGACATACTGAAGTCATTGAGCAAAGCAAGATTTATGTCAGAAACTTCTGGGTATAACAGCTGGTGGGGGAGGGAGCTCCAAGAGAGCAAGACATGAGAAATTGGTCTAAGTAGAGATTTTAAGGACATCTCAGGGAATAATTAAAAGGTAGGGACAAAACCCATCCAAAGAGTGATGTAGGGGCCGGCACTGTGGCATGGGTAAAACCACCACCTGCAATGCCAGCATCCTATATAGGCGTCAATTTGAGTCCTGGCTGCTCCACCTCCAATCCAGCGCTCTGCTATGGCCTGAGAAATCAGTAGAAGATGGTTCAAGTCCTTGGGCCCCTGCACCCATGTGGGAGACCTGGAAGAAGCTCCGGCTCCTGGCTTTGGATCAGCACAGCTCTGGCCATTGCGTGTGGCCAACTCGGGGAGTGAACCAGCAGATGGAAGGCCTCTCTCTCTCTCTGCCTCTCCCCTTCTCTCTGTGTAACTCTGACTTTCAAATAAATAAATAAATCTTTTTTAAAAACATTTAAAAATAGTAATGTTGTAATCTTGTCTATTATGCTCATGATAAAACAAAGAAGCCATGAGAAGGGTGCGGTAGCTAACTTCTTTCTATTCTCATGATAAACTAGAAACTCAGAAGGGTGGGATCCGGCACCTTTGTCTTACTGAAGGTATCTTATGGGGAAAAGCATGCGTTTTGTACACTTTAAAGAGACTTTCTCATTTTCTCATTTCCACAGGAACCTAACGTAACCTCCTATTAGTTTATCTGTCTCCTCACATAGTCACTGCAGGATCAGTGTCTGAGTTTCCTTTGTTTCTGAAACTCATTTTGAAGCCAAAAGTCATCAAGAATGAAAGAGATAAATAGTAGGGAATTTCACTTTTTATGTTGCATATCAACTTATTTTAAACATTTCGACACCAAAGTTTTCCTAAGTGTTGTGTGTGCCAGAGACTAATCAATACAATGGTAGAGATACAGATGGTCCTCAATGTTGAGGAGGACGTGTCCCAATAAACCCATCCTAAATTGAAAGGCTCATAAATTGGCAATGCATTTATAATGCCCAACCTCCAAACATCACTACTTAGTGACACAGAACACTGTAGCTTATTGATTGTTTACCCTCATGATCCTGTGTTGGACTGTGAACCTTGTAAGTCTCATTGCCTCTTCCTAGCCTCATAAGTGAATATATCACTCACCTAGAAAAAAAAGTCATAATGCAAACCTTGAAGTTCAATTTGTATTGAATACATATCATTTTAATAACATCATAAAGTCAACAAGACATATGTAGAAGCATTGTAATCTCAGGATAGTCTTTAAAACACATGCAAAAGAAAATAAGATCAGAGTGAAGCAAAATAATTTCAAAAGCAAAAAAAAAAAAAAAGTCAGTTTTGTTCATATAATGCACACTACAGGCAATGTATGGACACTTTCGTAACTGTTGGTGGCATTTTTCCAAGCACTAAAATGCCAAAATGACCCCAAGTTATGTCAGATATATATTGCTACATAAGCTGTATACCATGAATTATAGCTATGTTTATCTCCTGTAACCTTAACATAGCATGTATAATAAATACAACTAAACAGAGGGTAAGAATGCTCTATGAATAATTTTATGTTAATTATAACTTTCTCTAACTCTATTTCCCCCTCTTACTATTCTGACCATACTGGCCATTTATACATGTTTATGGGCACTCATTCATTATTCTTTATATACCCTTGAAATTGTCTATCAGTTTAATGTGCATGTAGTTTTGGTGGAAATAACCAGCATTATGCTATAGATCTTATTCTGTTTCTTACCTTTTTTACTCAGAGCTATGTTTTTCATACTTATTCATGATGCTGTGAATACACAAAATCTATTGATTCTAAAAGCAGCATGTTTTTCTTTGGAATACATTTTTCATTTCTTATCTATGTATTCCCCAGTGATGGGTCTCAAGAGTCCTTCCAACATCTTGCCTTGACAAACAATGCTCCAGTGGATATTTCATGAATATTTTTATGGAAGATGGAATTCTAAGATGATCCTCAATAACTCATGTTCCTGTATAGTGTCTCCCTCTTGATTATAGGCAGGACCTGTGTTCATGAGCAAATCTCACTCCTGTGATTAGATTACATTACCTGGCAAAAATGAGAGAATTTTGCATATGTGAGTAAAGCCCCAAATCAGTCAGTTTTGAGATAACCAAAAAGGAGGTTATCCTGCATGGACCTGAGTTAAAAGAGTGAACACCCTTAAGGGATATAGTTGGCCCTTCATGAAAAGCACTTATGGCCTTGAAAAACCAAACTGCCCTGAGTTCTACAGATGGGAGAAAATGACTGTTAGTACAAAAATATGATTACTTATATCAAACCAAATATAGAGGAACCAGAGGCCTTCATGTGGGTATAACTAGGATAACAACTATTACAAAGACTTTCCAAAAACACAAAAATTCCAAATTAGCCACTTCTACAAAAACATCTCCCCCAAAATGGCTGGTATCCCCAATAAGTAATTACCAACTCTTAAATTAGTTCCTGTGGTCAATGAGATTGATTTCCGAACAACTGAACTTCTCTTTCTCTTTAAAAAAAATTCCCCTTGTTCCAACTTACCCCACCCTAACACATGTATTTCACCTTCTAATCCATTGTTATTCCCCCAAAACAACTAACTTGTTTGAAGAGGCAGTTCATTCAATAGGTAGTTTTTTGGCTATAATTTATGCAATTGCATTTTGTTATTTTTAGGAAGGGTGGAACCTGTGTTATTACTGTAAAATTTTGTTAACTAAAATTTTAGATGAGCACTTAGATGAGAAAACCATGTGGGCTTGGAATAAAATAATTCACAGAAAATACCACAGCCCTAGATAATGTGTAAATTGCAGCCTTGTGAGATATTAGTCAGATTACCCAAATAAGAAAATCCCAGATTTCTGACCCATATTTAAAATGTAAGCCAAAGGTCTGGTGTTATGGTATATCAGGTAAGGGCACTGTCTGCAATGTTAGTATCCCATATGGCCACTGTTTCAGGTTCCTGTTGCTCCTCTTCTGATTCAGGTCCCTGCTAATGTGCCAGGCAAAGCAGTGGAAGATGGCCCAAGTCCTTGGGCTCCTGCACCTACATGGGAGACCAGAAGAAGCTCTTCGTTCCTCCTGGTTTTGATCTGGCTCAGCCCTGGCCATTGTGGCTATTGGGATCATTGGGGAGGGAAACAGATAATAAAAGATTGCTTGCTCATAAAATACGTATATACCAGGGGTGGGCTTTGTGACACAGCAGATTAAGTGGCCAATTGCAATGCCCACATCTTTTATCAGAATGTCAGTTGGAATTCCAACTCCTCTGCTTCTTATCCAGCTCCCTGCTTACGTGCCTGGGAAAGTAGCAGATGATGACTTCAATACTTAGGTACCTTATATATATACATGGGAGACCTGGAAGATAGGATGCACAGTGCACACCCGGATAAGGAATGTGATGATGGTTCTTAACTCTTGGCTTCTCTTGGCCCAGTCATAGCTGATGCATATGTTTAGGAAGTGATCCAGCAGATAGAATCAATCTCTCTTTCTCGCTCTCTCTCTCTCGCTCTCATTCTGTCTCTGCCTTTCAAATAAAAATAAGACAAATCTTTTAAAAATATATGTATGTTTAATTTGACTGTCGGGGAATATAGTCCCTATATTCCAACTCCCCTGCCAGTCAGCATAATCCATGCAAAATTGATCTCATTGTTATGTCCTATTTACCTTTCTACTATGAAGTTTACACAAGCTTTTTTTTTTTTTAATAAGTCTTTATAAAGATAAAGTGATTTTAAAGATTGGTCAAACAGCATGCCCAACTGTGTGCTGTATGTAAGAGACATAGCCAAGAAAAAATGTATGAGATTTGAGAACTAAATATACACCAGGGAAATAAAAACACAAAGCAAGGATGGATGTGTTAGTATCACATAAAAGGAGGGAAGAAGGATATATTAGTAGTAAGGGGTATAATTCAGAGAAGACAGCATTTATAGTATCTATAAACCGAATAATATGATGTTTCATCTATTTTTTCTGTTTCTTTAAAGACTTATTTATTTATTTGAAAGTCAGAATTACACAGAGGAGAGGCAGAGAGAGAGAAAGAAAGGTTTCCATCTGCTGGTTCACTCCTCAATTGGTCACAACAGCTGGAGCTGTGCCAATCCAAAGCCAGGGGCCATGTCTCCCATGCAGGTGCAGTGGCCCAAGCACTTGGACCATCT
The DNA here is from genome assembly GCA_949820135.1 of Sylvilagus floridanus. Lineage (NCBI taxonomy): Eukaryota > Metazoa > Chordata > Mammalia > Lagomorpha > Leporidae > Sylvilagus > Sylvilagus floridanus. Next base: position 114,759,570 of record OX463230.1, read on the forward strand.
TCTACTGCTTTCCTGGGCCATAGCAGAGAGCTGGATTGGAGGTGGAGCAGCTGGGACTCAAACTGGCACACATATGGGATGCCGGCACTGTAGGTGGCAGCTTTACCAGCTATGCCCAGGCACTGGCCCCAGATGTTTCATCTATTTGTTTCATGTCATGATTTTGAGTTTCCTTTTCTATAGGAAGATTTTTCACATTCTTTATCATTTTAGGACTAAGATTTGATGACTTTTTATTATTGTTTTTTAGAGTTTTTGATATTGATTATTCCTAGACACTTCCAATATTCCTGTCATCTCTCTGTACTTTCAAGTCAACTTATTGGAATAAATACTTACTTTTCATGTCACAAATCCTTTAATATTTTTCTTTAAAATTTTTAAATTATTATAGAGATAATGAAGTTTATCATTTAAGGACATATATTTGTGGGCCTAATAACTATGAGGTCTCCTTCATCTTAAAAAAATGCATGGAAAAAAAGAGAAGGAGGCAGAAAGCAAATCTAGAAAAACACAGAAGACATGAAAAGAGAAATACAGCCAGTAAGACCCGTAACAATAGAATTTTGCATCTGTACTGCAGCCGTAAAGCCATAGCTGTTAAGATTTTAAATATAAATTTTTTTAGAAATAAAGCAATATATCAGTGGTAAACAATTAAACTCAGGATCCCCCACAGTGTAGCAAAAACATTTTGAACCTTATTCATGTTGTTGGAAGAAGGAGACCATGACCTAAAGGAAAACTGATGACTTCACATCCTGAGAGATTCTGATAATAGAGAGGAGAAACAGAGAAATGGAAGGCCTGTGGTCCAAGTTCCAGTTGTCCAGTTTTGAGTTGTAAGACCCAGAGGGAGAAAATTTAGCTCAACAACGTAAAATGGGTTGAGGTAAAGAATTGAGACCCCCGTGATACTCTGAAAAGAGATTGCTTTAAAAGTTGACCAGTGCCAACCTACGTAACTCTAAGGCATCATCGCAGTTGGGACAGTGCTTTTACTTTTACACAATCCCCTTAATTGTCTGAAAACAGAGATGGAAGCTACAGTAGCTGAGAGTCCTAATAGTTCATTAAAGCTCCACAGTATTGACCCAGAGGCTACAGAAGAAGCCTATAAAACTGAACCTAAAGGTGAGACACGGCCAGAAATAAGGTGGGGAAGACTAAACTGGAAGGTGCTGCAGAATCCAAACAAGGAGTGAGATGCCTGAGAAAGAAAGGCGAAATCCAAGTTCCATCAGCCATTTCCAGATGGGAGACACAGGGTGGGAGCTATAAGACAGTACGTCTGAGGACCTGAAACATCTCCTTGTTTTGAGAGACCCCCTAAGTTATACACCATTGAATGTTCAGCCAAGTCATAGGGAAGGAAATAGAGGGAGCGCCACCTAGAAGAATGAAGATCAGAATTGTGTTAAACTACATTTAAATAATTTCCTTTGTATCAATATCATGTTATAAGGAGAAGTGACGGGAATTGTGTTTTAATAATTAGTAAGCATTTGTCATAACCCTGAGAGTGTCATATATTAATAAATTCTTTTAAAAGTTTTAAATATTAAAAATAATCCATCCTCCGCCTTGTGGCGCCGGCACACCGGGTTCTAGTCCCGGTTGGGGCACCGGATTCTGTCCCGGTTGCCCCTCTTCCAGGCCAGCTCTCTGCTGTGGCCAGGGAGTGCAGTGGAGGATGGCCCAAGTGCTTGGGCCCTGCACCCCATGGGAGACCAGGAAAAGCACCTGGCACCTGGCTCCTGCCATCGGATGAGCGCGGTGCGCCGGCCGCGGCGGCCATTGGAGGGTGAACCAACGGCAACGGAAGACCTTTCTGTCTGTCTCTCTCTCTCACTGTCCACTCTGCCTGTCAAAAAAAAAAAAAATAATCCATAACTAAAAAATCTGAGCACCAGCACACTCCCCATCCCACCTCACCCTATTCTTAACCGGCTGCTGCAGGCTCAGAAGGAAGACTAGGCTGGCTGTAGACAAAATAGAGAAGCTGCTGTTCCCCCAGCACAGCTGAATGGCAGTGAAACTTGCACACTCTAGCCTGTCTTATGTAAATGTGAGGGCACTCAAAGATTGTGACCACTAAGTGTTAAAAATAGCATTGTTTTCATTTACTTCTTTTAAATTAGCTATTCACACCAATGTCTTCTTTCATGATGTTAGTTAAATACCACTTGAAACTTCCAGATGTTTCCCCCCTGGTTGACATGTTTGTCCAATTGTATGTAAAACATCTGGCTGGCTGGCTGAATTGTGCACTTTTTCACTGTATGTCATATAGACTCAAACGCATGAAATATCACAGCATAATCCAGCACAGCGGTGCATTACTTAACGCCACTTTGAATCTCCAACATTTCCGTTTGTCTTGACTCTCTCTTTGGTGGAGCATGTGCCTACACTATAGGGAAACTCAGCTCAATCCCAAAGTGCTGTTCAAAGAATCCTAGAGCTTTGACTGACACTTTGCAAAAATGAGCATAGTATTCCACCTCACATTCAAAGACATCCATTAAAACTTCAGGAACACAACGTTAAATTAAAGAGTACACTCAGGAGGGGTTCATTGTGGCAGATGTGTTATAGAGAGCCACCTTCCCACACGGCCAGCGTATCAAAGTGAGAAACGGCCAAAGTATCAAAGTGATAAATGGAAAAAGATGTAAAATGTATCTAGGCATAGCATTGCAACATGCCCAGAGGAAATTGTGAATGCTTATATGAACCTTACACTCCACATCCAGAAGACTGAAAGAGCATCATCACAGCACCAAGATACATTTTCTGGAACAGGAATCACTTCACTTAGTTGTTACAAATGAAGGAAAAAAGTATTTCTGGAGGATGAATTTCTCAGATATGACAAGTTATTACCGTAAAGGTGGAAAGTCACACAAACACCATAAAATATTTCAAATAAAAAATGCTAGCTTTTTTCAGAAGATGAATACTACAGAAATGGTTAAAGGTTTGTTAACTTTATTTTGAATTTGCTGAAGGTGGATGTGAAGCAAAATTTCAAGTTTCATTATTACATTTTGTTTTGCCAGAATTGAGTTTCTGCAGAACAAAATGTATGTGACAACCTCTTCAGGTCGTTTCTTCTGTGAGTCAAAACATAACAGTTTTCAGTGGAGAAATTTTAATCTCAGGATATTTTCATCTAATGCTTTTTCTAGAACTAACTGTCTTTGAGAAATTAATTCAGGTATAAAACGCATTCAAGTACAAAAAATCAAATATAGAACGTTACAGTACTTTGGTGTCTGAATGGATAGCCCTTAAATTGTCTGTCATTAAAATGAATTCTCTATTTTGTCTTTATTTTATATCTGCTTGATTTTTAAAAAATAAGAAATATTCTAAAGGTGGTATTGATCACTGAGCAAGATAAAACAGGCTTTACTTAGGGTATTTGCATTTTACCTAGTATAAAATTTTACCTAGTGTCAAATTGATTTTCAGAATTTCTACTTGTATAGTATGTTTCTTTTTTTGTAATTTTATGGCTTGCTTCTAATGCAAATTAACATATTTGGCTCACTCCACACTATAAAGGAAAAGAGTCAGGTTATTAGAGGTGTTAAGGCTAACATCAAAAACATGGCAAGAAAATTCAAACCGAAGATTTCATGACCTCATTCTACCAGAAGAGCCATTGTTTTTAACTGAATATGCAACCAACCACTCCTCTAAATTTGATTAATGATGTGTGCCTTTGTAAATGTCCTGGACTATGTCATAATTCCTATTTTATATCTTAGATCCATCATTTTCCATGTTTTTTTTAAATGTTTCATCTCTAGGTTAAAACTAGTCTTCATAAGCCAAAAATAAATTGAAATAGGATGCATTGGAAATGTTTGATGCATATTCTTGGATCCTATAAAATTCATCCCCTGGTATCCATTGACATTTCCAGAGTTTTTCTAACAGGGGAGTTTTCAGTCTTGAGTCTCATGATTACCCAGGAAAAATTTCAAGCTCTACACATTGTGTTTGAATATAGTTCCTCAAAACAGATGCACTGGAGCTCTGCATGGCTACCACACCTCTTTTATTTCCAGAGTAACGATGAAATGGTCCATATTCAAAAAGCCAAGTCTGGACTTAAATGTGTGCTTGAAACACTGTTTTCAAATCTATATCATTCTTCACATTATGAGACTTGATGCTTTACACAGTCACCATAAAGAAGTTTTATTTATTGAGAATTATAAGAAGTCATGTCTTTAAGACAATTTCTTTAAAGCCACATTTGGCCTTCTATCACATGGGGAAAAACCATGTGCAAATATTACACATGTTCTCAGACTATAAAATGGTAAAATACTTGAATTCCCCAAGTATCAACTGCAAATAATTTAAAAATACAGTTAATCTTTTTTAGGGTAAATTGAAAAGAATACCGTCAGAAAAGTAGAACATATTTAACTTGGAGAAAGAAAAACTGCCTTTTTATTTTTAAATAAGAGTTTTCTGTTTCAGAGCAGTGGTACTTGGCTGTTTCAATGTAGATCTGTTTGATTACAAATCCAAAGAAAATGTTCTGAGAACAGTAACTTGTTTGCTCTAGGTTTAGAACTTGATGTAAGCCTCGTTTGGTTGGTGAAAGCTTACTTTCACAAAGATTTCATGTTAGCAAATAACACCAGGAAATGATCCCAGCGAGAAAATTACACAAAGTTGTATTCATGGCTGAGTTTGGCTTGAATCAGGAAAATGATAAAATCAAACTTCTGTTACTGTAGGTTAGGTGTGCAGCAGATTTTTTTAATTACACCAAATTAGGGGAAATGGTTTTTCTTACACCTAAAGAAAACTGTGTCAATAAACATGAATCTTTGTAATATATTTTTTTAACATGGGACAAACACATGTATGTGTCATTTTGAGGTTACTATTCCAAACTATCTCATTCAAATTTGCCTTTTTGTGCAACAATACTTTATTTCAAGATGATTTTGACTTTCAGATTGAGACCCATAAGCTCAGAACTCTCACCATTTGTATCTTTATATTCAAACAATCAGGACAACAGTACATTTTTTAAGGCTTACTAAGTTATTAAGTTACTTTATTAGCAATAAATGCTGAGAAGTCATAGAATCATAGAGACAAATACTGTAACAATCCTGTCTTCTTAAGTTGCAGGTAACAACGAAAATGAAAATACTTAAAACTCCCTTAAGCCAAAAAAGAACTTACAGGTTCCATGTAATTGAAAAGTACATGAAAATGTCTGACTTCAGGCAGGTCTGGATCCAGGAGCTCCAATAATGTCATCTCTGCTCTCTGCATTTCTAAGCTCTCTTCTCCACTTGTAATATCTTCATTTCCCCTAATATGGCCGAGTGAGGTGGCCAAAAGTAGGATGAGTCAATCACCTTCTCACCTTAAGTGCACAAAATGATTTTGTTTGTGTTTTTGAAGCGTAAAAGAGAAGCCTATGTTGATTGGCCTTGTTCCACACATCCTTTTCTGCATTAGTCATTGTCTAAATGAATGGGCTGACCTAGGACTTATGCTTTTTACTGATTCTCTTAAGAATTATCCACTCTGTACTTTCCAGAGAGTGCCCTGAGGCCAGGAAATAAGTGACTAAAGGGTATTCACACAGTATGTTAGTAGCATAGTTAGATCAGGCAAAAATAATTTTAGCAATGTGCTAGATAACAAAATAGAATGTGTGAAGAAAGAAGGGCATTGGCATTTTTTTAATCTAGCTTCCTCGACATCACATATGTTTAAAATGTAAACATATTTAAACTTTGAATTTCAATATGGCTATGAATTATTGAAGATCAACTTGGAATTTTCTACATGTGCTTGTATTTCATAAGCAACTCTTTGTATTTGGCATTTATTTGCCATCAACAAAAAAATCTTAGAATTGAAAACTAGGGTACAAACTACCAATTCACTGGAGTAAATTTTTAGTTAGTAATGAAACAAATATGCTACAAATCTTTGGAATAAAAATAATTTTTTGATTTCCAATTTTATTTTACTTTGTGCTAAACAATTGTTATCAGATAGCTGAATAAAGTAGCCACTCAATCTTTTAAATTATGCATTTTCTCCTTATTTACAGTGCATACCTCTAGTCATAGCTAAGAAGTTGCACACATATTATTTCCTGCTTACTCTTGTTGGTGGCCTTCTACTCCTTCACCTCATCATCTAACCCAATATTAACTCTTCTTCACTTTATAATCTAAGCTGGTTTCCAAAAATATTCACAATAAAACCATGAGTACATTCACCAATGATGGAGAGGCAGCATGAAAATTAAAATAAAATTTGAATACAGGTTAAAATAGAAAATTTACTTCTCTAGAACCTTAATCTTTGGGGGACATCAGATAAATATTTGAATTTGAGCTTTCCAGAAGCCAACAGAAAGATGGAAGCATGATTCACAACATCTATACATGTAAAAGCAAAACAATTGCTTAGGAGCTGTGTGGCTGCAAATGTTATCAAAGCCAGAAAGAAATGCAACAGAATTCCCCATGACTAATTTGATGAGGTGAAACAAATTCTCAGGAAGTGGAACAATATCTAAGCATGACATCTATGCGCATATCAGAAAAGGCAAATTGCTGTAGGATCAAAGTATTGTGATCTAATATTGATTGTCCTCTGATGTTTAACTTTAGAACAGATTTTTAAAACATGGATACTTTGATAATGTACATATTGTTCATTCATTCATTAATGCATTCAATGCTAGAACATTTGTTGATGTTCCTATTTATTCTCCCCACTTGAGGACACAACAGGCATAAAATAGATAGAAACTGTCCTTGTCCTTTCATGAACTCATCATGTTGGGAACAATCTAGACATTGCTCATGTTTTTATAATGCATTTTATTGTAATACATTTATAGGAATATGCACTATTATGAAATATTATAGTAGAAAACGCTAAGGTAATAAAGGGGATCAGAGAAAACCCTACAGATAAACAAGAGAAAGTAATGATAGAGGAAAAGGGGAAGATTGGACCATAGGGAGTAGCAAATGACTATAAAATTTGTACACTAGTGAAAATAAACTGCTTTATTTTTAGGAGCAAGAGTAAAAGTAGGAGAAATGTAGGATCCAGGTCATAAAACCTTTTTAAGACAAAAAAGATTAGATCTATCCAAAGATCAGTAGAAAACACTAGAGATGTTAAATATTAGGACAATACTTTCTGATTTGAATTTATAGCTCAAAGTCTGTAAATCTCCAATGATGGCTTGAATTGGGGTAAGAGCAGTAGAACTGGACAGGTATGGATAGATTCAAGAGACGGAAAATACAATTCCCAAGACTTGGTGGTTTATCAGAGAGGAGAGATAGGAAGATTTTACTTCCTGCTAGTTAATAAGTGGAAAAATAACTGGGCTATTAAGATAATTCAGACAATTCCAGGGCTGGCACTGTGGCATAGCAGATAAAGCCACTGTCTGCCATGCCAGGAACCCATTTGGGTGCTGGTTCAGGTCCTGGCTGCTTCACTTCCAATCCAGCTCTCTGCTATGGCCTGGGAGAGCAGCAGCAGATGGTCCAAGTCCTTGGGGCCCTGCACCCGTGTGGGAGACCCAGAAGAAGCTCCTTGCTCCTTGCTCCTGGTTTCAGATTGTCACAGCTCCAGCCATTTCAGCGAACTGAGGAGTGACCCAGTGGATGGAAGACCTGTCTCTCTCTCTGCCTCTCTTTCTCTCTCTGTGTAATTCTGACTTTAAAGTAAATAAATAAATCTTTAAAAAAAAGGACAATTCCTTGCACATGAAATAGAATCATGCCAGTAACTTGCAAGATAATCCTAACTTTTAGTATCTATTTCAGTGATCATAAACATTCATTTATTTTTCCAAACATGGTAATCTCCTAGAGTTTTTAAATATTTTATTTATTGATATGAAAGCAGAGTTACAGCAGAGGGAAGGAGAGGTGGAGAGGGAGAGAGATCTTCTATCTGCTGGTTCACTTCCCAAAAGGCTGCAACACCCAGGGCTGAGCCAGGCCAGAGCCAGGAGCCAGGTGCTTCTTCCAGATTTCCCACATGGGAGCAGGGGCCCCATGACTTGGACCGTCTTCCACTGCTTCTCCAGCCAATTAGCAGGGAGCTGGATCAGCAGTGGAGCAGTCTGGGCTCTAGCTGGTGCCATATGGGATGGTGGTGTCAGAGATGGCAGCTTAACCCACAACAGCACAAGGCCAGCCCCAATCTCCCAGATTTTATAAAGGAAACTAAAGTGTAGCACTGTTTTACCCCAATGGAGGTTGCTATACGATTTACTTAGATTGTTTCTATTCTCCTTGACTTCCAGGGGTGACTTCTAGGGGTAAGTTATTCACAAACATCAGTAACGCATATATGTATAAAAATCATAAACTTGGTATATATGCTACTAATGTCCCACAGAGCCAAAGGCTCAGGAAAGTTCAACAGAAGCTTCAAAAACATTAATAGCATTCCTAACTGATTGCTTTACTTGGTGACAAAGAGTGTAGCAAGGATCGCTAGAATAACTTTTTCTAAAACGTAATACCTGTGCTGCCATATACAATCTTGATATGAAAGACCTCAAATTGCAAATTATTGAAAAGAAAAATAACTTGTATTTTATTTTATAAGGAAGACTTTCTTATTTATCTGCAAGACAGAGTGATAAAGAAAGAGAGAGGAAGGGAGGGAGGGGGAGAGAGAGAGAGAGAGAGAGATTTTCCATCTGCTGGTTCACTCTCCAAATGCCTGCAACAGCTAAGTCTGGGCCAGGCCAAACCCAGGAGCCAGGTACTCTATCCTGGTCTCCAGTATTGGTGACAGGGACTCAAGTTCTTGTGTCATCCTCTGCTGCCTTCCCAGACACAGTATCAGAAAGCTTTCTCTGAAACAGAGCAGCCAGGACTAAAACCAACCCTCTGATACACACCACAGTCGTGATGCCAGCATCATAAACAGTGTCTTAACCCACTGCACTTAAACACCTGACCTGACGTTTATCTTAAAGAAAATGTGCAATGACTATTAAACTCTCATTTTAGAAAGTGAAATGGACACTACGAGAAACAGTGACTTCATCAGCCCTTGTTCTGACTGTTGATATACAATGTAATACTTTATCCCTTTTAGTATTTCTTTGTGTTCTAGTACTATTGGTTAAACTCTGTAATTAACACACAATTATTGTTAGGTGTTTAAATTTTAACGGAAAAGTGATCCCTGTTAAATATAAGAGTGGGAATAAGAGAAGAAGGAGATGTACAATTTGGGACATGCTCAAGCTGGCTTGCCCCAAATGGTGGAGTTAGAAATGTGCCAGGATATTCCAATTCAATCCCGTGGCATGTACCAATGCCATCTCACAAGTCCAAGTGATCAATTCAGTTCATAATTGATCACACTGATAGGTCTAAGAGTCAAAGGGATCACATAAACAAGACTACTGTCTGCTAATACTAACTGATAGAATCAAGAAGAGAGAGAACAATCCAACATGGGAAGTGGGATACACAGCAGACTCATAGAATGGCAGATGTCCTAAATAGCACTCTAGCCTCAGAATCAGCCCTTAAGGCATTCAGATCTGGCTCAAGAGCCCATGAGAATATTTTAGGCATGGAAAGCCAAGACGCTCTGGAAAAAACAGAACACCTAAATGAAAGATCTCTGTGAGTGAGATCCCAGTGGAAAGAACAGGACCTCAACGAAGGAGGTACCTTTCTCTGAAGGGAGGAGAGAACTTCCACTTTTACTTTGATCCTGTCTAAATAAGATCGAAGTCAGAAAACTCAAAAGGCTTCCATAGCCTTGGCAACTCATGACTAGAGCCTAGGGAGATTACTGACGCCATAAGCAAGAGTGTCAAATTGTTAAGTCAACAACAGAAGACACTGTGTACTTACGTCTCATGTGGGATCTGTCCTTAATGTGTTATCCAATGTGAAGTAATGCTATAACTAGTACTGAAACAGTATTTTAAAGTTTGTGTTTCTGTGTGGGTGAAAACTGATGAAATCTTTACTTAGTATATACTAAATCAATTTACTTAGTATATACTAAAGATAATTAAAAATGAATCTTGATGTGAATGGAATGCGAGAGGGAGTGGGAGTTGGGAGGGGTGCAAGTGGGAGGGAAGTTATGGGAGGGAAAGCCATTGTGATCCATAAACTGTACTTTGGAAATTTATATTTACTAAAGGAAAGTTTAAAAAAAATAAAAAAAGAAAAGAAAGTGGAATAGACTACAGTACAGAGCCAATTACATAGGACCACAATGTAAAGTTCATTAAATTGTAAAAGTTGGGATAAATCAAACTTACCATTCAGAACCAAGACAGGGAATTCTCCCTGTGTGTCTGTTCTATTGTTAGATTTTTTTTTAAGTTTTAAGCTTTTTATTTAGTGAGAGAAATGCATAAAAGAGTGAGGGCCATGTCTAAAAGAGAAAGGAAATCTAGATTCTTATTGAATCGACATGTGGAGGAGCATGCAGCCCGGAAAGCGTGGAGCTGGTGGCCCAAAGTCCACGCGGACGAAGGTGCAGGGAAGCAAGGGGATCAAGGGCAGGGAGGAAAAGTAGGGCTTTAATCCACTTCCAAAGGGGAGTGGGTATTTAGTCTGATTGGCAGGTGGGCACGCAGGTGTGGTCAGGTAGGGGCATGAGATCACACAGGGGGTGCGGTGAAGGCATGGCCTTCCAGCTCACTAATCTATTCAGTTTTTACCTTGCATGTCTGCCTACATCATTCCCCCATCAGAGACTCCCTTCCCTTAATCCTCAGGGATGTTGAAGGGTATAGAATCGTCACATCTTCTATAGCTGCTTCCCGCTTTTGAGGGGCATAGTGCAGGCCCTGCCTGAATTTTTAATCCACTATATTCACCAGCAATGAGTAAGAGAGGAGTATAAGAAACCACCGGGACCGTGGTTCAATAGGCTAATCCTCCCCCTGAGGCGCCGGCACTCCAGGTTCTAGTCCTGGTTGGGGTGCCAGATTCTTCCAGTCCAGCTCTCTGCTGTGACCTGGGAGTGCAGTGGATGATGGCCCTGGTCCTTGGGCCCTGCACCTGCATGGGAGACCAGGAGGAAGCACCTGGCTCCTGGTCTCAGATCAGTGGAGTGTGCCAGTAGCAGTGGCTATTGTGGGGTGAACCAATGGAAAAGGAAGACCTTTGTCTCTCTCTCTCTCACTGTCCGCCGCTCTGCCTGTCCAAAAAAAAAGAAAAAAAAAAAACAGTTTGTATCAGTTTGTTAACTGTGAAGATTGGTATATAAAGCTGAAAAAGCATCCCCTATATCAACCAGAGTTGAGTTTCCTGATCTCTTATTCACTAATTTGTATCTTAGGTAACCCAGGATACAGAATCTATTTTTAAATTGCATTTTTCATCAAATTTAGAACCTGTAATATGAATTTTTTCCAAAGTATACAGGCTTATTATTTTAGTTTATTTCATAAACACATGAGCATTAATATAATTTCATACAGCTCCAAACTCATATGGTCATGTAGTATATAATTATTGTGTCTTCATTTTGGTATTTCTATTTGACTTGAATACTACGTAATTCTTATTATCATGCCTACCTTTGATCAGATAAAATTCATCATATTTTCCATCCTCAAGTAGTGGTAGGCTAGCCTCAATAGGGACTATATTTGTGATTCATAAAAATAAAGACATATAGATTTTTCTGTATTTTGTTATTCTCAGTCAACAACAGCCTAAGAAAAACTCTCCAGCTTAAATTGGTTAGCTCCTACTCATTATTTTCATTTCCATATTATCTAATATTCCCAACTACTACTGTATCATAAAATATTTAGGCATTTTTTTTACTGGTAGATATTCTCTTGTATCCTGTGGAGCTTTTGTTTTTGTTTTGTGTCACTGCAGACAGTCTTTCAACAAACATCTCCACAAATATATCCTTATTTTTGTTAATTCTAATTCTATGAAATGGTTTTGTAATTACTTCATACTTGTATGCGTGGAATTCAAGCTTTTGGTGCCAAAATGAGCTTATCATTTTAATTCCATTTTCCATGAACTTTTTGAAGTTCCCACCTATAGTTAATATAGTTCACATGTAGTTAAATATGCTTAATATTTACATTTAATATAATAATATATTCTAAAAAGTCTCTAACAATTGAAGTCTTAGTCAAAATAATGACAATGGTATTTCACTCACATATCAACCCAACAGCAATACATATGGGTATCTTGTGTTTCTTTTTGGTTTTCTGCTACTCTGGTTGGGATAAAATGCTATTTCATTATAAACTTAATTTTCATTTTCCTAATGAAAATGATTCTGAGTGTTTGTAGTGTATTTTTTATCACAAGACATCTGAGTATAGTCTTATATTAATTTCCTTTCCATATCTCTTCAATTTTTATTGGATTGCTTATGTATTTTCTATCTATTGCAGAAATAACTCATTTTGTCACCTGTTCCCTTCACTGAAATGTTTTCTGAAAATTTTATCTATAAATATTACTCACAAATATTTTATCATACCAAAGTGTTTAATTTTTGCATTTCATGTAGAAATCTTTTCTTGTGTGGATTCTAGTTTGTTTTTTATTATCAAATATTACTTTACTTATCACTATAGGTTCTAAATCTGTCCAAGATTTTCATGCAGAATTTTATTATTTCTGTTTCTTAATTTAAAATTTAATTCCATTGGATTTTATTTCTACATATTATACAAAATTGGAATCCAAATGTATTTTCTTCCATAGGAATAGACAATTGCTCCAGGAATGCATATTTTAAAATTCATCTTATTCAGGCCGATGCCACGGCTCACTTGGCTAATCATCCACCTGCAGCACTGGCACCCCAGGGTCTAGTCCCAGTTGGGGCACCGGATTCTGTCCCGGTTGCTCCTCTTCCAGTCCAGCTCTTTGCTCTGGCCCGGGAAGGCAGTGGAGGATGGCCCAAGTGCTTGGACCCTGCACCTGCATGGGAGACCAGGAGGAAGCACCTGGCTCCTGGCTTCAGATCGTCACAGCACGCCAGCCATAGTGGCCATTTGGGGGGTGAACCAATGGAAGGAAGACCCTTCTCTCTGTCTCTCACTAACTCTGCCTGTCAAAAAAAAATTCATCTTATTCAAAATACACAAATGCTGTATTTATTGAAGATCAAAAACACAGATATTTCTCTCTGATGTTTATATGTGTTATCACTTATTTATTTGCTTGTGAAAACCCCATAAATATTTGGTTATAGCGATTTTATGGTATGCCTAGATAATCAATAATGCAGCTCTCTACTCTTGTTTGGTGGGGTGTGTGTTTTCTCAAATATACTTATGCATGTTTTCTGCAAAGAATGTTCTTCCATTAATACTCTCAAAGTTTCAAGAGTAACATAGAAGGCTATCATTTTAATATCATGTATATATAATGTATATTCCAACTTAATGCATTTATAAAACTGACGATCTTTTTAGAGAACCATATAAGTGACTTAGATGTTCACATGGGAGAAATATTGATGTCAATATGAGCAGATGGAAATGATAATGAAATGATAAGTTTAGAACATCTAGAGGGTTAGCAATTGGATATACAGAAAGATCACATCCATAATAAGAAATATGATAATTAAATATACTGAAAGAAAATTTTCCTGAAAATATTTAATGAATTATCAAGTTTTGAGATAGGGGAATATAGTTGTACGTCCATGCATATCCTGGAAAAGTCTGGCATCTAAGATAAAAAGAAAATCTTACAACCTTCCAAGATATAAAATTACATATAATGGATAAATGATTATATTAATATAAATTTCATATGTATTTCACTGGAAGTTAGAAGAGAGCACAATAATATCTATAGAATACAGAGAGAAAAGAAATCCACCCGCAATATACCCAGTCAAAACTATATGTACGGAAGAATTCAGAGAGCAACGTCTTCCATTTTCCTGTGGGATAGAGTGGTAAGCAGCAGCAAATACTCTCACTGGAAATATATCAGAAATCAAATTAGCCAATACAATATTTTTTTTTTTGACAGGCAGAGTGGACAGTGAGAGAGAGAGACAGAGAGAAAGGTCTTCCTTTTCCATTGGTTCACCCTCCAGTGGCCGCCGTGGCCCGTGTGCTGTGGCCGGTGCACCACGCTGATCCGATGGCAGGAGCCAGGTGCTTCCTCCTGGTCTCCCATACGAGTGCATGGCCCAAGCACTTGGGCCATCCTCCACTGCACTCCCGGGCCACAGCAGAGAGCTGGCCTGGAAGAGGGGTAACCAGGACAGAATCCAGCGCCCCGACCGGGACTAGAACCCAGTGTGCCAGCGCCACAAGGCAGAGGATTAGCCTATTGAGCCTCGACGCCAGCCACAATCTTCCTTTAGAAGACAGAATCTGCTGAGATAACAAAACTGGGGTGGTTAAGATGGCAGAGAAAGGAACATTTTGACTAGGTAAACCAAATGATACAACAACTTTCATTGCAACCAGCTTTGCCAATTAGGGCTCAAACAGCAGATTGAGATTCCAGGTTCTGCACCTAGGGATATATGCTTAAATGTAGCTGTCCTTTCAAACTATTGCTGAATTCTGTGGTTGTGCAAGGTAAGAGAAGGGTTAAAAATGTAAGAGAAAAACACCGAAAAGCAATCCATTCCTTGAGTGGTTCAAGAGATAATAATAGAGTGTAAAACCTGTCAGAAGGAGGAAACAGATAATACACAAGACTGGTAACAGAATCTCTGGAGGGCCAGAATAAACCAGAGGTGAAGTGGGCTTTAACAAAGTCACAATTAGCCTCAGTATTGATTGGTTATTGAATAGCCAGCACCCCTTCTATAGCACATGGAAGGTGAAACTACTCTTTGGAAAACATTACCATATTGTGCCTTTATAATTTTGACACATGTTTCAAACAAAACTGAGTAGACTCATGAAAAAACGGGAACATATGAGTAAAATCTAACATAAAAAATAGGCAATATAAATGGTCCCACAGATGATCTTTAAAAATAAATTGTCTGACAAGTTCTTTAAAATAACTATAATTACTGTGTCCAAGAACATAAAGAAAATCTGTAGGAAATATATAAAAAGATGGCAATTTAACAGAGAATTTGAGTGTATGAAAGCACTTCAAAAGGCTGGTGGAATGATGGATTGAAAGTAACTTTATTTGGTGCAAATTTTCTAATCTATGTAATATTTTTCATAATTTATTTCCATGGACTTTTTTGAAGACCCTCATATATTACAAAATTAGAGAGCTAAAAAATAAAATATCTGAAAATAATACAGAAGTTATATTCTTCAATAATACATTAAAAAATCAAAAAATACGTCTAAAGAATCAAGATACTACAAGCAGCCATATACCTTTATTTTAATTCAGCTAAACACTGTGTCTTGGCAATTCCATCACTATTACTTTATAGTTGTTGTTAGATATGAGCCAAAACTGTTCATCAGAACATAAAATATTTTCAGAAAGGGAGACCCAGGAGGACTTAAACAAGCCGCATGGGCAAATGCCACATTCAATTTAATCAATTACATCCTGGATCTTTAGCACTCATTGCCTGAGCAATTCATAAGTGAATAGGTCTTCAGAATGTTGCTGGCTGACTAGCAATGACAAAATTCATATTTATTTTAATGTTCAAATAATATGAGACTTATGAATATATTTATGTATGTTACATTTAAAGTACATTTTGGAAATAGAAATCATTTTAATGGCCAAACTATTCAGTGTTTGATCACACTGTCTTTTATTTACAACCCGAATCCTTCCACATAAAGTCTCAGTAATTCGCCTCTCTATGTATTCTTTCAAAAATCCACTCAAAAATCCATTGACTAGAACTATCCAGACTGTACATCAATCCAAACAGTTAGTATTTCCTACCTAGAATAAGATTCAGTTCATTGTGAAAATATTGGCATAAAAATGGAGACTGTTTATGAAAATAACCAAGAATGGAGATGTGTTTATCACTCATAATGGAAACATTGGCTCTATTTTATAGATATTTGTATGTATTTGTGGCTTGCTACTTGTGATCAGAAAGTTGTAACTTATTGCTTCTTGGCCTTTTGACTGAGATCAAGTGCAGAAAGTTTTAACTTAATAATATCCTTCTATTTAGCATGTTTGAATACTCAAGTTTTACGGTCAACCAGTTTTTCCATGACAAGTTATACACATCTAATTCCATTAACTCCATATATTCTATATGTGAACTGCATCTGTTACCGGAGAAATTTGCAGGGTTCTTGTCTTAACACAAGAAAGAATTCAGGCGTGAGACAGAGTAGTGGGAGGTAAAATAGCAAGGTTTATTAGGGAAGGGACATCCGTAAGGACGGACGGGCACCTCTCCAGACAGAGCCTGAGAGACTGGTGGGGGTGGGGGTGGGGGTGGAGGTTACATGGTTGAGTAGAGAGATTACACCTGACCAGGTCAGGCGGGGGGCCCAGCAGAGAGGCAGAGGGCTGAGCGCGCAGTCTGGTTGAAGCTTCCTCCTGTAGAAGGAGGGGTGGGGACCTCCACCTGGCAGGTTATCAGGTAGAAGGGGGCAGGGCAGGATGTGAATACCAGGCTGCCCCTGAAACAACATCGGGATGACCTTGAGATGCAGCATATGCTGGACATAGATGTCTTCTCTTTAGGCCTTTATGTCACACACACATAAGCTCATAACTGACTTCCTATCTAACACATCATTATACATTGTATATTCAGGAATTGTATCAAGGTATGAAGCTCCTTTATATCAACTTATTTTTAATATTTTAAGACAATTTTCACTGATCAGTTCACTTCATCTAAAATATCAATGATTATACCTCAAATTTATTTTATGACAAAAAAGTAACACAAAACGTACCATCCTAATAGTTTTTAAGTATGCAGTTTATTAATTGGATACATTCATGTTGTTTTGAAATGGATCTCCAGGACTCTAATATTGCAAATCTGAAACTCGGGACTTAATAAGCTGCAATTTCTACTCCCCACCACCCCGAGTCCCAATAACTACTTTCTGTTCCTATTCATTTCAATACTTTATCTTTTTAATGATTTATTTATTCATTTGAAAGGTAGAGCGACAGAGAGAAAGACCTTCCATCCACTATTTCACTCAGAACAACCAAGGCTTTGAGGAGCCAGGAACCTTACAGGAGTCTCCCATGTAGGTGGCAGGGACCCAAGTCCCTGACCCATCATTGCCATATTCCCAGGTTCATTAACAGAAAACTGGATCAGTCTTGAGACGTCCAAGACACCACTAGTATTCCTATATAAGATTCCAGCATTGCAAGCAATGGGTTGACTGTGCCATAACACAAACCCTTTGACTGCTTTAGATGCCTCATACATGTGAAATCATATAATATGTGCCTTTTGATTGGCTTATTTCATTTAGCATAGAGTCTTCAAGGTGCATCTGGGTTTAGCATATGAGTAGAGTTACTTCCCTTTTAAAGCTGAGTAGTATTATATGCTTCATTTTGTTTTTTGTTTCACTTCCATGTTTTGGCTGATGCATGTTTACCATGACAATGGCTGTGCAAATGTCTTCTTAAGACCACTGTCAATTCATTCAGTTATATACCCAGAGGCATGATTGCTGGATCATATGATAGAGTTCTATTTTTAATTTTTCAAAGAACCATATATTGTTTTCCACAATGAGTGTGCAATTTCACAATCTATGTGCAGGGTTCAAATTTATTTACGTTCAGATTTATCCATGTCCTCAGCAACATGTCTTTCTTTCAGCTATTGTGATAGTAGCTATCCTTATCATCATTAAATGCCATCTCGTTATGATTAAACTGTATAGTCCTGATGCAAATTATTTGATTATAATTCTATATTCTTTTGGTAGTGCAGTTTAAAAGCATAGCTTATATTCATCTCCTCCGAGTTTGTAACAACCATGGGCTTTACTCCTGAACTAGGATACTACCTTTATTAAACACTAAATGCTATACGATCCTTTAGTACCACAGTTTGAATTTTCTAGCATAATTTTCCCAGCATTCAGCAAATACTTATTAAACTGGGTTCAACCAAGTCTTGTTGAGTAGAATTAAACTGATCCAAATATAGCTATGCCTAATCAATACCAAAAAATAAGGTCAGTGAGAGCAGAATGAACAGCAAAGACAAAAGCGTTTCCAAAGGCGTCTATCTTTTCTCCACTCTTTTGGTATTCTTAGAGAGAATCTTAGATGGATAGCACATATAAAAATAGCTCACACCTGAAGGGTTAGATCACAAAGAGCAAACAGATCAAAAGCAGGATGTGGCTCTGCATTTTATAATGTCTGAAGAGAAAAAGGTTTCTTGGTTCATTAACCATACATCACTCATTGCTTCCAAATATTATATGTGTATGACATTGTCTTTATCCTTGAAAACAGACTAAATCTGTTGCTGATGTTTCTCAATGACAAGTGAGAAAATTACACAACTGAAGTAACTATGTAGCTTAACACTTTGGAACGTAATCAATTTTACAGGATAATAGTGTGACTATTATCTTTATACAAAGAGCAGAACCTTTGGACAAAGTGACAAAAGCCACATACAGTCAGGATTACTCATCAACCATGCTCCTCTGCTTGTTAGACTGTAATGTGAGTCAAATAACCACAATTTAAGATACTAGGACTGCTAGATTCTCTGAGGTATCTGTTTCAATCACCTCATCTTACAAATTAAGAAACAAGATGCCAAGAAAGCATGGTGTGGAAAAGAATCTTGCTTGACTGATTTTGTGACTCTTCCTTATTGTTATCTTGTGAACCTGCCAGTCAAGAACTATGTTTTCAACAGAGGCTCCTTTTCATGCTAATTCTCAGAAGGAATTTCCAGTGACAAAAGGTATTGTTTCCATGATCAGTTATCACATATCTCTGCCACAGGGAAAAGAACTCAGTGATATTTCCGCTGCTAAAACTCCTATCTCTATCTCTAGAATGATATATTATTTAATGTTCTAATTAAAATTCATTCACTACATAAAATAAACATGGAAATAAACCTGGTTTCAGGGGCACAGAATCTGAGACAGTAGGAGGCAATACAATAGAAGCTGGCAAAGAATGTAACCAGTGTCAGTACTCACGGAAATCTAAAAATATGATACGTTTTCTTAACAAATATTTCTGCATCATTGTATTTTTGCAAGGGAAATTATTGTGAGTGTTTGTGTTTAGCTTTTGATTTTGTCCATTTGGGGAAATATTTATGCCATCTTTACCCTGTGTCAAGACATTGGACATAGTAGTACACACCATGAAGAAAATAACTGGTGAATTATTTTTTTACTTCAAAACATTTTTCCTTGGTATTTTGAAAATTCTGACTAGCGTTTACCTATAAAACATATGTGAGTAAACGGCAATTAATTACATAAGAAATACCTTGTAGAGTTCCTAGAACAATGTTGAGAAGCCAACAAATGGATACTGAATTAAAATATTTCCGCAAGGACATGACCAGTACATTTATTTCAAAGACTTGTAAGGAAGTTTTTCAGTAAACTCTAAAGAGGAAAAGTGTTCCTCAAATTTATATTCTCCATGTCATCATGGTCAAAGATACAATTGGGAGAAAATTTATTTCTAAATCTCCACTTTTGTACATATTGTAAAATCATGTTAACTACAACTGGACCCGTAAGTGTTCCATAAGTTATCAAGTTCTCTTCTCAGAAAATTTTGAACAAAATTGTTGGAATGATCCTTGTGTGGCTGGAACAACTTGTACTGTTTCATCCCTATCCTGAGGAATCTGAATACAGTCTGGTCCATAAAGGAAAAATGTATGCTTATATGTAATACATTTTATTGTGCTTTTCCAAAATAATGTAAACTTGAGGATGAAAGATTTTTCTCCCCCTCTGTCTCTATCACTCTGCCTTTTGAATAAAGAATGAAATCCTTTAATAATATTCAACTTGATTCAAATTAGACTAAGTCATATAAATCTAACTATCCCTACATAAGCTACTTCTCATAGTTCTATTCAGTTAATATTACTTGATAATTTAAATGTTAATATGTTCACATGAGACTAATACATTTTCTAGTAAATAGTCCAAATTTCTAAGTAATAACAGGTACACTGTGCAACCTATCATTCCAAATAGAATACAGTCTATTCAGTAGGAATTCTTCCTGTAAAATAAGAATGATCAGGTATTACAAGCTGAAAATAGAAAAGTTTATGTGGAGCTCTATTGTCATGCAATTCTCTTCCAGTCAATTTAAGCATTTGAATTATATAAAGATGTTCTGTGATACAAATGTTAATCTTAATAGGACTTCTATTGCTCTCAAATCCTGCAAACAGTGGTTTCCATTTGAGCATTATTATACTATTTAGAATTATAGAAACTGACATAAAATTTTCTCCCTGTAAGTCCAGTAGCCCACCTATAAAACTATAATATGACAATTTAACTTTGGGGCATGATGTTAAATATTATTTAGATATTATTCCAAATAGTTTTTGGTTTTCCAAAAAATAAATATGAAACAAGGTGGTATTAAATAACCATTAGTAAGAGCAATGCCATTTTTAGTATAAGCAGAATAATTTAAGTCAAAGAAAATTCTCAAAAAATTCAGTGGTGTTCTCAGTGTATAGAACAATTCTTTGGATACTTAAATAAATCACTTATTTTTTCCCATCATCCATGGAAGTAATGGAACTAAACCCCAGTTATTAATTCTTAGACATTCTCATCAGCACCATTGCTGTTTGTCAAACAAAGCCATTAGAAAGGAGCCCAACACTTACTCTGATATTGCCCTCACCTGAATAAAGTATAATTGATAAGATACTTCATTTGCCTTTGTTGTTTTTCAAAAAAGCAAAAGACTTAATGGAAAAAGAAATTTTAAAGATTTCTGAAGAGATGTATCCAAACATTGTTTCCTAAAATTCTGCTTAAAATTCTAAAGACTACTAAGACCTAAAAAAGGAAGAAAAGACAAATAAAAAGAAATAGATGAATAAATAAATGAAGCTCCCCAACCACCAATGCCTATCTGCATTTAAGGAATACTGAATAAAAGATCTTCACTTCAGGTCAGTCAAATCATGGACTCTGATTTGTGGTGGAATGAGAAGGCTGTGCCAAGATGGCACTGGCGAGTGAGCATCAGTTACTTAGGAAATGGTGGCGGAACCCACCTGGCAAAGAAGCCTGCCTGACAACAGGCAGTGATTGCATATGGCATAAACCGCCCCTTGATGGGATTAGCTGCCTCAGCAATATAAGCTGCTGTACCAGCTGAAATAAATGAGTCTTCGAGCTGCTCGCTTCTGGCCCGCTTTCACCCGACTCCCAGTGTCTGTGTCATGACTCCATACCTCTTGCCCCCACCGCACTTCTCCTCTCAGAATGAATCCACAGCAACATCTGATGACAAAACCTGCTAATCTGAATTTGTGTGCTCTGGATAGATAGCACTAATGCTCAACTAAGCTTGATCACACCTGGAATAAGGAATACAGGTTGGTTGTGCTCCTCATCTCTTTGGGTTACCTAGAGTAGTGAAGGAGTAGCTTCCTGATGGTGATTGAACACTGTGAAGGGCATAACAGGTCTCGCAGAGTAGAAGATGATTGAGAATGCCATTGGATTTGAAAGTCTCCTTATTTGGAAGAATTAACTTGCTTTTTACTTCAGTAATAATAACTGCTGATATTTGCTGTTTACCATGTGCCAGGAACACTGCTCAATGTTGCCTATGTACTATCCCATTTCCAAAGTGCCTACAGCAAATAAACAAAAGGCCATGGTTCAATTGATTCTATTTTTCAAGTATAAACTACTCCGCTTCACTATAGTATTATTCAAATAGGAATAGACAGAACACCACAAACATCAAAGGATTGTTATCAGGGTTGTGATTCATTTAAAGTCTATTTTAAATAAATATTTTCATTTTATTTCATCCAAAGTTCATGCTCTTTCTGGATTATCTAGAAAAATACTTTATAAGCAATGTAAGCCACAAATGGCACAATTGTCAATTTCCACATTTGTACTTTGAATGAAATTTGAAAAAGTATTACTTCTTGGCTTCTAATGAATTATGAAGGAACAGAGTGATTTAAAATGCATGTACTCTGATCCCACCAAGAAAATACCATGGTTCACAATAGATAAATATGATTATTAACACAAAAAGAAAAATGGTATAAGAATTAAGCCATTATTTAGCACATAAAAGAATAGGCATACCCAATCAGAATGTGTTGTACCACCACATTGCCTTCTGTATTTATGATTCCATAGAGAAATAAACCAAGAGTCAATAAGATAAGATGATGTAGATGATAGAAGGTAGGTATATAGATAGACAGATGATAGATAAGTAGATAGATGATAGATAAGTAGATGGGGATAAGTATAAATAGATGAATACACACAGATGATATAGAGAGATGATAGATATAGATGATAGACTGATGTGTGATAGGTAGACATGATAAATATATCAATACAAGACAGATTAGATAGATGATAGATAGAAATTGGCACACACAATTATGGAGACTTATAAGTTTCAATATCTGCAGGGTGAATGAGTCTGAATCTAGAGACTCAGGAAAGTCCATGGTATAATTCCAATTTGAGTCCAAAGGCATGAAAGCCAGGAGAATCCATGACCTTGTTCCAGTCAAAAGTCCTGCATGCTTGAAATACTGGAGAGCCAATGTTCCTATTGAAGATAAGAACAATTCTTACTTAGAAGGGACCAGCATTTTTTTCTATTCAAGCCTGCACCTACTTGTGTGGAGGCCACCCACACTGGACGGTGCAATCCACTTCACTTTGTCTACCTAGTAGCATTTTAATCTGATCCAATAACAGTTTCACAGAAACACTCATAGGAATATTTGCCAGATCTCTGCTCATCCCTTGTCCCAGCTGAGTTGAAATGAAAATAATCATAATGCTATCCCTGTGTACCCATGGTACAGAGGGATTTAGAGTCAGGCTCACTAAGTAATCTATCACATGAACATAATGATAGTTTAATGCTGTTAATTGTTTGACTTTATAAATTTATCTTAGCTCTCCATCATAAAGAGTTTTAACATAGATGTATATTACATTTTTAACATAGTGATTAAAATCGGTTTTCAAACTGGGAGTATATATATGAAAAGAATTTATACATTTAAAATGGCTGTGAGCTTCACAAACAATATTGAAAATATATTACATAAAAATAGATATTGTCTCAAATAAAAATTTAATAAAATATAGATTTATTTGAAGGATAAATTTGGTGTTTAGTATGGGATTTATTTTGTTCTTAATTTAATTGAATCTCATTGCTGTAATGATTTTTTTTTTTTTTGCTAGCCCACCTAGAATTCAAAACCCCTGCTCTATTTATACACTACAGAGTAATTTGGGAGTAAAATCACAACATCCCAGCTCTTGTCAGTTTGTGTTACAGCTTTAGTGTTCCATAAACAAGCTAATATTAGTGAGAATGTTATGAGAGACCTTCATCATGTGCATAATGTGTACCATCTGGTTCTAAGTGACAATCTTCAGGCAATAAATTTGTGTTAACTAATATTTAGATAACTTCTCAAAGCTTTATCTGCACAAGCTGCTTGAGTTTCACTTCACACATCCAAAGAAATTTTTGAAAATAGAAGTGTGTGAAGATTTTCAGAAGACACACATTTTTTTTTTAAGATTTGTTTATTTATTTGAAAGGCAGAGTTACAGATTAGGGCAAGGGGTAGAAAACTGCTGATTCACTCCCCAAATGACTACAATGACTGAAGCTGGGCTAGTCTGAATCCAGGAGCCAGGAGCTTCCTCTGGGTCACTCGTATGGGTGCAGGGGCCCAGGCATGTGGCCCATCCTCTGCCACTTTCCCAGGTACATTAGCGGGGAGCTGGATCAGAGGTGGAGCAGCTGGGACTCATACTGGCACCCATATGGAATGCAGGACCACAGGTGGCAACTTTACCTGATAGGCCACAAAACTGGCTCTGAAGCACGCATTATTTAAAAAATGGAAAGAATGTCCATCTCAGAGTGCTTTCTTGTGCATATTTGCATTTTATAATTTCTTTCTAATGACATGCTATTGTTGCAGTTGGAATTATACCCCCCAAGTTTGGCACAATAAGCAGAAATAGTGAATTATTTTCAGACAACTTGGAGCTGCTTTTGAAGAATCATTTCCTTCCGGTCTGCATTTATTTCATCCCATTGTACAGTAGCCTCCCAACCTCGCCTTCATAGACAAGTCTGTGGATTCCATACATGGGAATGACTTTGCTCTACCTCATAATATGCTAAAACTGACACTTCCTCACAACAGTGTCTATCCCTGAGAGAGCCAGGTTCTCCTTTTACAACATAATATCCTTGAAATAATAGACTTGTGATATCGTAAACATCCCAGTATCTGCTAAAATCAGGGTGTAAAGTTTCAAGGGGTTATTTATATATCCATTATATAATATATATATGGGGTTTTATATATATAAATATAATATATAATAAATATTATATCATATAATAATTACAATATATTATATACATATTATATAAATATTAATATAAAATATATTTATATATATAAAACCCCTTAATGTAAGGTACCTCACCTCTGCATTTTCCTATAAAGACAACAGCTAGCCTGATCCCAGAGAATCTAACTTTACACCCTGATTTTAGGAGATACTTGGATGTTAAATATATGTTATATATATATATATATATATATATATATATATATATATATGGCTAATGATAATTGAGTCTGGGTTGTGTAGAAATGTATTTATTCAACATATATCCCCTGCCTACTACGTAGAGGCTCCACCTGCATATAAACTAAAGAATCCTCTTTGTGTGCCATGTGTACGTGCAGCAGTTAATCCACCACTTGAGGTATCCACATCACGTATTGGAGTACCTGGTGTAAAGTCTTGGCTCTGCTTCTGATTTCAGCTTCCTGCTAATGCACACACCGGGAGACAAAAGGCGATGACTCAAATAGCTGGGTCTCTGCCACCCTGGAGGAGACCCAGGTGGAGGTCCCAGCTTCTGGTTTCGGCCTAGTTTAGCTCCAAGTGTTGAGAGCACTTGGGGAGTGAACACGTGTGTGGGAGATCTCTCTCCCTTTATCTATCTGTGTCTCTTCTCTATCTTTCCCTCTATCTATGTTTGCCTTTCAAATAAAATGAAACTCAATTTTTTAAAAGAATCTGCTGAAATTTGAAATCTGAGTACTTATCAATATAATTGAAGAATCTTGGTAGCAAGTATATTGTATAGAAATGATTCTAACTTTTTGGATTCTTACTTATATTGTTTAAAATCTGACCAACTTTTTTTTTTATTCAGTAAATATAAATTTCCAAAGTACAGCTTATGGATCACAATGGCTTTCCCTCCCATAACTTCCCTCCCACTCGCACCCCTCCCATCTCCCGCTCCCTCTCCCATTCCATTCACATCAAGATTTATTTTTAATTGCCTTTATATACAGAAGATCAGTTTAGCATATATTAAGTAAAGAGTTCATCAGTTTGCACCCACACAGAAACACAAAGTGTAAAATACTGTTTCAGTACTAGTTATAGCATTACTTCACATTGGATAACACATTAAGGACAGATCCCACATGAGAAGTAAGTGCACAGTGTCTCCTGTTGTTGACTTAACAATTTGACACTCTTGTTTATGGCATCAGTAATCTCCTTAGGCTCTAGTCATGAGTTGCCAAAGCTATGGAATCCTCTTGAGTTCGCCGACTTTGATCTTATTCTGACAGGGTCATAGTCAAAGTGGAAGTTCTCTCCTCCCTTCAGAGAAAGGTACCTCCTTCCTTGATGGCCCCATTCTTTCCACTGGGATCTCACTCGCAGAGATCTTTCATTTAGGTCTTTTTTTTTTTCCAGAGTGTCTTGGCTTTCCATGCCAAAATATTCTCATGGGCTCTTGAGCCAGATCTGAATGCCTTATGGGCTGATTCTGAGGCCAGAGTGCTATTTAGGACATCTGCCATTCTATGAGTCTGTTGTGTATCCTGCTTCTGATCAACTTTTTAAATAATGCATAGCACACGTCCTTTGACAGTGAGTCAATTTGCAAGGCTGGAGACTGGAATATTACTTCTGACACTATCACAATGATCCAAGTGAACTCAGCTTGTCATCTCACTTTGCTTCCCTTGGCTTCTAATTTTTAAATTATAACCATGTTTCTATCCTATGTAAAATATTACAAAACTTTTCCATATTTATAGTTTCATTTAACTTTCACATATATTCTGGGAGGAGTTCTTATTAGTAATGTAGAAGCTTTACAGAGGAAATTGAGTCTCAAAGACTATAATAATTTTCTAAGATTTTTGGGACATGACTGCAATTTCTTTCCCCATCTGTCCTTATGTTCTAGCATGAATTGCAAAAATTTAAAGAATTAACTGCTTATGTATATATCTTAAGTGTGTGTGCGTATCTATATATCTATATATAGATATATATATAGAGAGAGATAGAGAGAGAGACTTATTTTCAGTAAGTCATATTTTCAAAAAATCTACTAACTACAGAGTATTTTGAATCACTATTTAGAAGCCCGTAGAATAGGAGACAAAAATAAGTATAAACACAACTTGGAGGGATTTAAAATCAAAGCAATGAGATCAATATAGGGACTCAAATGTAAGTAAATGTCAAAAACATATAATAAAAAGAAAACCTTACATGAGGTCATGATGATAAAAAAATAAACATTGAGTGTAAAATGGTGTACATAATTGGAAAATATACAAGGCAATGGGTAGGGAGAACTGATTGTTAGTTCTGCATCAGAAAACAAACATTAGGCAAAAAACTATGCCTTGCATTGTCATATGTCACATGGGATTAAATACTTGAGGAACAATGAATTGTGGGTTAGAGAGAGAATGAGTGTGGATATTTGTTCCATGAATCGGAATGCAAAAACAGAAAAATTTTCATACTGGGTTAGGCAAGGTGATGCTGTAATTTTCAGCATCCAGATAATTCTCCCACCTTCAAAATAAGGATGTTCTTTCCTCACACATGCACTTGTTGTATTTGTAAGGTCTTGTCAACCCACAGTAGAGCAAATGATATATTTAATAATGTTATGTAAACCCATGAATACAAGTACCCCACAAGGGTAAGCACAGAGGCATCACTCATAACCTAAGTACTTGTTTTTGTTGGTGCTGTGTTTTGTGGATAGTTTCATGAATAATGCTGTTGTTCTCAGGGATAACAGCAGAGGCGACTAGCCTATATTTTGTTTAGATAGCTCCCGGGTTGAAGATATTTATTCTTAAAATATAACTTACACAAAATATTTAGTAATTGCAATATGAAGTTAAATTCATTGAAGTATAATGCACAAGATGGATAGGATCTGCAAGTCAAGATCAGTCATTTCATTTAATAAATGTAATAAGCTTCACAATCCGTCTTGCAAAACATTCTGAGACATTTTGACAATTTTTAGGCTCTAAGGATTAGCTACTTAATATGCTTCACTTACTGAAGTAAAACAGGCAAATTTTGTCTGAAGTTAATTTTCTCCTTTCTGCGGGAGAACAATTTTCTCTCGTCAGTGCTTTTACTTGCCCCAGCTACTTTTGAACAAATCTAGTGAATGAAAGTGGCATCTATGTAAACACGACCAAGAAAGTAGCTGAAAACCTATGCATTTGGACTCAACAGAAAAGTCTAAAAGAAAGAATGTATTTAAAGGAGCCCAATTATAGAAATCCTCAGTGTTCTAATTATCCCTAACGATCTATTGGTCAGCTTTGTTTTAGAGCACTAAGTGACATTCACAAGAGTATACAGCAGGAATACCACTGATTGAAGGTGCAAACAGCTGGCCACCCCAGTCTTTCCATGTGCACAGGCATTCCTGTGCAAGGCAGCTGGTCATGTTGCACTATTTATTATTAATCAGTAGGCATGTTTTACAAGCATGTTTCCTGTGACAGTGGGATACTGTTTAATATTTTTAATGAAAATAGTCCTTGTATCAGGAATAATAATCAAAAGTAATTAAGTTTTATACCTGGGACACCGACCAATTACAATAGAGGCTGGCATCAAGTACACCCCTGCAAGCTGGTTGAATAACCTTAGACACACCCAAAGCCAGAATATGGCTTCAGTAGCAGAATACCAGAATTGCTGCCATCAAGATGACAGATTGATCCAACACGTTTAATTTTGTTTCCTCCTACAAAAACACTAAAATACAGTATGGGGATTTTTTTTTCCCCCTAAAAACCTAAATTTACTGACAGCAGAGGAAACATAAGAGGTGATAGCAATAAGAATATTTGAAGTTAAAAAGCAGATGGATGAGTGGTACCTAACATAGGATGCCCAAGAAAGCCGACTCCCTTGCAACACTGAATAAAGCAGAGAGAACTGGTGCAGTTTTCTCTATGGAATTCTCAGAAGACACAGGAATGTGCAGCATCATGCACTTCATTATGCAAAAGCTGTTACATGGAATGATCCCTTCTTCTGCCTTAAACAGTTAGATGTCCGTCTGTCCCATACACCAAGACAATAAAGAAGGTGTAATACGGATAGCATTGCTGGGCTAGAGAGTGACAGGCGCAGTTGAGGACAGATATGTTATTGTGAAAGAGGATTGACACATGCTACCTATGTCCGTTTGCCTGCCTATTGTACTGAAGATTGAAAACTACAGTCTCTTCATATCCTGCTTCTCCTACGTGGCCTATAGAATCCTTGTAGCCAGAAAGTTATTTTATGGACTGACCCTGTGGCCTAGCAGGGAACGCCACCACCTGCAGTGCCAGCATCCCATATGGGCGCTGGTTCAAGTCCCAGCAGCTCCACATCCAATCCAGCTCTCAACTATGGTCTGGGAAAGCAATAGAAGATGGCCCACGTCCTTTAGTTCCTGCACCCATGTGGGAGACCAAGAAGAAGCTCCTGGCTGCTGGCTTTAGATCCGCCCAGCTCCTGCTGTTGGGCCATTTGGGCAGTGAACCAGCAGATGGAAGGCTTCTTTCTCTCTCTCTGCCTCTCTGTAACTTTGCCTTTCAAATAAACAAATGAATCTTAAAAAAAAAGTCTGTGAAAAATGAGATGCAATAAGAAAGTAAAACAAAATGCATGAAACTGAAGGGTTGTTCAAGGGAAGTCTACAGGAAGTCCAGAGGTGTCTCATGTCAGGGAGCATACCCAGAATAAGTGAAAGGACAGGGGAGAGAGGGAGAGAGAGATAGACGGAGAGAGGGAGAGAGAAAAGAGAAAGAGAGAGACAAAGAGAGACAGAGACAGAGAGACAGAGGGAGACAGAGACAGAGAGAAAGAGAGACAGAGAGAGAGACACAGAGAGAGAACAAATCAGTGGAACTATTCCCTCATTCTTGCACTTTCCTCTGGTGGTTGTGGATTGGCCAGTTTTGAGAAGACATGTATGAAAGAGGACACTTATATGGGTGACTGTTTTGAGCATATGATTTCTCCTGGTTAGCAGCTGTGAGTGTTCTGGGTTTTAGGTCAGTGGGATGAGGAACAGGCAGACCATATCACAAGCAACAAGGTGGGATGGGAGGATTTAACTAGGTCAAGATGGATGGGATACAACAGGGGTTCAGACAACTTATGTCAACCCTAAAACTGGATACTGAGACAACAATTACATTAAAGAAATTTATGATAGTACCCCTGATTTTAAGGATGGTCATGTGACCAGCTTTGGACAATAAACTAGTGAGTAGAAATGATATATGAGGATTTTCAAAAAATTAATGAGAAAATACATATTATCTTTTTTTTTTAAAAAAATTGCACATTGGAGCCAGCATTGTGGTACAGTTGGTAAAGCTACTGCCTGAGACATTGCCTATGTCACGGTTGCTCCACTTCTGATCCAGCTTCCTGCTAATAGCTTGGGAAAAGCAGCAGAAGATGGCCCAAGTGTTGGGCCCCTGCCACGCATATGGGATACATGGACGAAGATCCTGGATTCTGGCTTCCGCCTGGCCATCCCTGGCCATTACGGTGATCTGGAGGAGCAAACCAGTGCATGGAAGATATCTCTCTCTTAGTCTCTGCCTCTCTTCTTATACCTCTGACTATCAAATAAATAAAATCAATCTCCAATTAAAAAACTGCATGTATTTCACAGACTTTTGCACCAAAATAAACTAATATCAAGTTGTTAAAACTTACAGGAAGAAGATCTAGCTTGAAGTATAGGAAAGATAAAGACATCAGTTTTAAAAGAGCCCCTATACAAGCAATATGAAATCTGCTACAATTGGAGCAAATAGAAACATCAAATTTATTGAAGCTTGATGAGATAATTGATGCCTTGTGAAGTTTATAGGGGCAATGCTCCTAAGAAATCAGTAGTTTACTTCATGATGTATGGGAAGATTTTCAATAGTGTAATATGTGCATGTACCAATGCTGACCAGTGTGTGCCCCCTTTAGAAAAATCTTGAATTACTTTCTGTGCTTGCCTGGTTTGCCAAGTATGCCAGTATAAGGAAATTTCCTTTATTTTATAAACTGGTCAAAGACCCCATTGATGATATTTGATAAATAAACATGAGGATTATAAAAAAAAAAAGAAATAAGTAGTTTACAAATACATATTTTTTTTTTAGAAAGAATGAGACCAGGATGATTAAGAACACCATGGCAGCAGACTGTCCACATCAATTTGAGAGTAAATATTAATCTTGTTTTAGCCTTAATTGAAGTTTACCAACAGTTAATAGCAGAAACAATAGTCAACACCTAGACATCTCAGTTGGTTGGGCTGACACAATTCTTTCTGAAAAATTAATTACAACAAAGCAAAAATTCTGCTTGATATGTGACAAAACTGCTATATCAAAATTAGCTGCAAACAAGACTAAAGCTTTTCAATGAACATTTTTAACAAGTAGGAAAAAGATCCTGAAGAACTAAGCCATACCTTTACCAGTAAAATACTAAAGACAAAGCATAAAGTGATTGCAACCAAGATATGGAAGTGGTCCAGTAGAAGCATAGGTGGACTAGTCAAGAGCAAAGGTCATGACAACAGCTTTATGGGGATGCCCAAAGCATTTTGTTTGTTGACTCCCTAGAGAACCCAAGAATAACATCTACTTACTAGGAGAGTGTTTTCAAAAAGTTAGCAATGAATTTAGCAGAAACACTCAGAAAGCGTTAACTGGAGAGCCCTTAACCACTAAAATGATCCTTCTCATTCTTTTTATCAACCAACAGCAATTTTCTGAGAGTTTCCCAGGGAAATCATTAGCTATCCACCTTAGAGTCCAAATTTGGCTCTCCTTGACTTTTTTTTCCCTAATCTTATAATATCTTGAATATAAAATATTTTTCTTTAGTTTATATAAAAACAAACAAATAAAACTCACTGGGAGTTAAATTCTCAGTATTCTCAGTTCTTTGAGGATGAATTAAATAACTGGTATCATCACTTAGAAAACTGTCTTGAATTTTATGGGGCTTATGTTGAGAAATCAAGTTAAAATGTTTTTAAAATTTTACCTTTGAATTTAATTTTTCCATGAACTGTTTCAAGTCTTCCCATATGCTCCTTGCACAGAAAAGTTTTTAATTGTCATTATGTCTCTCTGCCCCTCATTCCCACTGCTCTGGTGATAATGGAAGTAATTTTGTGGTATGAAAGTAACGCATAAGGGGCCGGCGACATGGCGCACTTGGCTACTCCTCCGCCTGCGGCACCGGCACCCCGGGTTCTAGTGCCAATTGGGGCGCCGGATTCTGTCCCAGTTGCTCCTCTTTCAGGCCAGCTCTCTGCTGTGGCCCAGGAAGGCAGTGGAGGATGGCCCAAGTGCTTGGACCCTGCACCCGCATGGGAGAGCAGGAGGAAGCGCCTGGCTCCTGGCTTTGGATAGGCGCAGCGCGCCAGCCATAACAGCCATTTGGGGGGTGAACCAATGGAAGGAAGACCTTTCTCTCTGTCTCTCTCTTTCTCTCTTACTGTCTAACTCTGCCTGTCAAAAAAGAAAGAAAGAAAGAGAGAGAGAAAAAAGAAAGAAAAAACATAAGGGGTAATAGAGAAAGTTACCTGGACTGATATTGGGCATTGCTACCAATATTTTGGAGGCATTTTTTTTCCATAACCACTTCCCCTATCCTAACCAACACATATATTCCCCCAACAAACATACACATCAGATCACACTTGTCTTTAACCTGATGAGCTCTACTTAATCCAGATTTTCAGTACCCATTCCTATTTTATTTTTTTTTTAGTTAGTTAGTTATTTACTTTGTTTGTTAGTTATTTTAGAGGAACTCCCACCTACTGGTCCACTGTCCAAATGCCTCCGATAGCTGGAGAGCTGAACTGGGGCCGAGGGTAGAAGCTGGGTAACTAATCCAAGTCTCCTATGTGAGTAGCAGAATCTCGATTATGTGAGCCATTAGCACTGACTCCTAGGATCTTCATTAGCAAAAAACTGGAGTAAGGAGCCAAAAGTTTGGAAACAAACCCGGGCACTCTATTGTGGGTTCTGAATTTCTTTTTTTTTTTATTTTTAATTTTTTTTTTTATTTGACAGGGTTATAGACAGTGAGAGAGACAGAGTGAAAGGTCTTCCTTCCATTGGTTCACTACCCAAATAGCCGCAACAGCTGGGCCACAGCAGAGAGCTGGACTGGAAGAGGAGCAACTGGGACTAGAACTGGCAGCCATATGGGATGCCGGCGCAGTAAGGTGGAGGATTAACAAAGTGAGCCACAATGTCAGCCCCAAAGAGATCTGAATTTCTTAACCTGCACATTAACTGCTAGCTCAATACCAATCTTCCTCCCCCATTCTTAAATAAGAGCATCTAACCAAAAATCAGGCATTGCATCTCTTCAGATATAACTATATAAAATGAAAAAGAGTCTAAAAGAGTTCTACAAACAGAAAAATGACTTGCATTAAATGCAGACTCTTCAGAGACCCTGTAGAGAAGAAAACAGCATCTTAATAATACCTGAGAAGATTTAAAAAACAAAAACAAGAACAAAAACTCAAGTTGGAGAAAAATAGTCTCTTAAACTTAAAAGTCTATTGAGATGTCAACCAAAGGACTGAATATTAAAATTAGGAAATCCTCCAGGAAAGTAATCTAAATTAGAAGAATAAATTTGAGAATACTTTCGGGAAACCCATCATTCAAACAATAGGAATTCCAGGCTGGTGATGTAACTCACTAGGCTAACTGTCTTCCTGTGGCGCCAGTGGCCCAGGTTCTAGTACTGGTTAGGGTGCCGGATTCTGTCCCGGTTGCTCCTATTCTAGTCCAGCTCTCTACTGTGGGCCTGGGAGGGAGTGGAGGACGGCCCAAGTGCTTAGGCTCCTGGCTTGGGATCAGCGCTGCGTAGCGGCCATTTGTGTGGTGAACCAATGGAAAAGGAAGACCTTTCTCTCTCTCTCTCTCTCTCTCTCTCTCTCTCTCTCTCTCACTGTCTAACTGTCTGCAAACATAAAAAAAATCAAGATCATTTCCCAAAGCAGACACACATGCATTTTTCTGTGGTAAAAGGCCACCAAATGTCCAGCAAAGAGAAGCCCACAAACCCACTTCAAAATATATCATGATGAAGTTTCAGAACACAATGCAATATACACTTATGAGCTTCTCATCCATGAACTTGATGTATTTCTCCATTACTACTTTTTAGCCCTTTGATGAGTTTTACCATAGGGAACATGCTTTTCCTTTAGTTTTGTCTTTCAATTTTGTTAAATTGTCATCAAATAATTCGTATGTTTTGTATTAAAATAGCTTGCTAAGGGTGAGCATTTGGTTCAGCGATCAAGACACCATTCAGAATACCTTCATCACATATTAGAGTGTCTGGGTTTGAAACTCACCTCAAACCTTGATTTCAGCGTCCTAATGTACACCCTGGGAAGTATCACATGATGGCTCAAGTAACTGGGTTTCTACCGTCCCTGTGGGAAACCTGAATGAAGCTCATAGCTCCTGGGTGTGGCTTGGCCAAACCTCAAATGTTCAACAGTTAGGGGCATTTGGAGAGTGAACAAGCACATGAACTGACTCCCTCTCCCTCCCTCTTTCTCTCTCTCTTTCTCCCCCCTTCTCTCTCAATTAATATATACAATTAAATTATTTTTAATTATTAATATTCGCTTTGTACCTTAAAATCTGTTTTCATTTGTAAATGTCTGATGCATATTTTCCAAGATTGTTTATGTGCTATATCCACTGGTCATTAACTGCAGTAATGTTATCTATAAATCTGTCTATTTCTGTCTGTTTATATATATTGGAAAAGCTAGGGGAAATTTGCACTAGGAACAGGTGCAAGAAATAACATTTCTATCTTTTTCTTCTAAAGTAAGAGTCAAATAAAATAAAAGCAAGAGTGTCAGACTGATGAAAAAATAGCTATTTTTTCAACTTTTATTTAATAAATATAAATTTCCAAAGTACAACTTTTGTATTATAGCGGCTTTTCCCCTCATAACCTCCCTCACACCCGCAACCATCCCATCTCCCACTCCCTCTCCCATTCCATTCTTCATCAAGATTCATCTTCAATTATCTTTATATACAGAAGATCGACTTAGTGTATACTAAGTAAAGATTTCAACAGACTGCACCTGCACAGACACTAAGTATAAAGTACTGTTTGAGTAGTAGTTTTACCGTTAATTTACATAGTACAACACATTAAGGACAGAGGTCCTATATGGGGAGCAGTTGCACAGTGACTCCCATTGTTGATTTAACTTTATGGCGTCAGTAATCACCCGAGGCTCTTGTCATGAGCTGCCAAGGCTATGGAAGCCTCTTGAGTTCACCAACTCTGATCTTATTTAGACAAGACCATAGTCAAAGCGGAAGTTCTCTCCTCCCTTCAGAGCAGGGCACCTCCTTCTTTGATGGCCCATTCTTTCCACTGGGATCTCACAGAGATCTTTCATTTAGGTCATTGGTTTTTGCCACAGTGTCTTGGCTTTCCATGCAATAGCTACTTATTTTAAAAGTAAATCTGAAAAATATGATTGCATTTGATATCTATTATGCCATCTGAGAATTACTCTTAAATCATAGACTCAGATAAAAAAAATCTGAATGTTTTCCTACCAATTACAACATATGGCTCAGCTTACTCCATGATAAAAGGCAGAGAAGATTTCATTCTCACAATGGACAGGAAAATCCAAAAGCCAGGGCGGCTTCTCGTCTAACAGTTAAGCTACCCATTAGGATGCTGGCATCCTGAATGAGAGTACGTAGGGTCCATGCCCAGATCTGGTTCCTTACTTCAGGTTCCTGTTCATACGCACTCTGGGATACAGTGGCTATGACTCAAGTAATTGCATTTCTGCCACCCACATGGGCAACCTGGATTTAGTTGTCAGCTTCCAACTTCATCTAAACCCTGCCTGTCTGCTGCTAGCATTTGGGATTGAACTGGAAGATGTAATTCTGTCTTCTCTCTCTGTCTCTCTGCCTCTACATTACATATATATATATATATATATATATATATATATATATAGAGAGAGAGAGAGAGAGAGAGAATATAATATATATAAACTTTTTTTAGAAAAGTAAGAAATGCAAAACCTCCAATTATTGGGTTCTTTCTTCCAGATTTGGTAGCAAGAGTAATCTAATCTCTTCCAGTGTGAAGGAGTGGGCAAGGAAGGGAAGGAGATGTGAAGACTACCACAGGAATCATGGTGGGAAGGCAGTAGAGTTCTCTTTTCCTACTTGCAAGCATTCTGGTTTCCGAACCATTTCTGTCTTCTCTACTGTCAACTGCCTAAATGATCAACTATTGAGACAGTGGTGTTAAAATACCCACACTGACTGCATATGTGTTTATTTCTAGGATGTGCTAATGGTCATTAAGCTCAGAATTTTTATATCTATATGTTGAGTTATTTCTCTTATTATGACAATAACTTTCATTATCATTTTTGATTCTTTAGGGCCATTTCAACTTTTGTTAATATAATAATGTTAACCATCTTTTTGATAGTATTTGCCTAAAATACATTTTTACAAGCTTCTTACCCCTTTCTATATCATTATATTTTGTATGATGCTAAATTTTTGAAATATCCAAACCAAGTGTCAGGTTCTTAATTTGATTTAATTAATTTAATTCAGAGATACTGATTTTTTATATATTTTAACTCCTGATTCTGTGTTTTCAGTTTACTAGATAATTTTGTTTGTTTATACTTTCTTGACCACTGTTAGGTTTCACTAATACTGTCTTCATTGTTATATTAAGAGTGCATATTTCATATTCATTTTAAATGCCTAATCTTGGGTTTTTAACATTCATTAAAATATAGTTACCTTTTTTTAAAAAAAATTCATTTAATTAAGGTTTCTCACTTCTCCTCAAAACATCTAAATACATTTCTGTGGGCAGGCATTTTGGCTAGTGGTTCAGACACTGGTTAAGAAGCCCTTGTACCTTATCAGAATACCTGGGCTGGAGTTCCAGCTCAAGCCCCTGATTTCAGTTTCATGCTAATACAGACCAAGGGGCACACATAGCAGCTGATGTTTCAAATAATTGGGTTCCTGCGATCCTTAGCGGAGACCTTGGTTGAGTTCCTTGGTCTTGATTTCTTTTATGAGGAATCAATAGATGAGAACCCACTTTCTCTCTCTTTCTGATTCTCTAACTCTGAAATCAATAAATTATTTAAAAATTAAAAAAGATAATTTTAGAATTATTTCTCAATAATTAAATGTTGTTCTTAATCCCCTAATTTTCAACCAACATTCAAACACAATTGCTTAGAGTTTGTTGATTAATAAGCATCATTATAATTTTTTTAAGATTTATTTATTTATTTGAAAATCAGAGTTACACAGAGAGAAGGAGAAGCAGAGAGATAAAGAAAGAGGTCTTCCATCCACTGGTTCACTCAACAAAGTAGTTGTTGAAAATGCCTTAATTTCTTCAATGTAGTTTAACTCTACAGTAATTGACCTGTATCTCACTGTAGATTCAGCATAAATGAATTTGCTTAACTTGATTTATAGTATTGCTTTTTAATTTAAATTTATATTTTATTTTTTCTCTGGGCACTTAAAATTTTTTGCCTTTGGTAGCATAAACTATCACTACCATGTGTCTAGCTATAGATATCTACTCTTATTTTAACCTTTAATTATGTTTTAACTCCAAATCATCGCTAACCCAAACAACATGTAATCAGCATTTTCTGATTTCATTAACATAAGCAGCAGTATTTTATCAGCAATATTTTAAAACATTTTTTCAAAATTTTGAATAAGAATTTATTCATATCCCTTATGAATTGTTATAACTATACATTAATATATGACTGAAATATGACATCATTTAGCAGGTTTTTGAATATTTAGTTTTTCTATAAATTATATAAAAAATAATCATTTTAAATTTCTATTTGGAAAAAAAACAGGTTTACAGAATAACTATAGCATCAGAAACTGCCAAAAGTGCCAAGAATTATCTTCTCTGTGGCTAGACTTCTATCCTGAAAGAAAAATGTGTTTATCATTTATCATTGGAGGTCCACCAATGATTTATTTGATACAGTAAGAAATGATAATGATCCTTGGCATTACAAAACTGTAGTACACAATAAATATAGCTTAAAAGTAAGCTCTGGTTTATATTCACAATATCCTATTACTTTTTAAAATCCATTGTTCAACTTACTTACTACTATTTTTCTTACCCAATTTGTCCAAAAAAAAGAAGCTATTGATTGCTATGAAACATAAACAGGAGCCAAGCAAAGGCACGGTAATTAAGTCTCATACCCTGCCCCAAAGAGAATAGAAGAGGCTGCCTTGAGGACAGCCACATTGATTAGTCAGTCTCTGTAGAAGTCAAATCAAGAATCACAGAGATGACCTTCTATTACGTGTGTTTATGGGGTTTTCAGATTACTAGGGAACCCTGTCTCTTCAATAATACAGTCACCCTGCTTTGCCTAATGAATTACACTGAAGTCCCCGTAAGAAAACTGGACGCTAACACAATTGCCAATGTAAATCCTAGATGCATAAAACCAACATTTTGGGTGTACCTATCAACCATATTTTCTATGAAATAGGATCTGACTGAATTAGTTCTTGATTTAAAATAACCAATGCTCAATGTGTTATGCTAAGCCATCTCAGATTTGATAGACTGCTGTAATGTCCATCCAATCTATATGTGCCTGATTGGGGTAGAAATGGCAATCCTTAGCCAAGTGTGTAGTTACCAAGGGTAATAGTTTGATTTAACATAACAAAATTTGTAGCAATTTAGGAAATACTTGTCAATTTCTTAGCAATTGATCTTGTCCATTACACCTATCACTTTTCTTATTTGATGTAAATTCCAACTCTATACATAATTCTAATCCTTTATTTTATATTCTGAGTTGTTGCAAATTTTTACATTAATATTTTTAAATGAGTTGTATATATTTTTATAACTTTGAAATCCCTTGTTCTGGATTAAATTCATCAATTTATTCAGAGATATTAATTGTTCATCAACTTATTAATTGACCTAATTATTGCTACCTATTTGTTAGGCCAACACAGAAATTAATGGATGTGTCATAGCCATAGACTATTATAGTTAAGGGAAACTTAAAGGTCATGAAAGATTTTGTGTGAATTCTAGCAGCATGTACTTTTGGGTGGATTATTTAGTAAGTAGATGAACCTAATTTTCTTAACCCAATTCCCCATTAACAGAAGTTTTATAATGCTTTACTACTGATGTCCTAATTAACATTTTCTGAATAAATCTGTGAATATTTTCTTAATTGTTCTTACAGAATTGTTTTTGTAAAAGTAGAACTATTGGTTCAAAAAATATAGATTTAAGCACTCTTGATACATTTTGGTCAATTTCTCTAAAGAAAATTTCCCTTGCCAATAATGGTTATTTTTCTCCTTACTGTCTTGTTTCTCTTAAACTGGATACTACATACTAGATACCCTTTTATGAAAATGATTTTATTTATATCCTTTCCTACATTGTTAACTTTTCTTAAAAGGTTTTATTCTTATAAATTTTCATTCTTTTCTTTCACTATTTCCTTTGGCAACTTTTCGGAGTTGCATATGAATTTTATGAATATGAATTAATACATATTGTAATGCTTTTGCCACTTTGTTAGATGCACTTACTTTTGTTGTCATGTTTATGTTGGACAAAGGTTCTTTTTTACGAACCAAGTATAATAAATCTTTCCTCTATAGATTCTCTATAAAAACACATGGATTTTCCCCCACCTATAAGTCAGCTCATGTATTTTGTTTACTTCATTCATTATTTACATTTAAATCTTAAGTCCCACAGACATTTACAATAGAATTATTTAAAGAATGCTATGAAATAAAACACAAACACTTTTTTAATATATATTTAATCATCTTGAAATAAGCCTCATTGAAAATGCTCTTATTTTTTGTAATTTGAGTATTCATTGAAAATGCTTTCAAGTTCTCTAAAATGGGGATCCTTTCTATATTAATTGAACTATATCATAAGAAAACCAGAACTTGACTGCAAAACCAGTATTGTGAATGTGCAAAGACAAACAACATGGATTTGGAGTCATCTGAACGGGACGCCACTGGGATTCACTGCGATTCAAAGTTCCTACCTTGAGTAACTTACTTTTTTGCCACCTGAAGTAGAAGACAATAATTGCACAAAACTCATCCTGTTTGCGGTGAGAATGAGTCATTGATTCAGTTCATATATCCAACAATATCCTGTGAATCACACCTATGTGATAGGTACTTTTGAGGTGCCATAACCATAACAACTTTGAAACTATATTGTTTCTAGAAATAAATTACTATGCCTTTCTGATTAATTTAGCATTATCTTCAAATAATTGTCTATACTCTTATTTTCAGCTTTTAAATCTGATACACTTTTTCTATAGGAAGAATGACTTTTTTTAGACTTATGTAAGTATGACCAAAAAAAAAAAAAGCCTGAAAGTATATGAGTTTGCCACAGAGCTAGCAATGAATAGATTTTGAACAAACAAGCAAATTAGCAATTTTCTTTAATAAAATAGAATGTATCATCTTTAAACATCATCTTCTTTGTCTAGTGCAACTAAACGACATGATAAGATGAGACAGAGAGAGAAAAAAATGCCCACACTCTCCTGCATCAGGGAAAAGGCCAGTCTACACATGACAAGGAGTTGAAACTCTCTTAGATGCATCAGCCTTTCTGATTCATTATCATGTACTTGCTTACACATATTCTATCTCTGAATACTTCTAGATGCTTCATTAATATGCTAAATCAGCTGGCCATTCCAGCATGCTAACATTTCTTAGCAGACGTCAAGGCTGGGATGTGATTTGATCCATAACTGCAGCCATAACTGCTAGGTTAATGAGATCCTGAATATTATTCACATGTTTCTTACACAAGGGTCATAATCCTCAGATTACTTCTATTGGTACTATCTCTACTTCACATGTTAAAATAGCATCTGGTGGAAGGCAGTTTAGATCTCCCAGTATTATCTGACTTCAGAAGTAAGAGTGAACATCATTCTGTTTACAGTTGCATTCAGCAGGCCATACCCTGAGCCTAGACCAGTGCTTGGATCATGAATGAGTGAATGAATGAATGAAAGAAATATCAGTTCAGAAAGCCATAAAACAAAGTTGCTCATATATCCAATCCAGATATCAATTCACAATTCCTAAAAAAGAAAGTAAATCCTTTAAAGCTCAAATTTATGTCTTTATCACAGCAAACAATAAAAAAAAAGTTTTATTAAATTGCCTGGAGCCCTGGTGTTTCGCTGTGAAGCTCTAGCTTAATAAGAGGTACAAGACCATGACTAACATATTCACACTGTTCCCCAATCCCTATTAAAAAATGAATCACTCTCTTATTCATCTTGCCTAATGCCAAAGAAGGACAAAACCAGTACCCAAACAATAAATAATACTGAAAGACTCAGACTGGAAAATCAATGTCAGATCAGTAGAGCTTTGTTCTGTTGTAGTTCTCTCATCCCTGAAAGTGGTGGAGATTCCTCTCTGAATTATATATGTATTGACCTAATTACATAAATATTGACTTTTCCTTATATGAAGCTTTATTTTCAGTCTCACTGTAATTATGATGTCAATATTTGTGGCTGTAATAACATTGAATTCAAATCTGTTAATTGTAACTGATAGTGGCATGCCATGAGATAAGTCAGTCATGTGACCCAAGAACCTGGACAGCAGTTGAAAATAAATGATGAATTAAGAATTCCCAAATATATCATTCTAACATTTATTTATTTAAAAATTACTTAATACCAAACAATTTAGGGGCTAGTCTCTTCCTCAGCTTGTCAGGTTTCCTAGCACACTGAAGTAGTAACTTGGATGTGACTTGGTCTTGGGCTCTGGCTATGTTTGCTATTTATTTATTTGATCAGACACGTCATTCA
Organism: Sylvilagus floridanus; assembly: GCA_949820135.1. Lineage (NCBI taxonomy): Eukaryota > Metazoa > Chordata > Mammalia > Lagomorpha > Leporidae > Sylvilagus > Sylvilagus floridanus. The sequence continues at coordinate 114,801,152 of OX463230.1, forward strand.
TGTCTTTACTATCTAGCCCATGCTATGGAAAAGTCTTTGATATGTTGACAGATTTCTATACCCCATCTTCACAGCTGTGTGTGTGTATGTGTCTGTAAAGTTATAACTTAACAGTTATTACAATTGCTTTTGATACATTTCCACTGAAGTTCCTATGCCTGATCTTGCTTATATACGTAGTCTAAAACAGTTAAACTCAAACTCAAAGAAATCACTTCTCAGCCTTTTGGCTAAGATCAAGTGTAAACTCATAAAAGTAGACAATAGAATGATGTTTAATGGAGGCTGAGAATGGGGAAGAAGGGAAGATATTGGTCAGTGTTCAAAGTTTCAGTTTGACAAGAGGAATAAGTATTTGAGACTATTGCACAGGGTAGTAATGTAGTGAGTAATAATGTAGTGTGTACTTCAAAAATGCTAAGAAAGTAAATTTCAAATGTCTTACTACAGATTATGAGAAAGACAACAACCTGCCGTGCTAAGGAGGCAGGTCTTTGAATGTCTTACTACAAAAAATAATGTGATGATAAATACATTAATTTGATATAACAATTTCTCATTCTTATGTGTGTATATGTATGTGTCAAAATACATTATACTTCACAAATATATGCAACCATATTTTGTCAATTAAATAAAAATATATTCTATATATATTTTATGAAAATCCTATGACTAATTTATTCTAATGTGAAGTATGACCTACAGAAATTCTACTTTTGAAAAATATCCTATCAAATTCTTCTCACTTACCTGGTTTTATTTTCTCAAGAAAAATTTTCAGTTGCTATAGTTAATACCTCTAGGGAAGAAGCAATAATGCCATTCCTCAGGATATTTTCATTAATAAAATTTCCTTTCTTAACAATCAACATTAGATAAACATTCTAAAATCTTCTAAAAGCTTGAAAGCCTTTTACTTTGCCCTGATAATACTTCCGAGGATTCCCACTTTAGGGTCTAAACTTTCCAATGTAAGTAGGACAGGGATACCTGTGTCACATCCATCATTTGGAGTTAAGTGAGCACAGAGAACGCTGCAAAATAGAAAAACCAAGGGGTCCACTTGGGGTTTAGGAGTTTTTTAGACATATCATGGAGAGGTGATCATGAATCATCCTGTTCTTTCTTCTTTTGCCACCACAGGGATTCCAGATGACATGAACTTCAGTGATGTAAAGCAAATCCATCAAACAGACAGTGGCAGTACTTTCGACACAACTGGAGCAGACTGTGGTGCAGCAACTGCATGTGTGACATTCACTGTGATGGGTATGGTGATGTTGCTTCCAGGGCTTGGGTGACTCAAGGCTTCTATCCCGGTTTACGTGATTGGAATCAGGACCTGTCCCCTTTATTCACATGCCTGGAGTAAAAGGTCTGTTCGAATGTATCCATTATAATTATGAAAAGATAGTCACACTAACTGTTTAGAAGTCAAGTTGGAATGTTCACAAAGCACTTAAAAATCAACACTTAAATGATAAGCGCTTTTAAAATATGGCTTCTTGGAATCATATTTAAACCTTTTTCATGTCTAACATATTACATCCAAAAAATGTGATGAACACAGAAGTGACTTTGAATAGAAAGGATTTTAGTGTATCTGTAATTTTATCCTTCTTAATTCCAGGTACCTTCCTTTCTAAACTAAATATGGTTTCAGTTGAAGGTATATTTTCCAGACAATGAAAACAGTGCATACTCTTTCTTAAAGTAATGGAATTAGACTTCCATTAAATGAATCAAAACACACAATGACAAGTATTATGCATGCATTTTAAAAGATCTTTCATTTTTGCAAGCTATAGAAGGAAATTACCAAAGGTCCAGAGTATAGAGTAGATTACTGAAGAACATTTTACATAATATAACTCACACAGCTTGATGAGTGTTATTCACTGTAACTTAGCTACTTACAAACCTTAAAACTGAGTATTTTATTAGCACATGATTTTTCTTCCATTATATTAAAAATGCATATTTGTTAATGCTCTGTCCCCTCTATTCTCTTTGCCGAATGGATTTAACTATGTTGTAAATCACATACCTGCTCTAGGAGCATCTTCAATAAAGCTGTTAATTATTTGGTGGAAAAATGTAAACAATATTGGTCATTTTCTTCTAGCAAAAGTTATACACTCATCCGCTTTCAAATTATCATTTGTTACTTTTTTAAAGCGTGACATTTAAAAAACAATTGACTATGCATTATTGAGGGTCTGGTGCATACCAACAGATAGGTAATAATACAAAACATGTGGCATGCAATTTTTTAGCTTTTTTCTTGTTTCCTATTAGAACTGCTAATCAACTTATCTGATTTCCCACTTTCATAAGGCCCTTCTTCAGACACTGGTGGGGTAGTCTGCAGCTATACTGAAGGAGGAAGAGATAAGTCAGCTTTATTAAGAAGTATCACATGCAATTGATAGCTAGGAAGCATGATTAAAACTAAATTACAGAATGGAAGAGGGGAGTGTTGAATTTCTAAAATAAAAAAGGGATTGAAATTATTCAAAGAATTAATGAGGACTCAGTCAACACTAAGTATTCCCAAGATAAAATCAATTACTCCACACCAGAAACAAGATATGATCAAACCTTGTTTCTACTTAAATTCTCAGTTAACCAAATGATCCAAGAATGGTACATTTAAATCCAATTATTTAAGATTCCGAAGAAGATTTTATTGTTTTTCAACGATGTTTCAGAAACGGAAGTGTTATTCAACCTACCAAATATGGGTGCCATTTTCCTAGGCTTATGTATCATAATATTTATATCTTGATCCACTCAGTTTACAGCTCCTTCCCATTCACTTCATCATACCCCAAAGTTATAAACTTAAGCCTATTTCATTTAAAATTTTAACTTCTATCTCCCTCAGCTCTTTACTTAAGTATAGCCTGAATACATAATACTGACTCACCTACTGACTCAAGCCCAAATCATCATTGTTTGTTGTAGCAAATTTTACTAGCCCATATTTAGAGGAATTTTATTTGAAAAACAAATTGAAGACATTGCTTAGCAGTCTAAGGTTTATCTGGATAAAACTAGTACGAACATAATTTTATAAATGTCAAAATGATCAAAAGTAGAATAGTGACAAAGTTAATAGAATTGATAGTCTTACAAAGTAATTTTCACAAAAGAACACACTTTGGAGACCTGTATGTCATCATGATGCTGTTGGGGTCAAAATCCTGGGAGATATTTGAATTTCTTTAGGAACTTCTGGCATAATTTGTAATGTTCTCAAGAAGAACATCTATCTCTTAATATTCTACTCTGAGACATTGATATTTGTGCAATGTTTTGTGAATTGCAAGCTTCTTTCAAATAATAGAATCTCATCTGACCTTCCTCCCCTCTCAAGAATGTCCTTGATTTTCAATCAAATAAAAAAAATGACACTGATTATTTTTAAACATGATTCAGAATTTGCTCCTAGAGAGTTTCCATAAGGTCTAGGAAAGTTCTGGATAATCGTAAAATTGTTAGAATATGTATCTACTTTCTAAGGTGACTTAACAGACAACATCCAAATGAATGTAAATATTTTTAAAAATCACATATTTTACAATCATATTTTGTGCTGAAGTATTTTTTCTTTTTAAAATTTCATTTAAGGTATATAATTTTCATGTATTTCATATATAGAGATTTAGGAACATAGTGATACTTTCTGCCCATGCTCCAACACTTCCTCCTCCCTCTACTATGCACATTCTTAATTTTTACAAAAATCTATTCTTCAGTTTACTTTATACTCATAAGGTAAACCCTACACTAAGTAAAAAGTTGAGCAACTAGTATGAAGAAAAAAACACTGCTCCTCAACAGTAGAGAAAAGGGCTGTGAACAATCGTTGAATCTCAAAATGTCCATTTCACTCTAATGTATTACATTTTAGGTACACCATTAGTTACCCCAGATCAGGGAAAAAATATATGATATCTGACTTTATAGGACTGGCTAATTTCACTAATATAATGGTTTCTAGTTTCATCCATTTAGTTGCAAAAGACAGGATTTCTTTTTTTTTTTATAGCTAAGTTGTGATCTATAGGGCACACATACCATAATTTCTTTGTTCAGTCTTCAGTTGAGAGACAGCAGGGTTGATTCCATATCTTTGCTATTGTGAACTGAGCTTCAATAAAAATGAAGATACAGATAAATATTTCCTATGAAGATTTCTTTTTCTTTGGGTAAATTCCCAGGTGTGGAATGGCTGGATCATATGATAAGTCTATATTCAGGTTTCTAAGGTATCTCCATACCATCTTCCACAGTGGATGAAACCATTAATATTCTCACCAATAGTGGATTAAGGTGCATTTTCCCCACCTCCTTGCCAGCATTTCTTGTTAATTGCTTTCTGAATGAAAACCATGATACATGGGGTGAGGTAAAATCTCACTGTGGTGGGCCAGTGCCATGGCTCACTCAGTTAATCCTCTGCCTGTGGTGTGCCAGCATCTCATATAGGTGCCGGGTCCTAGTCCCGGTAGCCCCTCTTCCAGTACAACTCTCTGCTGTGGACTGGGAAGGCAGTGGCAGATGGCCCACGTGCTTGGGCTCCTTCACCTGCATGGGAGACCAGGAGGAAGCATCAGGCTCCTGGCTTCGGATCAGCACAGTGTCCCGGCCATAGCAGCCATTTGAGGGGGTGAACCAATGGAAGGAGGATTTTTCTCTCTGTCTCTCTCACTCACTGTCTAACTATCTGTCCCAAAAACAAAACAAAAATAACCTCACTGTGGTTTTGATTTGTATTTCCCTGATGGCTAGTGATCCTCAGAATTTTCTAAAGTGTCTGTCAGCCATTTTAATTTCCTGTCTTGAAAAATGCCTGTTCAAATCTTTGCCCATTTCTTAACAGGATTGTTTGTTTTTGTTGGTGAATTTCTTGAGCTCTTTAGAGATTCAGGATATTAACCTTTTATCACTTGTGCAGTTTGCAAATATTTTCTCAAATTCTCTCACTTGCTCTTCACTTTACTGCATGTCTTGGTTGATTTCTAGAGCTTCTATTCTGTTCCATTGGTTTACATGTCTGTTTTGTGCCAGAACCAGGCTGTTTTGGTGATAACTATCCTGTAGTATGTCTTGAAATCTGGTATAGTGATGCTTCTGGCTTTGTTTTTGTTGTATAATACTACTTCAGTTATTTGTTGTCTCTTATGTTCCATATGAATTTTAGCAATATATTTTCTAGATCTGGGAAGAATGTCATTATTATTTTTATTGGGATCCAATTGAATCTGTAAATCACTTTCAGTAGTATGGACATTTGGATAATATTGATTTTTTAAATCCATGAACATAGAAGAGTTTTTCATTTTTTTGTGTGTTTCTTCTTCCATTTCTTTCTTTACAGTTTGTAATTTTCATCATAGAAATCTTCAACATCTCTGGCTAAAATTATTCCAAGGTATTTAATTTTTTGAAGCTATTGTGAATGGAATTCTTCTTCAAAGTTCTTTATCAGGCATGGGAATGTCTGTGTACACAAAAGCTATTGATTTTTGTGTGTTAATTTTATATCCCGCCATTTTGCCAAATGTTTTATGAGTTCTAATAGTCTCTCATTAAAGTGTTTTGGATCTCCTATATAGAATCACGTCATCTGCAAACAGGGACTTTCTCCTTTCCAATCTGGATCCCTTTGATTTCTTTTCTTGCCTAGTGGCTCTGAATAAAATTTATAGAATTATATTCAATGACAATGGTGAGAGTGGGCATCCTTGTATGTTTGCATGTTTGTATGTTTCTGGATCAAACTGAGAATGCTTACAACTTTTCCACACTCAGTGGGATGCTGGCCATGAGTTTGTCATATATTTACTTGATTGTGTTGAGGAATGTCCCTTCTATACCCAGTTTTCTTAAGGTTTTTATCATGAAAAGATGTTATATTTTATCAAATGCTTTCTCTGCATACACTGAGATTAATCATGTGGTTTTTATCTTTCAATTTTTTAATGTGATGTATCACATTGATTGATTTGTGAATGTTGAATCATCCTTGCATAGAAGGGATAAAATCCACTTGGTCTGTGTGAATGACCTTTCTGATGTGTTGTTGGATTTGATTAGGTAGTATTTTGTTCAGGATTTTTTCATCTATGTTCATCAGAGATATTGGTCTATAGTTCCCTTTCTCAGTTGTATCTTTTTTTGGTTTAAGAATTAAGGTGGTGCAGCTTTTCAGAAGGAGTTTGGGTAGAATCTCTCCCTTTTGATTGTTTTGAATAACTTTAGAAGAATTGGAATTATTTTTTCTTTAAATGTCTGGAAGAATTCATCAGTAGAGCCATCTGGTCCTGGGCTTTTCTTTGTGGGGTGAGTCTTTATCGCACCCTGTAATTGGGTGCTTATAAATTTATTATAATCACATCTTCCTCTTAAATCAATCCCTTAATCAGGATCTAGTGTCCTTCTTTGTCTCTTTTAAAAGTTTTTGTGTTAAAATCTATTTTGTCTGATATTGAGATGACTACATCTGTCTTTTTTTGCTTTTTGTTAGCGTGAAATATCTTTTTCCATCCGTTCACTTTCAGTCTGTTTGTATCTTTGGTGCTGACGTAGTCTACATACAGATGACTCTTTTTTTAAAATTCATTCAGCCACTTTTTATCTTTTAACTGGAGAAATTAAGCCATTTACATTCAAGGTTACCATTGACAAGTTATGCACAATTTGGAATGTTTTCATTATGTTTTGCTGTTGAAAGTTTGACTGCAATGTGTCACAGTAAAGCTCTATGTACTTCTGATTCTTGGACTTCCCTTTCTTTCTCCAAATTGGGTAAGTTTTCTGTAATTATTTATCTAAATTGGGGGAGTTTTCTGTAATTCTTTCTGTAAATAGGCCTTCTAATCCATTCTCTCTTTCCATACCTTCTCGGGAAATCCTAAGACCCATATGTTGGGTTGTTTGATAGAATCCCATATATTTCCAACACTGTTTTAAATTTTTCTAATTTCTTTTTTTTTTTTCGGTCTGACAGAAAAATTTCAGAAGATTTGTCTTCTAGCTATGATATCTTTCTTCTGCCTCACCAAGACTGTGGTTAATGCTTTCCACTGCATTTTTATTTCATTTATTGAATTCTTTGTTTCCAATACTTCATTCTGATTTATCTTTAAAATCTCAATTTCATGAGAAATATTTTAATTCATGTCATATATGGATTTCTTTATTTCATGGTTTGCTTCTCAATGCTTCTGAGTAATCCAATGTTAATCTGAATTCCATTTCAGGTATTTCTTAATCTCTTCATGTTTGCATTCTAATACTGAAGTGTTGTTGTGTTGCTTTGGAGGAGGTCATGTTGTCTTTCTTATTCTTGTTTCTTGAATTTCTGCATTGATTTTTAAGCATTTGTATAGATACTTGTTGCTTTTTTCTTCTGATGGTTTTTATCTTTGAACCATGCTTCCATGGCTTAGTGAAATGTCTGCACTTTCAGTGAATACTCAGAGGTGTGTGCTGGGTTTGGACAGAGAGTTCTGGTCAATTCTCTAGTATGGGACAAGTATCTAAGGTGACACCCAAGATGGGCATTAATAGAAGTGGGGTTATGGTCACCACTGTTTGTGTGATCACACCCTCATCTCTTCTCTTCAAAGGTGATCAGTGCCTAGATGTTAGTCCTCAATTGGTCAATACTCATCAGCGCTGCCATATGAACTACATAGAAGCTCTGGGCAGTCCTCACTCTGAGCATGGATTCTGCTGGAATGACCTAACCCAAGCACTAAGGGAGCTCTGAGTGTGTGGAGCTTGGCACAGTGATTGCCCAGAGACCCAACTACACCCTGCAATCTCCTGTTCAGTCAAAGAGTCCCCACAGCCTCAATGCACAAGGTTCCCACAGTCACAGTTTGCAGGGGATCTGCTCTTCCCTGCTACTCTGCAAAATCCACAGAGAAGCAGACATTCCCTAAGCCAGATGCCTATGGCTGCTCCACCTAGGCAGTTTGAGCCCCAGAGCCTGTGGTATCACGGGAGACCAGAGGTGCCTCATGGTCCTATTTGGGTGCCCAGCCCTTTGTCCCAGCCAGACTCAAATTTAGTGAGGAATGCAAATTTTTTCCTCTGCTGGAATCTCTGGATCACAAGTGTGCATGAAAGATGCTGGCCAAATGTTCCCTTCTTCCTGCTTATTGCACCAGATCTGTCACTGCCAGTACAGCTGAGAAGATGGCTTCTTGTCTCAGCCAGTTGCTGAGTGTGTTCAGAAGGGCTTCTGCAGCTGCGACTTACGTCCAAAATGGCACCCACGATCTCTGTTTCTGGGCACCATTGTTAAGGGGCTGGGGTGAGAGAAACATAACCTATTTAATTTTAAGATTTTATTTATTTATTTATTTATTTGAGAAGTAGAGTTAGAGAGAGAGGGAGAGACAGAGAGAAGGTCTTCCATCTGCTGGTTCACTCCCTAAATGGTCACAATGGCTACAGCTGGGCTGATCTGAAGCCGGTGCCATTAGCTTCTTCAGGGTACCCCATATGGTTGCAGGGGCCCAAGTGCTTCAGCCATCTTTTACTGCTTTCCCAGGCACGTTAGCAGGGAGCTGGATTGGAAGTGAGAAGTCAGAACTAGACTGATGCCCATATGGGATGCTGGCATTGCAGGTGGAGACTTAGTCCACTATGCTATAGCACCGACCCCAACATAGCCCCTCCCCCTTTTTTTACTGGTCTAAAATTATTCTTTCCCCATTAGGGCCAAAAGTTGAACTCATGCCATGCTCTCCCTCTGGCTATATCACCAGTGGCAAGTATTGCTGTAGTCTGACCTTCACTGCAGTTGACAAAGCTGGTGCTTTCTCCAGCTCTTGGCTTCTGGGATCTTGTGTTGTGTCTGTGTTCATACTGCACATGCTCACCTTGCATACAGATCCATGGCATTCCTCTTCCTTCTGTAGAATTTCCAGTGTGGTTTTCCCTCTAACTCTCCCCTGAGAATGTACTCCTACACTATTTAATTACTTGTCCCCAGCCTAACACTGTACACTGTTCCCAGCTCCACCATCTTGGAATCTCTGCTGGAGTTATTTTCTAAAAGGCAAACTCTTAAATCTTTGAGTTATTTTTGTATATGTTTAAGTAATCATAAAACTTAGTCCAGTGTTTCGCATGTATTAGGGAAGAATCAATCAGACCAAACATTTATTTGGCACTTCCTTTGAATAGACATCATGATAAAAACTTTAGTGTGCAACTTCATTAAATCAGTGCCATAACATTATCTCATCCATCTTACAAGTGAGGAAACTAAGCCTTAGAAAAGCTATGAAATTTGTCTGGCGTAATACAACTATTTATATAATATTATTGATGGGTGAATATAATGTCTAAGTAAACTATACATTCATGATTCAAAGATATAGTAGTTTTGAAATAATATTGAAGGGCCACAGATTATAATAAAATAATCCAGATGTTATTTAATTATCCAAGCTAGGATTTTAAAAACAAACACAATTGTCTATATCATTTTTGTACTTATGAAATTTATATTTATTAAGTTGTGCTCTGAATCAGAATGTGTTAGATGCTAGTCATTCTGCCCACATTGAGCGAGATGGAAGTGTTAGAGAACCCCCCCATGCTGCTATCATCCCCATCGTTCTATTATTTTCTATCCTTGTCCTCCTGATTCTGATAAGGAGATAAGGATTGAATTGGATTTTTGGGAACACTCCTATACATCTCCTTTTTTGGCACAAGTTCTCATCTCACTGCTTATCACCAACAACCGGCCCAGAAGTCCTTTTCTGGCCTCTCGCGTCCTCCACACTAATGAAAGGGACATAGCAACTGTGGTTACCTCATATTCATGTGGAGATATAAGTATTGTGAAAGGACTTTAGAAAATGGGTTAGCTTGGGGCCGGTGCTGTGGTGCACTAGGTTAATCCTCTGCCTGTGATGCCAGCATCCCATATGGGCACCAGTTCTAGTCCCGGCTGCTCCTCTTCCAATCCAGCTTTCTGCTATGGCCTTGGAAAGTAGTGGAAAATGGCCTAAGTCCTTGGGCCCCTACACCCTTGTGGGAGACCTGGAAGAAGGTCCTGGCTCCTGGCTTCAGATCAGCAGAGCTCTGACTGTTGCAGCCATTTGGGGAGTGAACCAATGGAAGGAAGATCTTTCTCTGACTCTCCCTCTCACTGTCTGTAACTCTGCCTCAAATCAATAAAATCTTTAAAAAAAAAAAAAAGGAAATGAACTAGCTCAACTGGGGAACTGATGTCTTCCCATATCTCCCGATTACTACATCACACCTCAGTTCTAGGTGCCAATATTCTAATGGTATCCATGACCTTTGGTCACTCTGCCTACTGATAGGCCAAGGTACATATTACCCCAAGAAGGAATATCATATAGAGCCATTTCTTCTCTGTCCTATTTCCCTTGATTATTTTTGAACCTATGCCATGGAACCATTTCCCTGATGGGTGGGGCATGTTTATATCATAAGAGACACTGTGACACAGGCTGGCCTATAAAAGCAGCTGTAGTCCTGGACCCTTACCAGTCACTGGTACTGACTGCTAGGACCCTCTCCTATCAACATGACAGATAAGCCTCAAATAATTCTTGCCTCCCAACACCATCTTTCCCCATATTCCTTTTTTTTTTTTTTTTTAATTTTTGACAGGCAGAGTGGACAGTGAGAGAGAGAGACAGAGAGAAAGGTCTTCCTTTGCTGTTGGTTCACCCTCCAATGGCTGCCGCGGCCGGCGCGCTGCGGCCGGCGCACCGCACTCATCCGATGGCAGGAGCCAGATGCCAGGTGCTTATCCTGGTCTCCCATGGGGTGCAGGGCCCAAGCACTTGGGCCATCCTCCACTGCACTCCTGGGCCACAGCAGAGGGCTGGCCTGGAAGAGGGGCAACCGGGACAGAATCCGGCGCCCCAACTGGGACTAGAACCCGGTGTGCCAGTGCCGCAAGGCAGAGGATTAGCCTGTTGAGCCACGGCGCAGGCCTTTCCCCTTATTCCTAATCTTCCCACCAGCCTGACCCTCCTGATCCATCTATCTGGTCCTCCACCCCAGCCTGACCCCGCTAGCTCTGTATTTGAGCCTTACCATCTTGCTTTTTCATATTGGCCTCATTCTCCTCCAGGCCCTGCACTCCAGCCCAACTATCCAAGTCGGCCATACCATTGTTACTTCCATTCTGTCCCTTGACACCAGGCAAAAACCCCGGATCCTGCATCTTGGACTCACCCTCCTCCTAGTGTCCTCCCCACATCTGACTCCCCTTTTCTCCCATTATCAAACTGCCTAATAATGTAAAAACAATGAAAAAAGGAGAAATGGAAACATGGAATTTTTTCCAGTACAATCCTTATTAACTTCTCACATATTCAAATACCAAACATATTAAATTCCCAAAATAAATCAGGTACAAAAATGAGAAACGAGGGGCCAGTACCATGGCTCACTTTTTTTAATCCTCTACTTACAATGCCAGCATCCATATGGGCACCGGATTCTAGTCCCAGTTGCTCCTCTTCCAATCCAGCTCTCTGCTGTGGCCCAGGAGGGCAGTGGAGGATGGCCCAGGTGTTTGGGCTCCTGCACCCATTTGGGAGACCAGGAAGAAGCACCTGGCTCCTGGCTTCGGATTGGTGCTGTAGCACCGCTGTAGCGGCCATTTGGGGAGTGAACCAATGGAAAGAAGACTTTTCTCTCTGTCTCTTTCTCTCAGTCTCTATAACTCTACCTGTCAAATTAAAAAAAAATGAGAAAAGAGCCACAACTTTAATAATTATGATAGAATCATGAAGCTTCTATTTTCTGCACAACTGATAGTTATAAATATTTTTAAACCATACAACCAGGACAGCATTTAAAAAATTATGAAACAGACATGGAAAAGAAGGACAAAGGGAGACAGAGGGGGAGGTAAGGGGAGGGGGGACGATGGAGGGGAGAAGGCGAAGAAGGAGGGAGGAAGGAATGACAGTGTGGTACAGTGTTATTTTTTAATTCCTAGGTTTACCTTTTCATCCTCCATTATTTATAAACATTTTGCCAAATAATTTCTTCAGTGTTCTCATTAAAAGAGAGAAATTAATAGACTATTTTCTTCTAAACACACATTTTCTGAACTGCTTAATAATGACGTTTTGAAAAGGACTTAATTCATTTATTGCTAATTGTTTTCAGTCATTTAAAATATTGTTTCCATCATCAGAACCCTTCAGGTACAATAAAAACTATTTCTACTTGAGTGAAGGAATTCAACCCTAAATTATGTTATTCCATAAGAAATTTACTGAGGAGACTGTAATATTAGTATTTCTTTAGGGTCCAAATTTTGGAATAATACACAATTACATGGGTTGTATGAAAATTCAGAAATAATAATTTTATTGATGCTACGTATGACTCTGGGTATATCAAGTATTGCTTTTAATGACATCATTCTATTTAAGTTATTTTTAATTAAAATATAAACAAAATATATTTATGAGATTGAAAGGGTGTGTGTGCTTTCGCTTGCTTTTGCTAAAATTACACAATACATGAATTGGCATATCATTATGTAAATGAATATATATAAATGGATATCTAATCAGATGCAGTTCTTAAATTATTCTATGTCTATATGTACAAAGTCCTGAATAATTTTGCCAAAATATTATTTATATTTTCATAGCAGCACTAACAATAACTTATTTGAAGAGGTGGGTAGAAATGAATGTCTGTAAATAAACCTGCAAACATCTGATTGGAGAGTCTCTCACCTTCCTGCACTTGTCAACTGCTACGCTGGAATGATCATCACTAAGACATATTTGAGAAGAACACGTACTCTGCCTTCACCATAAAACTTCACTTTGACTATATCAAAGAGAAGAGTGAAAGAGAAGTGGGTACATGAATTTGAAATACCATAGAATTAAAAGGCAGCAATGGAGCCAGTGCTGTGGCATAGCAGGTAAAGCCGCTGCCTGCAGTTTCAGCATCCCATATGGGTGCTGGTTCCAGTCCTCGCTGCTCCACTTCTGATCCAGCTCTCTGCTATGGCCTGGGAAAGCAGTGGGAGATGGCCCAAGTCCTTGGACCCCTGCACATGCGTGGAAGTCCTGAAAAAATCTCCTGGCTCCTGGCTTCAGATCAGTACAGTTCCAGCCGTTGTGGCCATCTGGGGAGTGGTGGACCAGTGGATGGAAGACCTCTCTCTCTCTCTCTCTCTCTCTCTCTCTCTGCCTCTGTGTAACTGTGATTCCAAGTAAACAAATACAATCTTTAAAAAAAAAAAAAAAAGGCAGCAATGGAGACCTGAGGATCAAAACTGTTTGCAAGGGCTGCCATTGTGGTACAGAAGTTTAAACTGCTACTGGGATCCCATATCAGAGTGTGGGTTTGAGTTCAGGCTGCTCCCCTTCCATTTCAGCTCCCTGCTAAAGCTCCTAGGAAGGCAATGGAAATGGCTCATGTGCTTGAGTCCCTGTAACACATCTGAGAGACCTGGGTGGAGTTTCAGTTTCCCAGCTTCTGTGGCCATTTGAGGAGTGAACCAATGGCTGGAAGATCTCTCTCTCTCTCTCTCTCTCTCTCTCTCTCTCTCTCTCTCTCATCTCTCTTTGCCTTTCAAATAAACAAATGTATCATTAAAATACACTGGTTGGAAACAAAAGGAATGAATAGGCCAATAGGAATGGATCTAGAATTTTGGTAACTAAATCACTACTTTATGATTCTTGAAATCCACTTTGAAAAACACTGGAGTGAAGAAGGAATGTTAGATTTTAGTATAGAAGGAAAGTCTGATTTTCCTAAGATCACTCAGCCACAGTCACCAGAATGAGAAGGAAAAAATAAATTAATTGATAAAAAAAAAGTTGCAAGAAAAATGTTATGAGCAGTCATGTGCATTCAAGAAAGACTCGGACCCCATAGTTGTGATCCAACTCCTTTGCTTACCTCACTGGGTCCCCATTCCTCTCTGCCACATAATGCATACTCATAGAAACCATTCATGTTTTCTTGCTATTATTTCTATTGCTTTTTCTGTTGCTGATTTCTTATCTACAAAACTCAAGATACTGTATCTAACTCACAGAGCCACTTAGAGGCAAGGTAATAGACCACCTATTAGGAATCCACCTGTCTCAAGATGAGCCTTAATGATTCATGTTTGTCTTTTCCCATGGAGCCGTCTGCTAAGATGCACATGTTCCCCGGATGAGTTGACACAAAAATATTTAGTTATGGATCCTACCTGCAAATAAACTTTTGATAGGGAAAGAAAACATAAAGAAGGTGGTTTGAGAGAAAAAACATGGCTTAGGAAAGGGTAAAGGAAACAAGCTCTGGACTGAGGAATGCACAGTGAACACACACTTCTATCAGCTTCATAGTTCATGTTTAGCTTATGCTGGCTTTAACTGCAAAATCATTTTCAAAATACTGGGAGTCAGAGAATGGTCTTTCTTTTATTGGATATACAGGATGTTAGCTCTGATCTATTGTTCAGTGGTGAATTGGTGTCCTCTGTTGACACATTGTTAACAGACTCTCCCAATCCTGCTTGAAGGTCACCTCAATTGGCATATTCAGACAACAATATTGGTGATTATACCACCAGGTTGAGCACAACCTGAGTGGGGGTTAAGATTTATTATCAATGAACTAATAATGAAGAGCTCAGTATATAACCTAAAGTAACCACCAAGTGGGTGTTTCTGACTGGCAAACATTCTAATACAAGTCAGACCTTAAAAATTGTTTTTCTTTTCACTCAACCTCTCAGTATATTATGGATTCAGAGAATCTTTGATTAGGTTGAGCTTCCTTTAGGCTTTATAATAAACTTTAAAATTTTCCCTTGTCTTATCCACTTTTTTTTAAATCCTAGTCTCAGATATTTTTCCTTTTATTTGTCTTGTTTCATCTCAAATGTAGCTCTAGTAATAGAACTAAGTATCCTGAAGAGAACCCATATGTCAGATGCCTTAGTGTGGCCATCTGATGGGGCAGTTGGCTCCATCACTGGCTCACAAGCTTCCAAAAGTGCTGGGGAACACAGAAGAAAACAAACTTCAGAGATTTTAGTGCTAATTTTCTGTGTGACCTTCAGCAAGTCCCAAAATTCTCTATGGTTCAATTGGTCATCTTTGAGATAGTGTGATTGAGCTAGCTCATGCTACATTTCCTTCTGTAAACCTGAAATCCTAGATTTCATGCCTAAAACAAAATATTATTGATGCAATTATAAGGAACGCATGTTTACTTTTGTCTGAATATATAACCAACTATAACAGTATGCAAAGCACTTTAAAATAATGCATAAAATACAATTTTAGTTACAACTTTATGCATATGCTTAAAATTCCAGGTTTCTTATCATATACAGATACTCTGTGTACACCGACTGGAACAATCTTTTCATGAATAGAGGTAAGAATAGCCAGAACAAATGTTCTCCAGCTTTTATTTAATGGCTAAGACAATAAACCTGAGCAAATAAATTTGCCATATCATTAAATATTTAGTCACTAATTGCTTTTTGTTCTAGTTAATCTTATAGGAATTAAGATGAGATATCCTCACTAATTCAGCTGTGGTGTTTCATAAAATTCAAAGCAAATAATACATAGAATGGCATCATTGGAAGACCAAAAAAATAAAAGGATGTGGAAGTAAAGGGTGAAGTTTCCAAAGTTAGTTTGACAGCATTTTCTCTTTTCACAGATTTTTCCCAGGAGATTCTTTTAAACAGGCGCAAACAAATGTTGTTGCCTCTGATGATTTATTGCAGAACAAGTTGACAGAGCACAGGAGCATGTTATCTGGGCCTCTGTAGTGCAGGGGGTAATTCTGAAAATGAAGAAAGACCAGGAGAGCAGCAGTTGAAGCAAGTGCTCTCGATCATTCAGCGAGTAAGCAGATGGAAGCTTGGAATCACAGCTTATTTTAAAAGATAGCTTATAAATATGGTGTTTGTAATGTTAGTGCTTCATTTTCCTCATTTACAAAATCTTCGAAGAGAATGTATGAGCATTTCATCACAGATGGTTAACTCTAATAAATTAATTGAATAATTCATTTTATTTTTACTTTAGTTACATATCTATTATGGTATGAGTATAATTGAATATAAATATACAAATGTCAATGTTTATTTGTCTATAAAATATATATATGCATGCTTGTTGTTGCTACTTCATTTATGCTTATATTTATATATGAATAAACTTGCCTTTATTCCAGCTGTACCTGGATTTTTATCCAAAGACTTTGAAGGTTGATGAAATAGATATATTTTTAAAGTGCAATGTATAATTTTTCCATACAGACTTTCATTTTTAATTTCAAGCAGATCAACATTGCACAAAGCTATTGTCATACACAAGAAAATTGTCATGTAATCATTACAGCAAAAAAAAAGAAAAGCTATATTTCAGAAATCCACACTTACACAGGGGAGGTACAAATTCTGCTTTTCTTAACACTATTGCTCTAAGCAACAAAGCTATGCAAAACAAGTAGCTTATTACTCTAATCTTTAAAATTTTAGAAAAGTTGCATTGACTCACTCAGCTTTTAGGTTGTTAAGTAACTAGAGTTAAGTTAGACAACAAAGAAATAGGCCGGCGCTGTGGCTCAACAGGCTAATCCTCCGCCTTGTGGTGCTGGCACACCGGGTTCCAGTCCCGGTCGGGGCTCCGGATTCTGTCCCGGTTGCCCCTCTTCCAGGCCAGCTCTCTGCTGTGGCCAGGGAGTGCAGTGGAGGATGGCCCAAGTGCTTGGGCCCTGCACCCCATGGGAGACCAGGAGAAGCACCTGGCTCCTGCCATCGGATCAGCGCGGTGCGCTGGCTGCAGTGTGCTGGCCGCAGCGCTCTGGCCGCAGTGGCCATTGGAGGGTGAACCAACGGCAAAAGGAAGACCTTTCTCTCTGTCTCTCTCTCTCTCTCACTGTCCACTCTGCCTGTCAAAAATTTGAAAAAAAAAAAGACAACAAGGAAATGAGATTTTAAAATAATTAAAATTGGGGCCGATGTTGTGCCATAACTGATACCTGAAATGTCGGCATCCCATGTGGGCGCTGGCTAGAGTTCTGGCTGCTCCACTTCTGATCCAGCTCCTTGCTGACAGCCTGGGAAAGCAGTGGAAGATGACCCAAGTCCTTGGGCCCCCTCACCCATGTGGGAGACCCAGAAGATCTTGGCAGCTCCAGCCATTGCCACTCTTTGGGGAGTGAACCAGCAGATGGAAGACCTTTCTCTCTTTGGCTCTCCCTCTCTCTGTCTATAATTCTACCTCTCAACAAAAGAAAGAAAAAAGAAAGAAAGCAAAGCTCTTTGGGGCTGGTGCTGTAGCATAGATTAAGCGTCTGCCTGCAACAGCAGCATCCCACATGTCCCAGCTGCTCTTCTTCCAATCCAGCTCTCTGACAATGGCCCAAGTGCTTGGGCCCCTGTACCCACATGGGGGACCTGGACGACGCTTCTGTCTCCTGGCTGCAGATCTGGCTGTTACAGCCATTTGGGGAGTGAACCAGTGGATGGAAGAGTTTTTCTCTCTGTCCCTCTCTCTGTCTATAACTCTGTCTCTTAAATAAATAAATAAATCTTAAAAAAAAAAAAAAAGAAAAGAAAAGCCCTTTGTGCACTTTAATGAATCAGAAGTTTTGCTTCGCACCAACTAAAAGATGCATGTTTGCATACCCTAATATTTAATAGTAATTGTATACTCACAAGGTCTAAACAAATACAAATAGGCAAACATATCAATTTGAGAGAGTAGGAATATACTTAACTATAAGTCTAAGAGATCAGTAGGAGGAAAATACTGCTACTGAGAGTGATTTTAAGCCATACTACTGTCTTGGAGTGCTTAAAGTAAAAGAGGTAATATAATGGCTTCACACATGGCTTTAATATTAGTGGTCATCTCTTTCAATTGTATATTCTGATTATTAATAGCTTGACCAGTGTGCTGTTTGGGGTATCTTGGTAAAGAATAAAGTCTAAACGTGAATTATTTTGTATAATTTTGTCAAAAATGTGTTTTGAAAATACAGATGTACAATTAACATATATTTTATGCCACATTTAGATGTTAAAAATACTTCTTTATTACTAATATTGCCTCCTACTATACTATTTAGATTTGCAATCTTTAGACGGATGCATTTCTGTGCCGGAAATGTGAAAATCCAAAGCACATTTTTATAATTGCTTTAATTAATTGAAAGTCCTTTGTCAGCATTTAAAATCATAGATGTTTATTGTGGTATACTATCTTCTAGTGATTTGAAAATAAGGAGAGAATATAAATATCTGTATTATATGTAAAGAATCAACAACAGGATTCACTGTGTACTTATGTCTCATGTGGGATCTGTCCTTAATGTGTTGTCCAATGTGAAGTAATGCTATAACTAGTACTGAAACAGTATTTTTACACTTTGTGTTTCTGTGTGGGTGCAAAGTGATGAAATCTTTACTTGGTATATACTGAATTGATCTTCTGTATATAAAGATAATTGAAAATGATCAAAAAATCTTGGTGTTAAATTGGAAATCGCATAGATAATTAATCAATTTAAAAAAAAAATCATGTAGGATCTCTGTCCTCAATGTGCTGTACATTGTGAATTAATACTATAACTAGTACTCCAACAGTATTTTCACTTTGTGTCTCTATGTGAGGGCAAACTGTTGAAATCTTTACGTAACATGTACTAAACTGATCTGTGTATAAAGAAAATTGAAAATGAATCTTGATGTGAATGCAAGGGGAGAGGGAGCGGGAAAGGGGAAGGTTGTGGGAGGGAGGGAAGTTATGGGGGGGGAGCCATTGTAATCCATAAGCTGTACCTTGGAAATTTATATTCTTTAAATAAAAGCTTTATTAAAAAAAAGAACTTTTTTTAAGGGAAATTCTTCACTCTAGTGCAAAACATAAGGACAAATCAGCTATAAATGAAATATGTAAACTTGAATTCCTGTAGTTCTATTTTACTAAAATTGAGAGAAATGTTAGTTTTTGTCTTCATTGGAGGTAGAAAGAAGAATCCTCTTATATGTCTTCTATGAATTGCATTTTGTTAAGACAGAGGGAATTGTTTCCATATTATAGGAAGTCTCAACAGCTAAAGAAAGAATTCTATAGGGTAATAGGGAAAATAATTTATAGGACACTGCACTCGCAGATATTAAAAATGATAGAATAGTGAACAGTTTACATCTCTATCATCCTCTAGAGTCATCTAAAATACAACATGGTTTATAAAATTTTATTTTAAACACTATTTTTTCTGATATAAAATAAACTATCTTAAAAATTATTGGAAATTGGAATTGAGAATAAAGTTTAACAATAAACTTTCTAATCCATTAACATTTTGTAACCTTTAAAAATGCCTATTTGTAAAAATTCAGCTATACAAAATACACACACAGAAATCTAGATATAGGTATCTACAGAGAAGACATAGCTATATCTGTGTGTATAAATGTATATACAAAAATATTTCAGAGGTAGAAGATAACTATAGTGATTATATAGATTAGAATGTTTAAATATATGATGTGTTTGTTTACTATTCAACAATATTTGAAGAATGTTCTCTCAGTCAATATATGTAATTCAAAAATAATTATAATTGATTCATAGTATCCTTTATATGCATGTCATATGATTTATTTAATCAATTCTCTATTGAGAGATATTTAATTATTACAATGTTTAATTAACAATGTTTCAAAGCAAATCTTTGTAAATTAATTTTACGCCCCTCCTTGATCATATTCTTAGATTAGTTCACTCTTTATGTGGGATAGGGAATGAAAATGCCTTATCCTAAAAGAACAAACAATAATAAAGATATCAGCTTTTTTTCCCATAACTGACCCAATTATGCTTACTTGACTCCTCCTAATTAAAAATATCTCTGTTCTTAAATCAAGTTAACTCAAACTTACACTGTAACAATTTGCTTTTTTTAATTTTAATTTTTAACAGATTCAAAAGGAATTGTAGATATACGTCTAAGAACATAATGATATTCCTTTCCTGTTTCCCTCCCTCTCACCCTACTTCTTAGTACCTTTCTTTCTTTTGATTTTTTTTTTTTTAGCTTTTGAGATAACATATTGTAAATTTACATCATGGTAAAAAGGCTTAGCACCTCACCAAATAAGAATTTTAACAAGTAAAAAGCAAAAGACTGCTGGAATGTAGACAACAGCTATTCAGCCTGGCCCAGCCCCAGCCATTGCAGCCATCTGAGGAGTGAACCAGAGGATAGACGGTCTCTCCCTTTGTGTAACTCTGTCTTTCAAATAAATAAATAACTCTTTTTAAAAAAAAAATAAGAAAAACATTGAGTAGCCTCCCTTATTCATAAATCTGAAAGAAGAGAGTATGTGTTGACCTGGAGAAATGCCATCTTCTCCATTTATTCCACAATCTGTTCTAAGTAACAGAAGGTGGTGGAAACTTTAAGAAAGGGTTGGATATGTTGGGACTTCCAAAAGTGTGGAGTACGGGGCTCAGGGAAAATTGTCCCAAGGAGAGGTTTCTATAAAGCCTAACAAGATAAGCACTGATAAACATTCAAAAATCTCTTTCAATACTTGAAGGACTTACAAGTTGAGAAGCATTTATTTAACAAAACTTAAGGAAACTCAGCAAGAACAATGTAAGGCAGTACATTCCAGTTAGGGGATTCACTGGTTCCCAATAGCTAAGCATCCTGGAAAAGCTGCTTCAGCAGGATCCATAGCTGAGAGGCAGCTCCCATCTGCCTGAGCTCCCTGGAAGGAAGAATAATTCCTGATATACTTGGCAGCTGGTGGACATCAGTGATTCCATCATTTCAGACAACGCGGCAGACACCTCCTGGGCAATGTATGAACCACAGCAGAAATGCCAAGACTAGCCAAGTACTAAACAAGTGGAACACAATGAAGCAGAGTTGCTACAACAGAAGGCAACTTCCTTAACCTGACAAAGTATATCTATACAAAACACACAGCAAAAAGCACATAACAAAAGCAAGAAAACTAAAAGCTTTCCCTCTATGCTCAGAAATGAGCAAAAGTTAGCTTTTTCCACCTCCTCAACATTGTACAGGAAATAGCAGCCAAGGCAATTAGGCAATTATACAGTTTAAAAAAAAAAAAAAAGCATCCACATTACAAAGAGTGAAAAAAAGCTATTTCTAATCCCCATGATGTGAACTTGAGTGTACATAAGGATTTCACTAAAAATAGCAGAACCAATGATTGAGTCTAGGATGTAAGATCTCCATTTGATGGAAAGGTTGCAGGCCAGAAGACCAATTATATTTCTGTACACCAATAGAGAGGAATCCAGAAAGGAAAACCAAGAAAATAATTCAATTTACAATCAAATTTGAAAGAATAAAACACCTAGAAATAAATTTAACGAGAGAAAGGCAAGACATGCAGAAAATATTTATACTCAAAACTGTAAAACAGTATTGAAAATATTAAAGATCTGGGGTTGCTGTCATGGTATAGTAAATTGGGCCACTGCTTATGATGCCAGCATCCCATATGTGTGCCAGTTCAAGTCCCAGTCCCACATGCTAGCCAGCTTCCTGGGAAGGCAGCAGAAGATGTCCCAAGAACTTGGGTCTCTGTGGGAGACATAGATGAAGTTCCCAGCTCCTGGTTTCTGCCTGACCCAGCTCTAGCTGTTGAGGCCATTTGGGGAGTGAACCAGCAAAGAGAAAATCTCTCTCTCTTTCTTTCTCTCTCTCTCTCTTTTGACAGGCAGAGTTAGACAGTGAGAGAGAGAGAGAGAGAGACAGAGAGAAAGGTCTTCCTTCCGTTGGTTCACCCCACAATGGCCATCACGGCTGGTGTGCTGTGCCCATCTGAAACCAGAAGCCAGGTGCTTCCTCCTGTTCTCCCATGCAGGTACAGGGCCCAAACACTTGGGCCATATTCCAGTGCCTTCCCGGGCCACAGCAGAGAGCTGGACTGGAAGAGGAGCAACCAGGACAGAATCTGATGCCCCAACAAGGACTAGAATCCTGAGTGCAGGCGCCGCAGGAAGAGGATTAGCCTAGTGAGCCGTGGCACTGGCCTCTCCCTCTCTCTTTCTGTGTCCCTCCCTCGCTCTGTCTCTGCAACGCTGCCTTTAAAATATATAAAATAAATCTTTTTAAAAAGAAAATATTAAAGATCTAAATTAATGGGAAGACAGTCCATGTCCATGCATGGACGACCCTCAATAATGTTTAAATAGCAGCAATCCTTAAATTCATCTACAGTTTCAATGCCATCTGTCAAAACCCCAGCTGAATTTTTTTCAGAAAATGACAAGCTGATCCTAAAATTCATATGCAAATGCAAGAGACCCAGAATAGACAAGCAAGCTTAAAAAAGAACAAAGTTGGAAGACTTATTCTTTCTGATTTCAAAGCTTAGTGTACAGCTACAGTAATCACGACACTGTGGTGCTAGCATGGAAATAGGTGTAAAGATCAATGAAATACAACTGTGGGTCTGGAA
Organism: Sylvilagus floridanus; assembly: GCA_949820135.1. Taxonomy (NCBI): domain Eukaryota; kingdom Metazoa; phylum Chordata; class Mammalia; order Lagomorpha; family Leporidae; genus Sylvilagus; species Sylvilagus floridanus. The sequence goes on from OX463230.1 coordinate 114,823,686, forward strand.
CTTAACCTATATCTGAAATCATTCTCAAAAATCAACTCAGACTAGATCACAGACAAAAATATGATAACTAAGTCTATAAATCGTTTAGTAGAAAATATAGGAGTAAATCTTTGTGATCTTAGATTAAGAATAATTACTTATAAATAAAGAAAACAGGGATAAAATGGACTTCATGAAATTAAAGAATTACATGCTTCAAAGGACACCTTGCAGAAGGTGAATGGAAGAAAATATTTGAAAAGTCTGTTTTGATGAAGAACGTTTATCATGAATATACAAACAATTATAGCTCAATATTGAAATAAACATAATTAAAACTAAACTAAGAATGAAGTGTTAATAGCTTTTCTTCAAAGAAAGTATAGAAATGGCCAATAAGTCTGTGAAAAGATGCTCAAAATAATTAGTGTTGGCCTTCATGGAAAAGAAAATCAAAACCACAATAAGATGTTATTTCACACTCACTTAAGTGGCAGAAAATAATAACTGTTGGGAAGGATGTAAAGAAGTTGGAGCTATTAGCATCTGCTCTTGAGGATGTAAAATAGTGCAGCCACTTAGAAAGCAGTATGCCAATTCCTCAAATTTTCTAAACTACATAGCTTAGTCATACCACCGTTAAGTAGATACCCAAAGTTATTACCAACATACATTCATACCAAAACTTATACAGGAACCATTATTTGTAATAACCAAAAAAGGAAAAACAACCTGTGTCCATTCATTGCTGAATAAATGATGGTATATACATACAATAAATGCTATTTGACAATACAAAGTACTGAGCTACTGATATACACTAAAATTATGTGAAAGTTGAAAAAAAAACTATGTAATCTGCAATTAGTCAATTCCAAAAACCTACACGTTGTGTGATTTCACTTGTATGGACTTTCCAGGTTAAAAAATCCATTCAGGCCGGCGCCGTGGCTCAACAGGCTAATCCTCCGCCTTGCGGCGCCGGCACACCGGGTTCTAGTCCCGGTCGGGGCACCGATTCTGTCCCGGTTGCCCCTCTTCCAGGCCAGCCCTCTGCTGTGGCCCAGGAGTGCAGTGGAGGATGGCCCAGGTGCTTGGGCCCTGCACCCCATGGGGAGACCAGGAAAAGCACCTGGCTCCTGGTTCCTGCCATCGGACGAGCGCGGCGCGCTGGCCGCAGCGCGCTGTCTGCGGCGGCCATTGGAGAGTGAACCAACGGCAAAAGGAAGACCTTTCTCTCTGTCTCTCTCTCTCACTGTCCACTCTGCCTGTAAAAAAAAAAAAAAAAAAAAAAAAAAATCCATTCAGACAGAATGATTAGTGGTTTCAGGGGCCTTCAAGTGCAACAGAATAGAGAGTTACTGCTAGTAGATATGGGTTTCTTTGGAAGGCTATGAAAGTATCCTAAAACTTTATGATAATTGCACAATTCTTCAAATATACCAGGAATGTCCAAATTGTATACTTAAATTGGTGTTATTTATGGCATACAGAATACACTTCAATAAATCTATTAAAAGAATAAGACTGCAAGGAGATTTGAATTCTTAAGTGATCAGTCTTTTTCTCCTGATTCATAATTAGGAAAAGATGTCAAGGTGAGTCCAAATCAAGGTGTAATATCACTATAGAGAAACCTATCCTTGCAGGAATAAAATTTCAATAACCTCTGAATGAAACCCAGTATTGAGAAGGAATGGGATTTCTGAGACTTGACTTGGCACTTGCTAGAAGTCTCTGGAGAGAAGTGTCCATGTGAATGAATCAAGAGAAGCTCCTGGGATCTAAAAGTCTGGTATGATGCTGTACTAAGCCCTAGAGAGGAGTAATCTTTGCTAGGAACTACAATGCCACATACAGGACCTATACAGGTATTCTAGGCAGTGGAAAAACAAGGGGCCCTATCCAAATACACTGCCTCAGATTTAGTCTTTGAACACAATGTGCCTTGTTCTCAGGAAGCACTTCTCTACTGAAGATGATTTTTTTGGCCATTACTAATACTTATCAATATATAATGAGATTTAAGAGTTTAATGGAACTGAAATCTTAGAAAAAATTTTTTCTGCACCTGACAGTGGCCTGAGGAAGGATGCTGATTTTCTACCCTAGAAGTCACTGTTTCCCAGCAAGAGGAAGGTTCTGAACTATCCTCCTGACACTGGAGTTGCCAACTCTCTGGGCCATACAGTGGCAACACTTACCAGTTCCGTCTCTGACAGTGGTTCCAATGTCCAAGCATTTAACTCTAAGATAAAGAATCCATTAAAAATATCCCTTTCCTTCAACAGCTACATCCCACACATTAGTAAGCACTTCAGTTTAAGAAATACATTGATCAAAATAGATTTAAGGAAGTAGAATTTATATCATGAAAATGCAAGTATGTGTGGTCCCTTCAGAAGGGTGCATGTGGGTATTAGCCACACCCCAGCCTGTGAGGTCTGTCATTCCTGTTTACCTACACCTTGATGTCCATATTAAGATGTGGTGTCCAACCTTTTGACACTTCAGCTTCGTTTTCCTCAACTGCTTAGCCATTCCTTCCTCTGTCCTCATACACATCAATCTTATACAGGAGTTCTTTCTGACCCCATCTGCCTTTGTCAGACTGGGACAATCAGACACATTTCCTTGACACAAGATAACCCCAGAAAGAAGTCTATATAGATTGATTAACATTTCATTACCACTTCCCAGGCAATTATGCTTTAATCTAGGACAGCTTGTGATGCGAGTTAATAATACCCCAAAGCAGGACATGAATAATGCAAGCAGCAAAGCACATCTTAGCTGTTGCCTATGAGATGGCACAAGAATTCTGCCCACCCAAACCCTTACCCCACGTCTATGCTCGTCATGTTTAACTAAGATAAACAAAGCAAGTTACTATTCCTTGCATTTGTAAAGAACATGCTCAGTACCCATTTGTTGCCAACATAACAAGGATATTCATTCAACAAGCATTCATTGGCTCTGTCCTATGGGGTATGCCTGTCCTAATCACTGAGAAGACATAAATGTAACTTCAACTTCAAAAAGTATGGAATGTCAGAGTCTCTGAATCTAATCATGCTACTGCAATAAAGTCCTTGAAAGTAAGGTATAGAAAAATGTTTCTAAGGTAAGCAACATATAGTAAGGTAACGACTAGTCTGCAATAGGGTTTCTCAAGTCTGCTCATCCATGGTTCTTTCGAATAAATATCAAATTATCTTTGAGGCTGGGGGTGGCAAGGGTTGGCCTAGTAGTGAAAACAATGACTAGGATGACCTTGTGCCACACCGAAGTACCTGGATTTGAGATCCAACACCACCTTCTGTCTCCTGCTTTTTGGCAATGGAGATTCTGGGAGGCACTGGTAATCGCTTAAGTAACTGGGTACTTGATAACCGCTGTAAAGACCTGCAATGAATTTTTGGCTCCTGATTTTAGCCTGTCTAGCCCCAAACCCAAGTCTAACTCCAGCTGTTGTGGGGCATTTGAGGAGTGATCCAATGTAGAGAGCATTCTCATTCTATTTCTCTGTCTGCCACTCAAATTTTTTAAAAGATCTTTTTGGATAGGGGATTATTTTCTATGCAAAACAATGCACTAATGAAGAACTTCCAGAGTAGGATATGGGTGTTTTGTGTTAGAAATTGAGAATTGTAATTACCAGGGATAATTTGTTAAGCCTTTTTTTTTCAAATGATCCTTTAGACAGATAGATGCCTTTTCCAAATTTTTTGCTAACTCTCTGTGCTGTCTTAAAAATTACCCACTGATAGCATTTTAAAGCAATGAGACACAAGATTTTCAGTTTTCTTTATTCTTTTTTATCTAGCTCACTTGCTCTCTCTCTCTCTCCTAATGTCTCTTCTTAATTCTTCTCTTCCTTACCAAACCCGTATACTCTGCAGCTCATTGTGAACTCATGCCCTTTTATAAATTCTACTTATTTTGGCCGGCGCCGTGGCTCAACAGGCTAATCCTCCGCCTTGCGGCGCCGGCACACCGGGTTCTAGTCCCGGTCGGGGCGCCGGATTCTGTCCCGGTTGCCCCTCTTCCAGGCCAGCCCTCTGCTGTGGCCCAGGAGTGCAGTGGAGGATGGCCCAGGTGCTTGGGCCCTGCACCCCATGGGGAGACCAGGAAAAGCACCTGGCTCCTGGCTCCTGCCATCGGACGAGCGCGGTGCGCCGGCCGCAGCGCGCCGTCAGCGGCGGCCATTGGAGGATGAACCAACGGCAAAAGGAAGACCTTTCTCTCTGTCTCTCTCTCTCTCACTGTCCACTCTGCCTGTCAAAAAAAAAATAAAAATAAATAAAAAATAAAAAATAAATAAAAAATAAATAAATAAATAAAATAAATTCTACTTATTTATTATTTCTGATATCAATAATTAACCCACAATTTACTGGCACTATGTGCTTATAACATTTATCAGAACAAATACAATCAGATATATAAGAGTAAGAAAGGGTCCTGGTTAAATCGGTAGTTAGACAGGTGAGCAAGGTGTAAATAAACGATGAATTCCACTGTGCCCCAGTGGGCCACCTACAGATACTTTCACACCAATCTGGATTTCCTATGACAAGGCTCTAGTTCTTCCTTTTGTGTATAGAATTTCACATTGCCCACTTAATTCACTCCTTCTATTAATTTTGAGACTAATGTTATTCTTTGGTAAAAGCTCACTACCCAGGGCTGACGCCATTAAGCCTCTGCCTGCAGCACTGGCATTCCATATGGGTGCTGGTTTGAATACCAGGTGCTTATCTACCAATCCAGCTCCCTGCTATGGCCTGAGAGAGCAGCGAAAGAGGACTCAAGTGTTGGGGACCCTGCAACCACTTGGGAGACTCAGAAGCTCCTGGCTTCTGGCTACAGATGGACTAAGATCATTTTGGGAATGAGCTAGCGGGTGGAAGACCTCTCTTTCTGCCTCTCCCTCTCTCTGTCTGTAACTCTGCCTGTCAAATAAATAAAATCTTTAAAAAAATAAAAAACAAAGTTCACTACCTAGATAACTATTAAATTTAATTTTCAAAGCTTTAATCTCAGCATGTCATCTACATGAAAGTATAACATGTCCTATTCTTATTTTGTAGGAAAATATCATTTTTTTTGACAGGCAGAGTGGACAGTGAGAGAGAGAGAGACAGAGAGAAAGGTCTCCCTTTGCCGTTGGTTCACCCTACAATGGCCGCCGCGGCCAGCGTGCTGCGGCCGGTGTACCACGCTGACCCGATGGCAGGAGCCAGGTGCTTATCCTGGTCTCCCATGGGGCCATCCTCCACTGCACTCCTGGGCCACAGCAGAGAGCTGGACAGGAAGAGGAGGGACCGGGACAGAATCCGGCGCCCTGACTGGGACTAGAACCTGGTGTGCCGGTGCCGCAGGCAGAGGATTAGCCTATTGAGCCTCACTTATTTTTACGTTTGAGGAAACAGCACAGAGCACCTGATTTTCTATTGCCTATTGAATATGTTTGACTCCCAGTGATACACATGAGATGTGGTATAGTTGGGATATGTTTTGTCAGAGAGATCCATGTACCGTTGTGGTAGTATTAAGAGAGGGAGACTGGTGAAAAGCAATTAAGCCTTGGGGGCTGTATTCTCAGGAATGAATTCACGCTACCTACTGGAAGTGGGTCGCAGCTAGGAGGAGTGGCTTAGCTGCTGTATGGGCAAGTTGTTATAGAAAGAAGAAGCCTGTCCCTACCCTAGTCTCCTGCTTCCTGTCTTAGTGTCACTGCAATTTCTTCTTCGGCCTTGATGCCTTCTGCATTGTTATGACATACCCAGAAGACTCTCACCAGAGCTGAGCAGACATCAGCACCACACTTTTGCACCCCTAAAAGTGTAAGCTAAGTCAATCTCTTTTTATGTGTGTATAATATCCATTCTTAGGTACTTTGTGGTAGTAGCAGAAAACAGGCTAACAGGGTCAAAGGTTAAAAGTAATAAAAAACACATTTTGCTCCCCAGTATCACATTATTATGAGTCATTTTAAGGGAGCATTTCCTCAGAAAACATGTATCTATAATTGTAATTAAAGCCTTGCTTGTTGAACAAAGAAACAAATTGGGAGGGCAGAGGCACCCACCACGTAACACGCCACCAGCAGAGAGCTTCAGCATGAGCGTTGGAGAGCAAGGTGAGACGAGACTGCAGCAGCCCAGGCCACTGGCAAAAAAGCTGCAGGAACAACCGAGAGGGAATCCTCTTGGAGGCCCCTGGGGGATAGTGTACCCACCAAACTAGAGGAGAAAAGAAAAGGGGGAGGCACGTTTTCCGTCTCCCCAGTCATCCTGAAAATACATCCTGTAACAAGGTGACAAAGGGCAGGCGCCATTTTGGATACACATACCACTGCCCCAGCTCGTGTCCTCACCCAGTAACCAGCCAAGTGGAGACTCCTGAGTCTACTGGGGAGAATTAACAGAGGGCTGGGTGCTCATGACTGTAGCAGGCTTGTGTTGGGACTGTGAAAACACTGAGGCTGTGTGGGAGGACTCACAGTGTGGCTGGGACTTGAGGCAGTCACTTTGAGAGTCTCCACACTATGAGGGCTCCCTGGTTACTGGAAGAGGAACATTGCTGGGAAATCTGAGCTTATACTGAGGACTGCACAGATCCTTTGTGTGATCATTGTGCCAAAGCATAAGAGTACTATACTCACTGGGCTAGCATCCAGGCACTGGTCTCCTTTGAGGAGAGGAGCTCAGCTGAGACTATGCCAACAGACAAGAAGAAACCTGCCCTCTGATTTAAAAAAAAAAAAAAAAAAAAGGAGATTTACCAAGACAAATGTGGTTGTGTCACTTCAGACACACCCTTCACCCTGGAGCACTGAGCAGAGCTCCCTGGCTACTTCTACTACAAGCCTTTAGGTAATCAAATCAGACATACAAAGATAAAAGCCACCACACTGAAAAGTAAAAGAAATCAATGAGGGGCAGGCACCATAGTGCACTAGGTTAATCCTCCGCCTGGGGCGCCAGCATCAAATATGGGTGTCAGTCCAGCTCTCTGCTGTGGCCAAGGAAGGCAGTGGAGGATGGCCCAAGTGCTTGGGCCCTGCACCCACATGGGAGACCAGGAGGAAGCACCTGGCTCCTGGCTTCGGATCAGCGCAGCACTCCAGCCGCAGTGCGCCTGCCATAGCGGTCATTTGGGGGGTGAACCAATGGAAAAGGACGACCTCTCTCTCTCTCTTTCACTGTCTGTCTAACTCTACCTGTCAAAGGGAGAGAGAGAGAGAGAGAGAGAGAGAGAGAGAGAGAGAGAGAGAAATAATACAAAACACAGGAAATTACACAGTCAGACCAAACACAAGAAGAAGAAATTAGAAAACTAAAAACACTATTGGAATCTACAGAATACTATCAAATGACCCAACAAATGGGTTCTAAGAGTTCCTGAAGGTGTGGAAAGAGAAAAAGGGTTTGAAGATCTTTTTAATGAAATAATAACAGGAAAATTCCCCAATTTGGAGAAAGCGACATCCAACTATAGGAAGAACACAGAACTCCTGATCGACATGACCAGAAAAGATCTTCACCATGACATATTGTAATCAAACTCTCCACAGTACAAAATAAAGAAAATATTCTGAAATACATATGAGAAAAACTCCGGATTGCCTTCAGAGGATCTCCAGTTAGTCTCACAGCAGACTTCTCATCAGAAACCCCATAGGCTAGGCAAGAATGGCGAGATACAATCCAAGTCTTAAGGGAAAAAACTGTCAACCCAGAATACTATATTCTGGAAGAAGTTGTCACCACCCATCCAGCTCTGCAGAAGATGCTGCAGCAGAACCTGAAAGCAGTGGACGAGCCTCAGAAAGTTATGATCCTGCTGGATGGTTCATGATTTATACGGCACAGCTGCAACAGCAGCCCGGAATTGTCATAAGCCGACTTTTTAAGATTTGTTTTGCAAAGTGCTGAAAACTCATATTATTTAATTCACTATTTTTGGTTCTGATTTTGGTAACCACAGAGGCAAAAATTAATGGCTAAACAATGATCCCAAATAATACACATGAGGAAAGACTATTTTTCAATAAATATGAATGGAAGGTCTCTTTTGGTGCATGGATCTGTGTGAACAAGATGCTATTACCAGTCTTCATTTTTTTTAAATACTCATTTTTGGGCTGGCGCTGCAGCTCACTAGGCTAATTCTCTGCCTGCGGTGTTGGCACCCCGGTTTCTAGTCCTGGCTGTGGCGCTGGAATCTGTCCCGGTTGCTCCTCTTCCAGTCCAGCTCTCTGCGGTGGCCCGGGAAGGCAATGGAGGGTGGCCCAGGTCTTTGGGCCCTTCACCCACATGGGAGACCAGGAGGAAACATCTGGCTCCTGGCTTTGGATCGGCACAGTGCGCCGGCTGCAACACACCAGCCATAACGGCCACTTGGGAGGTGAACCATCGGAAAAAGGAAAACCTTTCTCTCTGTCTCTGTCTCTCTCTCATTGTCTAACCCTGCCTGTCAAAAATAAATAAATAAATAAATAAAGATTCATCTATTTATTGGAAGTCAGAGTTACACAGAGAGAAGGAGAGGCTGAGAGAGAGAGAGGTCTTCCAACTGCTGGTTCACTCCCCAGTTGGCTGCAACGACTGGAGCTGCACTGATCCAAAGCCAGGAACCAGGAGCCAGGAACCAGTGGCTTCTTCCAGGTCTCCCACGCAGGTACAGGGGCCCAAGCACCTGGACAATCTTCTTCTGCTTTCCCAGGCCATAGCAGAGAGTTGTATCAGAAGAGGATACGAACCGGCATGCATATGGGATGCTGGCACTGGAGGCAAGGGCTTTAACCACTGTGCCACGACACTGGCCCCAACCAATCTTCATTGATTTTAATTTTGTTATCATCAGAGGGCTTTGTGTGATGGGAAGATAGTAAGTACTAGAAAGAAACAGAAAGAAGACCGTCCTGTGGGTTTCTGTCTTCAGATAATCCTTAAAAGCCATCCCTAGAGCCAGATGTTATAAGTGGAATAACAGAGAGAAAAAAGCAATCTTATCCAGACAGATAAGGTCAAATGGCTATCAGAAGCAGGACCTAGTAAATACACCTTTGTTTGAAGTGGAGAGTTAGGTTTAAGGAATTAAAAAATATGGCTAGAAAGAAAACATAGGGTCTCAACTAATGGCTTTTGTTTTCTGCTTTGGATAACGAGGGGAAGAGATTACTAAGAAAAATTTGGGTACGTGTCAATTTTGAAAGCTTCAACCTCTGCTTAGGTTTTCTTCAAATTTATACATGGCATAAAAAAGAAAATTGTGTTGTCTGTGAATCTACTCTGCACAATATCAGTTATTTTATTTAAATATCACAAAATCTGATCAGGCCATTATCATCATCATTGACTTTACAAATGAGAAATCTGAAGCATTAAAGGAAAGAAATCTTTTCAATATTACTGAAGCAGCAAAGGATAAAAACCAACTCTCCAAGCAAGCTTTCTGTGGTGCCCAAGTTCTACCACTTTCCTTTTTACCACATAATCACTATGTAACTGCACAACAAACATAGAGCACACACCCAGAATTATACTTTGCTTCTACTACTAATAGCATTTTAAGGACATATACAATTTAACTATCTTGGCTGAATGCCTTCTAAAAACAGAAGAGTATAACTATGTGTTGATGAATGTCCTCTATGGTTACTTTTTCATTTGAGCCTTATTTTTAACATAAAAGCATTAAGTTATAAAAGGCATAAAAAGTAAAATTAAATTAGAACAGGATAGAAGTAATCAATGCTTATTAAATATTCTATACCCAAGATCACAGATCTTCAAGCCCATTTAAAAAATAATTGCTACATTATTGAAAACCCTTGGCTTTGAAACACAAAGTAAAAAGAGATTGGCTTTGTAACCTTTATCTCTCTGCTACATGATGATACAGGTTGTTTAGCTCAAATTCTTAGATTAAAAAATAAATGAAAATGCTGACTCAACACTTTATGGTCGATGGTTTCCTTTAACCTTTCTTGCATGCCTAAGTATTCACAATCGTAAAGTATAGCTCGTTTATGAATGAAACTTGAGTATATAATTTCAACTATGCAATTAAATCATTTTATTTTATGACATCACTTATATCAAGTAAATTTTCTCCTTACACTGAGCCAACATAAGGAACTGTGAATGTCAATGAGCTCATTGAGTAATCATGATTTAACATAATGAAGTAATCCTTGATTATAGTATTGATTATAAACAAAATTTGTAATATATATTTGCAAATCTACATAACATTTTTGGTTGTAAGTTTCCATCTTCAAATTCAAGAGTGTAGGTACTCACTGCTCATGACTCTGCATATGTGTCTAATAATTTTATGAGATTTGTCTCCCTTTAGACTTAAATGTAGGCTGAAGTACTATTTTAATAGTAACTCTGTTGGTTTTTAAATCTATTAAATGCTGAGATAAACACAACTGATCTCAGAAGAATACCATGCATAGAAAAGTAAGTACTTTATATTTTTTACCATTCTCATTAAAGTAAAATTTAGAGTTCTTCAGATACTCTCATCATCAGCATACAATCTTTTGTTGTTGTTTTTATTCTTTTTTCTTATTAAGTAGTTATATGTTAATTGCGACTCATCCAATCAGTAAAGAAAAAAGTACTTGTATAGCAGAAAGCAGTAATAACCTAAAATTCCAAGTCGCATTGATAATCATTGTGAAAATTTGGTACTTGTCTCTCCAAATCATGGTCTTTCAAAGTTGAATGAGAAGAGGTACAGCCAGTACACAACCTACTGCCCATATGGGATGCTGGAACTGCCAGTAGAGGCTTAACCTAGTATGCCACAATGCCATCCCTATGACAAAATAGAGTTTATCACAAAAACTGCTGAAAGAGACAAAAAAGTGTATTATGTAATGATTAAGTCATCCATTCAATGGGAAGATGTGAATATCATAAAAGCTAATTCACCAATTTCCAGGGCACCTCGCTATGTAAAACAAATGTTAAAGGATCTAAAGGAACATATAAACTTCAATACAACAGTCATGGGGGATTTCAACACCCCAGTTTCATAAATGGACAGATCAACTAGACAGAAAATCAACAAATAAACAACACAGATAATCTACATGTGGGCCAAATGTATTTAACTGATATCTGCAGAAACTTTCACTCCACAGTTACAGAATACACATTCTTTTCATCAGTGCATGGAATTTTCTCCAGGATAGTCATTATGCTAGACCATAAAACAAGTCTCAGCAAATTCAAAAAAATTGAAATCATACCATGCTCTTTTTCTGACCATGATGGAATAAAGCTGGAAATTAATAACTGAGGAATCTAGAAAATATCCAAACACATGGAAATTGAACACAATGCTCCTGAGTGAATAGGGGCTCATGGAAGAAATCAAAAGTGAAATAAAAAAAATCCTGGAAACAAATGACGATGACAATGCAACATATCAAAATTGATGGGATACAGCCAAGGTAATTTAAAGAGGGAAATTTACGTCAATTGGCGCCTACATCAAGAAATTTGAAAGGCAGGGATCATTCAACATACCCAAATCAATAAAGGTCATATATCACATTAAGAAACTGAAGAATAAAAACCATATACTTATCTCAATAGATGCAGAGGAAACAGTTGATAAAATACAACATCCTTTCATGATGCAAACCTTAAGCAAATGGGGCATAGGAGGAACATCCCTCAATACAATCAAGGGAATTTATGACAAAACCAGACAGTGGCTCCCTGAATGTCCAACAGTTTCAAGCATTTCCACTAAGATCCAGAACCTAATGAGGACACCCACACTCACCACTGCTGTTCATTATAGTCCTGGAAGTGTTAGCCAGAGCCATCAGGAAATAAAAAAAAATAAATAAAAAATATAGAAATTGGAAAGAGGAAGTCAAACTATCCCTATTTGCAGATGACATGATTCTATATATAGGGGATCCAAAAGATTCCATTAAGAGACTATTGGAACTCATAAGAAAATTTGATAAAGAGGTAATGAAATTGTACATGACCCCCTAAAGTTTACACAAAAATGTGGCCCCTTAAAGTTCCCCAGAAGTGCTATCTGAGGTGCCACATATGCTACCGGAATTTGGGGTGCCATATGATTTCTCCATGTGCTTACTAATAAATCCCCAAAATTAGTAAGCCCAAGAGGGTTCTTGCCTAATATTTAGAGAAGAATTATAAATACCGGCACAGACAAACAAGGCGGCATGGTACATTTTAAGCTTTTATTTAGTGAGAAAGATGCATAGGAGAGTGAGAGCCTTATGTAAGTGAGAGAGGTGAATAGGGGTTCATACCAAGCTCCAGGAACCAGCCACGTGGTGAAGCATCTAGGCCTGGAAGCCTAGAGCACAAGGCCAGTAGGCTATGCACCCTGGAGGCTCAGGGCTACAGCAAGCCCTGGCCTGGCAAGAGGCCAGAGAAGAAGAGAGCAGGCTGGGCCACACTGTGTCCCAGCTTTTAACCCACTTCCAAAGGGGAGTGGTTAATTAACCTGACTGGCTGGTGGGTACCCAGGTATGGCCAGGTAGGGGGATGAGGTCACACAGGGGCGTGGCAAAGGCGTGGTCTTCCAGTTCACAAATCTAATCAATTTTAGCCTGTATGCCTGCCTGCTTCATTCTTCCCTCAGAGACTCCAGACCTTGATCTTAAGGGGCTGTTGATGGGCGTCAAGTCACCATCTTCTGTAGCTGCATCCTGCTTATTAGGGGCACAGCCCCTGCCTGTTCTCAGTCTGGAAGTCTCTGCCTATCTCATCTAATGAGTTTCCTTCACGAGCTGGATCTATTTCAGTCACTGCCATGCTCTGTGTCTCCTGCCTACTTCAGCAGGATATAAAATTAACAGATAAAAATCAATAGCCTTTGTATACTGAGACAATGCCATGTCTAAGAATGAACTTCCAAGATGAATCTTATTCACTATAGTTTTATAAAAATTAAGTACTTGGAATGCATTTAACCAATGACTTGAAAGATCTCTACAATGAAAACTATAAAACATTAAAGAAAGTAATGGAAGATGACAGAAAAGATGGAAAATTCTTCCATGTTTGTGGATTGGAAGAATTAATATCATCAAATGTCCATATGATTGAAAGCAATTTACAGAATCAATGAGATCCCAATCAAACTAACAATGAGATTCTGCTCAGGCTGGAAAAAAAAGATGCTAAAATTCATTTGGAAACAAGAGACTCTGAATAATAAAAGCAATTTTATACAAAAAAATCAAAGCTGGAGGCATCACAATACCTGATTTCAAGACATACTACAGGGCAGTTATAATCAGAACATGCTGGTTCTGGCGCAAAAACAGATGTACAGACCACCAGGATAAAATTATAAGATGAAAATAATTCAGGTATTTTAAAAGTTCCAAATAAAAAGTTCCTGTAAAGGCTCCTTTGGGTTTATTTCAATGTGCCCTTACTAATGACCCTTGGTCTTGCTAGAGCTCCTGGTGCCATGACACACCCATGACACCTGAGGGTCTGTGGTTGTTACAACCTGCAGGAGTCTCCATGTCTTCACTGGGAAGAGTAAACACAAGCAGCCTGATGATATACAAGTGTAGGCCTTTTACTAATTCCTTGCTGAAGCATAGTTGCATTTTCCCTCTTCTCAGTATTGGAAAACCATCTACACCCAATCCTCCTATCAAATACTCAATAAGCAACACTGTTTCACTCAGTACACATATGCTCCAAATCCAATGTAAATGTTCTGTCACATTACAATAAAGTGTTCTTAAAGATAAACATAAACACAAACTCACAGGATGCATTACCATAGGGGGTTTATTATTCCAAAATTAATTGCCCATCAACAAAAAAATGGACAGAAAAAAATCCAAATGTACTTGTGATACTTAAACAATTTAGAGGATTCAAGGGGAGCAATGAAGTAATAAGCAGTAAGCAACTAAGTGGAAAGGCAAAAATCTAATTGTAAAATTTCCAAGCGAATTGTTTTGTAGTTGCTTTAGGGAAAGAAGAGTTAATGGCTTGTCAACTTGAAACTATAGCAGCTCTTCTGCAAATATCACTATTCAAATATCAGTTAATGGTCAAAGGCTAAACAGGATAGTGTCTACAGCACTACAAGTTTTCTGTCAAACACACTGCAGTTATAGATGAAATTGGCCTCACTACAAAGAGAAAATTGCATTTTAAAAGTTAATGAGAAACTCTTCATTGAATTGAACAGCATGCCTTGTACTGTAATAGCATAATAGTTTCATGACTATTTCTGTGCATTTCCTCAGTTTAATAATATAATATAAAAGTTAACCAAGTGATTTGAGAAAAAATTAAAATGGTAAATGCCATTTTATTTGCATAGCTATTGCATCATTACTTAAATTCTATATCACTAGAATATTCCAGATGTGTTAGCTATCCCTTTAATGTAATGCCTAGATATAGATGCATTTACTGATTAGATTAATTATTGCTATGATTCCCATGAAACCATCAAAAATTTAAAAATCAGAGGCAATGTTTATTTAATTTTATTTTTAAATTTTGAAGTAATTTGATTTCATAGAAAATTGAGAGAATAATATAAAGGACTTTTTAAGTAATCATTTGAGAGTAAATTTGAACATGATGCTCCATCACTTGTAAGTATTATATTGTGTATTTCTTACCCCAATAATGTGTATTTCCTACAGAACCACAATACAATTATCAACGTCAGAAAAATTACATCACATACTGTTTTCAGCTATTCCACAGATCTTTTGCAGTTCTACCAGTTATCCTGATAATGACCGTGAAGACGCAAACTTTCCTTTCAAAATCATATTTTATGTAGATTTTATGTCTCTTTCATTTCCATAGTTCTAGAAATATTCCTTAGACTATCTTTGACTTTCTTTATCTTTTTAAAAAAGATTTATCTATTTTTTGAAAGGCAGAACTACAGAGAGAGGGAGAGGCAGAAAGAGAGGTTGGGGGGGGAGAGAGAGAGAGAGAGAGAGAGAGAGAGAGAGAGAGAGAGAATCTTCCATCTGCTGTTCATTCCCCAAATGGCCACCACAACAGGGGCTGGGCTAGGTTGAAGTCCGGAGCCTTGAACTGCATCAGGGTCTCCCACATGGATACAGGACCCATGGATTTGGGCCATCTTCCTCTGCTTTCTCAGGCACATTTGCTAGGAGGTAGATCAGAAGTGCAGCAATCTGGATTTGAACCAATACCCTATGGAATGCCAGCATCAGAAATGGCAACTTAGCCTCCTACACCTCAACTCCAGCCCCTATCTTTGATTCTCATAATTTGGTATATTTGAAATTACAGTGCAGCTATTTTTAAAAAGTTTCTCCAAATTATGCTTATTTAATAATTTCCTCTAACATTCAGCTTGTTCATTTTAGCAGAATTGTCACATAAACAATATGTATTTTTCTCATGGCTTAATTTTAAATACTCCTTTTTACTCACTGAGCTTGCATTTACAAAATATGTTTTGGCATTCTGATTTAATAACTCCAGATCCTTGACATGGGGAAAACCTGAAGTATGAAAAAAAACTGAAAAGGAAGTTTGTGTTTAAATTGTAAGATTTACTTGCTGTTTTCCTAGATTGAGTGTTTGTATTATTAACTTGCAAAAAGGTAGCTAATAAACATATATTGCAATGAATATGTCATCATAGCCTTAAAATGTTGATAAGACAGTCTTAGACTTTAATGAAGTACAAGGATTGATATAAATAATTCCAATAAAAATCTTTTAGTGTGGGAGACATGGTGTATTTTCTTTTCTTTTTTTTTCAAAGAAACCTATTATTTAAAGAGTACAAATTTCATAAGTATAACTTTAGGAATATAGTTATTCTTCCCACCATACCTGCACTAACACCCCCACTCCCACCCCATCTCCTTCTTCTCTCATTCCCAGTCCCATTCTCCATTAAGATTCATTTTCAATTAAATTTATACACAAGATACCAACTCTATACTAAGTAAAGATATCAACAATTTGCACACACACACACACACACACACACAGAATAATTTTTACAGTTAATTCTTATAATACAACTCATTGAGGACAGAGGTCCTGCATGGGAAGCAAGTGCACAGTGACCTCTGTGGTTAATTTAACAATTAACACTCTTATGGCACCTGTGCTGTGGCGCAGTGGGTTAAAGCCCTGGTGAGAAGCGCTGGCATCCCATACGGATGCCAATTCTAGTCCCAGCTGCTCCTCTTCCCATCCAGCTCTCTGCTGGCCTGGGAAAGCAGTAGATGATGGCCCACGTCCCTGGGCCCCTGAACCCACATGGGAGACCCAGAGGAAGCTCCTGGCTCCTGGCTCCTGGCTACAGATCAGCGCAGCTCTGGCCATTGTGGCCATCTAGGGAGTGAACCAGCAGATGGAAGACCTCTCTCTCTGTCTCTACCTCTCTATGTAACTCTGTCTTTCAAATAAATAAAATAATTCTTTAAAATCAAACAAACAAAAAAACAATTGATACTCTTAGGTATGATGTCAGCGATCAGCCACGGCTCTTGACATGAGCTGCCAAGGCTATGGAAGCCTTTTGAATCCACAATCTCCGTCAGTATTTTAACAAGGCCATAAACAAAGTGCAAGTTCTCTCCTCCTTTCAAAGAAAAGTACATCCTTCTTTGATGGTCACTTCTTTCTACTGGGTCTCATTCACCAAGATCCTTCATGTAGGACATTTTTTTTTTTTTGTCACAGTGTCTTGGCTTTCCATACCTAAAATTCTCTTATGGGTATTTTGGCCAGACTAGAATGTCTTAAGGGCTGATTCTGAGGTCAGAGTGCCATTAAAGTGAAGACATGGTGTTTTAACAAAGAAAAGTAGTTCTCACATACCCATCTTTAAGTAGAAGAAAAATCTATTTTGTACCCTGTGGTATTCTAAACAACATACATGATGCCACTTTTCCATTTACTTGAATTATAACTTCTAAACCCACTGAAAATCCCCTCGTTTGCATTTCCTACACAAAATGATCAACAAAAGGCAGAGGATATGTAAAATAACATGATGGATCTCAGCATTGCCCTGTCTTTCCCACCCACTCTCCCACACAAAGATGTCCTGAGATTTCTCTAAACAGCAGGGATAATGGAGATTCCAGCTCTGATTGAAAACATACTGAGGTATAATGGATGACTAAGGCACATATCATAAGTGACACTGGTAAAAAATCCTACAGCAAGTATTTGTTTCCCTAAGGAGTCATTCATCAGTGCTTGTGGGTGGGCCTGGTCATCTCACTTCAATACGTTCCCTCCTATGGTTGCACTGCTTGGTAGAATGAAGCTGCCATATGGCATACTGAAGATTTCACCTAATAAATCTAGCTAAGCAGCCAATTCCTTCAAACTGCTTTTTAAAAGTATATGTGTATAATACAGTTTATTGGTTGTTACCAACATCTGGGGTAGGGACTGAGGACAGTTTGTATCACACACTGAGGATGTTGGTTCCCTATTATTTGCATCATTGACTTTGAATGTTAGAAAGTATATTTTCCTGTTGATGCATGGCTGTCTTTATGGGATCCTGTAGAAATACAATGTACAATGAAATTCAGTGCTGGCAGAAAGGGAGAGAGGTGTTTAATCCCCTATTATTGCATTTTATGCATGAATATGTAGCTTGAAATACATACATGTATATATACACTATGAAATAAGGGCTCAATATGGGAAAAGTGTGGTCTCTAAAATGAATGATTGTCAAAATATAATCTGTTCTACTCAAGAGTATGAGGCTTGCTTTCTATGGATGCCTAATAAAAACATTGATAATATGATTTTTAGAAAATATGAGTTTATTCATTTTAAATATTTCCCCAGGTCACTTCCATCACTGCTAAGGAAAAGACAAATGGGTGTGGTTAACAGTGGTTTACAGTAACTTTCACCCAGCACCATGCAGAGTGAAAGTTACTGAATCTTTCCCAAAATGGCATTTTGTCAGAAAAAGAGAGGGTCACAGATGAAGTTACTGTGATAACTGAAAAGAAAAACTGTCATCTGAGACACAAGATTTTCCACGATATTTCCACAATGGTGGAGACAGAAAATTGCCGAAGACTGAAGGGCATGGATTGCTGATTATATTCTCATTGCTTTATCCAGCACTGTGTTATTGCCTTGAAGAGGTGGAGGGGGTAGTTTAAGAACCGACTGGGAGGGACATTCACTTCATTAATTGCATTGGTAAGCAGAGCATTTCTTTCTTTTAAGCACTATACTCCTTTGTTCTAAAAATTTGATTTTGTTTATTTTTAAAATTAATTTATTTTCACTTGAAAAATAGAGATATGTAGAAAGAGATATGTAGAGAGAGAGAGGAAATGTGGTCTTTCTTCTAGTTCACAACCCCACAGCCACAACACCCTTACCTATAGCAGCCTGTAGCCAGGTGCTCAGAACTCCATCAGAGTCTGCCACCTGGATGGCAGGAACCCGAACATTTGAATCATCACACGTTGCCCCCCAGGATGCACATTAGCACGAAGATGGGTAGGGAATGGAGTGTGACTTGAGCTCAGGCTCTCTAACATGAAATGCAGGTGTCTTAACCAGTGGGCAAACACTGCTCCCCCATTTGTAACATATTTAATAGCTTGATATTAAGTAAAATCAGAAGCAATACAATTGATATGAATCAGTTTTACAAAATTTTAAATTGATTATCTTTTTTTTTAAAATTGCATTGCCGGACATGCAGTCATTAAAAGCCTATGTTAGAATTAAAGTGTTTAGCCAGCGCCACAGCTCATTAGGCTAATCCTCTGCCTGTGGTGCCAGCATCCCAGGTTCTAGTCCTGGTCAGGGTACCGGATTCTGTCCAGGTTGCCCCTCTTCCAGGCCAGCTCTCTGCTGTGGCCCGGGAGTGCAGTGGAGGATGGCCCAAGTGCTTGGGCCCTGCACCCACATGGGACACCAAGATAAGCACCTGGCTCCTGCCTTCAGATCAGTGCGGTGCGCCGGCCACAGCGCACCGGCCGCGGCAGCCATTTGGGGGGTGAACCAATGGCAAAGGAAGACCTTTCTCTCTGTCTCTCTCTCTCACTGTCCACTCTGTCCAAAAAAAAGAGAGAGAGAATTAAAGAGTTTACCTGGAACCAAAGGAAGCTCCTGGTTTCTGGTTTTGGTCGGGCTCATCCCTGGCCATTGCTGCCATTGGGGAGTAATCAGTAGATAGAAGATCTCTCTCTCTCTCTGCATGTGTGTGTGTGTGTAACTCTGCCTTCAAAAAAATAAAATTAAATCTTTTTTTAAAAAGAAGATGTTTACCTGGCCAGCATTGTTTCACATGTTAAGCTGCTGCTTGCGGTACCAGCATCGTATTTCAGAGTCCTAGTTCAAGTTCCAGATAATCCGCTTCCAAACCAGCTCCCTGCTAATACACTTGGGAAAGCAGTAGATGGAAAGCAGTCATCTACACGGGAGACACTGGTAGATTTCCACGCTTCTAGCTTCATCTTGAAACCAGCCCAACCCAGCTGTTGCAGCCATATGGAAGGGTGAATGCACAGATGAAGATCCTTCTCCATCCCTCCCTCTTTCATTCTTTCTCTGTCACTCTGCCTTTCAATCAAACACATCTCTCTTAAAAATTAATATATTTATGCGATCCTATTGCTTTATTTATGCACTTTAAAATATACACCTGGCTTCTGAAGCAAAAGTATCAAGCAGGGTTAAGAGCACAATACATATTTCCTATATTCAAAGGCAAAGCTCATCATAAACTACAAGTCTTTGGGCTATGACCTTGAAGATTTGTAGCTGCATCTTCAGGGCAATAAAAACATATTCAGAGGCAATAAAGCCTGTGTAAGAATTGAGTGTGCCGGCGCCACGGCTCACTAGGCTAATCCTCTGCCTTGCGGCGCCAGCACACCAGGTTCTAGTCCTGGTCGGGGCTCCGGATTCTGTCCCGGTTGCCCCTCTTTCAGGCCAGCCCTCTGCTGTGGCCCGGGAGTGCAGTGGAGGATGGCCCAAATGCTTGGGCCCTGCACCCCATGGGGAGACCAGGAGAAGCACCTGGCTCCTGCCATCGGATCAGCATGGTGCGCTGGCCGCAGCGCACTGGCCATGGCGGCCATTGGAGGGTGAACCAACGGCAAAAGGAAGACCTTTCTTTCTGTCTCTCTCACTGTCCACTCTGCCTGTCAAAAAAAAAAAAAAAATTGAGTGCATTGTGTAAATTCTGAATATGGAGATTTAGTAGAATTTTTTTTTCAATTCTACAGAATTAGAGCATGGAAAAAGTCATGATATCATCAGAGAAAATGTGAAAGTACTGGGAGATGGAAGTGGTTTTTTGGCTAGGGATTTACTTAACAATTAACAGCATCTCTCCCTAAGTAAGCATCTTCAATGTCAAAAGTCAGTAAGACCATGTCAACTAGCCAACCACAGCATTACTGATTTCTCTAGGTCCACAGAAGGTTAAATGATTTAACCACCAGGTGGCAATGACTTACCACCTTTTAGGATGTATATGTTTGGCAGGGCCACTTTTTGCATTCATTCAGATAAGACCTTTGCCCACTAGTGAGATTTCAGGCGCTAATAGGTCATAACAGAAAGAGTAATGTTCTGTTTAGCAATAACCACCATGGCTATATATTGGATTCAGATGACAAGAATCAATTTATTTATTGGCCAGTGTAGAAATGCTTTGCAATGTGTGACATAATGGTAGCATTCAAGTAGAGGAGTGTATCAAATTTCCTTTCTCTTAAGTGCAAAAAATCTAAGGAGGCCATTCTTGTTGCTTCACATCTCCTGTGATTCCAGAATTGTGAATTTTTGCTACACTTCAAAAATTTTTGAGAATGCAAAATCTTCAGACAGAGTAGAAAGTCACAGGTTACAAAACTCAAACTAAGAATATAAAAGCTGATTTACAGAAAGACATAGAGGGAAGTGTTCAAACACACAAATTCTGCAATCAAATTGAGATTGGATTGTGGCTCTGCTGCTTTCAAATGGTGTGAACTTGGTTAAGTACTGATATCTCTAAACTTCAGTTTCTTCATCTGTAAAATAGGGTTATCATAACTAAATAAACTAATCCATGCATGTGCTTGTGAAAAAAATATACAAACAAAAATCTTAACATATTAGCACTACTATCCGTGAACCTCTTATTTCCTGAAAGTTTTACCTTGTTGACCATATTATAAACAGGAAGATGGGTTATTAAAAAATAGTTTCATTTAAGCATGCTTTTGGTGTCTTTTTATAATAACTGTAATAACTGTAGAAACAACAGACAAACTCGCAAAAGAAACTGGTTCATCAAGCACTTGAAAATCTTCTAAAAGTAGGAAGTTAAGAGGTGTCAGTGACTCATGGTACTTTCACAGCTGATTTAAATAAAAGCACCTCTACACTTGTGCAGGACTTTCTATAGCAGGTAGTTGCTTAAATGAAGTTTTAAATAAAATTGTTGAAAAATGTGAACTGGTGGTGTGAATGACAATAAACAACCTCCCACCAATATTATTGTTTATATTTGCCAGTAGAGTTTACTCAGCCACTTTATTTCTCCTTATTATAAAACACTGTAATGTGGCTGCCATCCTGTAGAGATATCTGGTAAACATTTTATTGGACAGGCGAAGCTTTTAGAATTCCTTTTGAGCTTTGTTAAATTGAACATGTGAAAATAAAGTTGTCCAATGTGCAGGAGGGAAAGCATTTTTTAGTCTCATTGAAAAGATGAAATCATGCAGGGTAGCTGATGCTGGCAGCCCTGATGTAGTCACTGCCAAGACCATCAACATTATTCATTCTGATTGATTAAGAAAAACATTCCATTTATTTTCATGGAGAGATATAGCTACATCTGGTGAGCTCTTATATCTTATTTCAATTCATATGGCTTTTTATTTTTATTTGCAGAATAAAGATGACTCTACCACAAATAATAAGGGAATGATAAATAACTTAATAGTTTTCTTTTATCTTGCATGAGCAAAAGGGAATAAAATAACATGAAGAAAATGAAAGCTATCATGTCCTAATCTTGCAAGATTGATATAAGGAGCCTACATTATAGCTGAAAGTACAACACTCTTGTTATCAGATTAATGATACACAGTTTTGTCAAGCTATTCATACTGTTTTAGAGAAACCAGTAAGTACTTGTATATGTTTAAAAATCTTTGGACTTCCATAGATAAAAGCTGTTTCATCATTAAAACATTCTTTGGACAGCTGAGTTGTTCAGACTAATGAACTATCTTTAGTGGTTATCCAGTTCATGTCTGGATTAGAAAAGAACAGTTGATATTTTGCCCAAAGTACAAAGGAGAAAAGTTTTTTATCTGTCTTTGTCTTCTGAAAAGTCTTTGTATTCCTCCCACGTGTAGAATATAGCTTATGTTGGATGCTGAGTTAGGAGGGACTCCAGAGGAAAACTAGTTCTAGTAATCACCTAATTAGAATGCTTCATAACTGATAATGATTTCATGTTTCTTCATTCAAATGGCAACTCCATATATCTTTTCAGCTCATAATTGACAAAAAAGGGCTCTCTTCAGAAAAATCATGTATTTCATCAAACCAGTGCCTCTTTTGACATACCATGATACATCAAGTTACAGAGGTTTTCCTACAGTTTCTTGACAAACAGTCATAAAAGCAAACTGAAAAAAAAAAAAAGACCAAACATGATAAAGAAATCTTTAACATGCCTCTTGCTGAGCAACCATGGAAGAACGTTAAAAGGCTAGAGCCCTGGAATAATCCATCTATCTAAATATAATTTAAATTAATTAAAGGTTTTTTGAAACTTAATGATTTGGGGGCCAGAGAGCAAGGTTGTGATGGAAGGCGGTTTTACTTCCGATCCTTCAAAGGTTGTTTCCATTACTGTTGTACTCAGAGAAATGCTTAGTCCACAGGGAACCTTCATATGAATTAGCATAAACCTCCATCTGGGCAGCTGCAGCTTTGTGATTTGACAGGCAGTCACTGGTTTTGAGCTAATTCAAAAAGTCACCCACTTTTTCAGGATGATGCAATCCCCCCAGGGTACCATGGTTTTGAGAGTGGGACAAAGGTTGTTCTTTGTCACCTTGATTATTTGCCTTTTGTAGTGAATAACCTTGTACAAGGTTCAAACTAGAGAGGGACCCACTGTTTTCCAACTTTATGACCAAGTCCTAATCTTATTGTTTCTTCATTTACTAATTGCAGACAATGAAAAGGGGAAAAGGGGGTTGGAGACAGATTACTTGAAATTTGCTTGTGTTGATTTCTAGAGAAGAATTTGCAGAGAATTAAAGGATGTCAATGTTTTATCAGTCACATTGAGCCAGAAAAATCAGTTAGTTCCAACAACAGTTCACTATTTGTTAGCTGAGTAATCAAAGTAAATATATTAGAAGTTCATTTTTTCAAATTTTAATATTTATCTTCATGTAAACATAATTGTATAATTCTCTTATATGTCCAACATTAAGATAATGAAATGACTTGCTCCACGATAATAATACAAAAACAAATTTTGGGTGACTCAGTGTCAAGTGTCACTAAAAATGCCCATACTAAATTAAGAACGCCTACAGAGCAGAAATGTCATTGAACTTGTTTTCAGTGAACACATACTTCATAAATCACATCTAAAACTCTCTGATGCTCTTCAGGTTGAAATAAGAATGTAATGGTCAACATGCATACACACACACACACACACACATGCTCACACAGTGACTGAAATACAGTTTTTGCATGTGATGGCATTCATTTTGAACTTAAAAATACTTCATTATGGTAATAGATTCTTTCTTGCTGCTTATAATCAAAAGAGCTTGAAATGCTTAAACTTTTGAAATTTCCTTTGTAAATTCACCTTTAGTGAATTTTAGTGCTCAATACATGTTTTGGAGTTCTTCTGTGAGTAAGTCCTTTAAATTTTGCTTGCATTTTGTCCCAAATCAGTTGAGAATATTTAATCAACAAGGCACAGGGATTTGGTTTAACAGATGGATGTCAGTTAAGACCCTTGTATCCTATATTGGAGTACCTTGGTTTGATTGGCTCCACTACTGACTCCAGCTTCCAGCTAATGCAGAATCTTATTAGGCAACAGTGATGACTCAAGTGATTGGGTCCTTGTCACTCAGGTGGAAGACCTGAATTGTATTTCTGGCTCCTGGCCTAGCACCATACGTAGTGGGCGTATAAGAAGGAAACCAATGGATGGTATCTTTTGGTTTGTCTATCTCTGCTTCCTGTCTCTCAAACAAAATTTTTTAAAAAATTATTCAGCAAAAAATCTTTCCAAATTTGTATTTTTAATATATCATCTTGGGGGAATCATCTCTTAATGGAAATCCTATTGAGAATTACATCCATGAATTAAATTCCTTTAAAAAATTATCCAATTTTACTTCTAAGTTATGTAAATAGTAAAATAATCATAATTCAAAGCATTTTATTTGATTGGTTTTTACTTGAAAATATTTCCCATGTAGATATATTCTGAATGTAAAATGATTTGTGTATCACAAAACAAGAATAATATAGAATATAAATGAAAATAAACACATTTCTCTGACATTTACTCTTAACTCAGCACCTGTTAGAAAAAATAGTTTTACAATTAAAACTTATGCTTGTAAGGAAAAGTAAATGGACAGTGCAAACAATTTCAGATTTTGTTAACCACAATATGTGATTTTAAAGATTTCAGGAAAATTTCTTAGGAAATGACCTTATTGAGAAAATATATTCTGAAGCCAAAATACTCTTGACTGGCATTAGAAATATGATACTGAATCATGTGTGTGAATATATATGAAGTATAACTATTTTTATGATTCTTTAATCATAACCAAAAAATATTTCTTTTTTTTGTTTTTGTCTTAATGTACAGAGTTACATATTTTTACTATAAGAAACAATGGCTTTTGGAAATGTGTTTTGAATTGCACTAGTTTATAGGGCCACCTGTATAGTACAATCTACCTATACATTAAAAATAAATATTTGAAAATGTTTATAACTTTATTCTTGATTAGTCTAGCGCTCCAAAAAGTACTCTGAAAGTTCAACTTAAGTTATAGTCTACATAAACAGATTAGACGTTTTGAATGGGAGCTGAAGTTTGATATGCATTTTCTCTCCAAATTCATTTTCAGTACTGGCCAAAATACAGTATCGTAGTGCTCCTTAGCAGAGACTGAATCTCAGGCACATTTCCAGAGATTGCAGGAATTCATGGAGCAATTGAAGGTGGATGAAGGTGGGACACAGCATATAAGTTAATTGTTAATTGCTCTAATTGGTTGCCATCTGTCAGATGTTATCATTTTCCAGCTACCAATATTGATGTCATGTTATTTCAGATTGATATTTAATGAATCCATGAAGTATTTCCATATGTGCTTTTGTCCCTAAAGAGTGATGATGATTTTGGCTCCATGTACTTCATTTATAACTTAGATGTTCCAGTTTGCTGTAATAGCATTATTTTAGCTGTTTGGAAGCATCCATCCTTTTATGAAACAGAGTTAGTTCAGTAAATATGACTTTAATGTCTGCGTTTTTTTTAGAATGATCATACTACTTCACTATCACTTTATGAGGAAGTTATGATTAAAACTGAAAAGTAGCTTGATTTTTCCAGAGTATCAACAAAAATCATTTGGGACAAAGTCCTATTTGACAAATACTACAAATATTAGTTTCTATGAAAAAAAGAAAATTCCACAATAAATGAAACAACATATAATTTGTAGAATGTAGATTATTGCGAAATTTATCCACAAAGAATAATTGAATATCTCCTCTTCACCTTGGGATTTTTCCCCAAACTCCTCACCTTCAGAGTAAGTGGATATTAATTCATATGGAAATATCTAAAAAGGAATCGATTGATTAATTTTCTAAATCCTGTAAAGGAAAAAAAATTGACAACATGCCATAACAGATTGGTAATGTAGGAAGGGAAATTGAAACAGTAAGAAACAATCAAACATAAATGCTAGAAATCAGAAACACTAACAGAAAGGAAGAACGCTTTTGATGGGCTCTTTAGTAGACTAGACATAGTGGAAAAAAGATTCGATGAGACTGAAGACATGTAGAAATGATCCACTGGGAAGAAAAGAGTGAAAATCAGTGAAAAAATGAGCAGCTATTAAAAAAAACCTGTAGGACAATTACAACAAGTGTAACATGTATGTACTGGAAATACCAGGAAGAGGAGAAAGTAGCAGAGGAATCTTTGAAGTAATAATGACTAAGAATTTACAAAAGTTAATTGTAGGCATCATGTGGCAGCTCAAAAATTCCAGATACCAAACAGGCTAAAATTTAAACGTCTACAGTTAGGCAAACTATATTCAAATTATAGAAAATCAAAGACAAAGAAAAAATTTTGGAAGAAGCCAGAGGATAAAACACACCTTAAATGGCAGAAAAAGAAGAAAAAGGGGCATATGTTGTAATGCAGCAAGATAAAGTCAGCTCTTAGGTTGTCCATATCCCAAATCAAAGTACCTGGTATTGAGTCCCACCTCTGTCTCCAATCTAGCTTGCTGCAAATTCATGCAGGAAGCTGCGGATGCTGGCTCCAGTACTCTGGTCCTGCTACCTATGCTGGATACCTGAACAGAGTTCCTTGCTCCCAGCTTTGGCCTGACCCAACCCCAACAGTTTTGGGCATCTGAGGAGTGAACTATCAGGTGGAAGACCATCTTTGGAGATTGCTTTCTCTCTCTTTCTCTTTTTTTCATTCTTAATCCAACAAGTAAAGAACTGTGTAAAATTAATAATATCAATAATGCATTGAGTGATGAAAAACTATGGATAAGTGAATGAAAGCAATGTAATAACATAAGTGAAGACGACATCGGGAAACTCTGTATTCCATATCTGTGTGGCCCATAAAATGATACTATTATTTGAAAGTGGGCTAACTTTTGTCAGTTGTGAATTTATATTGAAAACTCTAGGGTAATCAATAAAATTTTTAAAACAAGAATGATAATTGATATGCTTACAAACCAGCAAAAATGGAACCCTACAAAATGCTCAAGTAAAAAGATTAAAGACGTGGGGCCAGCGCTGTGGCGCAGCAGGTTAACACCCTGGCCTGAAGCGTCGGCATCCCATATGGGCACCAGTTCGAGATCCAGCTGCTCCACTTCCGATCCAGCTCCCTGCCATGGCCTGCGAAAGCAGTAGTGGATGGATCCTGGCTTCAGATAAGCGCAGCTCTGGCTGTTGGGGCCAACTGGGGAGTGAACCATCAGATAGAAGACATCTCTCTCTCTCTGCCTCTCCTCTCTGTGTAACTCTTTCAAAATAAATAAAGAAAATGTTTTAAAAAAATTAAAGATGAAAAAAACTAAAGGACAAAAGAAATAAACAAGATGAAGCACAAAACATTTATAAATATGATAATCTTATATCAACATACTAACTGATGTATACTATACTAAAATATGCTACCCTAATTTAGCTATATATCAGTAATCATTTTAAATGTAAATGATATAAATTTAGCAATTAAAAGAGATATGGTTACAGTGTATCTGACAATCAACTCAATAAATATCTTGTATTTCTTCTTAAATAGAAAATACTAGGTCCACATAATTCAATGTGAATTCTATCTGATATTTAAGATAAAATTAATACCAAATCCATACAATCTTGCAGAAAACTAATCAAGAAGGAACACTACCTAATTTATTTATTATAAAAATAAATCCTAAGACATATCAAGAAACACAGATATCTATTATGAATATAAATATAGTCTTTAATAAAGAATTAGCAAGTCGAATTCAATAATGTATATGAGTCATTATATAAGAATGGGATTTATTCTAAGTGGATAAGGCTGGTTTAACATTTAAAATCAGTTTTTGCAATTCACCACATAAAGAAGTTAATGAATAAAAATCTTATGATTAAATCAACAAAAGCAGAATAAATTTTATGCCTATTTATTATGATAAAAAAAACTAAGCAAACTAGAAAATAGAAGTGGGCTACTTCTTCAATGTGATGAATGACATCTACAAAATTTACACATAGTGTTATGCTTAATAGTGATGTTAGTTTCCCTTCCCTAAAATAATAAAAAAAAGCTAGAAAATTTTTTCATTTTCATTCACCATTGTACCAGAAGTCCTGCATTAAACCATTAAAATAAGACAGGAAATAGAAAATACACTACATAGTGTGAAGAACAGTGTCTTTCTAGGTAACTTGAACATATAAATAGTAAAGTCCCAATTAAGCCACAGTAAAATTCTCATGGAACAAATACAAATAGTAATAAGGTTTTGAGATATAAGGTTAATACAGAGTCTTCAAAAAGCACATGAAAACTGTATGTAAAATCCCTGATCAAAGCATCATGAATTCTGCTTAAATTGAAGCAAGAACAAACATCAAATTCATGGTAAAAATTAGGTATAAGAATGGTGAAATCATTAATTCAGTATGAAAATCAGTGAGACGTGCCCCTTAGAAATCAGTGATGACAAATGGATAACTCATCCTTACACAGATTGAGAGTATTGCGAAGACAAACTCTGCAACATCAGACCATTCACATCATTTTGCAAGGAAAAAGTTAATTTTCCTTCCCTAATTGAAGGGCACTGACGGCTAACAAAAGAAACCATAGCCAGCACCATAAATATCTCAAGGGATAAAAACTATTGCACCCAGGTCAATAGGAGACAATAACACATTTTAAGGTAAATTTTAGATAACTGAGAATAAGATTCTAAAGCCTTTCTTAGAAAAATTGTAGTAGGAGATGATTCATGGATTTCCTATTCTAATATTGAAGAGACTGTAGAAGGAAAGCAATGGTATCAAGAAAAAGAAGTGGTCTGTGCAAAGTCAAAGCTGATGGGTCAAGAGAAAAAGATCAGTGTAACAGGGTTTTTGGTTTTTTTTTTTTATTTTTTAATGTATTTCACCTACTAACTCTCTGGAGTGCTGAAAAATAATATCATATGCTTCTTAGGAGTTAGAAAGTTTAACAACTTTAGAAGGAAAACACCCAGGAATCTTCACCAGAGAATCCTTCTCTGCCACAGAGTGCTTTTCCTCATTCCTCTAATCAAAGCCAATTCAATGGGAACTAATCAAGCATCTACCTTACGGTCTTCTTTTTAAATCATTTTATTTTCTAATCTTGAAAAAAATCTTAAAAGGGCACCCATAGCTCTTCAAGGTACTCACACAAAAAGGGGGACTTAATTACATGGTTAATTTCCCTGGACCCTCAGTTTTTTTTTTGTTTGTTTGTTTTTTTGGTTTTTGTTTTGTTTTGTTTTTGACAGGCAGAGTGGACAGTGAGAGAGACAGAGAGAAAGGTCTTCCTTTTGCCGTTGGTTCACCCTCCAACGGCCGCTGCGGCTGGCGCGCTGCGGCCGGCGCACCCGTTCATCCGATGGCAGGAGCCAGGTGCCAGGTGCTTTTCCTGGTCTCCCATGGGGTGCAGGGCCCAAACACCTGGGCCATCCTCCACTGCACTCCCGGGCCACAGCAGAGGGCTGGCCTGGAAGAGGGGCAACCGGGACAGAATCCGGCGCCCCGACCGGGACTGGAACCCGGTGTGCCGGTGCCACAAGGTGGAGGATTAGCCTGTTGAGCCAAGGCGCCGGCCGGGCCCTCAGTTTTTAAGGAGGGACTCAGTGACCGGTCTCATCACTTACAAAGCTGTCTTCAAATTCATGGGGTTTATATTGAGAAATGAAGTTACAATTTTAAATCTAACTTTGCAATTTCGTTTTTCCATGAAACTTTGCATTATTCTTGGATATGAGTCGGTGCTTTACTTATATATCAGCAGGAAACAATCAGAATTTGAAAGCTATCAAACACAACACATTTACATTAGCAACTAAAATGATAAATACATATCTATAAATCTAACAAAATTTATACAAGAGCTATAATTTTTAAAAAAATACAAAATTCTAATCAAAGAAATCAAAGAAGATGCAAATAAATTGCAAAATGTTCAGTATTTATAGGAATCCTCTCTGTACTTTCAGCCCAATTTCTTTTTTTTTTTTTTACTTTTTTACTTTTTTTTTTTTTTGACAGGCAGAGTGGACAGTGAGAGAGAGAGAGACAGAAAGAAAGGTCTTCCTTTTGCCATTGGTTGACACTCCAATGGCCACCACGGCAGGCGTGCTGCGGCCGGCGCACTACGCTGATCCAAAGGCAAGGGCCAGGTGCTTCTCCTGGTCTCCCATGGGGTGCAGGGCCCAAGCACTTGGGCCATCCTCCACTGCACTCCCGGGCCACAGCAGAGAGCTGGACTGGAAGAGGAGCAACTGGGACAGAATCTGGCACCCCGACCGGGACTAGAACCCGGTGTGCTGGCACCGCAAGGTGGAGGATTAGCCTAGTATGCCAAGGTGCCGGCCCAACCCAATTTCTTTTAAGAATGTAAGTAAAAGTGTTCTAAAATTATAGTCTATTGAAATCCAAAAAAAATCAATAATGTTTATAAAATGATAGAAAGGATGGAGGAAGTATTTAAAAATGTGTTACTTCTTGTGGTATAAAAATTTTACTCTATATACTTTTCAATTTTAAAAGCAGACTTTGCTTTTATAAGAAAAATCAGAATTGCAAACAACTTGAACAGATATATTAATTCAGAAATTATCATCTACATAGCAAACACCTATATTTGTTTACATGATATCCAGAATCACTTTTATGGTACCATATGTTGTTGATATTAATTTACAAAGAAGGATTGCATCCTTGTGAAATCTTACAATCAGAGATTTTAACTCAATTATGTTAAAAGATGACCATCAACCCAAGCTTTAAATAATCTTGTTGAAAACGTGAAAGGATGTTCACTTTCACTCATAATGTTAAGAAAGTAAAATGAAATTATCTCATGCCATTTTTGACATACCTGATTGGTAAATTTAAAGTGGCATAAATGAGTTAACAAGGCTGTCAGAAAACATACGTTGGGGCTGGTGTTGTAGTGCAGGAGGTTAAAGCCATGGGCTGCAGTGCCTGCATCCCATATGGGTGTGGTTGGAGTCCCAGCTGCTCCATTTCCCATCCAGCATCTCTGCTCGTGGCCTGGGAAAGCAGCACAGTTTAGCCCAAGTGCTTGGGCCCCATTTCTGGCTTTGGCTCAGCTTAACTCTGGCCATTGCTGCCATTTGGGGAGTGAACCAAAAGATGGAATATCCTTCTCTCTCTATTTCTTCTCCCTTTCTCTCTTTTTCTGTCCCTCTCTCTCTTTCTACCTCATTCTGTACTTCTGTCTTGCAAATAAATACAATAAATCTTTAAAAAATGCATTCTCATATGCTAATAATGAAAATAGATAATAATTATGTAACTAAGATTTGATAAGTAACTATAATGCAGATAACTATTTACTTTAATCCAGAAATTCTAAATGGGGGGTGAGTCTACCCTAAATGCTCATTCAATACACACAAAATGGCAAGGGAACAAAATTACTGATTGCTATATTATTTATAATGTCCAAACTTTAGAAACAACAAGATTTGTGAAAACGAGTTTTGGAAAATCTAGACAATACAGCCAAAAAAGAAAAAAAAATATTTAAGAGCTCTTTCTTTATTGAAATGGAGGAATTTCTTATACTGATATGGAAAATGTACTGTCAAGTAAAAACAGCAAGATACAGCATGATGTAAATTACATGATCTGAATAGTAAGGGAAAGGATGGAAAAGAATCAAATAGATGATATATAGATAACTACACTGAAAACCCTAAAAGTCAATTCAGTAATTAATAAAAATGGTTACATATAGCACATATAGTCAAGTAAGTAACAATCTCAGAAGAAAACAAAAACATATTTCTAAGAACAGTCTTTAATTATTCATTCTCAGTACAACAGGCTCTAAGGCAATAAAAAATACTTAGGAAATCTGAATCTACATTTTACAACTAAATTGTTTTAATTCTGTTATTATAATTGAAAAATATCTCTATATCTACACATGCATATATATATATATATATATGGATAATGCAAATGATAACTGATTGTATTATTAAAACTCTGTTTTCAGTGTTAAGATGAAGTATTGTCAAGAATTCAGTCCTTTTAGGACTGGCTTATTTCACTAAGTGTGATGTTTTCCAGTTTCCTTCATTTTGTTGCAAACAACAGGATTTCATTTTTTTTCACACTGTGTAGTATTCCATGGTGTACATATCCCATATTTTGTGAAATAAGCCAGTCCCAAAAGGACAAATACCATATGTTCTCCCTGACTTGTGGTAACTAATGGAGGGCCTAAAAATTAATTTATAGAAGTGAAATTGACAACTTGAGATGCAATGACTTTGAACAGCCCTTGTCTCAACTGTGAAGGACAGTTTTTTTTTTTCATACAATTTGTTGAATTCTTTTTACTTAGTAAAGAGTTAATCTTATTGTATAAAGTTAATTTAAAATAGATCTTAGTAAAAAAATAAGAATGGGAATAGGAAAAGGAGGAAGTTGAAGGGTGGGAGTGCAGGTGGGAGGGTGGGAATGGTGCGAAGAATCACTATGTTCTTTTTTTTTTTTTAATTTTTGACAGGCAGAGTGGATAGTGAGAGAGAGAGAGACAGAGAGAAAGGTCTTCCTTTTGCCGTTGGTTCACCCTCCAATGCCCGCCGTGGCTGGCGCACCATGCTGATCTGAAGGCAGGAGCCAGGTGCTTCTCCTGGTCTCCCATGGGGTGCAGGGCCCAAGCTCTTGGGCCATCCTCCACTGTACTCCCAGGCCATAGCAGAGAGCTGGCCTGGAAGAGGGGCAACTGGGACAGAATCCTGTGCCCCGACCAGGACTGGAACCCGGTGTGCTGGCGCAACTAGGTGGAGGATTAGCCTGTTGAGCCACGGCGCTGGCCAAATCACTATGTTCTTAAAGATGTATTTATGGAATGCATGAAGTTTATATTCCTTAAATAAAAGATTTCGGGTTTGGGGGAGCCTGATTTGCAAGCATAACTTGACAAAAAGAATTCAGGATGGTGCTGTGGCTCACTAGGCTAATCCTCCACCTTGCGGCGCCGGCACACCAGATTCTAGTCCCAGTCGGGGTGCCAGATTCTGTCCCAGTTGCTCCTCTCCCAGGCCAGCTCTCTGCTGTGGCCCAGAAGTGCAGTGGAGGATGGCCCAAGTGCTTGGACCCTGCACCCCATGGGAGACCAGGAGAAGCACCTGGCTCCTGCCTTCTGATCAGTGTGGTGCGCCGGCCGCAGCACACCAGCTGCAACGGCCGTTGTGGGGTGAACCAATGGCAATGGAAGACCTTTCTCTGTCTCTCTCTCTCTCACTGTCCACTCTGCCTGTAAAAAAAAAAAAAGAATTCAATGAAGTTCAGTAAATCCTTTATGTTTAGAAATGGAAATGGAAATATCAGGATTATTTTGTTTCTAACTGGATAGGGCTGAAGCCCACGTCATATGCTCCCTGAAACAACTGGGTGACTGAAGAGAAGTGCAGGCAGCAGGACAGGAAAGGTGTTGGAGGTTGGCTTAATCTTTGTAACTCCTGGTTGAGGCCAACCCTTGGTGGTTTTGTAAGGAATCACTAGAGCCTCCTCGGACTTATCCATGGTCCACAACTGGGAAGGGGTCATTTCCTCTCTTTCAATGCCAGATATGCAGAAGTTCAAGAGAAAAATATTTCTTAGCAATCATACTCTAATGTCCATAACTGTATGGAGGTTCACAGAGAAAATATAAGTAATTTAATATAGAGTATAATAGAATAATGGCATTGTCCAATCCTCAAAATAGTTATGAAAATTCAGAAAGTTACCAACCCTCTAGAAGTTTCTATTTGTTTACCAGTAAGATAAAGAGGTTGAAACGTGATCTTTTAAGTTTCCTTTTAATAAAAGCAAAATGATATTTGAATATTCCTTATGATTCACTTTATGTATCAGAAAGCTTGTTATTGTTTCAAGACCATGAACACTCTATGTCTGGGAAACCTGGGAAGTAAGGGGCTTTTTTGTTTTGGTCAGAAATCACTCACTTAAAGATAAGTAAAGAAATAGCATTTTTTCCACATAAAAACATGTGCTTCTATTTCCTTTTAAATAACATAAGAGTTGCCTGTCAAAGTACAAAAGCAATGTAAAATCTATTTCTCTCTGTCAATTATATTCCGACACACAATCTTTTTTTTTTCCTTCAGTGTATATGAGCACAATAAGGAAGTGTCTGTGTCCCATACTTTCATCAAATAACCATTTTGAAGGTGTGAAATGGAGACTGGCGAGAACTGATACATTGTGCAGATTGCGCATTTCATTTCTGTCCCTTGTCCTCAACAATTCAATTGCTATTTGCTTTTGCTTGAATAATTTGCCTGCTCCCATTTTTCACGACCTCAAAGGAGTCATGATCCACAGTAGCACAATGTGACCAAAACAAACACCCGGAGATGAAGACTTTCTTTTAACTCTCAGATCCTAATACAAAAGAGAGCATAACATCAAGGCAAATGCCTAACCTGTATTCGAGGGTGTAATTTGAAGGCAGCAGGACTTTTTCTAAGACAGTTCAGATAGGCTGTTAGAGTTGTACTTTCTGCAATGGAAAAACAGCGTTGAGTACCAAGAAAAAGTGACTATATTTTCCTTTATCTGGAAAAGCATTGGATTTCTAAAAGAGTGGTTTGATGTATAAATCAATTAACATAGTCTCTTCAATCTACTGTTGCTACTATCAATGTTACAATTATGTCTTCACATTCATCTTTTCTAAATCTGCATGATGACATTCATTAATCTACTTGTAAGAGCTGTCATTTTGAGTGTGAAAGTGCAGTAGGTTTCTTAATTTTGAAAGTATCAATAGCAAATACAATTAATTCCCTAAATAAATGAACAAAATCAGAGCAAGTTTGCTCAAAGCTCAGCATTGCCCAACATAAGGACACCAAATTTGAACCAATTTGAAATTCACATGTAGTGTGGAGACCCACAGAGAGGGTATGCAGGTACACGAAACACTGAAAGGAGAAAAGAACCGGGATGCTATTGTCAAAGAAGTAGCAAAGAAGATTCTGGGTTAAATGAGGCAGGTTAGATGTGTGAACCGATGAAGGTCATTAATCGGAAGTTCAGTCCCAGAAATTTTGGACATCTTGTTTGGAAACTTGTAGCAAGAAGAATGTCAAGATGCACAGAAGAATCTAGAAGTAGAATTGAGAGTGGTCTGTACACAGGTCACTGAAAACTCCTGGGATGGAGCTCAGTGGATCTGGACCCCTCCCAGGAGGGCAACACGGAATTCAGAGCACGTCACATAGAAGGTAAATCAGTGTGTATGCTCAAGACTGTCGTTCACCTCCTGTAGAAAATTGAGACACATTTCTGAATTGTATGCATGTGTTACATGGATAGTAGTAATTCACACTTTACAGGTTGTTTGATGGTCAAAATAAATAACAACTCTAAAGGATGAAGCATAGCCCTTGTAACCCGATGATCATTTTTACTAATGGTAGCTGTATTGACTGAAATTTCTATCAACATCTTGGAATTTAGGTTTTATCGTCTATAAATGAAATTTGGAGAGCCAGAGGTGAGCTTGTTTTCAGGCTCTCAGAGAATTTGGTCCCCATGAATTAGAAGTGGAAGACATCTTCAATAACTGCCTCACTGCACATCAACTCAGTGGGCTAAAGTCCATAGTATATGGGGTTAGGAAGAGCCCATCATAGTGTGTTCTTACTTTCGGGGAGCTGAGATTCTCAGACCCCTTCAGGTTCACCAGGATCTTTGCCAAGTTTTGAATGCCTTACTCTTAACCCCAATTTTTCAATAAAACCAGTGGTTTAGTTATGAGATTTTTCTCAGTACAATGATTTTTTAAGGTTTCTCAGTACAAGGATTTTTTAAGCGGAAATTCCTAAGTAAGTGTTATATATGAATTTTTACTAACTTTTTGCTTTATGAATGTTTACTTTAAAAACTTAAAAACCACTGGAAACATGGAGCAAATGAAAGAAAAGTAGTTTTCCAATTTCCAATTTAAGTGGAATAAATTGTCCTTTATCAGAAGAAGTCATTGTCTGGGTCTTGGTTCCCTTACTACTTAGAGCAACTTTTTTGCAATAGTATGCTTTATTCACAGGGTGATACAAATACTGATTTTTTTTAAAAAAATCCAAGATCTATTATTGTTTTCCATTTTACCAAGAAAAATCAGAGCAGTGACCAATGAAGCACAAGTTCACAAACCAAAATCTTTGTGTTAATCAGAGATCATGGCATCCAGTCAGAGGAGGCAAGGGAATGTGGTGTAGGGGTGGGACTGTGCTATGATGGAGAAATTTACTGTAGATTTGGGATTCTGCAATTACATGGGAAATATATTAATTGCTATGCATTTCAGTCTTGTCTCATTAAATGAGCATACAAATCCCTTTCTCAGATTGGGTAACATTCAACATATTAATAGTGGAAGAAAAGGATTATTAAGAAAATCTGAAGAGATTGAGACATTATGAACAGATTGCTATAATCTGGCATGTAGTAAATATGTGATACACATTGCTTGTGTCTCTCCCAGAGACATTAGGGAGCTTATAAGCAGAGTATCTTGTCCTTACACTGTACTTACTTCTGGATTAAGTGAGCCTTAATATTCAAGATATAAAGTAGTGAAATGCATCATTTGATGCAATTCATTCCATTTTGACACATACTAGTCTATCAGTTTACTCCCTCTCATATGCAGAGAGAGTCAAAGTCATGGGATTGCAATTAGTTTCCCAACTCCTAAGATCAATTCAAATCATTCAAAGGAGTTTATACCCAATAACTGATGCACATGATACAGCAAAGGACAAATAAATCTGAGCAATGAAGGGGAAAGAGCTCTATAAACACTTAGTTATGATAGTCATTGAATTTGCACTGGTATCATTCCATTGTATTCAAAATGTTTTCCCATGTTAGTTGTACAATATATTTTATATGTCAGCAGTGAAAGTGAGGTTAGCAGTGTGTGCATTTTGAGAGACCAATAACCTAGAGCACTTTAACCATCAACAAAAAAAGTCTGGAACTACCTCCCCTAGGAGAGTTGGTGGTCTCTCATTTATTTTCTGCTCAGGCGAGAGGATGACAGCAACATGAGAGCTGCAATCATGTTCCTTCCTTCAAAGGAGTCTCTCTGCTGGGTTGCTGTCTGCTGCAGAAAATACTAATGTCTGCTTCAGTCTGATTAGTTGTACTCAGAAAGTCAAGGAGAGGAATGAAAGGAGGAAGCCATGGGATAATTGCTTTTATTCCAACTCATTGCAGGGAGGAAGTGCATGGCAGATAATATAATACATATGCATCAAAAAGGATGATTCACTTCTGATAAAGTGTGGACAAGAAGGAAATAAAGCAGAAGCAAACTCCCCACCGTCTGCAAATCTGTCTACAGTACGAAAGAATTCCAATGGAAGAAGTGTGAATTCATCTTTAATACAGGAATTCGTCTTTAACATAGCTGAAATACCACGGCTTTTGTAGGACGAAACAGGACCATAGAGACCACCTTTCTTCTATTCTCACCATAAATCAACATTTTCTGGCTGCTGTACAGCAGGCAGTCTGAGAATTGAATTCAGTACTAAAGGCCAGGAGTTTAAGCTGCCAAGCATATATTTCACTATGATTTTGTTACTGACATAATGGAATTTTAATTCAAGTGAAAAACAGAAAGTAGAAGGTTTGGGGGTATAAGGGGGCATTAAAACCTAATTGCATGTCAATGTAAATTCTAGGTCTACTTGAAGTCACAATCATTTTAAAGGTCTGGTGACTAAACAAGGAACTTGACTAGCTTCTCTTAAATGCAACTTGGAGAGAAGGTCCCAATACAAGCACTCTTGTTAGATTGACAGAACAGGGGGAACTGCTGGTATAAATTTAGATATTAAGTACTTAATCAACCACAGCTCGTTTTTAACTGTGTTTCAAAACAAGGATGAAATGATTGTATTTCTCCAGTGTCCACTCCTCTCCCAATCTTTGCAGTCTGTCAAAAAGACATTCTTTTACTCACTCAGGCATCCAAAGGTGCATTGAACAGAAACAGCCACTTTTTCTTCTCAGGAGTACATTATAGAAACAATAACTAACAGAACAATTCTGAGAGCAGCCAACTATCAACTAAGACATTTGAAATAATATTGGAAGTTGTTTGGTGGTAGCATTTATAGTTTCTTACTTAAACAACTTACAATAGTGGTAGTGAACATCTAACAAGGACCATAAAATTTCAAAACAGAGCTACCAAATTGTAGCATCCACATCTAGTGAATGTTCTACCAACACTGGAAATCTCCAAAATTCAAGGTCATGGATTTTTCCACTCTTGTGAGAGATAGCAAGCACTAAATTGAAACTATTGTATGGGAAGGTATTGAAATTCCTAAATAATTTTACTTCATTTAAAAATTATTTATAGTTTGCCATGATTTTTGAACGAATTTCTTGTATTTTCTACTATAAAGGTTGAAGGGCACAAGGCTGAGGATTTTGGGTCCTGTCCTGGCTTAACCTTTAATTGACTGTGTTATTGAAACAGGAGATCACATAAGAGATGGATGAGATCATTTCTGAAGGTTTTTCTCATTCTGAATTTGTTTCAAAATGTTTACAGTGTTTCCATCAAAATTGTTGATGCATCAGTGACAATTCCCTATCCAGGGAGTCAATGCTATATTTGAGATCCTACACATGCCAAGATCAACAAAAGAGGATGAAAGAAAACTTAACTTTATGATATGTTTTATGCTGTCTACATATACCACTGAATTTTAGCATGAAGCTTGTAGGATATGTGTGCCTATAGAAACTGTAATGCAATAAATAAGAAACATTCCCAAGTTCATCAAGCCAGTAAATAGCTAGGCCAGAAATTAAATTTGAATCTGTACAACTCCAGAAAACACACGCTTTCTTCAACACCCTTCTCTGGACACGCATGCACTAGCATTCTCTTGAAAACTGTGGACACAGAAAATATCAACTTCCACATTTTACTTTATAGGAAATGCAAATATCAACAATGACATTTCTCTTAAACGCCAAGCACCTCGAAGGTAGTTCTTTGTAACAGCAGGACTAATCATAGTATATCACACATTGAATTTTCATTGTTTATTCTTTAGGTAGTTAGTTGTGAAGCAGAGAAACAGATACACCAACAGACAGAGCTGTCACTCAAGGGTTCACTCCCCAAATGCCTTTGTCTTAGGACAAACCCAAGAGCTGAGAACTCAGTCCTGTCCAATACACAGGAAGCCAGTTGAGCTATTACCCTTGCCCACAGGGTACACATTAGCAGGAAGCTGGAATCAAGTGTGGCTCTGGGACTCAAACTCAGTAACTCTAACACGGGAATCAGTTGTTCCAACTGGTGAGTTAAGTAATTAACTAGTCCAAATGCATGTCTCTGAATCTTTTCAGTAAATGCTAGTAGAATAAATGAGTTAATTACCTTTAACATATATGGTAAATGATTTAACATTTATCTAAAGGTGAATAAGTTCTTCAAAGGCATATTTGATTTTCATTCATAATGCCACTTGCTTCTTCAATTGCTAGTTGATAAATTTTTCAAAATTTCTCAGTACAGGAAGTGATTTTATCACTTTAAAACATGAAAAATCCAAGAGTTGTACATCTCTGTATTTTAATAACATTTTTTAAAAGAGGCAAGTAATATTTTATTAAACTTTGTCAATTAAGATACCATTTTGGGGCTGGCACTGTGGCACAGTAGGTTAACTCCCTGGACTGAAGCACCAGCATTCCAAATGGGCACTGATTCTAGTCCCCGTTGCTCCAATGTTGATCTAGTTCTCTGCTGGCCTGGGAAAGCAGCAGAAGATGGCCCAAGTCCTTGGGCTCCTGGACCCCTGTGGGAGACCTGGAGGACGCTCCTGGCTCTTGGCTTCGGATCAGCGCAGCTCTGGCTGTTGCGGCCAATTGGGAAGTGAACCAGCGGAGGGAAAACCTCTCTTTCTCTTTCTGCCTCTCTGTGTAACTCTGACTTTCAAATACATAAATAAATAAATCTTTTTTTTCTAAAAAAGATACCATTTGGGATGGTTGCTTCCCATATTGGAGTGCCAAGTTTCAGCCCTAGCTTCACACTGATTCTGGTTTCCTGTTAATGCACACTCTGGGAGACAGCAGTTGACTCAAGTACTTGGGTCTTTGCCATTCATTTGGGGACTTGAGTTGAGCTCTTCAGTGCTGGTTTTGGCCTGGCCTAACCCTGGCTGTGTAGACATTTGGAGAGAATACCAGCAAATGGAAGATTTTTCTCTCTCGCTCTCAGCCCTGCTCTCACTCTCTCTCAAATTAAAAATATGAAAATAAATAAATTGAAAGACATGAAAGTCACTGTTCTAGAAGAAAGTCTTGAGAACCCAGTCCTGATTGTCAACCTCAGCATCTCCTACCCTATGCCTGATGACAAAGGAGAATCTGACTCAATCCAATGGGAGACAAGGGTTGGGGGATGTATGCTGGAGTGGGTTAGGAGTTAGGAAGGTGGAGGGTGTGATTTCCTCATTTCTGAGGACAACAAAGCCTTGCCTGCAAAAACGAATTGTGACAGCAATAAAAGGAAAAATGTACTACGACTGATGTTTGTAGCTTCCCCTTTCGTGTCTAAGCAGGTCTTAGAGCCTGGCTTTGTGCTGCGCCACAGCGCTGGCCCCATCTTGCCTTTATTTATCTGACTCAGATTTCAGATTATCCTGTTACTGTCCAAAAGATAAATTTTATTATAGATTTATCTTAAGTTTATTATGGATAAAAATATGGCAGTAAATGGACATTTGGAAAAATGTGCCATATTAAAATCATATCTCACACTCATACGCGTACATCAGCACAGAGATATGCTTAAAGATACAGCCAAACAAGGACAAATACAAATGAGAGAGGGCGTGGTAGCCACAAAATTTTGAGTGCTGGATAGCTGCAGAAAAAGCAAAAACAAATCAGAGGGCCTGAGTAATTTGAAAATCAACGGAGTCAAGAAACACTCTAATTTAAAATGCAGAAGACCTCAAACATTCATATATTAGGGCTGCTTTATACCTATGAAAAGGGTAGAAAAGTGGGAATAAAATATCAAAAAATAATTGAATAGCAATTTAAGTCCAATTACTGAAAAATTGTTAACCATACATCTCTCTCCTCTTCAGTCCAGATCCAGCAGAAGACAGAAGATCTGTCAGCATTGGGTGGAAAAGAGATCCCTGGACTACAAAAACAGAAAAGATTCAGCTAATATTGCTTCCAAAACATTAAGTTAAATCCTTGCCCTCTTCCCCCACTTAGCTCCCTGACTGCTGGTAGCCAAGGCTGTAATATCAAGGCAGGAGATTTAAAAAAATCTTCTTGGAATGATCTCTTCTGCCCTAGTGGAAACACCAGAAAATATAATATTGCCACAAACAGGGCTTCCTGCAGTAAACCCCAGGGGCACACCCTGACACACTGAGGACTTGCTTTATCAAATCTGAGCAAAAATTCAAAGATCGAGCTGCTAAAATAAAAGGCAGAGGTGAATACAAACATGACAAAACTTGGAACAGACTAAACACTTTATAAAAAGGCATGAAATATTTTATTAATATCTTCAATGAAATATGAGAAGAAATTACATAAGAGCAAGTACAACAAAAAAGGAATAATCAGAGATCTGTGTAATCCTCAAAAACTAAAAATAAGGTATACGAAATGGAGAACTCATTTTAAGAAAAATAGAGTCAATAAAAATTGAATGTAGAGGAAGACTGGAAAATCTGTGTTCATATCAGGAGATCTAAAGTGGAAAAAAGACAACAGAAACATAATTCAAGAAAAATTATCAAACTTCAAAAGCATGCAATTCAAAATAAGCCAAGAATGGATGAGTATAATGAATAAAATAGACTTGTATTGCGATATATCCCTTTAAAATTTCAAATCAAGTAAAGATTCCCCAAGCTCCAAATGAATAAACAAATAAATCAGGTCAAACCTAAGTGAAGGCTCAAGTATGCCAAGGGCTTTGAACTTCTCCACATTTACATTGAAAGCTGCAAAAGAGCACAGCAGTGGGAGCAGTAGCTAAAATGTTGCAAAATGATTTACATATTAAAATTCTGTACCAAACAACACATTAATCAAATTTGACTATAAAGTTAACCATTTTTTTCTGAATGTATGTTCTTAAAAAAGGTTATCAAAATGCAACTTTCTGAAGAAATCTCTTCAAAGGTCTCGACCAAAATAAACAAGAATAAGAAGTCCAAGGGGAGAAGCACATGGGATTCAATGAACAGGTGTTCTCAACTAAGAAACATGCACTAGGAATCAAACTTCCCTTGATCCTAATGGAAATGCAACATCTCCAGCACAGCTGTCTTCAACGTGAGATAGTGATAGAGTAAATATATTAGGATAATATTTACAGTATGATATCAAGAGCTGACAATTTGGGGACAGGTTCATCTTAATTCCATAGAAAACTAAAACAG
Source organism: Sylvilagus floridanus (assembly GCA_949820135.1). Taxonomy (NCBI): domain Eukaryota; kingdom Metazoa; phylum Chordata; class Mammalia; order Lagomorpha; family Leporidae; genus Sylvilagus; species Sylvilagus floridanus. The sequence goes on from OX463230.1 coordinate 114,866,263, forward strand.
TTTTTGAACTGTAGAAATTCATTTATTCCATAGGAAATAAAATTTGCACACTCCAAAAATCAAGGTATACAATTTGGCTGAATTGTAAATCATGTTTATCTATACAAAGAGAAACAGAACATTATCTAAGCAACATCATGATACAATAGGGTTGAAAGGGTGAGAAATGTATGTGATTGAAGTATATTTTCTCCCAAATAGTGAGACATTAGTATCTTACAGTTGAATTCAGGAAAGCAAAGAGTAGAGATAAAGGCATACCATTTAAATATGGAGATGATATTAAATCAGTGGGTTTTTAAATGTTTGGAAAATGCTGATTACCATTGAGAAACATGAAAGTGGAATTGAGAACAGATGAATGTGTGTAGATAGGCATTTGTAACTGATAACATGAAAAACTAGGGTAAGGTGCTGAGTCCCACAGCAGATTAAGCTAACACCTATTTCCCAAATTGGAGGATTGGTTTGAGTTCCAGGGTGCTCTGCTTCTGATCCCACTTCCTGCTAATGTATTCCCATTGTTATGCCTGATTGTTGTTCCTAACACGTGAGTCAAGTGGGTTGGGAGCATATAAGTATTGATATTTACCTGGAAAAAATGCTAGTGCATTACGCTTCCAAAAAAGCCACTAAAAACACTCTACTGTGAAACAATATGGTGTAACTGTTGAGAAGCTACACTCAAAATGCAAATTGCCTAGAAAATTTATCAATTTTTTTAAAAAATATATCATGTAGGATCTCTGTCCTTAATGTGCTATACATTGTGAATTAATACTATAACTAGTACTCCAACAGTATTTTTGCACTTTGTGTTGCTATGTGAGGGCAAACTGTTGAAATCTTTACTTAATATATACTAAACTGATCTTCTGTATATAAAGAGAATTGAAAATGAATCTTGATGTGAAGCAAGGGGAGAGGGAGTGGGAAAGGGGAGGGTTGCGGGTCGGGGGGAAGTTATGGGGGGGAAGCCATTGTAATCTATAAGCTGTAGTTTGGAAATTTATATTCTTTAAATAAAAGCGTTATAAAAAAGTTACAAATTTAAAAAAAAAGATGGAAATTACTTGGTTTCAAATCTCATCTCCACCACTATATTATTCCTGCAATTTTGGAAAAATAGCTATTTAACTTTGTTCTGTGCTCCTATCTCCAAATCTTCAAATTGGGATTAATAATAAGCCCTTCTCAAATTACCCTGAGCATGAAATGATTTGATATATATGTTCTCAGTTCATCATAATGTCTGGAGTACAGCAGAGACACACTCTTGTTAGTTTTATTATTTACCGATGCCAATGAATAAAACGTAGTCACTGTCTTGCAACCAAGGCAAAAAACAAGTTTTCTGAGAATCTACTTTAATAAATTAAAATGACATTTTCTCTTATAATAGAGCCCTTTTGTTGTGCAGGAGATGCATTGCTGGTGTGGGAAAGAATAGAATTTGTTATTTTTAGAATATTAAGATCCTGGTTCTTTATAATTGGTGTGCTCGGCTTTTGGTTAATTCATATTCTGAAGTCACAATAGTTCATACACCTCCACTGGATGCTTAGTAAACAAGGGTTTATAATGATAGCATGATGATCCATTAGACCTTTTCATTAGAGTTTTTAAACTACTTTTTCTTTTCACAGCTTCTTAATTTTCAGGATTTAATTGGACAGCCTAAACATATTGTAGATCTTGTAATGAAAATGTTTACAAAGGGCAGGTAAGAGAATGCACAGGAGATTTGATCCTGTACAGAATCAGCCTGCCAGATGGCACATTTCGTAAGGCATTAATAGAGGTGGCCGATATACTGACAGCATCACTTAGGAATTCCTGGATGAGAGTTGTAATAGCCTCCTGACAAATCTATCTATTTCCAGTCTATCTGCTAATCCTGTCTACAGAATACATTTTGAAAGAGCTGTAATCGTAACAGGACCCTGTTCCAACATCTTCAATGCCTCCTCTCTGGCTTTAGGAAATGGATTTCACCCAGATACGACACCATTGGAGCTACACTTTCTCTTAAGCACAAAATGTGACTTGGATTGGTTTTGCATGGTAGAATTAAACAGAATATTTGCCTCTTATTAAATATGTCTGGTACCGATCATCTTAGTGGCTGTAATTACAATGTGTTACCATAATTTCCATCTACTATTATATAGCAATACACCCTCCCCTGGTTTTTCAAATTATAGCAACTCTTATTTAATAAATCAAAGATCAGTGTTTTGTGAAGCCTAACTTGGAACCCAAGCGCATAAAATTTTTCTTTTCAGTGTTTTCACAGAATTTTATAATTACCTTTCAGGGCTTCTCACAGTCCATCATACATTATCTACATTCCTCTACTATTAGATGGTAGGTTCTTGGAAAACAGAATCTTGTACTTTTCTTTTCCTAAAACCATCAATAGTACTAAGTAATAGTACTAAGGTATTTTAGACATAAACAATGGTCAATACTTAATTAAATTAAATTGAATTGTATTGACAATTAACACAGTTGTTCAAATTTTCTTTCATACAGTTAGTTATTGATAAGAAATTCAGAGTTTTAAACTATCTTTAATCTAATGGTGTAAGCATAAAAGTTTTTTCTGAGATCAAATGTTTAGGAACCTAATTGAATTAGCTAGCCTTAGAAGATATCAAATCTACTATTCATTAATACACCAAAATTATTATGGTTAAGCTATGTTTTTCAGGTACTAAATGAACACAGATCATTGGCTTATAAAAGTTTATGTATTTAGTGTATGAAATTATGTTTTCATGCATAAATAGATATAACCACTATGAAGTGATTACCATAATCAAGCTAGTTATTGTATCTGACTTTCACATAATTTCTATTGTATGGGTGTGTATGCAGTGAGAAAATTGATATCTACTTTCTTGCATATTTAAAAAATATATTACTAATAACTGTAGTCATCATACTTTACATTAGCTGTGTAATATTTATTCATTTTATACTGAAGGTTTTTACTCTTTGTCCAATATCTTCCTTTTCCTCTCACTTTGCAGTCTGCTTTATATTTTAACTTATTATTTATATAAGGTGATAGTGCAGCTCTTATAAAAATAATTCTATTCCCTGTTACTCTGAATTTTTTATTAGATTCCACATTTAAGTGAGATCATGCAATATAATATTTGGCTTTTCATTACTCCAAAAATACTTTAGAGAAGATAATTTTATAAAAATAAAATATTTATTTTGACTAACAACTCTAGAAGTTTGATGTCTCACGTTTGGTCGCCACCATTGGGAGATGTCTTTTAAGAGATGCACAGAGCATCCCAAGGCAGGAGGGAATATGTGTGCTTTATTTCTCTCCTTATAAAGCTGCATGACTTAAGCAAAAGGGCTCAATCCTAGTAACATAATACAATCCAGTCACCCCTCCAAATCTTTAAGTTCCATAATTGCATTAAGTTGTTATCCTCATAGTAGCATTAACATAAGATTTTGGGGCTCAAACCTTTATTGCATTACCTTTGAGGGAACTTCAGCATCTAAACTACTATTTAAATTGTAAGATCCAGCATTTGTTTTTGTATCTGCTTGTTTCACTTAATATAATATTCTCAAAACTCATCCATACTATTACACAAGGTAGGATTCCCTTCTGTTTTAAGAGAGAATAATATTTCATTGTATATATATGCACTATAGTCTTTATCCATTCATTTATTGACGAGTACTGAAGTTGTTTCCATAGCTTAGCTATTTTGAATAATGCTATAATGAAAAGGAGACTGCAGGAATTTCTTAGAGATGGGATTTTATTTTCTTTTGATATATACCTGTGCTAGTCACCTTTGCAACATCCTAATGAAACATCTGATACAGGATATTTTTGAAGAATAGAGATATTTATTTTGCTCATGGTTTAGAGATTCAAGGATGTGTTTGTCAGCCTGGTTCTAATGAGGGCCACAAGGTGAATGGTAGCAGACAGTGGTGAGAGCATGTGTCAGAGCAGGCTGTCACATTTCTATCAATCTCAGAGAGAAAAAGAAAGAGCAGGATTAAGTTCGTCATCTTGTAACAACCCCTACACACAGAAACTACTTTGCAAGGTCACATCCCCAATGACCTTGGAACTGTCTTTTGTCCCCAACTCTCAAATGTCCAAGAACCTGCCAATGCTGCTACCCTGGGGACAAGCCTTTAATCAAGGACACTTAGGGAACACGCATATCAGTGAGAAAACCATCGAAATACCCAAAATTGAGATTTCTAAGTCATATTATAGTGTTATTTTTAAATTTTTCAGGAGAAAAATATCCCACAAATAAACCTACACAATGCCAACAAAGTTGCACTAAACACTTCTGTTGCTGACAATTTTATGATTCTCACACTTGCATCTTTCTCTTCCACTTATAAAGATCCTTATGATTACATTGGACCCCATATTTAAAGTTTTGAATGTTGTAAGAAAGTATTAAAAGGACCAATTAATTGTGTATGCAAATTACATGCCACAACGAATTTCAACACTAAGAAGAGAAACACAACCAAACACATCATCAATGCATATAAACTTCAGAAGGTGTTGAATCAATATTTAAAATTTTAATGATCTGTGATTATTCCAAAATTAACTGCATGTGAGTAAAATTTGATTTTATTTGATTATTGTTTATCCTATTACTTATAGCCCTGCTGAACTAGGGTCATTTTACTTGTTGAACTCTTATTGAGTGGAGCATTAAGCCTTTGATGTAACATAAATTTAAAATGCTATCAAGAAAAGAGACAGAGAAGGAAAGAAAGAAGAAAGAAAGAAAGAAAGAAAGAAAGAAAGAAAGAAAGAAAGAAAGAAAGAAAGAAAGAAAGAAAGAAAGAGAAAGAAAGAAAGAAAGAAAGAAGGAAAGAAAGAGAGAGAGAAAATAAGAGAGAAAGAACAAATGAAAGGATGGAGGGGAAGGGAAAATCATTATATTCTTAGAATTGTATCTATGAATTACTTTAAATATGCTCATTGTATTAATATCACATTAAGATGAAGAAAAATAAGATATTCAAAAATCAAGGAAAAATTACATATATCCAGGAACAAGTGTAAATAAAAATTGAGTCTAAGAAGAAAGAATGTAAGTTAAAATAGATAGCAAATGTCTTAAAGTATACTGAAGAATACGAGGGAAACATGAATATGACGAGGAGGGAAAAAGAACATGTAAAGACAATCCAAGATTGGTAGCTAGAGGTGAATAATATAAATAAAAATGCATGGACTCAGGATAATATGATATTAAATACTCAAAATGAAAGATGATCAATTGAACATTAATTAGACATTCAAAATAATGCAAAGAAAGAAAACATACGCCATAGCATCAGTGATATGTGGGAATAAAGCAAATGGAAACAATATATATATATAATTAGAATTCCATAATGAGAAGAGAGGAGAGAATGGTGTAACATTTGAAAATTGATGAAAACAGACCAATAAAACATCCAGGATTTCCAGTAAACTCAAAAAAGAAGAAAAAAATCAAACAGCTTTGAACCATGTGATAATCCAATGCTAAGAGAGAAAATCTTATAGTCGCCAGAGGAAAGGCCGTGCTGCATAGATATGACAAGAGTAGGCTTGCAGAAGGCTTTTTACAAAACCATGGAAGTCAAAACATGGAGCAACACATTCTTCAAAATTGTGAGGGTGAATGAAGTGAAAAAAAGAATCCCATGTCAAGCACAATATCTTTCAAAAACATAGGTGAAATAAAGATGCACCAAAAAAAGGAAAAAATATATTCCATATGAAACATTTCCAATACGTATATGCTTCCATCTCTCCTGCACTCCAAGATATATTAAAATAGAATTTCAGGAATAAAATGAATTCACCAAAAACAAAACAAACAACCAAGCCAAAAAAAAAAAAAAGTCCAAAATTGTCAATATCAGAAAGGGAGGGGATATTATAATAGATTCTATAGTTGTTAAATTAAGTATGCAAAAACATAATAAAAACCTGTCTAAGAAATTAGCCAACTAAGATGCAAGTAAAAATAATCTCCAGATTTCCAAAACTAATTCAGCAGGGAGAGAAAAGCATGAGTAGTGCAGCAGCTTCTTATGTATTTATTTATTTGAAAAGCAGTTAAAGAGAGGCAGAAGCAGATACTGAGGAAGAGAGAGATTGAGAGAGAGATTGAGAGAGAGAGATTGAGAGAGAGAGAGAAAGAGAGGTCTTCCATTTTGCTTGTTTATTCCCCAAATGGCCACAATGGCTGGAGTGGGGCCCATCTGAAGCCAGGAGCCAGGAGCTTCTTCATGATCTCCCAGAGGGGTGCAGAGACGCAAGGAATTAGACCATCTTCTACTGCTATCCCAGGCCATAACAGAGAGTTGGATTGGAAGTGGAGCAGCCGGGACTCAAACTGGCACCCATATGGGAAGCCGGCCCTGCAGGTGGCAACTTTACCTGCTATGCCACAGCACTGGCCCCTATCACAGCTTCTTATATGCATAATTTATTTGTATCAACAACAAAATTATTTCATATTTAGATAGTTTGGTGAATACTTCCAGTAAGATTTAAATTAGATATTGCACCTAAATCTAAATCAAACTTTTTCAAAAATACAGAAGGACTATTTCCTAAGTCATTTTATTTAGACCAGTTTATTCCCAGTGCCTAAACAGAGACATAGCAAAGTTTTTTTTAAAGTAAATAGATATGTAGTAAAATAAAGAGAAAGAAAGAAAAACAGCACGCTCATATCCCTTTAAAATAAAAACACAAATATCTTTATTAAAAACTGTACCAAATTGCATCCGCCACATACACAGAAGAAAACATAAAGGCTGGCCTTCCAGAATGGTGTACTGAGAAAATCAAACCCCTCTCCTGGAGCTGGTCACACTTAGCAAATACAATCACTCAAAATATTGATTCAAAATTGATCAAAAGGTTTACACAACACTAAGAAGCCTTTATTGGGGCTGGCATTGTGGCAGAGCCGGTAAAGCTGCCACCTGCAATGCCGGCATCCCATATAGGTGCCCCACTTCGATCCCTGCTAATGTACCTGGGAAAACAGCAGAAGATGGCCCCTGCACCCATGTGGAGCACGCAGACAAAACTCCTGGCTCTTGGCTTCAGCCTGGCCCAGCTCTTCCTTTTGCAGACATTTAGGGAGTAGACTAGTAGACAGAAGATATCTCTCTGTCTGTCTCTCCTTCTCTGTAACTCTGTCTTTCAAATAAATAATTCTTTTTTTTAAAAAAAAAAGCAGCATTTATTAACAAAATCTAAAGAAACCCATGAAATCAGTGAACATTTGTTCAACTACCTGTAGTCATTCCCCCACAGCTCTGTTCTTGCAGGCTCAGACAGCTCCAATACCCTTCCTCCAAGCTAGAACATTTCTGTGTAGATCTGGCAATTCAGGAAGCCCCATTTTCAACAGCCATGGTTGCAGAAGACAAGCACTAAATTGGTACTACTATCCTGACAGCAGGGCCCAATCCCCAAATCCCTGCTTTTACTATGTAGGGAGGCTCTAGGTGGGACAATTGGTGAATGCAGTCCTTTCTTCATAGCTCTGTGTTGCAAGAGAACATCTCCAAGGGGTTCAGCAATCAAATATTATCTCCCATATCCCAGAACTTGAGGCAATCTAATTATTATGGATAGAACTGTCAACGGCTAAACAGGACCAGATCCCATCTATTTCAGTTGTGAGTTGCAGAAGATCTACAGTGGCTAGTGATAGTAGCTGAGCCACAAATACCAGTTCCCATCTCCTCTCTCCACCATGATGACATACCAGCTAGTGAAGAACAATGGTCCTTTTCTCTCCTATTTATACCCAAAGACAAGGCTCTGCACAGGAAAAAAAGTGATAGTAAACTTTAGTTTCACAACACCGTTGATCTTCTAAGGAATCCCACATTATTTGGATTTGATTATAGAACAGTTATGGCATTGGATTTTGTCACAAACCACAATGAAGTCAGCTAATAATCAGTGTAGCCTAACAACTGTGTGGGATGCCAGTAGTTTTAGACAAGCTAGAACCTCAATGGGGAAATCAGGGAAACAGCAAAGAGATGCCAGCCAAAACTATGGTCAACTCTGGGCTCAAGAGGATAGTACCTATGCTGAAGACGTGCCCTGTGAGGAGAACCAGAGAACAATTCTGAAACGTATGTCATAGTTCAAAGCAGGAAAATTAGTAGATGCAGTGAAAGCAATCTCCCAAGTCTCAGATTCAAAAATAACGTTGAAAAGCTCAGTCTTCACAGGCAAAATTCACTACCTAAATTCACAAACTAAATGATGCTGACAAGTACAATTCTAGGAGAACAGACTTTAAAACAAAAATAGAGGCAAAAAATGAGCAAGGGCATCCTCTATACATCAAACAACAGTTTCAAAGTATATGAAGCTAACACTGACAATCTGTAAGGAAAAAAATAGGCAAAACTAGAATAAATTAAGGAAAATTGAAATTAAAAACACATTAAATTAGAAACAAATAACAAAAAATTTGTGAGATACATCCAACAAAGTGGAAATTAAGCAACAAATCTCTAAAGAACCAATGTGTCAAAGAAAAAAATCACAAAGTGAATATTTATACATGAATATAAGTTAAAAACAAAACTTAATAAAACTCTTGGAGTGAAAGTAAAGCTTAAAGAGACATTTTGGCACTAAATACGTAGATTAGAGAAGAATAAATATTTTAAATCAGTAACTCAGTATTATATTATAACAAGCTTGGTAAAGAAACAAAAACAACCAAAGCAAGCAAATGGAAAGACATAAGCATTGCAGTTAAAATAAATGGAAAGAACACAAAAACCGTTAGAGAAAATCAACAAAGCTAAAAATCGATTCTTTTGGAGACTGGCAAAACTGATATTTAGCAAGACAAAAATCAAAAAGACAACTTAAATGACTAAGTTCAGAATTAAAATGGAAATATCACTCCTGAATCAAAGGACATGAAAAGTTATAAGGAAATACTATAAGGATCTGTATGGCAACAAAAAAGATAACTTACAAATAAGGGCAAATTACAGAAAAACAAACTACAGACACTGATTCAGCAATGACTTGAAAATCAGAATAGACTTCTGATTTAATAAATTTAATAATTTAATAAATTTTATTTTTTAAAGATTTATTTATTTATTTGAAAATCAGAGTTACACAGAGAGAAAAGGCGAGGCAGAGAGAGAGAAAGAGGTCTTCCATCTACTGGTTCACTCCCCAGTTGACTGCAATGGCCAGAGCTGCACTGATCCAAAGCCAGGAGCCAGGGGCTTCCTCCAGGTCTTCCCATTCGGGAAGACTTGAGCCATCTTGTACTGCTTTCTCAGGCCATAGCAGAAGCTGGATCATAAATGGAGCAGGTGGAACTCAAACCAGCTCCCATATGATATGCTGGCACTGCTTTACCTGCTATGCCACGGTGCCAGCCAGTACATTTTCTTCACAGCTTTTTTCAAGAAACAGAAGACAGATCATTTCATAACTGTTCTTTGATGCTGATATTACCCTGACAAGAAAACTAGAGATTACAAGTAAGGAAAACTACAATTCAGTATTGCCTATGAATTTAGATTCAAAAATTCTTAACAAAATACTAGCAAACCATATCTATCAACATGCAAAAAAGGATTGTAATACATGATCCAGTAAGATTTATCTCAGAAATTCTAGGTTGATTTAACATCTGAAAATCAATTAGTATAATACATCATAGTAATAAAGAATGAAAACCACATGATTGTCTCAAAAGCAAAAAAGCATCTCACAAAATTCAATGCTTTATGATTAATAAACACTATCAAAATGAGGTAAATAACAAAGGAACTTTCCCAACTCAAGAAAGAGCAAATATAGAAATAAAATAAGAGTGTCTTTTCTCATCACTTCTATGTGACATTGTGCTATAGATTCAACCCTTGACAAATAGGCAAGAAAGGCAGGGGGAGTAGCTAGCATAGTAAGGAAGACAGATTATAGACAAAGACATAAAGTTATCTCTGTTCACAGATGTCAGTTTTCTATAGAGAAAATCTTGAATATTCAAGTTTAAAAAATACTGATAGAACTAATAAATATGGCGCCGCGGCTCAATAGGCTAATCTTCCGCCTTGCAGCGCCAGCACACCGGGTTCTAGTCCTGGTCAGGGCACCAGATTCTGTCCTTGTTGCCCCTCTTCCAGGCTAGCTCTCTGCTGTGGCCCGGGAGTGCAGTGGAGGATGGCCCAAGTGCTTGGGCCCTGCACCCCATGGGAGACCAGGAGAAGCACCTGGCTCCTGCCTTGGGATCAGCACGGTGCGCCGGCCACAGCGCACCGGCTGCGGCAGCCATTGTAGGGTGAACCAACGGCAAAAGGAAGACCTTTCTCTCTGTCTCTCTCTCTCACTGTCCACTCTGCCTGTCAAATATATATATATATATATATATATATATATATATATATATATATTAGAATACAGATCCTTAAACAAAGTCAAGATACAAAAATCAGTGGTTTTTTTCCTCATTAACAATTCAAAAACTGAGTCAAAAATAATTCCAGTTTAATATCATAGAAACAAAATACTTCAGGAGAAGATATCTGCAAAACATAAACATCAAATAAAGGACTTGTATACCAAAAGTGTAAGAAACAACATCAAGAAAAGTACCTTTTATAAAATGGTAATTGATTAGAATAAACATTGTAGTAGCAGAAGCCTACAAATGGAAAAGTCATCATTCAAGAAACATTGTCCATCATTAGGCAAGTGCAAAAAGAACCCGCCACACACCAATCAGAAGCACTGAAATTGTGGAGGGGAATACAATGCCATTTGTTGGCAAGAACGTAGACCCACTGAAACACTTGTGCATTTCTCATGGAAAACAAATGATACAGATGCTTTAGCACACAATTATTCTTATGCGTTTAAATTTAAATGAAAAGTGATCCCTGTTAAATATAAGAGTGGGAATAAGAGAGGGAGGAGATGTACAATTTGGAACATGCTCAATCGGAACTGCCCAAAATGATGGAGTTAGAATTGTGCCAGGGGATTCCAATACAATCCCATCAAGGTGGCATGTACCAAGGCCATCTCACTAGTCCAAGTGATCAATTTCAGCTCACAATTGATCACACTGATAGGTCTAAGAGTCAAAGGGTTCACACAAACAAGACTAGTGTCTGCTAATACTAACTGATAGATTCAAAAAGGGAGAGAATGATCCAACATGGGAAGTGGGATACACAGCAGACTCATAGAATGGCAGATGTCCTAAATAGCACTCTGGCCTCAGAATCAACCCTTAAGGCATTCCGATCTGGCTCAAGAGCCCATGAGAATATATTAGGCATGGAAAGCTAAAACACTCTGAAAAACAAAAAAAAGAAGACCTAAATGAAAGATCTCTGCGAGTGAGATCCCAGTGGAAAGAACGGGGCCATCAAAGAAGGAGGTACCTTTCTCTGAAGGGAGGAGAGAACTTCCACTTTGTCTATGACCCTGTCGGAATAAGATCGAAGTCGGCAAACCCTAAAGACTTCCATAGCCTCGGCAACTCATGACTAGAGCCTAGGGAGATTACTGACGCCATAAACAAGAGTGTCAAATTGTTAAATCAACATCAAGAGTCGCTGTGTACTTACGTCTCATGAGGGATCTGTCCTTAATGTGTTATCCAATGTGAAGTAATGCTATTACTAGTACTGAAACAGTATTTTTACACTTTGTGTTTCTGTGTGGGTGCAAACTGATGAAATCTTTACATAGTATATACTGAATTGATCTTCTGTATATAAAGATAATTGCAAATGATTAAAAAATCTTGGTGTTAAATTGGAAATTGCATAGAAAATTAATCAATTTAAAAATATATATAGCATGTAGGATCTCTGTCCTTAACGTGCTATACATTGTGAATTAATACTATAACTGGTACTACAAGTATATCTTATATTTAAGTGAAAAAAATAATAATCCCAAGCTTAAAGTGGTATTTATGTTTTAAAGTCATAGTAAGTAATGTATAAAATGTATTGCCATTGGATTACAACATCCATGTCTGATTTACCAGCAGATAATTTTCCATTTGCTGGCCTAAAATTATATTTACTCCACTACTTCTTTTATATATCAATAAGTAATGTAGGCATTCCATCCTTTCTTATCACAATGTAACATACTAAGAAAAAGTGGAAGATGTTTCACACATCAGTTAGTACACAGCTTGGAATGCCTGTTATTTGTTTCTGACTCAGCATCCTGATAATGCTCACCCTGGGAGACAGTAAGTGATGCCTCAACTACTTGGGTCCCTGCCACCCACAAGGGAGATTGAAACTAAATTCTGGGATCCTGGCTTTGCTCTGCCACAAGCACAGTGGTTGCAGGCATTTGAAGAGTGAACCAATGAATGGAAAAGTCATTCTCTCCATGGTAGTATATTTCAAAAAAATTAATAATTATAATTTAAAAATAAAATATTTAAAATTATAAAACAAGTTGAGATCTGGACTCATTTACACTTATTTCCTAGGAAGTATTGAAAAACAGAAAAAATACAAGTCTCAAATTCAATGTAAACTAGTTTTCTTTGTAAATGTTCTAATATACCCTTACTTTGAAAATTTGTTCTTTATTAAGGGGCGTTGAGAATTGCATTCTTTACTTTGCAACTCACCTCATTTTTATAAATATAGGATAATCTCCAAATGCACACACACACGTGCACTTATGAGCCTCATGTATACACAATTAAAATCTAAATTTATCATCTGGGACAAATTTCATAGATTTTATTCACTGCTTTTGAAGCTTGAAAAATTACTTAAAATCATTCACAACACAGTTGTTAAATATTCAAGAAAATTCTCCAATGGATATATATATATATAATGTAAAATATGTTTCTGTGTTAATTAACAATTTAATGAATAACCTATGATCTTTTCTCAAGTTAAAAATATATTCTTTCAGGAATTTCACCTCCTCCTTGCTACAAGAATGTAAAACACATCGTTTTCATTTTCTATGTAATTATAATATTATGGTACCATATTTTCAATGCTTGGTTTGCAAGGATATAGCTGAACATTGATTTATGAATATTCTGTGCAGATTAGATCTAAGTAGAGCATCAGGTAGGTGAAACAGACATTATTTGAGATTTAAGGACCTCTAAATTTTATTCTGTCTGCTTTCAAATATCTCTAAGATATACTTCCTCTTCAACAAGCACTTGTTACCATTGCTATCTTTGGGAAATTGAAATCACCTTTGAAATGTGATCCATAGAAAAATGGAACTGGTAAACTATTGTTAGTTACTAACATCCAAATAAGAATAAGTTTATATGATAATCATCCACAAAAATCTTCAGTGCATATAACAAGCTATTCTGGGAGGGGGAAATACAAAGTAATAAAACTGATGACTCCAAACTTTGCATTTTGGTTTCTTTCCCAATTAGCCTACTCTTCTGTTCTTCAATTATACCAAAATTATTCTGAATATCAACACAATTTTATCATTTTCTTTCCTTCATTTTTCACCAAATCTCACAGGTATTTTCTCAACATTGATGTTATGTTACTCTCTCTCTTTCAAATTCAAGGTAGGACAACCTGATATTCAAGTCTTCACTTGCTATGTTACATTAACTTTGTTTATGCTTCCACAATCAGGACATTTCCTTCTAAATCAAATCAGTATAAGATCATAAGATGAAATCTCAACTTGTGATACCTTGTAAGCAAAAAAATAAATGATACTCTTTTTAATGATTAAAGTGAAAATTTCCCAGTTGGATATGTGGGAATATTCAAAAGGCAAGTGTTTAGTCTTCTCTCACTCTATGTTGTCATTGCAATTAACCTGAATTACTCAAATCTTTGAGTCTACTATTTCACAATCTCCCATGCTGTTGCAAGTATATTATTTGCTCTAGTTTAAATCCTGCCTATATTTGAGGGATCAATTTAAATGTGACTTTCCTTATGGAGCAACCTTTATTCCCCAACCAAAAAGATCTCACCCAACACAAACACGGTTTTAATAGATATTTACAACTTCATCCCTGGAGTATTTATGTCTTGTCTTCAATAGTGACTTAAAAGCTCCTCAGCATAACACTATGTCTTCATTTTGAATCTCCTATACATATATTATAGCAGGGATGGACAAAAAATGAACTGTTGAAAGAAAGCAGAAAGAGAATGAGAAGCCAGAAAGGTCAGTGCTAATCAGCAATCAATACAGTGGACAAACATTACTTACATCTGAGAATTACATCATGTTATGTGTCTAATATGTTACCAGCAGTGCTCTGGGCACTGTTTAATTTTGATATAATTTGAAGTGACTGGGTATGGTAGACTAGATGGTATCATAATTATCTTTCTTTTAGGTCTGGTGTTCTATAATTCTATGAAATGCCAGTAATGTTATTTGTTAAGTAAAATAAAATTAAAAAATCTGTATATATGACATTAATTTCTCCCTTACTGTCAAAGTTGTCCACAGACAACCTCTGTTAAGTCTATTTTGTGACTAATTCCAAAGGGTGTATTGAGAACTTCTTGATAAACCAACCAGAAACATTTATAAGTTTATGTTACAAGTACCCAGGGTTCTTCTTGTTCCAATTTTATTGTTCAATATAAATTATAAGAGAAGGAGAAAAAAATATGCAAGAGCCATGCTGAGTCCACAGGCTGTGACCCCCCCTGGCTTTAGATACATGATTCACTATTAGCGAGCTCTACAAAAATGGTCAAGGTGATGGGACATTTAAGTGTGTTAACAATAATGTTAAGACTTAACATACTATTTGCTACATACTAGATCTTAAAAATGTTTCAAATTATTTTTCCAATTTTCTTATCTTCATGGAAGTCTATTTAGTTCTTATAATTGTCAAAATAAAAAACATTGTAAAATACTACAAAAATAGATATTTAAAAAATAAGAAGGGACAGATTTCTTAAAATCTCTCCAGTCTTATAAAAATGATGTTAAAATTTGGGCATTATCTGTCATCTTTTATTCTCCCTACATATCCCTGGTAACAAAACTTAACTCACACAAAAATCCAGATGTTCAATGTAAATGCTAAGTTCACGTATTTTATAGAATGAGTCTGGTCTGATCTTCTTCATTTACTCCCATCAATTGGTTTGCAAGTATAAAACAAGTAAGGATGTCCAACGTGTGCACATACCATACTTGAAATACATTTGCCTTTTCGGGTTTGGCAATTTTGAGCATTTCCCATTACATGCATCTCTGCTCAGATTTTCATAGGGAAAAATAATGCTCATTCACTTACTAAGATTTATCAGTTTTATCTGTCATTACCACTTGAGAATTTCATATATGGATATAACTGCTATCCTTATTTTTGTACAAGCTTGTAAATTTACAGATTGATTTTCATATTTTCCTCAAATATGAATTTATCTGATTGCTTTTCTCATTGTTACTTAGCTACTTTATCATGTCTTTTTCCTATAAACTGGAAATTAGGTTTAGATATTTAACAAAATCTTTGATGTTTTGTTTGAAGCTTTTGAATTTTGTTGCTTTTATATTCAAAACAGTTTGAAGTATATGCAGCTTTTAGTTTTATATCTACATATGCACATATATAAAACTTCAAATATATATGAATTTTATATATAATTTTATATATAATTTTATCAGTAATGAAAATGGAATTGTAGGGTAGGCATTTGAGCTAGCAATTTAGATGATGTATAAAATGTCTGTCTCCAACATTGGAGTATCTGGATTCAAGACTTGGCTGTGTCTGTTGATTTCAGACCCTGTGAGACCACAAATGATAATGGTGCAAGTGGTTGGGTCCTTGTCACCTATGTGGGAGAATTGAAGTGTTGCCAAATCTTGGTTTTGGTCTGACATAGCCACGGCCTTTGCAGGCATTTGTGGAGTGAACCAGGGAGTGGGAACTCTCCATATCGTGTCTGTCTCTCTGTCTTGCCCTCTATCACCTCAAAGAATTTTTTTAAAACACCAGAACTATATCAGAAGCTATATTAAAGGGCATCTATCAAGATAATTAATGGCTGTTATCCTTTAAAATTTGTAAACACTACTAAAACTTTTCTCATCTTAATCATATTTTCATCCTTTGAAATAAAACCTACTGGAGCCATACTGTAGTTATTTTCAATACATTACATGATTTTGTATGCTTTAAGGTATTTAGTTTTATGCTCTACTTGTATTTGTCATTTTTATGTCTCTGTCACTTGTCATGTGCCTTCATAACAAGAAAACAAAATTATTTTTGGCTCTTTTGATGGAGTCATTTATTGGACTCAAAAATTAGATGTTCCGTGTATGATCTGATATAGTTCAACCGTGCAATTATATGAACCTTGTGATATTTTAAAGTATATCTCCTAGACAACTTTGTGCGTTTCTGCCTCTGGTTGTTTATGTTTTTGTAGTTTGTGTTATTTTTCTCTTCTCAGGTATATTTTCATTCAAATATTAACTGATAAATTTTATAAATAAATTAAACGCAATAAAAGTCCATCAGTTCATTAACATAGACTCAGGTGAAATCATAAAATATTGGTCTGCAAGTAGTTCATGGAAAACACATATCATGAAAAAGTTTGCATGGTTTTCAAAATTGGTTGCCATCAAAATACACTTAACTTTACTCCACAAAGTTTTTTAATTTATCATGTGTTATCATAAGATTCTTTAATTTCATTGATATTTACCTTTTCCTTTCTTCTATCTAATGTTATGCTTGTACTGCATTTTCTCTTTTTCTCTGGAACTGGAAAGTCAGTGGTTCAAATTCTTTTATTTTTTCCCAAAGATTAAAGTGTTAGCAATTCTGTCATTTTCCTGTTCCCTAATTCATTTATTCATGCTTCATTTTACATTAATTTTAGTTAGTTTTTTCCTTCTGCATTCCTTGTATTCCATGTGCTGCTTCACATAACTGATGAATCAGTGCTTAATTTGTTAATTTTATTTATTTATGTAGGTTGTAAAAATATTTAAGGCCATGTTATTGTCATTATCTTATAAATACTGTGTCATTGTGGTTTTTTAAGTTCTAACAACCCAAAGAATTTGTTAGGAAAGAATGGCATTAAAATGTCAAATGCTTTGGGTTTTCTGTTTCTAAATTTGACATTTATTTTTCATTTTATTAGATTGTGGTTTCAGAATATGATCTCAAGTACGTTTCCTCTTGGAACTGAGCGAATGTTTCTCCAGGGCTATTATGTGATTAGGCTTTTTGTGAAATGTACTGGGGACCGTTTTCAAAGGACGATAGTCTCCCTTTTCAGATTATAGCTGTTAGTGTATATTTATTGACTAGAATGCATCAATCATTTGCCACATTATTTTGATTTTTATATAGAGACATAATTTCACATACATGAAATTCCAAGGACAAAAAAAGATTTCTTAAATTCTCTCCCTGCGATTGCTGACACATATGTTTCTCATTTTGGTTGAAGGTTTCTTCAGATGTTCTGATTTTAGATTAGTTGTTACATAAAGGTTCTTTGAGAGAGTGTTCAGTTAATAACTAAAGGGAGCAGTTTAATGAATAGGTTCCAACTATGTTTTAATGTAATTTGGATACTATAAATTCTCCATTCTTTTTCATTTACATTTTCTGATTATATGTTTGCCTATGATTTCAACTTTCCTGAGTGATTTTGGACAGGTTTTTTTTTTGTTTTTTTTTTTTTTTTTTTGGTAACATGGATTGGGATTTATATATCAGCCCAGAGGAGCTTCATGTGCATTCATCCCAGGTTGTTCATTGCCTGCAGGGACAGGGTTGCTTATAATGTGATTGGAGGTTCTGCTTACATATTTAGATGAAGTATTTAGGTGAATTTGTACCAGTGAACTAGCTTCAGAAAAGAATGTCCAAAGAGAACACAGTCTGTGAAAGACCTGGAAACCAATCTCAGCACACATTTCTGTTCTTCCTTGCAACTTCCCATCCCAAGCTCCTGTGGTTGCATTTGAAGTTTCACCCAAGTCAATGGCGTCTGAAGAGGTATTTCAAGAGTTGTCCTTTTGTAATAATATTAGCCACATATTTAAAATTTATTAAGATTGTTTAGATGTTAAAGGAATTTTATGATTCCTTAGTCTAGTGTTTTGTTTATAGTTTAGCATTCATATTCATGGGTCAAATTTCTAGCACGTTTTTGGAAAACGTGCTGCATTCACACATTTTAGAATTCAAAAAGATAAAAGGGACATATACAGGTCATAAAAGGTTTGACCTTTAGACTGTCCCTTACCTGCCTGACCAGTTCTTTCTTCAGTCCTAACTATTGGATGAGGTCTGTGTGTGTGCATGAGACCTTGTATATGATAAGATATAGAGGAAAATTTATTTTACCCCACATCAACATCAAGATATGAGAACATGATTTGTTGTTTTTTTAATTTTTAATTTTTTTAAATTTTTATTTAATAAATATAAATTTCAAAAGTACAACTTTTGGATTATAGAGGTTCCCCCCCATAACCACCCTCTTACCTGCAAAGCATCCCATCTGCTACTTCCTCTCCCATCCCGCTCTTCATTAAGATTCATTTTTAATTATCTTTATATATGGAAGATCAACTTAGTATATACTAAGAAAGATTTCAACAGTTTGTACCCACACAGACACACAAAGTATAAAGTACTGTTTGTACTGTTTACCATTAATTCACATAATTTTCTATCACTATTTAGGATGCCAACTTTATTATTTTGCAAGTTTGTATATGTATTCTGGACTTTTTTATTTTTACATGTTTTTACTTAAGTTATACAAGTTTCGTGTATTTCATATATACAGATTTAGGAACATAGTGATACTTCCCACCCTACCTTTCATCCCACACACACTTTAACCCCTCTTCCTCCTCCATTTCCTTCCTCACTCTTAGTTTTTACAAAGATTTATTTTCAGTTTACTCAATGATTATAAAGTTCACCCTACGCTAAGTAAAGAGTTCAACAAACAGTCCGAAGAAAAATACAGTGTTCCTCAACAGGGGAGATAAGTGCTGTAAATAGTCAATGAATCTCAAAATGTCTTCTTATGTGATTCTGTTGTTCTTAATTCATGAGCAATGGTGTACTGCTTTAATTATTGAGGCTGAACAATATGATTTAACATTGGATAACATCCCATTACCCCTATTTGTCTAAATTTCTCTGATTATACTTATTTGGTTTTGACTTGAATACATATTTTACAATCATTTTACTTCTTTTCTAAATCATCTATTTAGTTTACTTTTTTGCATATTTTAATTGGGATTGAATTAAGTGAATTCATTATCCTGAGGATGATTGACATCTTTATGATACTGTTTCTTCCAATCCAAGAACATGCTGTTTACCCTTATCTGAGAAAACACCATGCCTTTTCATTCATTCGAGCATTCTTTTGTAGCTCCCTACATCACTGCATTTGTCTTGTAACAAACATTACACTTTTATTGTCAAATTTAATACTAGATATTTTTAGCAGAATATTGCCTCTCCCCACCAAAGACATCTCCCTCCTAATGTTTCAAAACTATGATTATATTATGTTGTGTGGAAACAGATGAATAAGATTGTAGATGGAAGGCCTGGCATTGTGGTATAGCAGTAAAACCATCCCCTGTAATGCTGGCATCCCATATGTGCGCTGGTTCAAGACCCAGCTGTTCCACTTCATATCCTGCTCTCCACTAATGCACCTGGGAAAGCAGTGGAAGAAGGCCCAAGTTCTAGGGCTCTTGCACCCATGTAGGAACCTGAAGGAAGCTCCTGGCTCCTGGCTTCCACCTGGCTCAGCCTTGGCAGTTGTGGCCACCTGGGGAGTGAACCAGCAGATAGAAGATTCTCTCTCTCTCTCTCTCTCTCTCTCTCTCTCTCTCTCTATCTCTATCTCTCTCTCTCTAACTCTGACTTTCTAATAAATAAATAGATCTTAAAATGAGTGTAGATGGAGTTAAAATTGTTACTCAGTTGACTTTGAGAAGTGGAGATTATCCTGTGTAGTCCAGGTGATCCTAGTGCAAGTAATATTAAGAAAAGAGACAAAGTACAAAATTATTAGGCGTTGATTAATAGCCTCCACTCACACAAACAATAAACAGATGATATAATAAGACCTTATTCATACTAGCAACAAGCATAAGTGTACTTATAAGTATAGAGGCAGAAAAGCAAAAATTATAGAGTTAGCAAAAGTTAGAAAAATAATTTGGTGTGAGAGAGCTTTGAAGATTGAAGAAGAGGCCCATGAACCAGGAAATGCACGCAGCCTCTGGAAACTGTAAAAGGAAGTGCTTTTCCCCCTAGAACCTCCACCAGGAATGTAGTTTGGTTGACATTTTGATTTTATTTGTTTTTACTTTTTGGACTTCTAACATAAATAATTAAGTTGTGCTTTAAGTCTCCAAGTTTGTGGTAATTTGTAACAGGAGGCATTTAAAAATATATATACTTGACATTTTGCAATATTATTGCTAGCATGAATAAGGTTTTATTTCATTATATCATCTGTTTATTGTTTGTATAAGTGGAGGCTATTAATTATTGCCTAATAATTTTGTACTTTACCTCTTTCCTTTTCTTCTTAATAATGGTTTTGATTACCTTAACTTTTTCATATTATATATCATCTCCAAATAGTGATACTTTCCTCATTCTTCCCAAAATTTGTCATTTTTTTCTCTTGTTTAAATAACTTTGTTATTTATTTGAAACCCAGTTCAATCAATAATGATAATAGTCTTGGGCCGGCGCCACGGCTCACTAGGCTAATCCTCCGCATTGCGGCGCAGGCACACCAGGTTCTTGTCCCTGTTGGGGCTCCGGATTCTATCCCGGTTGCCCCTCTTCCAGGCCAGCTCTCTGCTGTGGCCAGGGAGTGCAGTGGAGGATGGCCCAAGTGCTTGGGCCCTGCACCCCATGGGAGACCAGGAGAAGCACCTGGCTCCTGCCATCAGATCAGAGCAGTGCATTGGCCGCAGCACGCTGGCCACAGCGGCCACTGGAGGGTGAACCAACAGCAAAGAAAGACCTTTCTCTCTGTCTCTCACTCTCACTGTCCACTCTGCCTGTCAAAAAAAAAAAAAAAAAAAGATAATAGTCTTGACTTACACGGGGCCACTTCTAAAGTTATTTTTTCAACAAGTATTGTTCTGGCCTTTTTTTCTCACTTGCTTATTTTAGCATATAAGATAGAATTAATCAATTCTGACTTTTTTTTAAGACTTCATTTAAGAACAGGTATTGAATTTTGAAAAATGCTTTGCAACATTTATAGAAATTATGATATAATATTTCTTCTTAGGCTATTTGTTTTAGTTATTATAGAACTATCTGTTTCTGGAACTGTATTAAAATAGCTTAGTAGTATATTATTATCTTAATGTGCTGCTGATCTTTTAGGATTTTTTTCTATATTCATAGTGAGATTGATTTAAATATTTCTTTTATAAATGTCATCTCTGGTTTTTGTTATTATTATATTCATTTTACTCAGAAAGTTATTTTTTATCTTGTGAAATTTAAGTAACCTTAGAAATTCTTATCAAATTTCCATCAAATTCTCCTGCAGAATGTATTCTAGCCTGGAACAAGTTTGCACATTTCTCTAATATCTGTCTCTATGTCTTCTGTGATTCCTGATGTGTGCATATATAATTTAACTTTTAAAATTAATTTTGGTTAATTATACTTTCTTACCAAAAACAGTTAAACAATACTTTTTAATATCTGTAAGTGCAATTGCTAAAAATATTTTTCATAAGCATTTTAATTTGCTATATTTGTGATTATTTTTTATTTCTAACTCTAATTCTTTTCCTATAATTTTTTCTATAGTGTTAGCTAGCAGTTTCTGTGCTACCTTTCAGTGAAAAAATTTCCATATGAATATTAATCTACTTTCCCATATATTCTATAAAATCTCTGCTTTTATTACTCAATGTCTTTAGATTTGTTTTGTTGATCTTTACCTATATTTTCCATCAAATTTTGACTTCATTTATTCCCTTACCCTAATCATATTAGTAGTTTATTTCAGAATAGCAAAACAAACACAATTTGTGAAATGAGTAGCTCCTGAAACACAGTAGGTTCCTGATCGATGGTAACTAACACAGTACCAAAAAATGTAGTGTATAGGAGTGAAATTGACACTTTGAGAGTCAGTAATTGTTTACAGCCATTGTCTCAACTGTCTAAGAACAGTGTTTTTTTTTTTTTTGTAACTATTTGTTGAACACTTCACTTAGTGTAATGTTAATATTATGAGTATAAAGTAAACTGAAAGTACATTATTGTAAAAATTTTGAGAGCGATTAAGAGAAGTGGGAGGAAATGTGGGAGCTTGGGCAGGATGGAGGGTAGGCTGGCAAGTATCACTATATTCCTAAATCAGTATATATAAAATACATGATATTTGTTCACTTTAATGAAATTTAAAAAGAAGAAAAGAGTTAACCAGGTAAATGCCTTCAGCCTTACTAGCTACATTCATATAAATTTACATTTAGCTTTTGAATGCATCTGGAATTTAGTCTGTAGCACATTAAAAGTAAGTTAACCCCTGCCTCAAAGAGTTAAATGTTAACTACAGATAATATAATGAAAAAATTCCCCATTCACCTCCACAAATTAAGGAAAAATATTTTTAAATATGCTAAAATGTAACAGTAATTGAATACAAGTCCTGATGTGTCCAATTGTTTATAAAATTATTTATAAATTTTTATGAAAATTCGAGAGTAAATATTAAAAAGTTAAAAGTCTTTAAACCACTCAAAATTATGCTATTGCCTTTTCACTTGTAAAATTGGTTGAGTATAAAATCCTTGGATTTATTCCTTTTCCTTTAGCATTGTTAGGCATTTTTCTACTGAATGTTTGCATAAGAGGCTGCTATGGATATGCAAAAGTTGATATGATTTATATACTAAGTTATTTTTTATTTCATCTAGTTTCCCTGAAAATCCTGTTTGAGATTAAAAAGCAAAAACTTTCCTGCACCATGCCTTTTTGTTTATTCTTCTTGGTCATGTTCTCCTAGGAACAATACAGTGTCGCTCCTTCAGCCGCAAAAGGAACGACGCTGCTCTCAGTTAATCGGTCTTCAGTAGACTTTTACTTAGAAAGAGTAGGAAAGAGAGTGGGGAACCGGGAGAAGGGGGAGAGATGGCGCGCACGTTCCTTAAGGGGGAAAGCTGGCATGCGCGTTCCTTCTCCCGTGGTCTGCTTATATAGCGAATTCAACCAATCACAGTCATTCAATCACATCCATGCACAGAGTTCTCCAATCCGGCACTTGATCATGCTCAGCTGTGGAGTCACACAGTGGCTATATCAATCAGCTGGAGTCACGCAGTGAGCAGAGCATCAATGCCATCTTCTTGTTTACCACGATCCTCAGCTAGATGGAAAGTTCAATCAGCTGCTACATCCGTATTACTGCTATAAGCCAAGCCCAGCATGGGGGGGTCCCATGGCAGGCCTATCCATGGGTCCCCACAATACAGTATGTCTTTACATTTTTTAATGTACAAATCATTTATAACTTATATCCTTAAATATTTGTTTTGCTTGATTATTTCCATGTCTTCCATGAGAACTGCAATTATGTATATTACTTCATTTTAATCAGTAATTTTTAAAAGATTTATTTTATTTTGAAAGTTGGAGTTACAGAGGTAGAAGAAACAAGAGAGAGAAAGAGAGAGATCATCAATCTACTGGTTCACTCTCCAGATGACCACAATGACCAGTGCTGGGCAAAAGCAAAGCAGGAGCCAGGAGCATTATCCGGGTTCCCACATGGGTGGCAGGGGCTCAAACAACTTGGGCCATCTTTACTTCTTTTCCCCATCCTTTAACAAACAAATGGATTAGAAGTGGAGCAGTTATTCTGGCACCAAAGCTCACTAGGCTAATCCTCTGCCTGCAGCGCCAGCACCCCGGGTTCTAGTCCTAGTTGGGGCTCCAGTTCTTTCCCAGTTGCCCCTCTTCCAGGCCAACTCTCTGCTATGGCCCGGGAGTGCAGTGGAGGATGGCCCAAGTGCTTGGGCCCTGCATCCGCATGGAGACCAGGAGGAAGCACCTGGCTCCTGGCTTCAGATTGGAGCAGCGCACTGGCCGTGGCTGCCTTTTGGGGAGTGAATCAACAGAAGGAAGACCTTTCTCTCTCTCTCTCTCTCCCTCTCTCTCTCTCTCTCTAAATCTGCCTGTCGAAAAGAAAAGAAAAGAAAAGGAAAGGAAAGGAAAGGAAAGGAAAGGAAAGGAAAGGAAAGGAAAGGAAAGGAAAGGAAAGGAAAGGAAAGGAAAGGAAAGGAAAGAGAAAGGAAAGAAAGAAAGAAAGAAAGAAAGAAAGAAAGAAAGAAAGAAAGAAAGAAAGAAAGAAAGAAAGAAAGAAAGAAAGAAAGAAAGAAAGAAATGGAGCAGTTTGGACAGGAACCAGCACCCATTATTGTCTATATATTTTACAAATTTTGCATTGCCGATTTACTTAATGCAAGAATTCATTTGCTAATGTTTTAAATTTACTCAAAAAAATTACCACTTTAAAAAAACTACAGTTATTGGCCGGCGCCATGGCTCAACAGGCTAATCCTCCGCCTTGCGGCGCCGGCACACCGGGTTCTAGTCCCGGTCGGGGCACCGGATTCTGTCCCGCTTGCCCCTCTTCCAGGCCAGCCCTCTGCTGTGGCCCGGGAGTGCAGTGGAGGATGGCCCAGGTGCTTGGGCCCTGCACCCCATGGGGAGACCAGGAAAAGCACCTAGCTCCTGGCTCCTGCCATCGGATGAGCGCGGTGCGCCGGCTGCAGCGCGCCGACCGCGGCGGCCATTGGAGGGTGAACCAACGGCAAAAGGAAGACCTTTCTCTCTCTCTCTCACTGTCCACTCTGCCTGTAAAAAATAAATAAATAAATAAATAAATAAATAAATAAATAAAGTTATACTATGCTAGTGACATGATATTCTTTAGCATTGAAGAAGATGAATTTTTCTTGCATCAGATATTTGCCAGGAGTATATGTAACAGGGGAAAAAAACAATACTATCAGCAATAAGCTTTAATTATTCCAATAATCAAGGATTTGAAGTGAAACATCTACCCCACATGATCCAGATAAATATTATCGCAATTCTAAATCTGTTCCTATGATGTGGCAGAGAGAGTCTAATTTGTATAAGTAGATTATCTGTATGATAGCTGATTTAATTTTTTTTTTTTTTTTGACAGTCAGTGTTAGACACTGAGAGAGACAGAGAAAAAGTTCTTCCTTTTTTTGGTTGGTTCACCCCTCCAATGTCTGCTATCGCCACTGATCTGAAGCCAGGAGCCAGGTACTTCCTCCTGGTCTTCCATGTGTATGCAGGGCCCAAACATTTGGGCCATTCTCTACTGCCTTCCTGGGCCACAGCAGAGAGCTGGACTGCAAGAGAAGCAACCGGGACAGAATCCGGTGCCCTGACTGGGACTAGAACCTGGGTGCCTTAAGAAACAAGTCCAGAGCTGGCCGGTGCCGTGGCTCAACAGGCTAATCCTCCGCCTTGCGGCGCCTGCACACCGGGTTTTAGTCCCGGTTGGGGCGCCGGATTCTGTCCCGGTTGCCCCTCTTCCAGGCCAGCTCTCTGCTGTGGCCCGGGAGTGCAGTGGAAGATGGCCCAAGTGCTTGGGCCCTGCACCCCATGGGAGACGAGGAAAAGCACCTAGCACCTGGCTCCTGCCATCGGATGAGCGCGGTGCACCGGCCGCAGCCCTCATGCCGTGGCGGCCATTGGAGGGTGAACCAATGGCAAAGGAAGACCTTTCTCTCTGTCTCTCTCTCTCACTGTCCACTCTGCCTGTCAAAAATTAAAAAAAAAGAAAAAAAGAAAAAAAAGAAACAAGTCCACAGGAATGTATGCAGAACTATATGGCTTTAAATTTACAACCTTCCTCCTCCCTCTCATTCCCATTCCTATTTTTTTACTGGTATATTTTCAATTGACTTTATACACATATGATTAACTCTATGTTAAGTAAAGAGTTCAACAAATAGTGTGAAGGAAAAAAAGACAAAAAAAATAAAACTGTTTCTCAACAATCAAGACAAGGATAGCTCACATCATCCCTTCTTGAAGTTTCAATTTCATTTTTGGTGTTCTATTACTTCTCACAGATCAGGGAGTACATACGGTATTTGTTCCTTTGGGACTGGCTTATTTCACTAAGTATGATGTTTTCCAAATTCATTCATTTTATTGCAAATAACCAGATTTCAATTTTTTTTTAGCACTGTGTAGTATTCCATTGTGTACCTATCCCATGATTCCTTTATCTAGACTTCAGTTGATGGGCATTTAGGTTGATTCTATTACTTAGCTATTGTGAATTGAGCTGCAATAAACACGGAAGTGCAGATAACTCTTTTGTTTACTGATTTCTTTTTCATTGGGTAAATTCCTAGGAGTAGGATGGCTGTGTCATATGTTAGCTCTTTATTCAGATTTCTGAGGTATCTCCAAACTCTCTTCCATAGTGGCTTTACCAGTTTGCATTCCCACCAACCGTGGATTAGAGTATTTTTTCCCCACATCCTCACCAGAATTTGCTTTTTGGTGAATTCTGCATGAAGGCCATTCTGAGGAGAGGTGAAATCTCATTGTGGTTTGATTTGCAATTCCCTGACAGCTAGTGATCCTGAACATTTTTTATGTGTCTGTTAGCCATTTGAATTTCCTCTTTTGAAACATATGTAAGTCCTTTTAATTGGGTTGTTTTGTTGTTGTGGAGTTTCTTGATCTCTTTTTATATTCTGGTTATTAATCCTTTATTAGTAACACAGTTTGCAAATAATTTCTCCTATTCTGTTGGTTACCTCTTCACTTTCCTGAGTGTTTCTTTTGCTGTACAGAAACTTCTCAATTTGATGTTAGCCAATTTGTTAATTTTGGCTTTGACTGCCTGTGCCTCTGGGGTCTTTTCCAAAAACTCTTTGTCTGTGATAATGTCTTAAAGGATTTCCCCAATAGTCCCTAATACTTTGATTGTGTCATATTATAGATTAATTTTTTTAAAGCTTTTATATAAAGAATATAAATTTCCAAAGTACAGCTTATGGATTACAATGGCTTCCCCCCCATAACTTCCCTTCCATCCACAACCCTCCCCTTTCCCACTCCCTCTCCCCTTCCATTCACATCAATATTTATTTTCAATTCTCTTTATATACAGAAGATCAGTTTAGTACATATTACGTAAAGATTTCAACAGTTTGCCCTCACATAGAGACACAAAGTGAAAAATACTGTTGGAGTACCAGTTATAGTATTAATTCACAATGTACAGCACATTAAGGACAGAGATCCTACACAATGTTTTTTTTTTTAAATTGATTAATTTTCTATGCAATTTCCAATTTAACACCAAGTTTTTTTTCATTTTCAATTATCTTTATATACAGAACATCGATTCAGTATATACTAAGTAAAGATTTCATCAGTTTGCACCCACACAGAAACACAAAGTGTAAAAATACTGTTTCAGTATTAGTTATAGCATTACTTCACATTGGACAACACATTAAGGACAGATCCCTCATGAGACATAAGTACACAGTGACTCCTGATGTTGATTTAACAGTTTGACACTCTTGTTTATGGTGTCAGTAATCTCCCCAGGCTCCTGTCATGAGTTGCTTAGGCTATGGAAGCCTTTAGGGTTAGCTGACTTCGATCTTATTCCGACAGGGTCATAGTCAAAGTGGAAGTTCTCTCTCCCCTTCAGAGAAAGGTACCCCCTTCTTTGATGGCCCCATTCTTTCCACTGGGATCTCACTCACAGAGATCTTTCATTTAGGTCTTCTTTTTTTTTTTTTTTCCAGAGTGTCTTGCTTTCCATGCCTAAAATACTCTCATGGGCTCTTGAGCCAGACCTGAATGCCCTAAGGGCTGATTCTGAGGCCAGAGTGCTATTTAGGACATCTGCCACTCTATGAGTCTGCTGTGTATCTCGCTTCCCATGTTGCATTGTTCTCTCCCTTCTTGATTCTATCAATTAGTATTAGCAGACACTAATCTTGTTTGTGTGATCCCTGTGACTCTTAGACCTATTAGTGTGATCAATTGTGAGCTGAAATTGATCACTTGGACTAGTGAGATGGCATTGGTACATGCCACCTTTATGGGATCCCCTGGCAGGTTTCTAACTCCATCATTTGGGGCAAGTCCGATTGAGCATGTCCCCAATTGTACATCTCCTCCCTCTCTTATTCCCACTCTTATATTTCACAGGGATCACTTTTCAGTTACAATTTAAACACCTAAGAATAATTGTGTGTTAATTACAGAGTTCAACCAATAGTACTAGAACAAAAAAAATACTAAAATGGATAAAATATTACATTGTACATCAACAGTCTGCAGAAGAGCTGATCAAATCACTGTTTCTTATAGTGTCCATTTCACTTCATCAAGTTTCCCCTTTGGTGCTCAGTTAGTTGTCACCAATCAGGGAGAGCATATGATATTTGTCCCTTTGGGACTGGCTTAATTCACTCAGCATGATGTTTTCCAGATTCCTCCATGTTGTTGCAAATAACCGGATTTCATTGTTTTTGAATGCTGTATAGTATTTTCTACATAGTACATGTCCCATAATTTCTTTATCCAGTCTACTGTTGATGGGCATTTGGGTTGGTTAGCTATTGTGCATTGAGCTGCAATAAACATTAATGTGCAGATGGCTTTTTTGTTTGCCAATTTAATTGGAAAGATGTGTTTCTTGTAAGCAGTAAATAGATGGGTTTTGTTCCTTAACCCAGTCAGCCAATCTGTGTCTTTTAACTGGACAGTTCAGACCATTTAACGTTCAATGTGAGTATTGATAAGTGGTAACTTTGCCCAGCCATTTGCCAAAGATATTTTCTTTTTTTTTTTATTTATTTTTATTTTTTTTAACAGGCAGAGTGGACAGTGAGAGAGAGAGACAGAGAGAAAGGTCTTCCGTTGCCGTTGGTTCACCCTCCAATGGCCGCCGCAGACGGCGCGCTGCAGCCGGCGCACCGCGCTCGTCCGATGGCAGGAGCCAGGAGCCAGGTGCTTTTCCTGGTCTCCCCATGGGGTGCAGGGCCCAAGCACCTGGGCCATCCTCCACTGCACTCCTGGGCCACAGCAGAGGGCTGGCCTGGAAGAGGGGCAACCAGGACAGAATCCGGCGCCCCGACCGGGACTAGAACCCGGAGATATTTTCTAATATATGCTTTGAATTCCCTGTGATCTTTTGCTGTGAGGTTCCCTTTTTTACCTTCTTTCATATTGATGGCCGTGTTTCTGTGTTTCTGTGTGTAACACATCTTTAAGCATCTTTTGCAGGGCTGGAAGAGTAATTCTTAATGCATATTGAGTGGATTTTTGTGTAAGGTGTAATATAGGGTTCTTGTTTCATATTTCTGCATGTGGAAATCCAGTTTTCCCAGCACCACTTTTTGAAGAGACTGTCCTTGCTCCAGGGATTGGTTTTAGTATAATCTCCTTATTAAAATATAAGTTGGTTAAGTTGGTTGTAAATGTCTGGATTGATTTCTGGTGTTTCTATTCTGTTCCATTGGTCTATCCATCTGTTTCTGTACCTGTTCCAGCCTGTTATGATTATAACTGCTTTGTAAATATGTCTTGAAATTTGGTATTGTGATGCCTCCAGCTTTTTTTGTTGTATATGTTTTCTTTAACTCTTTGAGGTCTCCTGTTCCTCCATATGAATTTCAGCATCATTTTTTCTAGAGCTGAGAAAAATTTCTTTGTTATTTGATGGGTATCACATTAAATCTGTTAGTTGCTTTCCGAAAAATGGTTATTTTGATGATATTGATTTTTCCAATCCATGAACATGGAAGATTTCTCCATTTTTTTGCACCTGCCACTATTTCTTTCTTTAATGTTTTGTAATTCTCATCACAGAGATCTTTGACATTCTTGATTAAATATATTCTAAGGTTTTTTTTTTTTTTTTTTTTTTTTTTTTTTTTTTTTTTTAGTTATTGTGAATGGGATTGGTCTTAGAAACTCAATCTCAGCCTTGGCATTTGCTGTATATGCAGAGGCTGTTTATTCTTTTATATTGAGCTTATATCCTGCTATTTTACTAAAATCTTCTAGAGTTCCAATAGTCTCTCAGTGGAGTCTTTTTGATTCCTTATATATTGAATCATGTCATCTGCAAATAGGGGTAGTTTGACTTCCTCCTTCCCAGGTTGTATCCCTTTGATTTTTTTTTCTTGCTTAATGGCTCTGGCTAAACCTTCCAGGATTATATTGAATAGCAATGGTGAGAGTGGGCATCCTTGTCTGGTACCAGATCTCAGTGCAAATGCATCCAACTTTTCCCTATTCAATAGGATTCTGGCAGTGCGTTATCATAAATTGCATTGATTGTGTTGAGGAATGCTCCTTCTAAACCCAATTTGCTTAGAGTTTTCATAATGAAAGGGTGTTTTATTTTATCAAATGCTTTCTCTGCATATATTAAGATAAACATATTTTTCTGTTCTGCAGTTTGTTGATGTGATGTATCACATTAATTGATTTGTGAATGTTGAACCATCCCTGTATTTCAATGATTATTCCCACTTGGTCTGTGTGGATGATCTTTCAATTGGCTAGAATTTTGTTGTAGATTTTTGCATCTGTGTTCATCAGGGAAATTGGTCTGTAATTCTCTTTATCTATTGCATCGTTTTGGGGGTTAGAACTTAAGGTGATGCAGGCTTCATAGAAAGAATTTGAGAGGATTCCCTCCCTTTCAATTGTTTTGAATAACTTTAGAAGAATTGGAGTTAGCTCTTCTTTAAATGTCTGGTAGAATTCAGCAGTGAAGCCATCCAGTCCTGGGCTTTTCTTGTTAGGAGGGCCTTTTTTAATAATTCATTTTCCTTCTTGTTTATGGGTCTGTTTAGGTTTTCTGTCTTCATGGCTCAATCGGTAGGTTGTATGTGTCCAGGAATCTATCCATTTCTTCTAGATTTCTCAGTCTGTTGGCATACAGCTCTTTATCATAATTTCTGGTAATTCTTTTTATTTCTCTGGTGTCTGTTGCTATATATTCTTCTTTATCTCTATTTTTATTGATTTGATTCTTCTCTCTCCTTTTTTTGGTAAGTTTTGTATCTCTATTTTGTTTATTTTTTTCAGAAAACCAGCTCTTTGTTTTGATGATATTCTGTATTTTTTTTAGATTCAATTTTGTTGATTTCTTCTCTAATTGAATTCTATATCTGGTATTTCATATATTTCCTTCACTTCAGGATCTTTCTGGAGGATTATTGTGCTCTTTTTGAGGTGCAATGCTACCTTTTCTTTCATCTATTTTGTGCCCCTATTTTGAAATTTTAAAAATTTATTTGAAAGGTGAGAAAGAGAGAGAGAGAGAGAGGTCTCCCATCTGCTTGCTCATTTCCCAAATTCTCACAGTAGCCAGGATTGCCCCAGGCTAATACTATGATCCCAGAATTATATACAGGCCTCTCACGTGATTGCAGGACCCAACCCACAACCTCTCGCTGCGCTACTACATGTGCATTAGCTGGAATTGGAATCAGCAGCAGAGCCAGAAACGAAATCCAGACACTATAATGTGGACTCAGGATGTTTCAACTGGCACTTTCACCACTCTGCCAAGAGCCAATATTCATATTCAAGATCGATTTATTTATTTATTACCCAAATTAACCCACAATGAGAGGACATGAAGATGCCCTAATGCCTTTCCACTAAGGAAGAGATTTGCCTGGCCTTCCCCAGCTATTCGAGGTACAACTTCCAAATGGGAGTCCCTGAGTCAGTGCTGTCCAGGAAACCATCAGAGATCTGAAATTAAATGTACGTTTCAAACCTTTAATGTAGGGATACATTCTTTTTTAAAATGCTCATTTACTTATTTGAGAGGCAAAGGCAGGTAGGCAGGAAGAGAGAATGTTACATTCACTGGTCCATTTCCCAAGTGCATGTTATGACTAAAACTGGGCTGAGCCTAAAGCTGGGACCTGAGAACCCAATCCAAGTCTTCTATATGGGTGGCGGGAACCTATTTTCTGGAGCCATTGATGCTGCCTTCCAAGGTCTGCATTAGCAGGTAACTGGAGCCATAAATTAAACCCAAGAATCAAACTCAGATTCTCCAATATAGAAATATTCCAGGAACCTACAATTATTACAATTATTTTTTTTCCACTGGATTCATGTCTTGCTTCCTTGATGAATGAGGAGCATGGACTAGGAAAAATGTGTAAAGTAGAAGTAGTTTATTGAAAGAAAGCAGAGAATTCAAAAGTGAAAGATAAAACTCACTGCAACACCAAGAGTGGTCCCTGAAGAAGGTAGCCACTGAGGGTTGATTGTGTAAAGGAGAATTCTTGTGATTGGTCTTGGAGAAGGATGATTTTGATTGGCTAATTGGGTGAAAGTTCTGACAGAGATAAAAGAAAACACATGAAGCATTCTCCAAAGATGGATAAAATATATATTGCCTAGATGAGCAGCAACAGCACAGGAAAACCTTGATTACAAGGGCATCAACATGAAATCAACATCCTTCGCAGGAGTTAGTTGCTTGACTTTTCTCAGTTCCTAAGAGTCTCATCTCCAGATGGTATAGGAAGGGACCCCTGGGCCTTGTCTACCTAGCTGGGACACTATCAGGAGGAGGACACTTTTCAAAACTCATGATCCCCTTTGAGTGATTTCTTATGCAACAATAAATGATAAAGCATGCAAAAAAGATAAATGCTAGAAAAATATATGCAAACCTTCCTTTATCTTGAGAAAAATTTCTTCCACATATCTCTAAATATTATTTTTTATAATTCAGTTGTTAATTTCCAGAGAAAATCTAATTATCAAAGTACTGTAGATATATCTTGACATTCTTCCATGGCTCTCATTCTCTATTTATTCTTCCTCTTATATATAATTTTCAATGTGTGACCATATCTATTTTATCACATATATCACTTCTTTTCTAGTATACATTATTATTTATTTTTAAAATTTTTAATATACAGATTCTTCTAGTTGCTTACAATGAGGCTTTCAACTATTTTTTATATTTTATATTTTTCCTCAATTACTTACCCTGGATTTTTCAGTAAGTTCTATATTTTATGTGACTTCTTTTTTCGTAGAAATTGTGAATTCTTAATTTCTTGGAGAAGCTAGGCAATGTTTCCACTGAAATTTTTTTCCTGAATAAAATCTAAAACTCATCTTCATCACGTTTGAATATTGAAGGATGATTTACTAATCATCTATGGTTGTATACAAAAGGACTTATTTTGCAATATGCAAAAGGATGGTGTAGATAGATTATCAAACGCTAGCTTCTCTTTAATAAGCTGTGCTTAGAATCATTCCTCTTTGTATCCAAATGTTTGTTGTTGTTTGTTTCTGTGTTTTACCCTTTAGCTACTTAGGGTGTTAGAAACATTGAAACAAGGAAGTGATGAATGCCTTAGAGGAGCAAACTTTTATCTCTATACTGTAAATCCATTGTATCTTCTAAAGAGAGGGTGTGGTCAGTTCTTGGGTTAGACATCATCTTTCATCTTTTGTCAGTACATTATCAGCTTCTATAGTTCCTTTGGTCCTGGACAGCTTAACATTCTTTCACCAATGCCTGTTCACTTTTTGCTTCTTTTAATATATCCCTTGACACCATGTCATCTCTGTTTTAAAAGCCCTATGTAGCATCAAGATGATCTGAGATCACAATATCTGTGCCATACCCAACTCCAGCTCCCCTAGAAAATGAGACTAGCTCTCCACCTGATTGACCTTCACTGTGTTTCACTCTTGGCTCCCCATTCTGCTATGATCATGATTCACAATTGTCATGCGCCTTATTGAAAACAACTTTATATTCACTATTTTGGAGCAACTGTTGAATCTAGGAGTCTTCTATCATCTTGTTCAATATTTTCTTTTATCTGGAAGACAATCTTTATACTTTTTGTTGAGAGGTTGTTGGAGATTGATAGTTCTGTTGGACATTATGTTTTTCTCTTTTTATGTAGTTTGTATATTTTGTTGAGCTTCAAGGATGGGAGCTTTGCCAGTGTTAAAAACTCTTTCATTGTCCTGAAAAAACCCCAATCAGCGCTTTTTAGCGTGACAGATTTGTGATTATTTCTTTCTCCTAAATTTGCATATGCTGCCAAGAAGCTCACAGGCTTCCAGGAATTTTTATTAAGAATTTCAGATATTCCAGCAAGGAATTTTATCTCTGCTTACAAGATCAAGTGTATAACTGGGCCTTATTTCATGCTAGCTTGCTGCTCAGTAGATAAATGTGAAACGTTCCTTTGTGGCCAAATGTACAATACAATGGAATTGCATTGCTTCAATTCTTTAAGTGCCTCCAAGCAGCAAGAAAAAAGAGTAAAACTTTCCTGATTGACATATGTCAACTGCCATGTGCCTTATGGTCATATACCAGGATAAGAAAGTTGGTGACAGTTGGGACTCAAGGACAGTGCTTCTTCTATAGAATCTTCAGCAATAGATATAATGTTCACCCTTTTGAGTTGAGGGGCTTGTCTCTGGCCTTAAGAATCCACTTTAAGACAAGCTGTCAAAGATAAGACAGGTTTTAAGAGAGGCCCTGCTACAGGGCACCTGAGGTAAGGTTTTAATAGCTTGTGCTTGAATGAAAATCTGCCTGATGCCTAGTTTTTTCTCCCAGTACAATGAAGTAATATCTTCATATTTCTTAAATGACATTTGCATCCAATAGAAATACTTCACTGCATTAATTGATGCCAATTTCACCTAGAACAATTTTATGGAAAATATTTAGCTCTGATTTCTAGGTAATAAGAATAATATAAATATCCTTGTTTCAACATGTACAGAGTCATCTGTTGTTTTATGTATGACAAGAAGAATAAAATGGCCCTGGATTCTATCTAAGTAATAGGGTGTTTGTAAATAGGTAATATTAACATCTGCTTTTCTCAGGTTTATTAATATATTCAATTGATATACTACTGGAGTAAACTATATGTTACCGCATGAAAGTAATGTCATGATCATTGCTTGGCAAGCAGATGATAGGTAGACTGAGGTATGAGAAGGCTGATACACTGTACAATAAACAGACTAAAGGCAGGCATTTTTCTGATTTTTCATTTTTCTTCTTTCCACAAATGTTCTCATATTTTTATATAAAACATAATTAAATTCTTTATAAAATAATGCTGGGTATTTATACCTCTTCTCCAAGCCAGTTTTTCTTATGCATTACTCAGTGCTGACATGGAGCAATATCTCAGTGGTATCCCAAGGATTATCAGTCAATCACAAATGCTCATGGAGCACACAGTGTGTGTGTTGTGAACAATACAGTCATTTTGAAGTGGTTCAGGGAAAGCAGAATATTCAGCCATAGCTTTTGATCTAAATATAAGAACCAGAAGAGAAAAATGAAATGGAATACAATAAAGGACACGATTCATGGCAATTTTCAAAGGTTCATCCCAGGTTTATCTTCTCTCTTTCTCTCTCTCCTTGCTTCATAGGGATTCATCTATTCACAGAGGCGTTTTAGTTCATGCATTATACAAGGAGGAATTGAGTGCTTCAAATGTGCCGTGCACTGGGCACGAAGCCAAGAATTCAAAGAATAAGACTTACTATCTATACTCAATGAGCTTGTGGTACAGTGGTAAAGATGAGAACACAGATGAACACATCGACTCATTATGAAATAAGTGCATTAATTGCAAGCATATGGTGCACCTAGTAAAGGCATCGAATTCTTCCTGGAGGGGAGTAGGAACCATTTCTGAAGGAGCTAATATTTCTGTGTACCTCTGGAGGGTGGATAAGAGTTAAAGCATAAATAGGGGAAAGAATATATTCTAACTGGAGAGGACATCATGAGCACAGCAACAAAAAAGGGAAACTCATTAGTGTTCAGTATTACTGAAGCTGAGAGTGAAGCTACAATCAGACAGAAGAGATTCCATTACAGAGAGCTTTAATTTCCACATTAAGATACTTAGACTGGGAGCAGGCACTCTGAATGGTTAAGCCATTGCTTGGGATACCCTGTTCCATATCAGAGTGACTAAGTTTGAATCCCAGCTACACTGTCCATTCCAGCATCCTACTAAATGTGTACCTTGGAAGAGAGCAGGGGGCACTTCAAGGAAACCTGGACTGAGCTCCTGGCTCTTGAAAGCAGACTGGTCAAGCCTGGCTATTCTGGGTTTTTGAAGAGTAAATCAGCAGATGGGAGATGTCTTCCTTCCCTCCCCCCACCCTGGTGGCAGGAACACTTTCAAATAAATAAATAACAAGCAAAAAAGAAAAAGAAAAGCTTAGACTGTATCCTCTGGGCAATGGGAATCATTCAATAGTTTTAAACAAATGAATGACAGAGTCAGATTTCTATTTTAGATCTGATGGTTCAGTGACAGACTAATTTGAAATGAGCAATGCTAAAGTTAGAAAAATTGGTTAATAGACTGTTTCAGTGGTCAGGTTTCAAGATGATGAGAGTACCGCTAGAGAAAAGAAGAACAAATCTGAAAAACATTGAAAGCAAAATTGGCAAGACTGTCATTATTTGGAGCTGGAGTAAGGGATGGAGCAGCGTAAAAGAAACCCCACTACCTGGTGTACTCCACAAAAGTGCCACAAGTGCATTCCCTTTTATTGTTCGAGGTTCCAGTTATCAGGGTTTTTTTTGTTGTTTGTTTGTTTGACAAGCAGAGTGGACAGTGAGAGAGAGAGACAGAGAGAGAGAGACAGAGAGAGAGAGACAGAGAGAAAGGTCTTCCTTTTTCCTTTGGTTCACCCTCCAATGGCCGCTGGAGCCGATACACTGTGGCCGGCGCACCACGTTGATCTGAAGCCAGGAGCCAGGTGTTTCTCCTGGTCTCCCATGGGGTGCAGGGCCCAAGCACTTGGGCCATCCTCCGCTGCACTCCCGGGCCACAGCAGAGAGCTGGACAGGAAGAGGAGGGACCGGGATAGAATCCAGCGCCCCAACCGGGACTAGAAGGAGGTGTGCCAGCACCGCAGGTGGAGGATTAGCCCATTGAGCCGCAGTGCCACCCAGCTATCAGTCTTGAATGAGTGTGATTCCCTTCATTGGTGAGCAACTTACAGATGGGAGGATTTCTGTGACAGTTATTCATCTATATTTTCAAACATGAGAATCATTTTATTGGTGTGAAATCTAAAAGGGACACCATGTACTTCCGTATACCAATTGGAATCAGTTCCTTGCCTTTTCTTGTATGCTCTAGAAAAGCTCGTGCTTGGCTATGTGCAAGCCTGGGGAACTCTTCCCAGTGTTCCTCAGGAGTGCATGACCGAAATGGGCAGAAGGTACCGTGGCAATACCAGCACTGGCAGGTATGCTCTGTGTATCACAATTTCCCCCTCCTATCTCCTATCTGTGCTACATTCACTCCCTATCAAAGTAAAGCCCATGAAAAGAAAGAAAATGCTGAATCTGCTACATCAACATAGCAAAATGAAATTGCTGGAGCAGTCGCTTCATTTTACCCTACCATATATGGCAACTGGCTCACTCCCATCATAGATAAGTGAAGTTGTACTACATGAGTAGGAAATGTTGGAGACTCTTTCCCCATTGATTTCCCCAAATGGCACTTTTTTCCGTCTCTCTGAGATACAAGACAATACAATGTGTTTTGTTTTGTTCAGGTTTGGTTTGGTTTGGTTTTTTTGAGACGTTTTAAAGTTTGTAGGGGGAGATCCCCTGTTTCCACATTCAGCACATGTTTCAATGTGCTGCTTCATTTCTTCTATTAGTTTTCATCTATTATAATAAAATACCTGAGGCCAGCTAACTTTATGAAGAAAAGAAGTTCATTCTGCTCACAATTTTGAAGGCTGGGAGTCCAAACAACTTTGCTCAAGCTCTGCCAAGGGCTCCCCTGAGCAGCTTCATTTCATGGCAGAGGGTCCTCTTTCTGGAAGGATCTCCCAAGACATCCCTGGAGCTTCACATGGTAAGATACAGGGAGTACATGATGTACATGCATGTATGTATTTGTATGTGTGTGTGTGTCTCCCTCATATAATCACCAAGATTCAAGCTGGGGCCCATGCCACTGACCTTGTATAAATCAATTCACCCCCAAAAAACCTCACCTTTAAACTCTGTTGCCAAATTAAATTTCTACCCTCTTATTACCTAACGATGTAGCCGAGAAGGACAGAAAACATATCCAAACCGAAACAGGTAATACACTGCTACTTAAATTAATGATAACAGCAAGGTTTAATGCCTGAAATTTTTTAAATGATGAATTAGTTGTAGTTCTAATAGAAAATGGCTGTAACCTTTAAAAAGCATCATTAACAGAGTATAGATTAACAATATGAGATGAAAGCTATAAACATTCTTAATACAAAGAGATGACACAAATCGGGCCAACTAATTACACCCAACTCCACAAAAGCGTAAGAAATAGTTACCTTAACATGGAAAGAAACTTCAAAAAATCTTCTAGGAAAACAGAAAATTTCTTTTAAGATTTATTCTCAAAGCCACTGTGTAATTTAGAGTATGCAATTCCAAAAGAGAGAACAAGGCTAGCAATGCATTGCCAAAACAGCAAATGTTACAACAGCAAAAGCCACAACCAAGAAAACAGTTTTTATCATAGTCTCTCAAGCAAAATTTTAAGAGGAAAATTACTGTGCTATCTTCCAAATTAAGTAAACATGGCTACTTGTGTGGCACAAAAACTCATTGCATGCACAGCATGCTTCTAGTTTGTATCTTGATGATTACTGAACTATTGTAAACAAGTGTGCCAGGAAGAGTATGTCAAGAATGATGTACTCATTTTATAGAACTAACTAAGAAAACATGTTGCTAATCAAAATAACATTGCAAGAGACAAATTCATTTCCCTATTGACACATTGATGGGCTATATTTATAGTATTTTAGTTCTTTATCCATAATCACTTTATAAACATTCAACCATCCTTAACTACTTATATATTCTGTCTTTTAAGAAATTTGTCAATATGAAAGAAATTAGAAACAAGCTCAATATAGTACCACCTACAAAAGTAAAATAACATTCCTTTGGATCAATAATATAAAAAAAATTCAGCATCCAAACTTTATGTAACTAATCAAATTGCATTCATATAAATGATTGTTTAAATATTAGATTTTCTTTATTTTTTAATAACCAGGCTGTGAAGATTAAATTATTCATGTGCTGAAGTTTGATGTCCTGATTCCTAGGGGGCAGGAAAATAGAACATGAAGAATCTGAAATTATTGAACATCATCAGCTCCTTTAATGAACAACCTCATCATGTTTTATCCTAGGGTCTTAGACAAATATTATCATTTTTTGCTGGTGCCATGATGCTAGCAACGCGGAAAGAACTGTTTTAGAAAATTGGTTCTATGTTTTGATGTATGTAGGGGGTGGTGACAATATATGTTTGACTTTAATAATCTGGTTTTATCTCTTTGTTCCCATCTAGTGTTTTCGTCTTATGTCACCATGGCCTGGAAGTATATTCTTTAGACAGCCAGTGCCTCTGAGAGCGATAACAAAACAATCGCCCTACAAATTAATGGTATTCCACCCAGGATAATCTTATGCACTGAATTTCAATTGTAAGAGCATCAAGCAAAAAGTTACCAAGCTTTGTACCTCCCCCTGACTATATAAATGGAAAATTCAAATTTTTCTCACAACAAAAATACTCATTTTCTCATCATTCTTAGTTATTTGTTACAAAGGAAAACATGCAGGTAGCACAGAGTGTTATAGATGGGAATCATAACACTTCTTAGCCCAGAAGTCTAGGTTTTGTCTCCCCCACATTGGCCCTATGAGTTTACTTCAGTTTACTGAGCTGGAAGCAGCATTTGACAGAGACAAAGGACCTGTTGAGAACATGCCTAACAACGAAAATTGAAATTGCTTGGGGAAAATGCAATCTTTTAGCCTAAAGAACATTATCAACAATAAAGATCATTTGAGGACATCTACTTCTTTGAAGCCTCAAAGTAGATTTTAATTCATTACAAGTCTCTTCCCTAAATAAACTTCCAATGCTTAGAGTATAATACAGTCTCCATTTTATCTTTACATGCCTTGCATGATCTGTGTCTCCATGGGAATATATTGCATCTACCATTCCCACCATGGATCACCACATTCCAGCCTCACTGACTTTCTTTTCTAAGAGCAAACATGCAAGTGCATTCCACCTCAAATAGTTGTACATGTGTTCCCTATACCTGGTAGTCTCTTTCTCCAATTGTTCTACTTTTTCAACTTATTGCAAGTTAAGATTACTTTGCCTATTTATTTATTTATTTGGCTGTTGTTTCTTACTTATATATTTGAAGACTCATTTCCAGTTTCTTCCCACTAAAAATTAAACTGGATTCTACCAGAGATTATGGTAGACTGCAGTAACTACCACAATTAATCCATTAATTAAACCAATCCTCCTTTTCATATGGCTTTGTAATGGCTCCCGTCACGTAGATTATTCTACCTCTCAAATATAAGATGAGTGTGAGTCTATAAAATGCACAGAAAATGGCATTCATGTCCCAACTTATGCCTCAAAAAGTCTTGCTCAATCCACACACCATTTCAGTCTTCTGTCTGGCTTGCAATGAAGAAAGCTCCATGGAGCATGGCTGAATCATCTAGTTTTTGCCAACACAGTCCACAAACATGTGAAAAATGCCCAATCAGAAACAGCAAAGCTGAGCCATTCTGTCTGCATGCAACTCACCACCATGCCTGAAGGAATCCTGCTAGGATCAGCCAAGATCAGCTAAGTCTAGCACCAAACAGCAGAAATGCTTGGCTCACGTAGGCATGTCATCATTAACAGTAAACTACGCCTAATGTCCAATCTGAAATTGTAATTTATCCACCATCAGCAAGACCATAGGCAACAGTAGGCCTACAGCTAAATCCTAGTGATCCCTGAGAATCCTCCATGACTCTCTTCTTTCCTGGGTCTCTGGGATTTACTACTGCCTTGGGCATATAATTTTCTTCCCAGTCCACTGAGCTGATTATTCTGCTCATTTCTGGTTGGATTCCACTGTCCTTCCTTATTCCAAAGTGCTGAATTTTGGTTTCCATGTTTACATATATAGCCTTTAAAATCTTTTCCTCCAATTTTATTTACAGTTTTAATTTCCAAAAACCCAAAATGAATGATTTATACACCTTAGTGCAGGCTTCCTGAAAATGAGTTGCTTTGCTTTTGAAGACCTCAAATTGATATGCCATGTGGTCCCCAAATTTCTTTACAGAGAAATTGCAATCCTATAGCCTCAACTCCTATTAAGTGGTGGATCTGAGTTCCTTTATTCTTTGCTAAATATTGTTCTTATTTTATAAGCGAGGCCAGAAATGTTTGTAAATTATCATCTTATTTGAATTTCTTACATCTCCTGTGATAATAAAGACTTCATTATTTTGTCTGTGATCATTGATTACATCTTTTGCTGTTAATACAATGATGTCTTGTTTTAAGCAGTGATAATCATATTGATTCTTGTCTTACATTAAAGTATATTTTGAATTCACAGCATGCTGCTGATCGTGTTTTTCTAAGATGGCTTAATGATATCTCCTGTCCTTCAGGCTTTTTGACAATGGAGCTTGCTGCTTCTTTATCAAAAAATGGAGTCTATACACCTCACCTTAAGCCTGAGCAGAATTTTTTGCCCATTTTGACTAGTATAATATGCCATTTGTGACAGCATATGACTTTTGAAGAAAAATTACACAATAAAACTGGAGAAGATTAAAATGATACAAAACAACATAGCAATTAAAAGAAAGGCAAAAACTTAAAAACAAACTGCACCAGTGACTCTCACACAGATTATCAGAACACCTCAAGAACTTGATTAAAGAGAGTCCAAGGTCTCACCACCAAAGCTTCTGTAAATCTGGGATGGAGTATGGAAAACTGAATTTCTAACAAGGTCACAAGTTTCAAATGATGCTTTTGCTGCTGGTCCAAGGACTGCAATTTAAGAAACAAGAATGAAAGAAAATACAAACGGACAAAAAATTGTTATTAACAGTTAGACAACCAAAAATGAAGAAAAAATCCAATGTTATATTTATTAGTGCACTTAACTAAATAAATTAAAAAATAAGAAGCAGCCAGTTCCTACTCTTTCAGCTTCATTCAGCAAACTTAACAACTGTAATTTTAATTTTTTAAGCACCATAATACCTATATTTTCAGTTGGTCCCACATCTAAATATCACCTGTAGCTCATCAGTAGTGCAACAGAGCACCCAACTTCTTCAGCAATTAGAAACAGCTTAAGAAGTCCACAAAGACAGGAAAGCAATAAATGAACTACACTACTATACTTGACCACAATCTTAAGATTTCAACACAAACACCTCATGCTAAATATTTGACCCTTTTTCCTAAATTGCAGGGTTTGAGAATTAGCCTTTTTTGGGAGGTAATTAGAGAAAAATTAGTTTGATTTTGAGAGTAAACTATATAAATTACTACATAAGAACTAGAAGTAATCCCAAATTATCATAGTTACAAGCTAAAATAGTTAAGTACACCTGAGTGTATATAACAATAGTGATCTTCATCATGTCTAATCAAGACAGCATCAATGTTTAAGCTAAAAGTGTAACAATTGACAGAATTTTTTTCTTTTTTTTTCCTTAACAGGAAAAATATTGAGATGAGAGAAGGTAACTGCAACTACCTGCTAATAAAATAGAGCATAAAAATTTTAATTGTCAAATATCCTTTCGGTCTAGAAAAAAAAAAAAAAACCATTACACAATTTTCTAGTTGCTATTTCACATATTTAATGCTAACTAAAAATTTGACATCATTTTATAGTTTCACAGATTTTCTTTTCTCAAATACACTTGTTCTCTATAACAACAAGGCTTCTTTTCTCTTCCTCCCAGGAGAAAATGTTGAATCAAAACTGATATGAAGAGTTCCACACACAACAGCAATATGGGAGGATTGATTGCATCGTGAATTATTCTCGAGCATCTAGATAAAAATTCCAAGCTCTCGTTGGTTCAATGTCCATTACCCAAGGAATTGATAGGTAATTAAATATCTAAAAGCATTTTCAAGTATTTAACACTAGTAGCAACCCTAAATCCAATCATCAGTATCTGTGCTATGATTTTCTGAGTGCAGAAGAGGAAAACATTGCTACTAGATAAAAATTTCTAACTAAACATCACAATTTCTTAAGGGACTTTAGTTTTCCCTTGGCCAAAACAATGTTTTCTTGGAGTTTACTTACTAATTATCAAGAATATAAATAAAGATTACTATTTCATTATTCAAAACAAATATACTCAGCAATCTTAATGTTCCAGGTAGCCTGGTAGATACCAGATATGTGCTAAAAATAAGATATATTTTCTCTCACTGAACTATGTTATCTAGTGAGATTTTACACATGAAAATAAATAATTACAATACATTTCAATGAGTGTTGTTTTAGTGATAAATACTGAATATTTGAGTCATAAAGCATGGCTATGAATCCCTGTGTTAATTTGTTATAGACACTCTTCACAGAAGCTTGACATTTAAACACCTAGTCTGTGTCTACTAGGAATTATGAAAAAGGAATTACAATAAAAAGAACATAAAAAT
The DNA here is from genome assembly GCA_949820135.1 of Sylvilagus floridanus. NCBI lineage: Eukaryota > Metazoa > Chordata > Mammalia > Lagomorpha > Leporidae > Sylvilagus > Sylvilagus floridanus. The sequence continues at coordinate 114,910,022 of OX463230.1, forward strand.
CTGTATGGGGGAGCTTTATAAGCATAGGGCATTGTACAGTGATTGAAAGTAAAAATCCTGGCTTCTGTGCAAGAGATGAACTTTAAGAGGAAAATACAGTGTGGGTCCTAGGGGACCCACATACCTGGTTCAGGCTTAACACCTGCAGCAACATGATTCCATCAAGGGAGAAGCATTACTCATTTTGTTTTGAATTAAGTGTTCTACTGAAATATAGGACTTGAGAGAACACATTACCCAGGAGAAATAAATTGGTTTTCATGAAGGTAAGGGAGATACCTCCAGCCCTTTCCAACTTGCCTTGTATCACCAAAAACTTTGAGGTTCAATTGGGCACCTGAGAATGGGCAAGAAGGACACTATTCTCTGTGCCTCCAGCTGGATTACAGGATGGGTGCAGATGAAGACATACCTCCCACTTCACCAGCTTCACACTTGCTCCTCCAGCAGTTCCTGTTGAGAGTGTGTGGAACAACCGTGTGTAGACAGTGAGTGAGCACCAACAAAATACAGAGAAAGAAACCATTTGAGAGGTCTATGAATTAGTACCAACGTTCATTTAGATCAGATAAGACATTGATGGTACTCTGAAAACAAGGTGATTAAAAACACATTTTTGAAAATCTCATTTGTGGTAGATAGCACTCTCAGACTTGGCAGTAGTATGATCTTAACAAATATGGTTTTAATAATGAATTAAGGTTTAATTTATGGATTTTTCTTACAAGATTGTTTAGAAATCAGTGACTGTTTGGAAAAAAATCCTTTTGCACTGAGATTAGTGTGTGGGGAGTGGTATAACGTTAATGAACTGGGTGTTTAGAATGTATTTTTTCACTCAGTCCATCAGTAAGGAAGTTTGAGACCTTAAAAAAATAAAACTATCACCATCTGTACAGCAAAAGTTAGTTCTCGTCAAAATATTTTGTTAAAATAGCCAGTTCAATTAAAAAATCCTATCAAATCCATAAAGAGGATCTGTGAGACCCTTAGTGAAAATTCGTATGACTAAAATATAGGACTGAAGAGTTTAAATGCTTTGTCTAATATGATTTGTATACATCAGCAAAGCCACAGACAATACGAGGTCTTCTGATTGTAAATCCACCTTTTCTTAGCTAGACAATAGGAACTCTGATTCCATGGCTGTTTATTTGTACAAATTAGAACCATTCTATTCTCTCATATGTAGGCATGAGCCATCAATCCAGATTGGATAGGAATGTACCAGTTAGCCTGGACATTGTTGCCATTAGGTAGCATACAAATCTTTCAAAGTATCTCTCTGGTCCACAACTATGCCTTTTTCATAGGAATTTATCTCCTATTTTATAGATCTGAACCTCTGGAAGCCATGTTTGTATTATAATACCCAACATTCCAGTTATTTTAAGGGACAGTCCAAGATTCTGGAATTGTAAATGAGAGGGTCTAATTCACTCAGAGCTATCTCTTTGAAATGAAGTAATGTAAATTCTGGAACTGCAGTCCTGCCGGCAGCCAAGAACTGCAGGTGAAATGTCAGCAGAAGACAAGAATAAAACAGACATATGGAGAGGAGCAGAGCAAAGACCAGGTAACCCCAGGGTCAGATAGTGCCTTGGATCCTCATTATTTTCCAATTTCTGATGGCTGTCCAGTCCCAAGACTCATCTGTATTTTCTACTCTTGCATTTGGCAACATATTTCTGAATTCTCACAATAATATTCTTTGAATTCTCAAAGCAGGAAATGGCTTCTCACGCTACAAACTTGAAAGTATGAAGTCATGAGGATTCCCCTGGTATTGGGCAGGCAGCTGACAGTCTTCAAAAGTAAACTGGAAGGATATGAAAAAAAGCTTGGTAGGTCTCCCATATCTTGAGCATACAAAGTCAAAACGACACAAACTCTGGTCCATATGTTTTCCATGGAAAGTGAAAAAAATCAGGACATCCCACATAGAGACAGCTTGTCTCTAGGTCAAGAAATTTATAACAAAATTTTCTGTTTCACGCCTGTATTGCCAGAAGAGTCTAACTGATATGATGAAAAACATCCAAGTTTCAGAAGTTTAGCATATGAAAAGTTTATCTCTTATGCAAATGTTCTTTTTAGACACCTGCCTGTGACAGATATCCTACAAGTGTCAGAGGACAAAAGCTCGGTGCATCAGTAGCTCATTGTGCCCTAGTGCTTTATTTCCTTTGTTCTGTCTTCTATATGCAGGCAGTAGACAATTCAGAAATTTGGAAGCTTGCAAGTTAAAACTGTCTTCTTCAGACCTCAAACAAGAGATTTAAACATGCAAAAGATTTTGTGCTGCAAAAGACCTTTAATTTTCTGCCCCATAAAAATGATCACATTCAGGGTGCAGGCATTCCATCTATTATTTCAGACAGCATTAGAGAGCTCAGCCACAAGTGAAGAAGGAGGCATGAAGGTGACAATGAAATGATGTGAACAAGCATGAGAAATCTGCATAGAAAAAAACTCTCATTGGTGCTTTCACATGGAGCAAATTACAAGCCTAATAAGTTTATAAGAGTACTGTTACCAAAAGCAAACAAAATTAGAGCCTTAATACAGCTTTGACTGTAACAATCTTAATATGAATTTTGAGCTCTTGAATTTGCAAGAGAAACGGGCTATGACAACTATATAGTAGCTAAGGAAAGCATAGTCCTTGATAGTGATTTCAGAGACGGTCATGAAAAGTATAAAAGAGGAAGCATCTTTCAGAAAGTGCATGAGTTTGCAAAGAGCATTATTAAAGTGGTGTCTCTAAAAAAGCAGAATTAGCTTCTAGTTTTCTAAGATTTATTTAATTATTTGAGAAGCAGATAGAGGGAGGGAGGGAGGGAGGAAGGAAGGGAAGGGGAGAGGGAGAGGGAGAGGGAGAGCGAGAGGGAGAGGGAGAGGGAGAGGGAGAGAGAGAGAGAGAGAGAGAGGATACTCCATTCACTGGTTCACTTTCCAAATGGCCCAAGTGACCAGGGTTGAGCCAGGCTGAGGCCAGAATTCTATCTGAATTTCCCACATGAGTGGCAGGGGCCCAGACACTTGGGTCATCTTCCACTGTTTTCCATGCACCTTGGAAAGTAGCTAAATCAGAAGTGGAGAATACAGGGGTTAAATCAGCACAGTTGCTTATCCAACAGTGCCACAATACTGGCCCTCGAATCAGATTATAATCAAGGAACTTTTCTAATTCTTTGAGTAAGATTATGCAGCTTTTAGGAGTCCATTATTGCCATGTCTGTGCCATTTGATCTATTTCTATACAGGAAATTGGTGGCTATTTCCTGTTGATGTTCACAATTATGACGGGGAATTGTGCAGCAGATATCTTCTCACTTTAATTCTAAGATAACTGGATAAAAATGCCACATTTTCATCAGATGGAGACTAGCCAAGACTTAAACTAGACTTTGAGCATATGTGCTAACTAAGTCTTTCTGATATGTGTATATATGTTGTGCAAAATAGAGAGACAGTATTGCAAAAGAGAGAACTGTTGCAGTTACAAAGCCTGGCTTGGTGTTTACCAAAGTCATGTCATTTTCCCCCAGAGGGCACAGCGAGATTTTTCTTCCATTGCATTTAGACTCAACACTGTGACAACTTCTGGCCCATGGAGTGGCATTTTCCATTTCTGGACTTTGGCTATGCAAAATTCTCATAATCAATTAGCTTGTTCTTCCCTGTTGACTAGTTGTAGAATTCCAGGAATTTGTAAAACATTTTTTAAGAAAGCACAGAAGCAGAATTTTTTAAGAGGTTTTATTTATTTATTTGAAAGTCAGAGTTACAGACAGCAAGGAGAGACAGAAATAGGTCTTCCATCCACTGGTTCACTCCCCAAATGGCTGCTATGATCAGAGCTGGGCCCACTTGAAGCCAAGAGCCAGGAGCCTCCTCCGGTTTTCCCATGTGGGTGCAGGGGCCCAAGTACTTGGGTCATCTTCCACTGCTTTTCCAGGCCAAAAGCAGAGAGCCGGATTGGCAAAGGAGCAGCTAGGGCACAAACCAGCACCCATATGGGATGCCTGCATTGCAGATGGAGACTTAGCCCACTACACCACTGTGCACCCCAGAAGCAGTGGCTAAGACGATGCTTGGGACACTGACATCTCACATCAGAGTTTCTGATTAACAGTTCCCACTCTGCTCCTAATTCCTGCTTCTTGCCAATAATGTGGCCTCTAGGAGACAACAGTGATGTCATTTAGGTCCCTCCACCCATCTGAGAGATCTGGATTGAACTCTGTGCTACTGACTTCAGTTACCCCAGCCCTGGCTGTTGTCGGCACATGGGGAGAGAATCAGTGCACACAAAATCTCTGACCTTCTACCTGCCTGTCTCTCTTAACCTGTGTCTCTTTACCTTTCGAACAAATAAGTCTAAATAAATAGAGAAATTAAATGAGGATGACAAAAAGTTATCCCAATTTCCTGATTGACTGCTCACTCCAATTGTGGCAAACTTGATTTCATATGAATTAAAAACTTTTATTGTGATAAACTAAGAATTGAGGTTTCATGTCTCAACAAGTAGAATTATCTCTGTTGATGAAATATCTTGCTCACTACTAAAAATGTTCAATGATTTCTTTGAGAGATGTATTTTCCTAGCAATTAGAACAAAAACAACTTAACGGATCCTAGTGTGGGGCCATTCAGTATTCAGGCATCTCCAAGGACTACGGGATACTTTGTTCCTAGTCCAGTCCCATATGAATCAAAAATAACCTCGATAAATCAAAACATACATAAATTAAAAATAAAACAAAAGACTTTGATCTTTAAAGCTGCAATGTAAATAGAGCCCCTGCTGTCTTTGAGTCTTTATTCTTAGTGAGGCCCTGAAGTTAAGGGCATTCAGGAGGAAATGATAGTGTTAGATTTTCTGCTAAGAATCTGAAGTCTTACACTACCTGTGGCCCAAATTTGTATTTTAATTAAAATATGCGAGGATTTCCCAAATACTTGCAAGAATGTTTTCAAGAATTCTTCAGATGTCTCTTGGTAAGAAAAGACTCCAAAATTATCTGAAGTTGTTGTAAGAGAAGTGTAGTAACAGAAAAAAATGTCATTTTTATGAAAGGGGAGCTTTGAGACACTCAGGTAGAACACCATTGTGCCCGGTAGTACTGATTACAGAGGTACAAAAGTAAATCTGCTAAGTCCATGTATGTGTGTTATCCCAAAAGGACAATCTTATCTCAAAATTTGATATGTGGTTCCATCAAAAATGCATACTGCAAAACCCTGTACAAACTCCCTCATAGCCCAAAGACCATAAAGCCCTAGACAACTGTTCATTCATGGTTCCCCTGTTCAAGGACCCCCTCTTGCTTTGCTTCTCTGCTTGCCTTTCTTTGTCTGTGCTTCTCATTCTTCATGGTCTCAAGACCCAAAGCTGAACTGCTAGAACTACAGAAACCTGTAGTTTGGGGGCCTGTCCAGGATTGGCAGAAGGGTAGGTAAAGACAGACCACTTAGCTTTTTTTTTTTTTTTTCCTTTGGAGCTACTACTCTCAATAGTTCTCTATCAATTCAAAACACAGGGCCTCTGTTGTCCAGTTAAAGGGATTAGCGGGGGATGCCAGTCTTACAGGGATTAGACTTGCTCCTGCAGACCTCATTAACCCCTCCTCTGCCTCCTGGCACTAGGAATGTTTATCTTGTTCTACCTCGGTATCCTGTCACAGAGATCTATGGGACACGTGAGAATGGGATAAAGCCCTGGAGCAACTAAAGGTTTCAGGCTAGAGCAACACCTCAGCATTACCTGAAGGCTCCTAAACAGGGACACAGACCCAAACTGCCCGTCCCAGTGTTGGGCTGAAATTTACATTCCATTCTCTGTTCATTCCTACTCTACCACCTTCTCGCAATTATCCCCTCATATCCATACCATACTCACCTCATGACTTCTGGCTACTCCATTTGCCCTGCAACTTCTCTATTCTTCATCAATTTCTTTTGACCTAGGAATCAGGCTCTTTTGGGGCAACTTACTAACTCCTAAAAACAAACAAACAACAACAAAAAGACTTTAGGTACCTACTCTAAAAGGACTGGTTCCTTCTACTTGTGGTCTTAGACATCAGTCGCCTGACTCCCCAGAGATACGGTGAACTGTACTTACTAACAATCTCTATTGTCACTAGCCTGGTGACATTGGTCCTGGGACTTCTTGTGTTTGGACCCATTTCTGGCAAGTTCTCTTTATAGCCCAGATTTTAGAGGTGCCCCACTGGTGCAAGTTTTATTTCCTGCTACTGAACCTCTCTTCCTGCTCTTATCCTTGTCATATCACCCTGGCACTAAGAAAGCTCACTTTCCTTGTAAACCATTTGTTTCAGAGTCCTATTTGAGAGGCTTTCAGAAGGTCCAGTATCAGATCCTAGCCTTCCAGTCATGGCAAGCCACAAGGTGACATAAGAATGCTGATACCTCAGGGACACACGAAAAGGATGGAGGTACACATAAGATAATTTATTACTGTTCTCTGACCTTTCTTTGCTATGGGCTCCAAGAGTTATTCTCTAGAAGCTGAGGAACTTGAGAAATGCCTCAAGTGGGCAGAGGTAGAAACTTAGGGATGCGTTTGTTTCTTGTTCTCTCATTCCACATGGACAATGGGCCATCTTTGGCATGCACTCCTTTGAAGCGGAAGTGCACTGTCAGGCATTGGGATTCTTTGACCCTCAAATCTTGAAGAAAACATTGGGGCCAATGTTGTGGTATTGCAAGTTAATCTGCACCCTATGATGCTGGCGTCCCATAATAGCATTGGTTCAAGTCATGGCTGCTCCCCATCGGATTCAGTTCTCAGGCAATGATCCTGAGAAAGTAGCACATGATATCCCATGTACTTGGGCACCTGCTACCCACATGGGATGTATGGATGGTGTTCCTGGTACTTGACTTCACCCTGGCCCAGTTCCGGCTATTGTAGCAACTTAGGGAGTGAATCACAGATGGGAGGATATCTCTCTGTCTCTGTGTCTCTCACTCTCCCTCTTTGTAACTCTGCCTTTAAAATAAATAAATAATAAATCTTTTAAAAAATGAAAAAATGCCTGATCTTTTACTGCACCAAGGTATGTCCAGTGTATAAGGTAGAGGATGGAGACACTTGGCCCCCAGAGGGAAGTATTAATTATATCATCATCCTCCAATGAGATCTCTTTTGTCTTTAAACAGATAAATGGTTTGAGATCCCTTATGTCCAGGCATTCTTTGCCCTGCAGAATAAGCCAGATCATTGCCAACTCTGTAAAGTAGAACCAGCACTTTTAACAGTAGTTACCCACAAGACTCCAACTGCATCCCCTACTGTTCTTTCTGAACCCTGCTGACAGTCTACACCATTCCCTCTGCCTATCACTCCTGTTTCACATTTCCTGCAGGACAGCAGGTTATCAGTCAGGAGGAGGCTTATCCTAAATGAAACTAGATGATCCTATTGATGATTGGAAGAGAAAGTATTCCATTGTTTGTGTCTTAGAGGGACTGAGGAGGAAGAACCAAGACCTTCAGTTATTCCAAGTTATTCATGATAAATAAGAGCCCTCAGGAAAATCTCAAGCTTCTTACAGAGACTACAGGCATTAGTCAAATATATTTTTCTATCTCCCAACTCAGGGTAAGACAGGCAATCTAAAAGATAAATTTATTATTCCGTCAGTCTCAGATATCAGAAGAAAGCTGCAAAATGAGCTATTGTACCTAAAATGTGTTAGAAAATCTCTTGAAGTTCACCACTGCAATTTCTTACAATCAGGTCCAGGAAGAGACCCAACAATGAGAGAGAAGGGGTAAGAAAAAGTTGCACCTCTGGTAGCATTCAAATGGTCACACTGGCCTAGAGGTTCTCAGGGATCGCCAAAGTGCTATGGCTGTGCCAAACAGGACATTTGAAGAAGGAATGTCCACAAGCCTGTCACCAGGGAAAAAAATCTCAAAGCCCTATTTTATTTGTAATGGGAACATTGTAAGATTGGTTGACCAAAAAAAAAAAAAAACAAAAAAACAAAAAAACTAAGGATAATGCTGGAGTCAGATGCACTTTCTCAGATGACCCAACAGGACTGAGGGGGGCTGAGGTTTCTCTACAGGCTCCTAACATCAGCATTCATGAGCCCTGGGTGGTCCTAATGGTTAAAGAAGGAAAGTTGACTTCCTCCTTGATAATAGAGCCACCTGTTCTGTTTTTCTCTCAAATTCAGACTTTCCCATTTCCCTTGCCATGGCTGTGAGAAGTGGCTCAGGAAAGCCACTAGTTGGATATTTTACCCAGCCTCTAAGATGCTTGGATAACTTGTTTTTAACAGATGCCTCCCCAGTCATATCATAGAGCTCAACATTTCTTCAAACAAGAGGTATCTTATTCTGAATAGGAACAACCATCCTCATGGCCCCTGGGTAAACCTGTATGCCTTCCCCTAATAGATGCAGATATCAATTCAGAGGTTTGGGCATGTCAAGCAAAAATGGGCAAGGCAAACATTATCCAACTGGTATGAATTCATCTTTTTTAAAAAGATTTTATTTATTTATTTGAGAAGTAGTTACAGACAGTGAGAGGGAGAGACAGAGAGAAAGGCCTTCCATCCATTGGTTCACACCCCAAATGGCTGCAACAGCCAGAGCTGTGCTGATATGAAGCCAGGAGCCAGGTGCTTCTTTCTAGTCTCCCACGTGGGTGCAGGGGCCCAAGGACTTGAGCCATCCATTACTGCTTTCTCAAGCCATAGCAGAGAGCTAGATGGGAAGAGGAGCAACAGGGACAAGAACCCGTGCCCATATGGGATGCCGGTGCCGCAGGTGGAAGATTAACCTACTGCGCCATGGTGCCGGCCCCATGAATTCATCTTAAAGATGTCTCTTCTTTCCCCTTAAACACCAGATGAGTAAAAGCAATAACAACCTAAAATCACAGAGAATTTTATAGCTATGTAATAATCCCTACGACACCCTAATCCTGGAAATCCAAAAAGAAAACTAGGAGTATAGATTAGTACAAGATCTTTACTTCATAATAAGGCTGTGATTCCAATTCTCCTGGTGGTTCTTTACTCTCCAAAATTTCTGGAAGAAATAAATGGTTAGCAGTATTGGGTCTAAAAGGTTTTTTTTCTGTATATCCTTACACCTTGAGTCCCCATATTTGCTTGTCTTTGAAGACTCCTCAATTCAACTCACTCAGTTAACTTGTACTATGTTGCCACAGGGTTCTGGGACCATCCCCACTTGTTTGTGTATGCCTGATCCAAAGACCTGTCAGAGTTTTCCCAACCAGGCCACTGTCATACAGAACATGTTGACACCATCCTCTGTGCTCAAACTGAAGAAAATTCCCAAGAGCTTGGTACAGTCTCTGTCAATTTCCTGGTAGAAAAAGGCTAAAAGAGCTCAAAGTCCATAACCCAACCCTGCCAGTCTTCTGTAAAATCAACTTCAGACCTAATGCCAGAGGATGACTTTGACACTTCCACGGATGGCAAATAATCCTGCTATGCCACTGAAGGACTCAAATGCTTCTTTTTAAAGAAAAGTGGTTTTGATTTACACAATCCTCCCCCCAACCTTTTATACCTGAGTCACAATGTGGAGCTTCAGTCATTATGGGAATAGCTCTCCTACTTGGGTAATTGGTCTTTTTATCTTATTGTTCACCTGCTTACTTCTGCTAACAGCATCATGCCCTAGCTACGCTTTAATCAGCCTTGGTCTCTAATCGCCCTCAACTGGCTCTTATCCTCCATGCTGGCTGTCAATATTTGCTCCCTCTCTCAGGAGATCCCATCTGAAGGTCTAGCTTCCTGGTTAACATGTTTTGGATGGTAGCCTTGGGACAAAACCTTTCCAAGTGCTGATTCTATTTTCCCCCAAGTAACATATCCCTCTCAGGATCAAAAGCAAAAACTACTCTAAAGTAACTAGGAGTTAAAATGCCAAGAAAATTTTTTCTTAATTCAGAGGTGTTAGAGGACTGTTTCAAGATATGAATTAAAAAACTAGTAGTTAGAAAAAAGTTGTGGGGAGATCTATAGTTATGACAATGCATTTTTGATGAGAAAAGTAAAGAAAAATGAAGAAAAGTGTGTTTTCTGTAACATTTGTGGACGTTAAATGCTATGGGAGATGAGGATGGATGAAAGTAGCAGGAAGTGATTTTAAAGTTAACTCTTGTATCTGAAAGACCAGGTAACAGGATTGCCTGATTATATATGATGTTTTTAACTTCCCTATATTTTGCACCAGAGTCAATGGGGTGTGATTCCAGCATGGATCCATCCCTCACACCTTTGTGTATGTCTTTACAGCCACAGCTATCTTTAAAAAAGCAGCAATCCATTTACAAATGATACTTCATTCTGATCAATGAGAGAACAATTCCTCCTACTGAGGGTGCTTAGTCAGGCAACTTCTGTGTGTATCTTTCTTTGCCAACCTGCCTCACTATCCCTTGCCAGCATGAAATGGCAAGAACAGGAGCCCGCACTATGGCTCAGCGGATTAACACCCTGGCCTGAAGCACCAGCATCCCAAATAGGTTCCAGTTCTAGTCCCAGCTGCACCTCTTCTGATCCAGCTCTCTGCTATGGCCTGGGATAGCAGTAGATGGCCCAAGTCCTTAGGCCCCTGCACCCACGTGGGAGACCTGGAAGAAGCTCCTTGCCCCTGGCTTCGGATCAGCGCAGTTCTGGCCGTTGCAGCCATCTAGGGAGTGAACCAGCAGATCAAAGACCTCTCTCTCTCTCTCAATCTCTCTCTCTCTCTCTCTCTCTCTCTCTCTTTCTCTCTCTATATATATATCTGTAACTCTGCCTGCCAATTAAATAAAATAAATCTTAAAAAAAAAAGAAATGACAAGAACAGTAACTGGCCCTGCTCCCTAAACGCAGTTAGAATTACCTCTTCAGAGGGACACTGATGCAGACAGCAGATAGCTCAGATATACACCTAGCAGATAGTCAAGGACATCAAGGACTCGAGAGACTCAAGCCTGACATGCAGAAGGAGACGTAAGCCTGACCTGCAGGGGAATATTCTCATTAAAATGCCCCAGGGGCTGGAGTTGTGGTGTAGCTGGTAAAGCTGCCACCTGCAGTGCCAGCATTCCTTCTTTTTAACTTTTATTTAATAAATATAAATTTCCAAACTACAACTTTTGAATTATAGCGGTCCCCCCCCATAACCGCCCTCCCACCCGCAACCATCCCATCTCCCAATTCCTCTTCCATCCCATGCTTCATCACGATTCATTTTCAATTATTTTTATATATAGAATATCAACTTAGTATACAAATGGGCATGGGTTCAAGTCCTGGCTGTTCCACTTCCAATCCAACTCCCTGGTAATGCACCTGGGAAAGCCGCAGAAAATGGCCCAACCCTTGGGCCTCTGTATTCATGAGGGAGACCTGGAAGACTCTCCTAGAGACCCAGAGGAAACTCCTGATTCCTGGCTTCAGCCTGGCCCAACAGCCACTGTTGCTACCATTTTAGGAATCTACCAACAGTTGGAAAATCTGTCTGTCTGTCTGTCTCTCTCTCTCTCTCTGTAAATCTGACTTTCAAATACATAAATATATCTTTTTAAGAATCTCCCCACTACTAAAACACCAAGACGTTAATCTGGACAGAACTATAGACCCCTCAAGTAATGTGCATGATATCTTGGACATGTTGGGTTTTATCTATTTTGCTAAAAGATTAAAAAAAAAAACTAGTTTTATCTTCTATTCTTCACGGTCCTCCACTATAGGATAAAGATTTCAGTAGCTGTTGAATGTTTCCTCAAGACACTGCGACTCCTAGGGTCTGTGGGTTGCCATTCATTTAAAAAAGGTTTTTTCATTTACTGGGCTTTTCGTTCACTTCCCAAGGTCTTCCCTTGTGGGGAAGGTTAAAGTTCACCTGGTTTCCTTGGCCATAATTGTTGGTAGCTATATTGAGAAGAGCAGGCAGTACTGTACACTCTGAGTTGGGCATCATGCTAATTTTTTTTCTGACTCTCATAGCTCAAGGTTCCCACTAGTTTCCCTTTGTACTGGACTGAATGAAAACATTGTATTCTGAATCTTATTTTAAAGTAATAACTTCTGGGGAAAACGAGACCAAGGATTGTCTTCTCCTAAGGAACAGGCTTTTATTTCATCTCTAATATTTATTCATTTGACTCTTTTTTATTTATATAAAAGAATAAATCTCATGTATTTCATATATAGAATTTTAAGCACATAATGATACTTCCTACCCTACCTTCCCTCCCTTATCCTTCCTTTTCTATTTTTTTCTTTTAATTTTTTTGGGGATGATATACTTTCCATTTATTTTAGAATCATGGGATATTTACTCTTTTGAAAATGGCCCCTTACTCTTCCACAACTTGACAGTCAGTTACAATATAACCAAATTTAATGCAAGTTTGAATCAAGTTATGCTATCCCAAAAGCAAAGCATTTTAACACCCAAAAATATTTAACTTCTTGTATATTAAACATGAATCAAAGCTAATTTTATTTTCTTTACATACTCACTTTGGGCCTTATAATTTTGTACAGTTGGATGCAAATCTATTCTCCAATTACAGAAGCACTGGCCTTTACTGAGTAACTCCAGCCCTAGAGCATGTAGACACCCTCTCTACATAAGGTATTTTATTGAACATAAATGGTAAGGAAATTAGAATGCAGTGGTTTCTTCCGCTTGTCTGGGAACCTGCTCTTCTATCTTTTGCTTGAAAGGACCGACTTCATCGAGGCAGCTCAGCTCCACATTTCTAGCCCTCCTTCCTGAACCAGTAGGTCAGCCCAGGTACACTTTTCTTCTTGGGGTAAAAGAAATACAAAGGAACCCCCATGAAGCCACTTGAAGTTGGATGCTGCACATCGCCACTTCTGCCTTGCTATAGTAGACAAAGTGAGTCATGCAGCAATAACAAAATACCAGATGTCAGGAAATATACTGAACTTTTATCTCAGTAACAGAATTAAGTGTCATAGGGCATAGAAAGGAAAGTTTAAAAATCAGAAACTGTAATGCAATTTGCCACCAACCCACAAATCTCCTACAACCAACACAAAATAACAAATTGGAATATTTTTATATCCTCTATATATCTAACATTATGATTTTCTAAAACTTGAATTTATGTTGTGTAATTGTAAATTATGCTTATTACTGTACTCATCAGAGATATCTGTGCAAATAGAATTTATAACACACTAGAGATACTTCAAGATATATGAAATATACATTGCTGCTTCTGGAGAGAATCACAATTATAGTCTATTAGAAAACCTATTAACTACGGTTTTTCTTAATGGGGAGAAATGATTTTGTCTCCTTGAATGTAATTCATACATTTACAGAAGTTACTGGCCTATATAAATGACTGAGATCACATTAGCATTTTTGCCCTATCACATTTTACTGGTTCTGAAATCCACCTGTATAAATTTCTGTGGTTCCATCCTCCACACATGCACATCTATTGAATCATGTTTAGGAGTCCCCAGGTTGTACTGAGTATGCCTATAAATAAGTTCACTTATATTCACCAGCTCCAAATTCTTCACTGATATCCCTCTCCCTGTAAATACACTAAAGGGCAGCAACTTTATTGACATAAAGTAAAATGTGTCTATTTGAAGCACACATTTCAGTGAGTTTTAATAATGCTGTACCCCTGTGTAACCTTTGCTATAATCTAATAATGGAGCATGTTCATCACCTCCTAAAGGTCCTATGACCCTGCTCATCAAACATTCCTCTTCTACTCCTAGACCTAAGCAAACATTATCCTATTTTCTGTCACTTTAGGTTAAATTTGCATTTTTAGAGATTTATATCATTGGGATTTTAAATCAAACTCTGTGTTTGAGTTCTGTATCACCTCATTTTATATTGTTGCATGGATTAGTATGTCAGTCCTTTACATTGCTGAGTAGTATTCCAGTATTCCAACTTCTAAAGAATATTTGGTATTTAATCAGTCAAGTTTAACATAAATAAAACTAATAGAACATTTTTGTACAAGTTTTACCATAGATACTTGAATTACTTTTTCCTTTATTCCTTATAATGTGACATGTAATGTCATTTTTTCAAATGACTCTTCTATGTCTATTGAAGTGATTGAGTTATTTTTGCCCTTCATTTTGTTGATGTGGTATACCACATTTATTGATTTGTGTATGTTAAATTCCTTGTACCCCTGAGATGGATCATGGTGAATGACATTCTTAACCTGACATTGGATTCAATTTGCCAGCATTTTGTTGAGAATTTTTGTGTTTATGCTAATCAAGGAATTTGCCTTCAGCCTTCTTTTTTGTTGTATTCTGGTCTGGTTTTAGTCTTAAGGTAATATTGACTTCACAGGATTAATCTGGAAGCATTTATAGCCTCATAATTTTTTAAAAAATGGAAATTTGATTTTTAGTTATTTAAAAGGAATTTTGAGAGAGAGAGAGAGAGAGAGATTCCATTCTTCCATTTACTGGTTCACAGACCCAAATATTTGCAAAAGCTGTGGCTGGCCCAGACCAAATCCAGAAGCCAGGAGCTTTATCTGAGTTCTCACATAGATGCAGATACCCATGTACTTTATGTCTTCTGCTGCTTTCCCAAGAGCATTAGCACAGAGCTGAATCAGAAGTGGAGCATCCAGGATTTGAACTGGTGCTCATATAGGATGCCATTGTTACAGGCCCCTTCTCTTCCAAACTTTTGCAATAATTTAAGGATTTCAGTTAATTCTTTAATACTTTGGGAGAATACTTCATTGAAACCACCTATGTTTTTAAAAAAGAGTTACATATTTTATTTGAAAATAAGAGTTGCAGAGAGAGGAATAAATACACACACACACACACACAGAGAGAGAGAGAGAGAGAGAGAGAGAGAGAGAGAGAGAGAGAGAAGGAGAGAGAGAGAGAGAGTGATCTTCCAATTGCTGGCTCACTTCCCCAAATGGTCACAATGGGCAGGGATGGACCAGGCTGAATCTAGGAGCCAATAGTTTCATGTGTGGCTTCCATGTAGGCACAGGGGTCCAAGCAGTTGGGCCATCTTCAACTGATTTCCTAGGCCATTAGCAGGGCACTGGATCAGAAATGCAACAACTGGGAATATCCCTGTGCCAATATGGGATGCCTGCATCCCAAGAGGCAGCTTATACTGCTATGTCACAATGCTAGCCTCTGAAGCCATCTTTGATAGAAGAATTTTAATTACTGTTTTCCTCATGCTAATCATTTTTGTTATATTTAGGTATTCTATTTCCTCATGATTCAATCTTGGTAAAGTATATGTGTATAAGATTTTTCCATTTGTTCTAGGTTATCAAATTTGTTGACATATTTTTTCATAGTAATCTCTATTAATCTGCTATATTTCTGTTGTACCACTTGTAATGTTTTCATTTTAATCTCAATTTCTGTATATCTGATATTTTAATCCACTTTCTTTTTTCTTAGTTAGTTTCACTATGGTTTTACCAAATACCAGCTCTTGGTTTCATATATTTTTTGTATATTTTTAGTCTTTAAGTCTTTCTTTGTGCTGAGTGTTATTATGTCTTTTCTTCTACCTTCATTGGGTTGATATAATTTTGCTTTCTAGTTTCTTTTTTGGAGTGATAAGATTCTTATTTGAGATCTTTTTGATGCATGCACTTTTTGCTATAAACAGTACTATTTTTTCTCTGTCTCATAGATTTTTGTATATTGTGGTTCTATTTTCAGATATTTCAAGAAATGTGTTCATTTATTTCCTTCTTGATTTCTTCATTGATTCACTGACTGTTTGGCTTTCATGTATTTGTTAAATTTCCAAAGTTTTACTGCTTATTGATTTCCAGTTTTATTTCAGTGTAGTCAGAAAAGATATGCAGTATGATTTCGACTCTGAAATTTGTTGAAAATTGTTTTGAGACCTACCATGTGATCTATTCCAGAATATGTTCCATGCACTACTCAGAACAATGTATAGTCCACTCCTTATGGATGCAAAGTTCTGTAGATATCTGTTCAATCTCATTGATCTATGCTCCAACTTAAATCTGATGTTTCCTTGAAGATTTTCTATCAAGATGATATCTCCATTTCTAAAAGTAGGATACTAAAGTGTCCTATTCTTATTATATTACATTGCAGTCTATCTCTCCCTTCAGGTCTCATGATAATTGCTTCATATAGTTTGATGCTCCAATATTGGGTCCATATATCTTTATAAATGCTCTTTTTTCTTTTTTGTGCTTGATTAAATATGTGATCATTATATAATAATCTTCCTGGTATCTTCTTAAAATTTTTGATGTAATATCTATTTAATAGAAGTATGACTTTTCCTTCTTTCCTTCTGGAATATCTTGTTCCAGTCTTTCACTTTCAGTCTCTATGCATCATTAAGGGTTAAGTTATTTTCTTGTAAGCAGAATATACTTATGTTGTTGAGTTTATTTTGTCACTCTATGTCTTTTAATTGGATAATTTGCTACATTGACATTTAAGATATTATTACTGATGGGTAAGGTCTTACTCTGTCAATTTGAGACTTATACTGAATTTTTATTATTGCCCCTGTCTTTTTTTTCCTCCTGCAGTATTCAATTGTGGTTTGTGATTTTTCTCTAGTGGTATAATTTGATCCCTGGCTTATTATTTTTGGTAAGACTGTTATAGATTTTTGGTCTGTGGTTAACATGAGGCTTACAAAAAATTTTTCAGGCTACAACGTTATCATAAAATGATGACAATTTTCTGTTGTCTATAAATATAGGGATAGAGAAACACAAAACAAAGTGATAAGAAATCCTGATCAAGACATCTACATTTGTGTTGCATTAACTCCCCAGGATTTAACATTTGTTATATTACATTTTAATTGTTTCCCCTCGATGTTTAATACAAGGATTATACACTTTTAATCTTGACAGTAAAGATGCAAATGACTTATATACTATATTTACAGCATTAAAACACTGTGAATATGTTCAGTTACTCTTATCAGTGAGTTTTTAAAACATATAATATTTTCTTCTCAGTTGTTTGTCTCTTTCAATTTGAAGAACTCCCTTTGTCATTTTTAATTTTTATTTTTAATTATTTTAAATAGGTTCAATATGATTTATAGATACAAGTCCAAGAACATAATGAAATCCCCTTCCTCTCACCCTCTCTCACGCCCTCCTTCTTTTTTCCATTCTTTCTGTATGCTTTTGTTATTTTTTGAGATAAGAATTAAATTTATATTACAGAAAAAGGCTTATTACTTCATTGAATTAGAAGTTTAACAAGTAAAAAGAAAAAAAAACCCAAGTTTAGTGAGAATATAGACAATGGCTATAAACAGTAATTGAGTGTATACATCACCTTTTGAACCATGTACATTTTTTGGTCAATTTCTCATTAATAATTTCCTACAATAAAATAGAAACAATGACAATACAATATTTAGTATTTCCTGTGTAGTTACAGGAAAGTAAGTTTATTTAGGCTTTAAGCCATTTTCTTTCAACAGCATATACACAGAAATAATTTTATGAAGATTGCAAAGCAAATAATTATACATTGCATTTTTGTACTCTATTAGCTAAAACAGATCAGGAAAAGTATGGTATTTTTCTGGGACTTCCTTATTTCACTAAGTTTAATGGTTTCCAGTCGCATCCATTTTCTTGTGAAAGATGAGATTTCATTCTTTTTTATGGCTGAGTAATATTCTATTGTAAATATAATTATAACATTTTATCTAATCATCAATTAATGCACATGTAGGTTGATTCTGTATCTTAGCTCTTGTGAATTGAGCTTCAATAAATATTAGGATGCAGACAACTCTTTCATATGATGTTTCATTTCATTTGGGTAAATTCCCAGGGGTGGGATGTTTGGGTCATAGAGTAGATCTATTTTCATCTCTGAAAAATCTCTGTATTGTCTTCGACAATTGGTGTGCTAGCTTACATTCTCACCTACAGTGGATTAGGGAATCTTTTCACCACATCCTCACCAGCATCAATTGTTTTTTTGATTTCTGTATACACTCATTCAAACTGGGATGAGGGGCAACCTCATTGTTGTTTTGATTTGGATTTTCCTGATGGCTGGTGATCTTGGCCATTTTTTCATAGGTCTATTATGCTCTTCAATATCCTCTTTTGAAAAATACTTGTTCAAGTGCTTTGCTCATTTCTTAACTGGATTGTTTGTTTTTCTACTGTTGAATTTCTTGTGCTCTTCGTAAAATCTGGACATTAATGCTTTATCAGTTGTAAAGTTTGCAAATATTTTATCTCACTCTGTTGGTTGTCTCTTCACTTTGTTAAATGTTTCCTTTTCCGTACAGAAGCTTCTTATCTCGATGTAATCTCACTTGTCTATTTTTGCTGATTGCCTGTGCTTCTGGGACCTTTTCCAAGAAGTCTTCATTATGCCTGTACCTTGCAGAATTTCCCGAAACTTCTCCTCTAGTTATTAGAAGGTATCAGGTTATAGATTTAGATCTTGATCCATTTTGAATTGGCTTTTCTATAAGGTGTAAGGCAGTGGTATTTTTTCATACTTCAGCATGTGTAGCTCCAATTTTCTTAGTCCCATTTACTAGAGATTGTCCTTTATACTGAAATAGATTTTAGCTTTTTTTTTCAAAGATTAGTTTTTTGTAGATGTGTGGATTTATTTCAGGTGATTATATTCTATTCCATTGGTCTACATGTCTATTTTTTGCCAGTCCCAGGCTGTGTTTATTATAATTGCCCTGTAGTATATCTTGAAGTCTGGTATTTTGGTGTTTCCAGTTTTGTTTTTGTTGTATAATATTTCTTTAGCTATTCAGGATCTCTTGTGTTTCCATGTGAATTTTAGCATGATGTTTGCAAGAGCTGAGAAGAATGTCATTGGTACTTTGGGATTATATTGAATCTGTAAATTGCTTTCACTAATATGGGCATTTTGGTGATATTAATTCTTGTGATCCACAAACATGGACTTTATTTCTATTTTTTGCTTCCTCCATTTCCTTTTTTAATTTTTCATATTTTCTTTGTAGAGATCATTCATCTCCCTGGTTAAATCTATTGTAAGATATTTACATTTTTGTAGCTATTGTGAATGGAACTGATCTTATGAGTTCTTTCTCAGTCATGGTATTGTCTATGTAAATAAAGGCTATTTTAAATTAATTTTATATCATACAACATTATCAAATTCTCTGATGAGTTACACAATTTTCTTATTGCATGTCTTTGAGTCCCCTATATAGAGAAGCTTGTCCTCTGCAAAGGGGATAATTTAACTTCCTCTTTTCTGATTTGTATCTTTTTTATTTCTTATTCTTGCCTAATAGCTGCAGGTAAAACTTCCAGGATTATATTGAATAGCAATAGCGACAGTGGTCATAGTTTTCTGGGACAAGGTCTTAGTGGAAATGTTTTCCACTTTTTCCCATTCCCCTGATGTTGACTATAGGTTTGTCACAAATTGCCTTAATTCTGCTGAGGAATGTTCCTCTATACCCAATTTGCTGAAGCTTTTTTCTCAAATGCTTTCTCTGCATCTAGTGAGATAGTCATATGGTTTTTAATCTTCAATTTGTTATTGTGATGCATCACATTTGTTCATTCTTTTATGTTGAACCATCCCTGCATACCAGGGATAAATCTCAGCTTGTCCTGGTGAATGACTTACTGATGTGCTGTTGGATTCAATTATCTAGTATTTTGGTTAGAATTTTTGCATCTATATTCAGCAAGGACATTGATCTATAGTTCTCTTTCTTTGTACTATCTTTTTCTGGTTTTAGAATTAAGGTGATGCTGATCTCATAGAAGGAATTTGTGAGGATTCCCTCTCTTTCAACTCTTTTCAACAGTTTGATAAAAAATGGAATTAGTTTTTTCTTAAAATTCTAGTAAAATTCAGTAGGGAATCCATCTAGTCCTGGGCTTTTTCTTTTTTAAGAGGGTCTCTATCAATAATTCATTCTCTATCTTGATATTTAGTTGTTTAAATTTTCAATGTCTCCAGGCCTTGATTTTCATAGATTATATGTGTTCATGAACCTATCTACTTTTTTCTAGATTTTCCAATTTGTTGGCCTAATGCTGTGTGGTAATTCCTGATGATTCTTTTTATTTCTATAGTACCCCTTGTTACATCTCCTTTTACATCTAAGATTTTATTGATTAGGATCTGGTCCATCCCTTTTTCCCCTTGGTTAGTTTAGTCCAGTGGTGTACAAATTTTGTTTATTTTTCAAAACATTAGGTTTTCATTTCACTGATCTTTTATATTGTTTTTTTGGTTTCAGTTTTGTTTATTGCTTCTCTAATTTTAATTATTTCTTTCCACCTACTAATTTTTGGTTTGGTTTGTTGTTGTTTTGCTAGGTCCTTGAGAAGAACTGCTAATTCTTTTATTTGATGCCTTTCAAATTTCTTGATGTAGGAATTAATTGTCATAAACTTCCCTCTTAACACTGTTTTTATTGCATCCCATAAGTTTTGAAATGTTGCACTGTTGTCATCATTCATTTCCAGGAATATTTTGATTTCCCTTTTAATATCTTCTATGATCCACTGATAATTCAGGACCATGTGTTTGCATATTTTCTTGAGAGTGTTAGGTTTTTAATTTCCAGCTTAATTCCATTGTGTTCAGAAAAGATACATGGTATGATTTCAACTTTTGAATTTGCTGAGACTTGCTTTATGGTTTGGAAAATGGTCTACCCTAGAGAAAGTTCCATGCTCTGGTTCCATTCTTGTGTGTATTGTTTAAGGGTGGGATGAGATGTTCTGCAGATACCAGTTAGATTCATTTCATCCATACTCTCTATTAGCTCTATTGTTTCTTTGTTGATTTTTTATCCTTTTGATCTGTCTATTGATGAAAGCAGGGTTTGAAGTCCCCCATTACTATTGTATTGGAGTCTATGTCTTCCTTTATATCCATTAACATTTATTTTAAATGGCCAGTTGCCCTGGCTTTAGGTGCATATACACTTGTTATAGTCTCATCTACCTGTTGAATTGATCTCTTAATTATTTCATAATGCCCTTCTTTGTCTCTTTTACAATTTTTGTGTTAAAGTCTATTTTGTTTGATATTTTGAATGTTTACACCTGATAATTTTTGCTCTGCATTAGCATGAAATATCTTTTTTTATCTTTCACTTTTGGTCTCTATGTATCTTTGATGGTGAGCTCTATTCCTTGTAAGCCGCAAATAGATGGATTTTTAATACATTCTGTCAGTCTGTACTTTTTAATTAGAAAATATCCACCATTCACATTCAAGGTTACTATTGATGTAATGACTTGGACCTGCCATTTTCCCATCAGTATTTCTATTGTTTTCTTTGGATTTGTGTTTCAGTTTTACTAGAAGATTTTCTGTTTTCACATTCTTTCATAGTGATGACTATCCTTCTGTGTTTCTGTGTATAGCACATCCTTAAGCATCTTTTATAAGGCTGGATAAGTGGTGACAAATTATTTCAATTTCTGTGTCTTATAGACATTCATAAATTAAAACTTTGCAAGATACTGTATTCTTCATTGATTTTTTTTGACAGGCAGAGTTAGATAGTGAGAGAGAGAGAGAGAGAGAGAGAGAGAGAGAGAGAGAGAGGAAGGTCTTCCTTTTCCATTGGTTCACCCCTCAAATGGCTGCTATGGCCAGCGTGCTGCAGCTGGCGCACTGCGCCAATCCAAAGCCAGGAGCCAGATGCTTCCTCCTGGTCTCCCGTGCAGGTGCAGGGCCCAAGCACTTGGGCCATCCTCCTCTGCCTTCCTGGCCCACAGCAGAGAGCTGGACTGGAAGAGGAGCAACAGGGACAGAACAAGTACGGCTACCAGGACTAGAAGCCAGGGTGCCAGCGCCGCAGGTGGAGGATTAGCCTAGTGAGCCACGGCGCTGGCTGCATTGATGTTTTTATCTTTTATGTCTTATACTATTTCTCTCCATTTTCTATTAGCTTGTATGGTTTCTGATGAAATCATCTTAAGGTAATCTGGCATCTATCTGATGCACATTTTAGAATCTTTGTGTTTTACTGGAGAAAGTTTTACTACAATTGTCATGTCTATTAGGTGTTCTATGTGCTTCCTGTACTTGATGTCCCTTTCTTTCTACAAATTAAGTTTTCTGTGATTATTTAACTTAAAAGGACTTCTAATCCATTCTGTCTTTCTACAATTTTAGGAGTTCTTGAGACAGTTTGGTCATTTGATAGTATACTATAAACCTGTAATTTAATTTTTCTAATTTCTTTCTTTTTTTGTATCTACTGATATATTCCCAAATATATGTCTTCTAGCTTGGATATTTTTTTCTTCTGCCTAATCAAGTCTGTTATTAAGGCTTTGCACTGTGCTTTTTATTTGACATACGGAATTCTTCATTTCTAGTATTTCACTTTGATTTCTCTTCAAAATCTCAAACTCACGTGAAAATTTTTCATCCATGTCACGTATGGATTTCTTTAACTCAACAATTTGTTTCTCATTGCTTTTGAGTAATCCTGTGATCATTCTTTTGAACTTCTTTTCAGGCATTTCATCAATCTTTTCATCTTTACATTCTAATATTGAAGTGTTTTATTCCTTTGATGGAGTCATGTTGTCTTCCTTTTTCTTATTTCTTGTATTTCTACATCTACTTTTAGGCATTTGTGGAACTACTTGCTGATTTTATCCACTAATGGATTTTTTCTTTGAACTATACTACGGATTAGTGGGTGTCTGCTCATTCAGTTAATACCCAGAGGCATGCGCTAGGTGGGGCCAGGGAGCTCTGGTAAGTACTTAACGATGGGATAAGAGTCCAAGTGATACCCAACTTGAGCATGATAGATCTACTCTATTGGGCCAGCCCTGTGGCTCAATAGGCTAATCCTCTGCCTGCGGTGCCGGCACACCAGGTTCTAGTCCCGGTCGGGGCGCCGGATTTTGTCCCAGTTGCCCCTCTTCCAGGCCAGCTCTCTGCTGTGGCCAGGGAGTGCAGTGGAAGATGGCCCAAGTGCTTGGGCCCTGCACCCCATGGGATACCAGGAGAAACACCTGGCTTTGGATCATCACGGTGCGCCAGTTGCAGTGCGCTGGCCGCGGCGACCATTGGAGGGTGAACCAATGGCAAAGGAAGACCTTTCTCTCTGTCTCTCTCTCTCTCACTGTCCACTCTGCCTGTCAAAAAAAAAATATCTACTCTATTATCAGCAGCAAGGGTATGATCATGACTCTGGCATAGTTACCTCACACCCTTCCAAGGTGATCAATGTCTGAGGTTAACCCACAGAGGGTACAACCTTCACCCATGCTGTTGCATGAGCCACATTATGGATTTGTGCTGTCCTCAGATCGAGCACAGAACTCTCTGCAATGACCTATCCCTGGCAGTCAGGGAGCTCTGATCCTTTGGTGCCAGACAGTGAATGCCAGAGACCCAGCTGCACCCTATGTCCCATTGTGCAGTCAGAGGAGTCCCACACTGACAGCGTGCACAGTGATGGAATGCAGAGGTGTCCCACACTCACAGCATCTACAGTGATGGAATGCAGAGGATCCACCCTGCCCTGCAAGCCTGCCTCATCCACACAGAAAGCAGAGTCAGCTCCAGAGCCAACTGCTTGTGGTTGCTCCACAAGTTTCATCCCCAGAACCTGTGACAGCTTGAGAGAATGGGGTACCTCACAATCTTAAGTGGGTGCCCTGCCCCCTGTCAACTCTCCTAGACAAACTACAAGTCAGTGGGAAATGTGGATTTGTCCCTGTTAAAATTCCCTGGTAGCACCTGAGAATCAGCACAGCCTCTGCTTGTTTCAAGATGCAGCCTTCTCTCCATGGGTTGTCAGGTGCCCTTTAAGGCGGGGGTGGGGGGTGGGAAGAAATGAGCTGCTTCTTCACTAGATTAGGTGATACTCAGAGTCCTCTAGGGTTCCAAGTCGTACTCACAGACAGTGCAGTCCATAAGGTTCTTCCTCATGCAATATCCCCAGTGACACAGCTGCTGCAATCTTCCCTCACCTCACTCTCAGAACCTGGTTTCTCCTCCAGGTCCCAGCTGCAAGAATCAAGCGTGGTGTCCCCTCTTGCTGCTGTGTGTGTGTCTTTCCTCACTGCTCCGTGATGTTCCTCTTTCTTCTGTAGAATTTCCACTGAAAACTCCTCTCCAACTCTATCCTGGGAATACACGTCCTCCGCTTTTCTTCTGCTACCTTTTCCTGGTCAGAATCAGTATGTCTTTTCCCGATTCAGCCATCTTGGAATACTAGCATTTCTTGTAACACAAAAGTGGTGGGGCAAATTCTTTCAGCTTTTGTTTGTCTGGGAGATGAAATCTGTTTTTATGGTATTATCTGGTCTATCTTCAAAAGTTTCCATGTGCACTTTAATATGAATTATGCTTTTGCTAGAGAAAACGCTATGAATGTAATTTAGATCAAGTTTCTTAATAACATTCTTCAGTCTTCTATATCTTTAATGATTTTTATCTGCTTGTTCTATTGATTTACAACAGAGTAACACCAATAACCAAAATGACAATCAAATAACCCTTGCATAACAGAATTATTCCATCTGGGAATTACTGGATTAGAAGAAATCAAGCATACACCAAGAGACTGAGTAAGAAATTGTTGAATGGAAGAAACAAAAGTTAATATTTGCTTACTTTATAAGGTAGAAGTACACATGGAAGGAAAGTGAACAATATGAATGCTTTTGAGAGGAGAATTGCCCTAAATGTACTGAGTGCTGGAGATGGGGGAAAGGAGGAATGAGGCATTAGTCCTGTGTTTGTTGCTTATACCTGGTAGATAGATTTTTCTGAAAGGAAGGACAATAAGCAGGTCTTTGGGGGAAAAATCTTAATTTTACTTGAGTTTGTTCACTATAAACTATTTATGAAATATTCAAGGGATGATAGGTTTAGATGATGATTATTTCTGAATTGTAGAATTTTGTGTGCTGATTCTCTTTCCCATTCTCTATTGCTTTATTTATTCAATTATTTATGTTCTAAATATGTATAATTCACATAATCAGAAAGCCATTGCAATTTTCCACTTTGAAAAAATGAGCACATAATTAATCTTATGATCATAAATAATGTGTTTTAAAAGACATAGCCTTAGACCGGCGCCGTGGCTCAACAGGCTAATCCTCCGCCTTGCAGCGCCGGCACACCGGGTTCTAGTCCCGGTCGGGGCGCCGGATTCTGTCCCGGTTGCCCCTCTTCCAGGCCAGCCCTCTGCTGTGGCCCGGGAGTGCAGTGGAGGATGGCCCAGGTGCTTGGGCCCTGCACCCCATGGGGAGACCAGGAAAAGCACCTGGCTCCTGGCTCCTGCCATCGGAGGAGCGCGGTGCGCCGTCCGCAGCGCGCCGTCCGCAGCGGCCATTGGAGGGTGAACCAACGGCAAAAGGAAGACCTTTCTGTCTGTCTCTCTCTCTCTCTCACTGTCCACTCTGCCTGTCAAAAAAAAAAAAAAAGACATAGCCTTGTCTTATTTATTTGATATTGTTAACTAGATATTAATATACATTTTACGTTTCTGGATGATGTTACTTATATGTCAACTACATGGGTTTTCTCTGTATATTTTGGAAGCCATATTTTTGTGTACTTAGTACTAATATTAATGGATATAGAGTAAAGCAATACCTTTGCAACTGCTTGTTTGGTTAGTATAAATGTTCCAAAACATCAAGTTAATTTTAAGTTTTGTTTTATTTAATTCATCCAAGTTAGATTTACATGTTCAGTCTTTGCATCATTTGGCCATATGGATATAAAATCTAATCCCTGCATTTCAATGATGAATTGTTAGAATGCTAGTTTCTTCATGAGGTTTAAGAAAATAACAGGAATAGAAAATAAAATTTACCTTTCCATGATTCATGCTCATATACAGTACCTCAATAGAATGTTTCTAGTTTTACATAAGCAAAGTATATTTCAGTAATAGGAAAGAAATGAAATCACATTTCAACACCTGAAATGCTTTTGAATTTTCACTGCTGTGAACACAAGAATCTCCCATCAGAAAAGACTTTTCTATTTTTTCCTGACTTCCTTTATTTTGTCTGACTTAGGTCGGTAGTAAATATTTCTGACAAGTACTTGTTTGGCAAATACTTTGTAGATATTTCCATTATATTTTCCTCCAAGGAGTAGATGAACTCTTTCAGGTTACCGGGGTCTGCACAGCACTGACAACATAATTAATGAAAAGTCACTGAATTGTATAAAGGTCCAAGAAGGTCAGGGGCCAACAGTTCCCATCCACCATTCAGCATTCTTTCTTGAGATATTCCCAGTTCTAATCGTGATCTGATTCATTTTGACACCTGCTGAAGTGCTCACTCCACCTATGAAAGTTTCCTGGTCACATATGTGACATTTACTCAAAGTTGTTAGCTTTCCCACAACAGCTTATTATATGCATTTTGATTTTAGCTACAAAAATCAAAATGATCTCAGACAACATTGAGGATAGCTTCTTTATCTTGGCTAGCTCTAAGGATGAACACACACTATAAAGATATAGGTTTTATTATGTGTGCGTTCTTTGTTCAAGCCTCAGTGCAACCACATTTTCAACATGTACACACTATTAGATGTTAAGTTGCATGAATTGCCAAGGGAGGTACTGGCTTACTCTGTCAAATTTTCAGAGCTCTGGCCTACACAATAAAGACCAGAAAACCCTCTGTGACAGATTTATCTATAATGATTTAATGTAACATGTATATTTTTCTAACCCTGATATCAGTAGGTAAACACAAACATAAAAATGAAATATAATATTTAAATAAATTATGGCCTCCGAATGTTCACATACCCTTCAAATATGTTTTTAAGCCAGGTACTAATTTTTAGATGTATGTAATTATTACAAATTAATGTTGATATTTGGGGGAGAAGAAAGAGAAAAAAGGGAGGAAGGGAAGGGATAGGGATTAAGAGAGGGAAACAAGAAGAGTTGTTAGATCATACAAGCGTTTTTAATTTTAATTTTGTGAAAAGGGACAACAGAAGGTTTTAATGACAGATCAGATGTGGGAAAGCATTTTTAGGTCAATGAGAAGGACATGGAAAATACACTATTGATTTATTATGCAGACATGAGAAAATTTAGTTATAAGAATGTAGGTCCCTTCTTATATGCAAGAATATTAGGGTCTATGTTTTATTACTTATCTGATAAGAATATGTTTACTCCAGTTTCTATCTAAGTATGCATTACATTATTGTGGCACAAACGCTATTTGATTTTGTTTACCTGGCAATGAGTGCAGTGCCTGGCATATACATTTATTGACTCAACAAATACTTGTGGAAGTGCCACACACACATATATATGACATTATTCCAGGTTATCGAAATATGAGATTGGAACCTCCTTCATAATAACCTCCTCTCTACTGTAACAGGAGAGAGACATGAACAGATGCCTGAATGTGTAGTAGTGGCTGGCTAGAAGGATGGAATGGACAGAATGCATGCTTCAAATGGATGACAATAGAATTTGCATGAAACTCTCCAAATCTAACATCTAGTTTATTATCTGGTATTTAGTTAATATTTATGCAATGTTTGTTCAATGTATGAATGCTTGACTAAGTGAAAAAATGTTAAGTGACTTCAAATACCGCTTTTTTCTACTTACCATGTACTAAATGACTGACCGCAACCAGGTATACTACTCATATGATACAACTCTTAAAATTTTCACTGCAAGAGCCCATGAGAATATTTTAGGCATGGAAAGCTAAGACACTCTGAAAAACAACAAAAAAGAAGAAGACCTAAATGAAAGATCTCTGCGAGTGAGATCCCAGTGGAACGAACGGGGCCATCAAAGAAGGAGGTACCTTTCTCTGAAGGGAGGAGAGAACTTCCACTTTGACTATGACCCTGTTGGAATAAGATCGAAGTTGGCGAACCCTAAAGGCTTCCATAGCCTCGGCAACTCATGACCAGAGCCTAGGGAGATTCCTGACGCTATAAACAAGAGTGTCAAATTGTTAAATCAACATCAGGAGTCACTGTGTACTTATGTCTCATGAGGGATCTGTCCTTAATATGTTATCCAATGTGAAATAATGCTATTACTCGTACTGAAACAGTATTTTTACACTTTGTGTTTCTGAGTGGGTGCAAACTGATGAAATCTTTACATAGTATATATTGAATCGATCTTCTTTATATAAAGATAATTGCAAATGATTAAAAAATCTTGGTGTTAAACTGGAAATTGCATAGTTAATTAATCAATGTTTTAAAAAAAATCATGTAGGATCTCTGTCCTTAATGTGCTGTACATTGTGAATTAATACTATAACTAGTACTCCAACAGTATTATCATTTTGTGTCTCTGTGAGAGGGCAAACAGTTGAAATCTTTACGTAATATGTACTAAATTGATCTTCTGTGTATAAAGAGATTTGAAAATGAATCTTGATGTGAACAGAAGGGGAGAGGGAGCGGGAAAGGGGAGGGTATGGGAGGGAGAGAAGTTGTGTGGGGGGGTAGCCATTGTAATCCATAAACTGTACTTTGGAAATTTATATTCTTTAAATAAAAGCT
The DNA here is from genome assembly GCA_949820135.1 of Sylvilagus floridanus. Lineage (NCBI taxonomy): Eukaryota > Metazoa > Chordata > Mammalia > Lagomorpha > Leporidae > Sylvilagus > Sylvilagus floridanus. Next base: position 114,938,617 of record OX463230.1, read on the forward strand.
TTATATATATAAAAAAAAAATTTTTCACTGCAAGAATCACCTGTTTCTAAAGAATATTCCAGAAAGTGTCCATTCTCCACTGCTAATGTATTAGAGCTATTAATGAATAATCATGTTCTGATGAATTAGATAGAAATTATCTTGAAAAGGAAGAATGGCAGCCCCGAGGCAACAGGTGAGTTCTGAGAGGGTGTGTCAGTACAGGGTAGTAATGGAAAATGGTCTTAAGTCCAAAATGCAATTAATGCAGGACCAACACTGCTTGAAGAATTATAATTTTAAGTTACTATTAAGTAATCATTTTAAAAACTATTGGTTCATTTGAATAGTGTAGGCCTAATAAAAAGATAACTAAATGAAGAGATGGAGGAAATACACACAAAAAACCATAATATACAGAGTAAGAGTTATTTTTATGTTACATTTAAACTCAAAAGAACATATTATTATTGTGAAATGTAAGTCATATACTTAGTATTTGCATGTGCATAAGCAAGTTTTAAAATTAGTCATATTCAATTGCCTGATTAATTTATGAACATGTTTATTAACTCAAGATATCTATGTGTGTATGTTAATTGTTAGTGGGAAAAATCAGTTCAATTTTTTTGTACCTGAATTTATTTTGGCCTGTATATTTGGGCTATCTATAAGCCTATCAAAAATGCATAAATTTTGATTTGCACCATTTTTTTCTATTCAAACCTATCATTTCCTAATTCAAAGAAAGATTGTATAACTTGGGAATTTCTACCAAAAATTCTATCTTGAGATGATAACTTACCAACACTGGTGCAGATTATATTTAATTTAGTTCTTGAATGATTTTGCAGGCATACTCAGAGAATCTAAAGTAGCCTTGGCAACATTTTCTTATCTTCTCCTTGCAGTATTAATGAAAATACACAACAGACAAAGGCTACAGTAAGCAGTATAACTGTAGGAATTGTGTTTGTTTGGAAGGCAGAATGAAATGATTTTGCTATTAATATAAATGCATGTCTGAGTCATGTTCAAAAATATTTGTTAAATAAGTAACATTGATTTGTATTTGGAATTTCATATAATATGCAAAATAAATCTAACTTTATATGGAGACTAAAACTATCACAACAAAATGAATGGTATATTTTGTTGACCTCAATTTAGAACTTCAATTAAGTCATTTATAAAACTAAAATCATCTTTATATGACAGTGTGTTGAAAAATGTATTGACATTTTGTTTTTTGCTTTCATCTTTTCTGTAACTTGCTTTTGTTCTGTATGCAACAAACTTTTAATTTTAAAATTTAAGGAGCTTTTTCAAAGTGATGCTTGATGTTTAGAAGAAACTCTTATAATTATATCACTGTTTTCTCCATCAAAAAGGTGAACTACTTAAGGCATAAGACCAAAAAGTCACATAGAAGGAAGAATTCAAAATAGTCAGTTACTGATAAAAAACAATACTGGCAGCCGGCTAATCCTCCACCTGCGGCACCAGCACTCTGGGTTCTAGTGTCGGTTTGGGCGCCGGATTCTGTCCCAGATGCTCCTCTTCCAGTCCAGCTCTCTGCTGTGTCCTGGGAAGGCAGTGGATGATGGTCCAAGTGCTTGGGCCCTGCATCTGCATGGGAGACCAGGAGGAGGCACCTGGCTCCTGGCTTCAGATCGGCGCAGCACACCGGCCATAGATAGCGGCCATTTGCGGGGTGAACCAATGGAAAAGGAAGACCTTTCTCTCTGTCTCTCTCTCTCACTCACTGTCTAACTCTGCCTTTCAAATAAAAAAAAAAAAAGAAAGAAAGAAAAAGAAAAAATAAAAACAACACTGGCATTGAAACAGAAGTATAACAATTTCTAGGCAGCCCAGTTTTGGCTAACTGATGTACCCACTCAGAGGTTATACCAGGACACTGCCAACAACCATGGGAGCCTTTCCCTGTCAACCTACTTCAAGACAGAGAAGATTTGAAGCCTTGCTGTCTACAGGATTACAGACCCTAGAGATAAAAAAGGCTGATGAAAGGTAAGGAAGGGGCCCACTTCTGCCAAACTGAACAAGGAAAGAGCTCATTCCACTTCCCTAGTGAGAGGAAACATTATGATGCAACTTCAGGAATATTCAGAAAAAATATCTTTCTAAATGGAAACCATAATGTAAGCCTTCTTCCCATTCCAAAGTAAGATAGTATAACTGAGATTCATAAAGGAGATTAAACAAAAAAGCACTCAAAATGGTAGCAACTACACAAGATAAGAGCATTGACTGCTTAGAGATGGGACGTTGTCATGGCTTAACGGGTAAAGCCAGCCCCTGGGATGCCAGCATTCCACATGGGTGCCAGTTTAAGACTCAGCTGCTCCACTTGTCATCCAGCTCCCTGCCTGTGTGCCTTGGGTCTGTGCATTCATGTGGGGGACCTGGAAGAAGCTCCTCACTCAGCTTGCATTTGGAGGGGAAGGTCTCTTTCCCTCTCTGTCTCTTTCTCATTCTAACTGATTTTCAAATAAATAGAAAAATCTTTTAAAAAAGAATTCTTGGCCGGTGCCATGGTTCACTAGACTAATCCTTTGCCTGCAGTGCTGGCACCCTGGGTTCTAGACCCGATTGGGACACTGGATTCTGTCCCAGTTGCTCCTCTTCCAGTCCAGCTCTCTGCTGTGGCCCTGGAAGGCAGTGGAGGATGGCCCAAGTGCTTGGGCCCTGCACTTGCATGGGAGACCAAGAGGAAGCACCTGGCTCCTGGCTTCAGATCGGCCCTGCGCACTGGCCGCAGCACACTGACTATAGCGGCCATCTGGGGGATGAACCAGGAAGACCTTTCTTCTCACTCTCTCTCTCTCTCTCTCTCTCGCTGTCTAACTCTGCCTGTCAAAAAAAAAAAAAAAGAATTCTTAGAGATAATTCACATTTTTCCTCAAAAAATTAACTATATGAACTCAGAAGCCAAATAAACTTTTAAATGACCTATTTTCAACTGAAATAATACAGCCACATACACACAGATTTAGAGCAGGTGTTGAGATCCATGTGCGTGTAAGCCGGCGTCACGGCTCACTAGGCTAATCCTCTGCCTGCGGCACTGGCACACTGGGTTCTAGTCCCGGTCGGGGCACCGGATTCTGTCCCAGTTGCCCCTCTTCCAGTCCAGCTCTCTGCTGTGGCCCGGGAGTGCAGTGGAGGATGGCCCAAGTGCTTGGGCCCTGCACCCCATGGGAGGAAGCACCTGGCTCCTGGCACTGGATCGGCGCAGTGCACCAGCTGCAGCGTGCTGGCCATAGCAACCATTGGGGGGGGGGGGGGGAGTGAACCAACAGCAAAGGAAGACCTTTCTCTCTGTCTCTGTCTCTCATTGTCCACTCTGCCTGTCAAAAAAAAAAAAAAAAAGAAATCCATGTGCGTGTTAATATCTGATGTGATGGCCAAATTTCAGTAGCTATGGCCTTTTTGTTGGAAAATTTTGAAAGGTGTGGAATTATATATGATTTTGTTTCTCCTCCTTGGAAACTCTTTATCTATTATATGTGGTGTGAAACAGCAGTTTACTGCAAGGTTAAAAGTATCGATGCATAGAATTGTTGCTTTGAGACTTCAAGATATTAATTTGAAATCTTGCTCCCTCTCTTTTTCCCTCCTCACACACACTTAACCTGTTCCCCTACTTGCCCCAGCAGATACCAGCTCAGGGAAAGTAAGGTATGTGATAAGGTTAAACATATTAGTTGCCTGAGAGGCTGCCTGTTTTTTGTTTCCAAAATGTAAGCTCTTAAAAAACTAGCTAGTTTGTTGAAAGAACTTTTTTTAAAAGGAGGGGTGAATAGAGGAAGGTTTACTTTAGAAGTTAGGAGACACGGGGCCAGAGCCATGGCTCACTTGGTTAATCCTCCGCCTGCGGTCCTGGCATCCCATATGGGCACCGGGTTCTAACCCTGGTTGCTCCTCTTCCAGTACAGCTCTCTGCTGTGGCCTGAGAAGGTGGTGGAGGATGGCCCGAGTCCTTGTGTCCCTGCACCCGCATGGGAGACCAGGGGGAAGTGCCTGGCTCCTGGCTTCGGATCGGCACAGCTCTGACCGTAGTGGCCATTTGGGGCGTGAACCATTGGAAGAAAGACCTTTCTCTCTCTCTCTCTCTCTCACTGTCTAACTCTATCTGTCAAATTAAAAAGAAGAAGAAGAAGAAGAAGAAGAAGAAGAAGTAGTTAGGAGACACATTTCGAAAGCCATGTGTTTCACATTCCTAGCTATCTATCCTCTTGAGGGAGAACAACCAGTGACTTACCTTTGGAAGTATTACCTCATGTTCGAGGAAGATGTCTTTTTGTTCTAACCTCTGAGCTCCAGTTTCTACATCTGTCATCTGGTGATGTCTAAAACACAAAAATGAGAGCAAGACAGAACGAGTGTGGGCAGTTTATTTACGGTACAGAGAACCACATAGCTCTCCTGGGATGATAAGGGAGAGTTCACACAAGAATGATACTTGACTGGTTGCCCTATGAGTAGGAAGGAAGGATGGAGATGTTGTAGGCAGCTTGGAATGCAGTTACAGAATCTTCTGCGTCAGAGAACGTGGCATTCCTAAGTGCAAATGGTGAGGAATTGTTGGGCATCAGGATGTCTATGTTGGAATACAGGCAGTTGGGTCAAGAATATTACTTGGGGCTAAAAATGATGGCTTTTCTGGGACATACTGAAGAGGTGAAGAATTGACCCAACTAGCAGAATTCTGAGGGATTTTTAAATAACTTATCATCATGACATTATGGAAACTTCCTGATAACTGCATCTATAACACCTAAGTCTTTTCATGTTTATTCACTACTTTGTGCACCTGCTAAACTCTGAAATCAGTTATTACTCTAATAAAAATCTAAAGGTACAGTGGCTGATAAAGTGGATTACTGGATGTGTGGATCCTTCTTGTTAAATGTATGGCCTATACATCCTGCCCTTATTCCTGAACTCAGGTTGTCACTTTTCAAGGTTCCACAGTTGATAATTAATATGTATGAGATGTGCTTCATAATTAATATGTGTAATATTTGTTTCAAATTCAGTGCCTGTCAGGTCCCCTGAGTTCTATGTGTGTGTTGCTGCAATGACTGATTCTGACATTCACCATCTCTCTGGTCAGCTCATCTGATTCCAGCAGCCTGGCTCTGATAGGATTGTTTTCTAACCACAGAAAGCTCTTGAATGTATCACCTCCCTAAGTCTGCATTCCATATTCTGCTTTAGGCTTCTTACTCCAGAACGTTTTTGAATTTAAAACCTCTTACAGCTCGAAATCCTGATGTTATGAACAGAGGCGTCACCCTCTCTCCCCTAAAGTACAGTAAAGCATCCAATGTAATCTATGAGCCCAAGTTAAGAAGGAGATGCCAAAACAGGTCACATATCCACGGCCAATACTGTTTGGGTTCATGCTGATTATAAAAGTAAGACTGTCTTGATCCAGAATAGTTATAGTATATACTCCTCTCTCCCTTAAAAGTATTCTTCCAATTTTCAATAGACCATCTTTGATGTGAGCAAGATCATCCTGTATTTCATTTTACATTAGTATTTGGCAGGAAGAATATGTGGTATAGCTCTTTCTCCAGATGATCATAGTATTCATGAAACTGTTAGCCATTACCAACAAACCTGCTGCCAGCAGCAGCATGGTGGGATAGGATCTGCCTGTGGCATGCTGGCTGTCTAAATACATTGAACCTTGTCATCACTTTTCAGTCTCTATGTTCTGCTTGAAACAACTGAACTATTACCAAGTCTCAGGAACCAAGCAACCAGTATCAAAAGAAATAAATTTAACCATCCTTTTTATTTTTCCTTACTCTTGTCAGATAGCATAAAAAATAAATTTAAAAGTAGGTTGTGTTTTTTTTTCCTTACGATGAAGCTCAATTCAAGTTTTAGATTTTCTACTTAAAAATATGACATTCCATCTTAAAAGAATGTTACACTTTAATTATTAAAAACCAAGCTCCTATTCACAAAACCCGGAGAACAATATTTTAGTGGACAAGTTTTATGATTTAAAAAGTAGCAAAATAACAAGAAAAATATTATAAAAAAGGAAAACACATATACTTTGATCTTATAATTCAGTTTCCAGGAATATATACTGCAGGTATGCATGTATACATGCAAAATAATACACATAAGAATATTGCACCCAGTACTGCTTACGACAAGAAAAATAATTTAACTACCCATTAAAAAGGCTGATTAAATGCATTCTGTTGCATTCATATGATGGAATTTGAAAAATATTTATTTATTTGAGTTGGAAAGACAGACACAGAGACTTCCTGCTTAGTTGTTTACCTCCCAAATTTCTTTCAACAGCATCCAGCTTGAGAGCAAAGCCAGCAGCCAGAAACTAAATCCAGATCTACCACATAGACAGGAGAATCCAAATTACTTGAGCTGTCATTGCTGCCTCCCAGGATCTACGTGAGTAAGAAACTGTAGTCAAGAGTCATAGCCAGGTATTAAACACAGGTACTGTGATATGGGATGCGAATGTCTTAACTAGCATTTTTACCAGTAGGCTAAAAGTCAATTCGTAGAATAAAATTTAACTGTTTTAACAAATGTGCAATGCTCTATGAGCAATTAGGAAACATTGCCAAGGTGTATGTGTATGTGTGTATATATATACATATATATATGTAGTTTTATATATATATATATACACACATATATATATACTATATATGTATATATATATAACTACATATATAGTTATATATAGTTATATATATAGTTAACTATATATAACTATATATAGTTAATATATATTAAATAAACTATATATAAATATATATTAAATAAACTATATATAAATATATATTTATGTATTATATATATTATATATAAAATATATATATATGCCTTCATATATATATATATAGTTAAATAAATCTAGTTTATTGTTGTTTATGAAGGCAGGTGAATCTGGAAATTCAGCCAGTCACTAAAATTATTTGCAACCTCGAAATCAATGGTAACACACTTTCTGCAGTTATTCTGTGGACAGAGCAACGAAACTTGCATAGTGTACATCTTCCCTGCTGAGACAGCAGGCTACTTTTTGCCTCACTGTTTCGGTTCTCATACTCTCCTCCTTTGGGTCAGTTTACTTCTACGATTTTGTATCTTTGTGCTTTGCATTAGTGTTTTTAAGTGGACCCCAAGTGTAGTGCCGAATGCTGTGCTAGTAGGATTATTAATCACAAGAAGAATTGTGATGTATCTTATGGAAAAAATATTTGTGTTAGATAAAATTCAGTCAAGCATATGTTACAGTGTTGTTGGCCGTGTATTCAATATGAATTAATCAATAATATATATTAAATAAAATGTCTTTAAACAGAGAGATAGACAAAACAAGATTATGTATTGATCAGTTGATGGAAATATGATGAATGTCCATAGAAAACTAACTTTGTATTTCCCCATTGGCCCAATGGTTTTGTGCCTGCTAATTCTGTGTTGATTGTGGCTCCATTGAAAACAACTACCACAAATAATGAAACTTGCCTATGTTTAGTACATCGTGCATGATAGGCTATCTATTGGTCAAAAGAAAATAGCCGGCGCCGCGGCTCACTAGTCTAATCCTCTGCCTGCGGTGCTGGCACACTGGGTTCTAGTCCCGGTTGGGGCGCGGGATTCTGTCCCAGTTGCTCATCTTCCAATCCAGCTCTCTGCTGTGGCCCAGGAAGGCAGTGGAGGATAAGTCCTTGGGTCCTGCACCCACATGGGAGACCAGGAGGAAGCACCTGGCTCCTGGCTTCAGATCAGCGCAGCACAGGCTGCAGCGCACAGGCTATAGCGGCCACTTGGGGGGCGAACCAATGGAAAAAGGAATACCTTTATCTCTGTCTCTCTCATTGTCTAACTCTGCCTGCCAATAAATAAATAAATAAAAATAAATTTTAAAAAGAATTAAAATAAAAATATTGATACATATATTTGTAAAGGCACAGAAGTGACAGTCTCTGTGGAGGTAACCAGATAGTAGGACAATAGGTTTTTGCACTGTGGAAGATTTTCTGCCAAGTGCATATAATACCACCAAAAACTAACTGAATAATACTATGAAGAAAGCAATAGATTTTATTTTCAATGTTTACAGTTTAAGTGGCTTCTGATCTGCGGCCAATACCGAAACAGATTACCTGCAGAGGATCATAACTACCAACAGCATCCTTAGTGTCTATTGTTCCCAAGACAACAACTACTGCTTAGTAGGGGCTGTCCATAAATAGCCTTGAAAAGAATCACTACATTGCATATTCAGCATCTTTTACCCAAAGAGAAGCAATTGTACACTATATCAAAAATTGTAGGTGGGGGGAAGGATTAGAGAGAGCAGCAGAGGTGATTAGGGTATGTTTCATTTAGCAAGAACAAGTGATTGTGTATTATTGTGGTTTCACAGAAGAATACTCTCTAAGTGGTACTAATATGAACATTTTCTCTGAAAGTAATAGCAGATATCTTCACAGGAATTTCAGTCCTACCAAAACTTTGATGTAAAATGTATCTTTGAAAATGTCACAAATATTCTCTTAGATATCTCTTACATCTGATGTAATCAAAATCATAGAAAAGAAGAGGTGGTCCAGAAATGAAAAACAGATATTTGGTAGGATTTGGACTCCCTGAACCTGTTCTATAAATATAAGTCATAAGTAAGAGAGCATGCCAACATCATGAAGAAATCTGGGGGTAGGTGAATTTCCTTTTTTTCTTGCTTATTTAGGATATACTGAAATCAGGGAATTTGTGTGAATGTGGCACTGAATTTGGATAGTTGAAGGCAATCCCAGCAGCAATGCAGGGGTGATATGCAGCATCAGACAGAAACTTGGGAGCATTTCATACCAAGGTCATTAGCACAGTTAGCAGGTCTGGTGCTGTAGCCTCCGGAATGTACAGCATATTCCACTGTGAAACCAGAGATTACACTTTCCCAAGCTCAGTTTATCATGCCACCATCACCCACTTAAAGTGGCTGATGTCGAAACCTTCTGTTAACCAGAGCACCTGAAAGAGAAAGAAAAACCATGATTAACAATGTTTCTACTGACAATAACTTTAAATTGAATCATATTAAATTAGTAAGATTTCTTGAATAAAGAGTAAAATCAATTAAAAGTGGGGACTTTTCAAAGGACAACCTTTCTAAAGTGGTGCATGTTGAATAGTGTCTGCTACTATTTGACAACGTTCACTTGATCTTTCCAGCTTACACTTCAAAGTGTAATAAAACGAGGTTGATTTGAGGTACTTTAAAAACGATACAATTACTGCACTATGTAGCTTGCTTTCACCATCACTACCACCAACACACACACACACACACACACACACACACACACGTGCACATACACACACACACACAGAGCTTTAAAAATACTATTTTGTGTTTGGATTCCCAATTCCTTGCCCTGTATTCTTGACCTTGTAGGAATGTGTTTATTTTCTGCTTTTGGCTTTAGAGGAGCTACGAGGCTAGTTAAAAATATGACAGATCATTAAAAAGTTCATGGCAAATCCATTTTATCTTTAACTCAATTTTTATATATTTTATTTGATAGAGAAAGAAAGAGAGAGAACTCCCAGCTCCCATCCCTTGGTTCAATATCCAAGTCTTCACAAAGAGAATTCAATCCAGTTATCTTACATGAGTGGCAGGAATCTGATTTTTTGAAGCATTGTGGCAGCTTCCCAATGTCTGCATTAGCAAGCAACTGAAGTGCGGGTCTGGAGTCGTGCACAGAACTCAGGAATTCCAATTTGGGATGGAGGTGTCCCAACTGCTACGCCAAACGTCCACCTCCCACAGACATTTTGCAGTTCCCTCAGATGTGTTTTAGTGTCAGAGAAGATACATACATACTTCAGAATTTACTAGTTGCATTATTCTCCTATGGTATTTTAATAGATTTCCAAGAAAAGAATTGTGGTTTAAAACAACAAAAATTTTCATCTATAGTTTTGGAAGTAACTGTGGAACAGGTTTCACTAGATGACTCTCAGGGTGCCAGCAGGGTACCTTTGTCCTGGCTACTGTAGGAGAAAACCTGAAAACCTATTCTCTTGTTTTTTTTTTCTGCTTCTCAAGTTCCCTGCATTCCTTGAATCATGTTTCCTTCCAGCATCCTTAAAGCCAGTAGTGTATCATCTCCTAGTCTCTCACTCCAAGATTTCTATCTCCCTTATTCACTTATGAGGATGCTTTTTTTAATTTTTTTTTATTTTTGACAGGCAGAGTGGACAGTGAGAGAGAGAGACAGAGAGAAAGGTCTTCCTTTGCTGTTGGTTCACCCTCCAATGGCCGCCACGGTTGGCGCGCTGTGGCCGGCGCACCGCGCTCATCCGATGGCAGGAGCCAGGTGCCAGGTGCTTTTCCTGGTCTCCCATGGGGTGCAGGGCCCGAGCACTTGGGCCATCCTCCACTGCGCTCCCGGGCCTCAGCAGAGAGCTGGCCTGGAAGAGGGGCAACCGGGACAGAATCCGGCGCCCCAACCGGGACTAGAACCCGGTGTGCCAGTGCCGCAAGGCGGAGGATTAGCCTGTTGAGCCATGGCGCCGGCCATGAGGATGCTTTTGATTACATTCTCCATGCCAGATAATACAGAGTAATATTTCCATTTGAACACCATTATATCAGTGGAGTACATTTTGACATGTGAAGTAATATATCCACAAATTCTAGGGGTTAGGATGTGAACTATTTTGTTGAGGATGGAGAGAAGTCACCATTTTGCCTCCTACATTTTGTGTCATTGAATAAGTAATATTTCCTCTTTAAGATGAGTTTATCATAAACCAACAAGATAATATTTATCTCATAAGGTTAAAATATTGGTTTGTGGGGAATAAATAAAATCTGCTTTCTGTTTTCCACATTTTAATTTGGCATGAACAAGGAATCTTCTAAGAAGGAAGTTTGGGGGTCTAATTTATATTTTTAAAGATTCACTGATTTATTTGAAAGGCAGATGACAGAAGGAGAATTAGAGAAACAGAGATATCTTCAATCACTGGTTCATTCCTCAAATGCCCACAACAGTAAAGGCAAGGCTAGATGAAGCCAGGAGCCTGGAACTCCTGCATGAGTGGCAGAAACCCAAGTACTTGGGTCATAACCCACTGCTTCCCAGGTTTATCATCAGGAAACTGGAACGGAAACAGAATAGCCCAGTGGAACCAGGCACTCTGACCAGGGTTACAGGCATCCCAAGTAGTGGCCCATTAAATTTATTCTGAAAATCTCTTCATACTCATCAAAAATTTAAGGTCATTAAATGTTTAGAATTGCATTCCTTTTGTTCTATAATACTATGCAAATGAGCAATTTGTTTCATATCAAAAGTTTCCTAAGACCTCTATTGCCACATAATGAAATAGTGCCACATGGACAGTTTACAGTTACTGCATAAATACTTGTTCATGCAGGACTTCAGTCCAGAGGAGGAGCAGATGGAGGTTTAGATTGAAATAATCCTAAGGTATTGCCACGATAAGAAAGAGTACTCAGTGTACACCTTCATGTTTCCAAAATCTAAGCAAGACACTAATCATGTCCGAGAACCAAACCTCAGACTCTGTGCCATGAAAGAAAACAAAGTATTTCTGAAGGATACAAAATAAGGCTGAGGACAATCAAGATAAGATGACCCAAGGAAAATTGTTTACAATGTTTAACAAGACCTTCTAGACTTGTTTCAAGGATGAACTTGCTAAGCCCACACATCATCTTCCACCCTTACACTCGTGTTTATGAAATTAAAGTATACAGAGAGGTAAGAACAGGCAGACAGAAAAGTAATTTCATTAGACACAAAGCAAGTTTCCAGCAAGCGTAAGAGTTCCTAAGTCTGATTAGTGATCAAAATATTCCTGCAGGAGCATCCATTTCTAACATGACATATAAATTGACCATTTGTGGTGCAATGAAAAACTAATTGGAACTCAGATCTTATTCATAATTTCCCCTCACCATTCCATTCAGGGGAGACTCAAGGACCTCAGTGGCCTGTGCTCTTTGATAGGTGAGGGTCTTAGACTGTTTCATTTGAGAGCCATTGGTTGGATTCTACTGAACCTCCATATAGTCCAAGTACCAAAAATATAACCAATCTGTTAACAAAGCACAATCTGAGGCTATTTAAACTGGCAGCAATATGGGGGAAAGAATTCCACTTTGACAAAGCTTTCAGTGTAACAAGTTTAGTATAGGAGGGCTATTTATAGGTTTTGGGTTTTGGCCTCAATTGTTATAAGCAAGCCGATCAAGGAAGGGAAATGATTGGGATTGGATGTAGTTCAAGACATAATAGTCAAGATTAATGAACAGTGTGAAGTAAGGATCTTAAGGAAAGTTTTTAGAAGTAAACTTTAGTTTGATAAGCAACCCATTTGCACAGATGTGAAGAATACTGGTTTTTGTTTGTTTGTTTGTTTGTTTGTTTTTCAGATAAATTGGTTTAGAAGCATTTCCTAAAGCAAGCAGTGAAGTTATTTATTTACTACAATCTTATATTTTCTGAGATGGAACAAAAAACTAAGTCATGTTGACACAAGGGCTCTCCTTTCCTATTAGCAGATTTGCCATAATGATATAAGTGCCTATACTCCTCAACCATGTGGTCACCTAGCTAGAGATACACTGCTTTACCACCTACTCCCAACTGATAGGTAAGTAGAACTATATGCCTTGGTTTTATTAAAGGGAAAAGAGTGGAAGCGATAAAAGTTAATATAGAGAGAAAAAAAAAACATATCCCCCTACTTCCTTTTTCCCTTCCCAGTACCTAGAAATTGATAGAAGGGTCAGAAACAGTCGCTCTAATGGAAGGATGTGATTTCATGATAAAGATAACAGAGGTACAAAATAATAGAACCTAAGGCTTCCACAATTCTCTTTAATGAAAATTTGGAACCTTGAATTCTGATGGTTTCAAAGAAAAGTCTATCTGTTTTTAATACCCTGTTATTTTTAGATGTTTCACAGTGATACAACCTGTACTCTAACTAAAACTGCATCTCAACTTTAATATGCCCATCTACATGGCAAATTGATTTTTTTCTTTTACTTAAAAACCACAGTTAATCCATCAACATATCCTGCTAGCAATCCTTGAAAGCCCACTCCAAATCCATGTACTTCTCTCTGCCTCCATGCTAGCTACCCTATCTCAAGCCACCATCATTTCTTGCCTAGAGTACTCTCTTAGACTCCCACGCATTTCTTGTTTCCTTATTTGGATCCTCCATAAACCATCATCTACTTAACCAAAGAATTATCATTTTAAAATATAAAGCATATTATTTTGTTCTCATATGAACTTTTCTCTTACATCTAAAATAAAATTCAAACTCTCTCCTTTCCATCATATGCTATAACCCTTTTCTGCCACAATAGTATAAATCTCTATCCATCTTTACTCTTTATGTCAAGCCACACTGGCCTTTGAATTTCTGGCTAATCTAAATTTGTCCTTCTTCAGTGGGCTCTCTGTTCCTGTTATTTCCTCTACCTGGATTGTACATTTCTCTGATCTTCATTATGTCTGGTTTATCATCATTTGATCCTCACTTCAGACACTACTTTGGATTGAGAATTTATCCTACTACTTAGTGTGATTTTATTTCCCCTTCCTCCTTCTCTAAAATTCTCTAACACAGTAGCTCTATGGTTTCTTCATAGCACAACATCTATTGAAATCATCTTACTCCCTCTTTTATTATTTTTTTCATGTCTGACTTTGCTCTATGAAAGCAAGTACTTGTCTACTTTATTCATCAGTACAATATCTGGGGTACAGTAAACACTTTAATATGTGTGGAATGAATGTATGAAACGAGAACATGCTAATTGTTTAATATATCATCAGGCATATAACTGGAGATAACAAAATTATAGGAAATAGTTTTATTGCGGTAGTGACTTGAGTTCTCACCAGGCTCTTAGCATTGCAGTGTTAGCCTTAGTATCGACTGGGTTCAGAGATGAGAAAGCCCCTCCATAAGCCCTAACACCTCTGAATTCCACAGCACAGCTTCCTCCTCTTTTCCCACATATTTTCAGATCACAAAAAGAATCTGATGCCAACCCACTTGGACATCTGAAATGTGTCACCAATAACTAGTCAATTGAATTGATTTACATTTCATGCACTAATAATTGCTACAAACATCTAAATCAGCAACTAAATAACTAATTAATTTTAATACATCTCTTGTTTAAAAGAAACTTGTGCATGTATTATATGCTAGTCAAGGATTTCAAGCACCAAGGTGCATAGACCACTGATTTGATAGTGTACACAAAGCAAAAGAGTTGGATTTGAATGAGAACTTGACTTAGCCATAGCCTAACACTCTCCTTACCTCACCATGAAAGATTTCCAATTTTTAAAGGTGAAAAAATAGTAAAAGAGCATCAGTCCTCTGGAAGATAACAGACCTTGTGACTGAAGGGAGGAGAGAACCTCCACTTTGACTATGACCCTGTCGGAATAAGATTGAAGTCAGCGAACCCTAAAGGCTTCCATAGCCTTGGCAACTCATGACTAGAGCCTAGGGAGATTACTGAGGCCATAAACAAGAGTGTCAAATTGTTAAATCAACTTCAGGAGTCACTGTGTACTTACGTCTCATGTGGTATCTGTCCTTAATGTGTTGTCCAATGTGAACTAATGCTATAACTAGTACTGAAACAGTATTTTTTCACTTTGTGTTTCTGTGTGTGTGCAAACTGATGAAATCTTTACTTAGTATATACTGAATCTATCTTCTGTATATAGATAATTAAAAATGAAAAGAAATCTTGGTGTTAAATTGGAAATTGCCTAGAAAATTAATCAATTTTTTAAAAAAATATATCATGTAGGATCTCTGTCCTTAATGTGCTATACATTGTGAATTAATACTATAACTAGTACTCCAACAGTATTTTTCACTTTGTGTTGCTATGTGAGGGCAAACTGTTGAAATCTTTACTTAATATATAGTAAATTGATCTTCTGTATATAAAGAGAATTGAAAATGAATCTTGATGTGAAGCAAGGGGAGAGGGAGTGGGAAAGGGGAGGGTTGCGGGTGGGGGGGATGTTATGGGGGGGGAAGCCATTGTAATCTATAAGCTGTATTTTGGAAATTTATATTCTTTAAATAAAAGCGTTATAAAAAAATAAAAAAAAATAAAAAAAAGAAATTTGAAAAGTTGAAGGATAGTTATAAAAATCATAATCCTAATTCAAGGATCTAGATAATAAAGTTGCAACATAAATGTAAAGATCGAAATTTAGTTCTCTTCATTCTGGGGTCCAATACCATTCTGAGGCCCAGAACATGGAAGTTACATATTCATGTGTGTTGGGAACCAGAGTGATTCCTCCTTCTTTCTGTTCTGTAATGTCTTCTCATTTTATGTCGATAGGAGACAGAACACAAAAGAAAGTATAGGTGCTAATCCAGTAAAGTTAGCTTCTTTTTTTTTTTACATTTTTTATAACGCTTTTATTTAAAGAATATAAATTTCCAAAATACATCTTATAGATTACAATGGCTTCCCCCCCATAACTTCCCCCCCACCCGCAACCCTCCCCTTTCCCACTCCCTCTCCCCTTCTGTTCACATCAAGATTCATTTTCAATTCTCTTTATATACAGAAGATCAGTTTACTATATATTAAGTAAAGATTTCAACAGTTTGCCCTCACATAGCAACACAAAGTGAAAAATACTGTTGGAGTACTAGTTATAGTATTAATTCACAATGTATAGCACATTAAGGACAGAGATCCTACATGATATATTTTTTTAAAAAATTGATTAATTTTCTAGGCAATTTCCAATTTAACACCAAGATTTTTTTTCATTTTTAATTATCTATATACAGAAGATTGATTCAGTATATACTAAGTAAAGATTTCATCAGTTTGCACCCACACAGAAACACAAAGTGTAAAATACTGTTTCGGTGCTAGTTATAGCTTTACTTCACATTGGACAACACATTAAGGACAGATCCCACATGAGACGTAAGTACACAGTGACTCCTGAAGTTGATTTAACAATTTGACACTCTTGTTTATGGCCTCAGTAATCTCCCTAGGCTCTAGTCATGAGTTGCCAAGGCTATGGAAGCCTTTAGGGTTCGCTGACTTCAATCTTATTCCGACAGGGTCATAGTCAAAGTGGAGGTTCTCTCCTCCCTTCAGAGAAAGGTACCTCCTTCTTTGATGGCCCCATTCGTTCCACTGGGATCTCACAGAGATCTTTCATTTAGGTCTTCTTTTTTTTCCAGAGTGTCTTGGCTTTCCATGCCTAGAATATTCTCATGGGCTCTTGAGCCAGATCTGAATGCTATACCTCATCCAGAAGAAATGTGGCGATATTACTTCAGAATAGTAAAAATGATAATAATAATTGGATATAAAAAAAGCAAGTTTGATAAAATCTGTATGTTATGTGTTCCCTGAGTGACAAATGTGAAGAAATCACCATGTTTTTATAATAACATAGCCATATATATATATGTTCATATATATATATATAATATACATACTAGGAATCTCTCTCTCTCTCTCTCTCTCTCTCTCTCCCTCCCTCCCACCCCCTCCAAGGGTATGATGGTTAGAAAGAGAATTATTGATCATTTAGAGAGGAACTGAGAAGGAATAACAAAGAGATTCTGAATAGGTAGAGTAGCACAACAGTGGCTTTATGGGCTCCAAGCTTTGCCACTGCTATTCTTGAGCTGTGTGTCCTTAGACACGTTTCTTCATCCCAGTTTCATCTTCCTTTTCTGTAAATGTGAAATTGTCAAGCAATCCGTGTGCAATGACTTGTATAATCCCTATTCAGGCTGCCTGGGTCAAAGTGTGACCTGACAGGTTTTTGCAAGTTTTGCCCTCCACAAATTAGTTGCTGTGTACAAAAATCCTGGAACATCCAAGTGTGTGTGCTTTTTTTTAATGTTATTCACTTAATGTTTATTTTTCCCTAGAAACCTTTATTTAAGGTATACAAACTTCATACATTTGATAAATACAGCTTTAACACATAGTGATTCTTCCCACCTTACCCACCCTCCCACTGACACTCCCACCTTTCTTACTCCTCCCTCTCTTATTCTCATTCTTATTTTTAACCAAGATTTATGCTCAATTAACTTTATACAGATAAGATTAACTCTGTACTAAGAGTTCAAAAATAGTGGCATGTGGGTTTGTCCCCAGGGGCTGTTTTTCAATGCCAGTCACACTTTACAAATTGCCTTATGTTTTTTCCTTCATTTAAAAGCATTTTTCCCTGCTCTTCTATACAACATATAGATAAATCTGACTTCCCTACTAATGACAAAATATACCATAGTATATTTCTTGGGTTATAGAGTACCAGAGCCATGAGAGTCCCTAATATATCCCTGTAATTAGTCTAGACTTGGATGTATAAAATTGTATTCTAAGAATAGAATTGAAATAATATCTCAATCAGTGTGGATTGCCTGGGTAAAATAACAGCCTGGATGGATTAAACAGTACATTTATTTCTCACAGTTCTGATCATTGAAAACTCCAAATTCAAGGTACCACCAGATCTGGTGTGTGATAACAGCCCTCTCCCTGGAGAAGAGCCACCTTCTCAGTGTTGTGTGCACATGACAGAGAGGAAGCTCTGCAGCCTAATCCTCTTATAAGGATCCATCACGTGATTCCACTCTCAAAAATTCATGTAAACCTACTTTCCAAGAGCACACCTCCTAATACCATCACATTGGGGCTTAAGATTTCAATATATGAATTTGAAGGCGTAAGGGGGCTGAAAACAATTACATAACAAACGGATTCTCCAAAAGAAGAGAGGTAAATATACCTGTTAATGCTTAACTTCATAAAAAAACAGGATAAGGTAGCATTGCAAAATATAAAGCAGAGCAATAATTTTAACTTAGAAATGAATCCTGCTACTGCTAATTAGTGTTTAGCTTATTTACTAGAGTGAGTTCTTACAACAGTGATAAACTATGAAGCTATCTTTTGGATCTTAAAATTAACAAGTAAAAGCTGTACTCTCTGGATCACATTTGCATTGAGAAATCATAGAATTGGAGTTAATACCTGTGACAGATTTATCAAATTTTATAGTGATGTCTTGAATTAAGGTGAGATTAGATTAGTATTCTTTTAAATTTCAAAAATACTGTTTTTCAACCTTAGAAATATTTATTTGGAGAATCAGGATAACAACACAAGGGAACCTCAGAAGTTACCATTCATCATAAACCTGGTATCTACTGTTAAAAATTCTCTGTTATATTTTGAGAGAAACAAAACTCTGTATAGCTCAGAAATATACATTTGCTCATGAATATAAAACAACCAGATGTTTTCTTCCTGGAAAAAAAATGTTATCTTCGTTTAAAAAAATGTTTGCTATCCTATCAGAATACCATTAATTGCACAATAGCAATTGTTTTCTGATAGTATCTTATCTTTTCTCACAAATCATCAATAAAATTATGTTTCTGCAGAATAGTGTGGTTTCCAAAGGTCATTTCATTTTTTTAAAAAAAAGTTCTACTCTAAAGAAGGATAAGGTATTATAGTTTTCCACTATTGTAAAGTTCAAAGAAATGCAATAGAGAAAGAAAACACAGCCTGTAAAAATATCTCCCTTCTTTGATCTTATGTAACATCCATGATTTGTCCTACCCTGTGATTTTTATATTAGAAAGGAATATCTAAATTATATTATATCTTATATAATATAGTTGTTTTGTTCAGTACAGTTTATAATGATTTGTAGTAGCTGCAAATGAGACAGAGAGATGTAGAACCTTGACCAAGGTTATAACCGTTAATGATGAGAGCCAGTAACTTAGTTAAAGCATGTACCAGATCCTCAATCATTCACACTTTTACTTCCCAGTAGCCAGGGATTAAAAAGCAGAAAAAATGAAATAGTTAAGTCAGGGTAGATGAGAGGAACAGGAATTGTTTTATCACCACAAAGAGTTAGTGCTCTAGTACTAAATTCAGTGATGAAAGACAATAACATTTAGTAGTAAATATCATATTCTTCGTTGTAACAGTTCAGCCATAGAATGAAAGCTACTTGAAGGTATAAATCATGAATTATAACAGCTATTTTTCATAATACATTGTGAAACCTTTTAATAAATAATTCAAGGTCTGGCCCTCAAGGAGCATAAGATCTACTAAGGAAGATAAAAGGTGAATAAAAGAAGCTTTCAAAGAAAAATCAGACAACCAATAAGAATAGACAAGATAACTGGATAAAAACAATAGTATCCATTTTCTCAAACATTATTTATCACTATTATAAATATGAATATAATCATTTAACATTTATGATGTGATTATAGAATAATATTTTTAAATCATAATATAATTATATATTACACTTTACATTATGTAACATATAATATTTTGAGTAAGTATGATAGATAATAAAATAAATTTATGATGAGAATAGAACATTTTCCATAGCCCAAATGAAACA
Organism: Sylvilagus floridanus; assembly: GCA_949820135.1. Classification (NCBI taxonomy): domain Eukaryota; kingdom Metazoa; phylum Chordata; class Mammalia; order Lagomorpha; family Leporidae; genus Sylvilagus; species Sylvilagus floridanus. The sequence continues at coordinate 114,958,158 of OX463230.1, forward strand.
AATCATTTCCTTTAAAGGAAACAATTTAATTAAATCTAATACAAATCTTGGTACATTGACAAAGATAATTTGGTGATTAAACTTCATTGATTTTCAGAATTCTACTGGACAAAGCAATATAATTAATCTACAATTTTATATGATTAGAGATTTATTTTTATGTGTGCTATTTTAAAAATCCATAGTAACATTGAATTATTCATATATTTCAATACTTTACATAGAATACTGATATATATGTGCTCTATTTGTGTAAATATATGCTGATTCATCGATTTGAGACTACCAGATCTTCATGTTTGTTAAAACATGATTTGTATTTGTTGTATTTTATCTTTCCATGGCTTTGGGAATAGTAAATAGTCTTTCAAAAACTGAAATACCACAACTTGCTAAAATTTTATTTTCTCCAAAAGAAAAAGGCTGTAAAACAGATAAGATGTTAGCTCTAAGTGAAAGTTCTGTATCTATTCTCTGTGTTTTTTCCATTTATAATGGTGATACTACACTTTTCCCAGGTAGAATATATATGCAAACAATGTTAGAGTTTTGGTATGCCATATAAAACATAATCATAGCATTTAGAATATAATTTCTCCTTCAATTAAATGTCTTTAGGAAGGGTCATTCAGGATTTTCCCTTTTAGCTGCTGAACACTTATTTAAATCACTATTTAACACCTTTAAGGTCCTTTTTCTGAGCACAATTTCTCAAAATCCATAAGCACGACAGTCTCCTGAAATACTCACTAAAAAGTCATATAGTTAATTTCTGAACATGGACTGAACAAAAGATTGTTCTATAAATTGTCAGTCTCATCTTTCTAACTTTGTAGAGATCACACATGATGACGACATTCATTTTCCAAGTGGCCATTTCTTGTAATGCACTAATTATCCTTATACAGGAAGTTGAAACTTTTTGTTAAGACAGTTGTGTAAGATGAAGTCATCACTTTTAGAGCAAAGTCATCTTTGTGCAATAGATATCTCTGTATAATTAGGAACATAACCTCAGCTGTGGTAAGCAGAAAAACAGAGGGATAAGTGCAGTGGAGATTCACAGACTGACCCAGGGAACATGTGGCAGACACATGAATACTCAATCATATGGTCTTGCAGTGAATCCACTCCTCATAGAAATGATTTAAGGATAGCAATTTACCGAGGACTAGCCACATAGAACGCATTTATTGAATACCTGTGGCAGTCTTCATCCAAGACTAGGCACATAGTTCTTGGAGGTCAGTATTATTTTCTTCATACATAGGGCTTTTATTCCGAGGAATAAAGACCTATTTAGGTCTCCCCCTGTATTTAGTTTCACGTGAAGCAACTTTGAAAAGGGCACATGTTAAATTATTTAAAGTAAGTCTGGCAAAAACTAGGAAGGAGGTAATTCAATAGTTTCACTCCTGTCCTGCCTTACGCCAGATCCACTTTCAGGATTTTTTTTTTCTGTGTAGCTACTGTTTTAAGCAATTAAATGCTGTGCTTGAGTCTTTCAGTGATAATTTTCTAAAATCTGGACAGGTCAAGTTAGTTATTTAAGCACACATGAATGGTCTGGTGTGTGTTATTAGAAGTTAGGAACATTTAGCTATTAGAAGTGGGAAAGGAAAAGGTCAAAGAACAGATTTAATAAAGGATTCTACCTCCAATTTTTACAAAAGCAGATCAAGTTTAAATATATTCTTGACATTATCATTCTACTGTAAGAATTAAACCCAATTACATTGACTCAACAGTATAAATCAAAATTAACAATTTTGGATGCCTAATAATTTCTAAATTTCACATCAATTTTGGAAAGCTATGAGAACAAATGTTTGAGAAATAATGGCAGAGAACCTCTTGTCATTTTTTAGTTAAATGATATATCTAACAGTACAAAGACTTCTAAGTGGGAGAAACTCAGAGATCCACACTTAAACACAGCATTATCAAACTATGAATAGCCAAAGGGCGGGAAAAAAGAGAAACTTGACAGCAGCAAGAGAAGTGACTTTTATGCGAAAGATTTTTAATAAGATTGATAGTTAATTTCTCATCAGAAATTTTTAATTTAAGATTTTTAATAAGATTGATAGTTAATTTCTCATCAGAAACCATGAAGTCCAGAAAGTAGTGGGATGGCCTATATAGTAGTCCATCTTATCCATGGGGAAATACATTCCAAGACCCCTTGTAGATTCCTGAAAGCATAAATATTTCTGCTCGAATACCTACTTTATTCTTTCATTGTAATAAAGTTTAATCTATTAGTTATGTATAAGGAGAGATAGTAATAACTGATAATAAAATAAAATAATTATAACAGTATTCCATGATAAAAGTTATATGAATACAGTTTTCTCTTTCTCTCACTCTCACTCTCTCTTGCTCTCTCTTTCTGTGTCTTTCCAGTTCTCTTTCCCTCTCACAATAACTTATTGTATTTCCGTTGTTTCACTTGCAGTAGCTTTTTTTTTTTTTCTGCCAAGGGCCTTTTGGATATTTATAACATCATTTGCAAGCCACAAAGATTATCCAGTTGAAAATTAGCCTGCTACAGATTCACTGAATTTTGAGTCCTGTCTGCAGTTGCCTTGACAAAACCAGACCAAGTGGTTTTGCAGGTCTTTTAAGGCCTGCAGGCCAGAAGTTCATATCCCTAAAGGGAAACGCTTCATGGTTTCTCTTTGGTAAATCCAAACTGTCAGCATGGCAATTATTGAATGAGGGGTAGTAGAAATTAAGCAGTAAGTACTAGAGGACTGTGGTAGTGGATTTGACAACCAAGAGAACCACTTTGCTAACATGAAAGTAATGTATATAAACATTGATAATGTACATAAACATTGATATATAAACATGGACACAGGGATGATTCATGCCACAGACAGGATAGTGTAAAATTTTATCATGCTATACAGATTTAAAACTTTTAAGTTGTTTATTTCTGCATGTTCCATTTAATGTTTTTAAACCTTGGTTGACCATAGGTAACAGAAACCTGGATGGTGAAATTTCAGATAAGAGGGTATCTACTGCATTTATAGTCATTATAGAAAAGATTGTCAAGCAAGAATTCTGTAGCCAACAAAACATATTGAAGAACACTAAGAAATTCCAGGATGAACTGGAACGGAGTATTCATGTGCTTTGCAATAAAATACAAAAGGAGTCCTTCAGACCACAACGAAAGGACACATCCTAATCAAAAAACAAAGACCAGTGGCAAAGATATCTAAATAGGCAAGCAGAAAAGGAACTATGACTATATTCTTGTTACTATTTTCCTTTCCTATCTGAATTAAAAGAAAACAACATAAGCAATGATAAATATATGTTGACTAGAAAACAATTTGCAAAGAGTTCACTTAGGTGACAATAGCAACTTGAAATAGTAGAAAGGAAAAGAAGAGTAGAAGGGAAATGAACTATGTAGGAGCAAATAATTGCATACTCTGAAATTAAGTTCTTATTAATTCTAGATTAAATAAATTGTTAATTATAATCTCCATGACAATTACCAAAAAACTCAAAAATCTGGTAAAAGAAATCAAAAGCAAATAAAATGGTACATTAAAAATGTCTATCACAAAATAGTCATAAGCAAATAGAGGAACAAAACAGACATGGAACATTTGAATACAAAAAGAAAATTAGGAAGAATTACATGCGATGTGATTTTTGACTCAATTTTTTAAAAAGACATGGAGTTGATAAAGCAGAGCATATGCAAAGGTTAAGGCAGTAGGGCCTTTTTGTTTCTTCTAAATTATCTCATCTTTTGTGCTGACCTAGAAATCTCTTAAGAGTAAATACATTATCTTCCAAAACTCTGCATATGGTAAACAACAGATGGAAAAGTGCCTTTGTGAAAGGGGGAATAATTATGCAGCTTCCATACAACCCCTTCACTAATGGCCACGTTAGAGTGGCTTACCTGATGTTTTTGTCAAGTTGACTGTTAATCAGGAAATAAAGAAAGTGGGAGAGAGGAAAAGAAGGGGGAGAAGAACAAGAAAATGAGCTACACAAAAAGAAATGGAAAAACGCATGTTATCTAGGCTCCTACTTCCTTTTATAAGAGTCGCAGAGGGGCTGGCATTGTGGTATTGTAGGCGTCCCATATGGGCTCCAGTTTCAGACTTCCACTTGTGATCCAGCTCTCTGGGAAAAAAGTGGAAGCTGGCTCAAGTCCTTGAGCCCCTGCACCCACATGGAAGATGCCAATGAAGCTTCCGGCTCCTCCCTCGGGCCAGCCCAGCTCTCTCTCTCTCTTTCTCTCTCTGTAAACTCTGCCTTTCAAACAAATAAATAATTTTTTTAAAAAAAGGAAGAATATAATTACTATTTTGTTTCTTACTTCTTTCTTGACTCTCACTCTAGTCAACAAGAGCCCGATGCACACCTTGGTATTCCTTGCATACCCACTCCTGTTTGGCACTTCCTTTGTTGAGTCACCAGTCTGTTCTCTCCCCCCAAAAAATGGCCTTTCTTTGAAAAGCACTTCAGATCCCATCTCCATTAAACTTTTCTAGATGGCCTCAACTCAAAATGATCTTAATACTTGAAGTTCACTTCTGTTACCGTGTATTACTTTTCTCCTTAATTCTGGCCTCCGTCAACAAGTCGGGTTCAGATGTACATTACAGTGGCTGGATTCCAAAAGGCTTGGCTCAGTAGATATGTAAGATCTAGTGGTAGGCAGTGACAAGATGGTGGAGAACAGGAGTAAGCAAACTCCAGTCCTTTTTGTGTTGTAAACAGTTATAACTACTCATTTGCATTTATCTGCTTTTACACTGAAACCGCAGATTTGAGTAGTTCCTGTCCTTCATAGGAAAACATTTACTTGCCCCTCATCAGGTTACTATAGTAAGTCAACAAGGACCCAAGTTTCTTCCACTGGATATTCCAACATTATCATACCAAATTTCTTTGATTTTGCTTTTTTAAGGTTGGCTATTTTTTATTTATTTTTTTAAATTTTAACTTTTAATTAGGTTTTAACAGATTCAACGTGCTTTGTAGAGACAATTTTTTATTATTATTATTATACAGGTAGAGTTATAGGCAGTGAGAGAGAGACACACACACAGAGAAAGGTCTTCTTTCCATTGGTTCACTCCCCAAGTGGCCGCCATGGCTGGCGCTGCACCGATCTGAAGCCAGGAGACAGGTGCTTCCTCCTGATCTCCCATGAGGGTGCAGGGTCCCAAGCACTCAGGCCATCCTCCACTGCCCTCCCGGGCCACAGCAGAGAGCTGGACTGGAAGAGGAGCAACTAGGACTAGAACCCGGCACCCATATTGGATGCCAGCACCACGGCATTGGCCCCTGTAGATACAATTCTAAAAACATAATGAACATTCCCACCAACAGTATATAAGTGTTCCCCTCTCTGCTCATCCTCATCAGCACTTTGTTGCTCTCTGTGTTTTGGAGTTTAGCCATTCTGAAAGGGTTAAGGTGATATCTCATTGTGGTTTTGATTCGCATTTCTTTACGACTAGTGACACTGGACATTTTTTCATATATTTATTGGCCATTGTATTTATTCTTTTGAGAATCATCTATTGAGGTTCTTGCCCATTTCTTAAGTGGATCAGTTGTGTTGCTGAGTTTTTTTTTTAAGTTGCTGAATTGTTTGGGCTATTAATCTTTTGTCAAATAGGTAGATTGCAAATATTTTTCCCATTCTATTGGCTGTCTCTTCACTCGACTGATAATTCCCTTTGCTGTGAAAACCTTTCCAATTTGAGAGAGTTCCTTTGTTTAGTTTTTATTTTGTTACCAGTGCTTTGGAGGTGCTGTTCAAGAAGTCGTCCCTTACACCAATGTCTTGGAGTGTTTTCCCTATATTTTCCTCCAGCAACATCATAGTGTCAGGCCTTAAATGTAGGTCTTTGTTCCATCTTTCATTCCATCTTGACTTGATTTTTGTGGATGGCTATAGGCATGCATCTAATTTCATTCTTCTACAATTCTATATCCAGTTTTGCAAGCACCATTTGTTGAAGAGACTATCCTTACTCCACTGTATGGTCCGAGCACCTTTGTCAAAAATCAGTATGTATCAGATTAATTTCTGGGCTCTCTATTCTGTTACATTCATCTATGTATTGGTTTTTAATCCAATACGTTGGTTTTTAAATTACTCTAGCTTTGGGGCGGAGCCAAGATGGCGGAATAGTGAGGACACGCACTAGCAGTCCGCAAAAAGATAGTTTAATAAAAACAGAGTTACTGTAGCCTCAGGAAAAATCTCAGGGAAAAAAATGCAGTGGAAATTCTTCCGGACCCAGTGAATGAGACGCAGAGGACCTAGGGGAAAGTAAGTTTGCGAACAGCAAATCATGCCATAGTGGCACGGGAGCTGCCAGGAGGGACGGGAACCGGACGGAACACAGTCGCCATTGGAATTGAGCGCTTAAACGGGAACCGATACAGGGATCCCGAGACACTGGCGGGGGGAAGCAGACCCCACGGGAGAAACAGCACAATTGAGGCGAGCCCACACGGACACTAGCCTCTTTCGTCGCCCACTCTGCTAACTCGAGCTAGACTGAACGCAGTGGGACGGCGCGCGCCCGCTGGCTGCAACGGTAGCCGGGCGGAACACAGTCGCCATTGGAACTGAGCGCTTGAACGGGAGCCGATACAGGGATCCCGAGACACTGGCGGGGGGAAGCAGACCCCCACGGGGGAAACAGCACAGTTGAGGCGAGCCCGCACGGACACTAGCCCCTCTCGCCGCCCACCTTGCGAAGTCGAATTTGATTAAACGCAGTGGGACAAGGTGCGCCCGCCCATCACTGAGGCAGACGGAACCAAAACCCAGAGGCTGTAGAAACCTGAAGGGGATCCAAAAACTGGGAACACACCGTGCACACAAACTCCGTTACCTTGACAACCCAGAGAAAGAGTGTGGGGAAAAAAAAAATGCCAAACAAAAACAGATTCCGAGGGAGCAAGATCAAGGAAGACGCTATGATGACCCCAAACGGAAAAGACACCCCAAGTCAGGATTATGAAGATAATGAGATAGAAGAAATGCAAGAAGCAGATCTCAAAGAATTGATAAGAACATTAAGAAGTTCTCAAAAACAAATTCTTGAACTACAGAAATCTTTAATGGGTAAGATAGAAAATCTCTCTCGCGAGAATGAAGTACTACGGAGAAATCAAAACGAAATGAAACAACTAGTAGAACAAGAAGCTGCGATAGTGACAAAAAATCTTAATGAATTGAAGAATTCAATAGATCAAGTGACAAGCAATCTTGAGGGCCTTAAAACCAGAATGGGTGAAGCAGAAGAGAGAATATCGGACCTAGAAGACAGTGAACAGGAGAGGAAACAGTCAAACCAAAGACAAGAAGAGGAAATTAGAAAACTAAAAGATATCGTCGGGAATTTACAGGATACTATTAAAAAACCCAACATTCGGGTTCTAGGTGTTCCTGAAGGTATGGAGAGGGAGAAAGGATTAGAAGGCCTTTTTAGGGAGATACTAGCAGAAAATTTTCCAGGCTTGGAGAAAGACAGAGAAAACCTAATCCAGGAAGCTCATAGAACCCCTAATAAACATGACCAAAAGAGATCCTCTGCACGACATATTGTAATTAAACTCACCACAGTGAAGCAAAAAGAAAAGATCCTAAAATGTGCAAGAGAGAAACGGCAGATTACTCTCAGAGGATCTCCAATTAGACTTACAGCTGACTTCTCAACAGAAACCCTACAAGCTAGAAGGGAATGGCGAGACATAGCCCAGGTACTTAGAGAGAAAAACTGCCAGCCCAGAATATTATACCCTGCAAAGCTCTCATTTGTGAATGAAGGCGAAATAAAGACCTTTCATAACAAACAAAAATTGAAAGAATTTGTTGCCACTCGTCCAGCCCTGCAAAAGATACTTAAAGACGTGTTACACACAGAAACACAGAAACACGACCATCAACATGAAAGAAGGTAAACGAAGGGAACCTCACGGCAAAAGATCACAGGGAATTCAAAGCATACATTAGAAAATATCTGGCAAATGGCAGGGCAAACTTACCACTTATCAATAGTCACATTGAACGTTAAAGGTCTAAACTGTCCTGTTAAAAGACAGAGATTGGCTGACTGGGTTAAGGAACAAAAACCATCTATTTGCTGCCTACAAGAAACACATCTATCCAACGAAGATCCATACAGACTGAAAATAAAAGGATGGAACAAGATATACCATGCCAACAGAAATGAAAAAAGAGCGCGTGTAACCATCTTAATATCGGACTACATAAACTTTAACACAAAAACTGTTAAGAGAGACAAAGAGGGACACTATATAATGATTAAGGGATCAATACTACAGGAAGATATAACAATTCTCAATCTATATGCACCTAATTACAGGCCACAGGTCTATTTAAAAAATTTGTTAAGAAACTTAAAGGGAGACTTAGACCCCAACACAATAGTACTGGGGGACTTCAATACTCCACTCACAGATATTGACAGATTGACAGGACAGAAGATCAACAAGGAGACAGTAGATTTAAACAACACTATAGCCCAAATGGATCTAACAGATATCTACAGAACTTTTCATCCTACACGTAAAGCATTCACATTCTTCTCAGCAGTACATGGAACCTACTCTAGGATTGATCACATATTAGGCCATAAAACAAGTCTCAGCAAATTCAAAAGAATTAGAATCATACGATGCAACTTCTCAGACCATAAGGGATTGAAGTTGGAAATTAGCAACTCAGGAATCCCTAGAGCATATGCAAACACATGGAGATTGAACAACATGCTCCTGAATGAACAATGGGTCACTGAAGAAATCAAAAGAGAAATCAAAAATTTTCTGGAAGTAAATGAGGATAACAGCACAACATACCAAAACTTATGGGATACAGCAAAAGCAGTGTTAAGAGGAAAGTTTATATCAATAGGTGCCTACATCAAGAAACTGGAAAGGCACCAAATAGATGAGCTTTCAATGCATCTCAAGGATCTAGAAAATTTGCAACAAACTAGACCCAAATCTAGTAGAAAAAGAGAAATAATCAAAATCAGAGAAGAAATCAACAGGATTAAATCCAAAAAACATTACAAAAAATCAGCCAAACGAGGAGCTGGTTTTTTGAAAAAATAAACAAGATTGACACCCCATTGGCCCAACTAACTAAAAAAAGAAAAGACCCAAATCAGTAAAATCAGAGATGAAAAAGGAAATATAACAACAGACACCACAGAAATCAAAAGAATCATCAGAAATTACTACAAGGACTTGTATGCCAGTAAACAGGGAAACCTATCAGAAATGGATAGATTCCTGGACACAGGCAACCTACCTAAATTGAACCAGGAAGACATAGAAAACCTAAACAGACCCATAAGTGAGTCAGAAATTGAATCAGTAATAAAGGCCCTCCCAACAAAGAAAAGCCCAGGACCAGATGGATTCACTGCTGAATTCTACCAGACATTTAAAGAAGAACTAACCCCAATTCTTCTCAAACTTTTCAGAACAATCGAAAAAGAGGGAATTCTCCCAAATTCTTTCTATGAAGCCAGTATCACCTTAATTCCTAAGCCAGAAAAAGATGCAGCATTGAAAGAGAATTACAGACCAATATCGCTCATGAACATAGATGCAAAAATCCTCAACAAAATTCTGGCCAATAGACTGCAACAACACATCAGAAAGATCATCCACCCAGACCAAGTGGGATCCATCCCTGGTATGCAGGGATGGTTCAATATTCGCAAAACAATCAACGTGATACACCACATTAACAGACTGCAGAAGAAAAACCATATGATTATCTCACTAGACGCAGAGAAAGCATTCGATAAAATTCAACACCCTTTCATGATGAAAACCCTAAGCAAACTGGGTATAGAAGGCACATTCCTCAATACAATCAAAGCAATTTATGAAAAACCCACGGCCAATATCCTATTGAATGGGGAAAAGTTGGAAGCATTTCCACTGAGATCTGGTACCAGACAGGGATGCCCACTCTCACCACTGCTATTCAATATAGTGCTGGAAGTCTTAGCCAGAGCTATTAGGCAAGAAAAAGAAATTAAAGGGATACAAGTTGGGAAGGAAGAACTCAAACTATCCCTCTTTGCAGACGACATGATTCTTTATTTAGGGGACCCAAAGAACTCTACTAAGAGACTATTGGAACTCATAGAAGAGTTTGGCAAAGTAGCAGGATATAAAATCAATGCACAAAAATCAACAGCCTTTGTATACACAGACAATGCCACGGCTGAGGAAGAACTGCTAAGATCAATCCCATTCACAATAGCTACAAAAACAATAAAATACCTTGGAATAAATTTAACTAAGGACATTAAAGATCTCTACAATGAAAATTACAAAACCTTAAACAAAGAAATAGAAGAGGATACCAAAAAATGGAGAAATCTCCCATGCTCATGGATTGGAAGAATCAATATCATCAAAATGTCCATTCTCCCAAAAGCAATTTACAGATTCAACGCAATACCAATCAAGATACCGAGGACATTCTTCTCAGATCTGGAAAAAATGATGCTGAAATTCATATGGAGACACAGGAGACCTCGAATAGCTAAAGCAATCTTGTACAACAAAAACAAAGCCGGAGGTATCACAATACCAGATTTCAGGACATACTACAGGGCAGTTGTTATCAAAACAGCATGGTACTGGTACAGAAACAGATGGATGACCAATGGAACAGAATAGAAACTCCAGAAATCAATCCAAACACCTACAGCCAACTTATATTTGATCAACGATCCAAAACCAGTCCCTGGAGTAAGGTCAGTCTGTTTAATAAATGGTGCTGGGAAAACTGGATTTCCACGTGCAGAACCATGAAGCAAGACCCCTACCTTTCACCTTACACAAAAATTCATTCAACATGGATTAAAAATTTAAACCTACGACCCGACACCACCAAATTACTAGAGAGCATAGGAGAAACCCTGCAAGACATAGGTACTGGCAAAGACTTCTTGGAAAAGACCCCAGAAGCACAGGCACTGAAAACCAAAATTAACTACTGGGATTGCATCAAATTGAAAAGTTTCTGTACTGCAAAAGAAACAGTCAGGAAAGTGAATAGGAAACCGACAGAATGGGAAAATATATTTGCAAACTATGCAACAGATAAGGGGTTGATAACCAGAATCTACAAAGAAATTAAGAAACTCCACAACATCAAAACAAACAACCCACTTAAGAGATGGGCCAAGGACCTCAATAGACATTTTTCCAAAGAGGAAATCCAAATGGCCAACAGACACATGAAAAAATGTTCAAGATCCCTAGCAATCAGGGAAATGCAAATCAAAACCACAATGAGGTTTCACCTCACCCCGGTGAGAATGGCTCACATTCAGAAATCCACCAACAATAGATGCTGGAGAGGATGTGGGGAAAAAGGGACACTAATCCACTGTTGGTGGGAATGCAAACTGGTGAAGCCACTATGGAAGTCAGTCTGGAGATTCCTCAGAAACCTGAATATAACCCTACCATTCAACCCAGCCATCCCACTCCTTGGAATTTACCCAAAGGAAATTAAATGGGCAAACAAAAAAGCCGTCTGCACAGTAATGTTTATTGCGGCTCAATTCACAATAGCTAAGACTTGGAACCAACCCAAATGTCCATCAACAGTAGACTGGATTAGGAAATTATGGGACATGTACTCTACAGAATACTATACAGCAGTCAAAAACAATGAAATCCGGTCACTTGCAACAAAATGGAGGAATCTGGAAAACATCATGCTGAGTGAATTAAGTCAGTCCCAAAGAGACAAATATCATTTGTTTCCCTTGATTGGCGATGACTAACTGAGCACCAAAGGGGAAACCTGTAGAAGTGAAATGGACACTATGAGAAACAGTGACTCGATCAGCTCTTGTGCTGACTGTTGTTGTACAATGTAATACTTTATCCATGGTAGTATTTTTTTTATCCTAGTACTAGTGGTTGAACTCTGTAATTAACACACAATTATTCTTAGGTGTTTAAATTTTAACTGAAAAGTGATCTCTGTGAAATATAAGAGTGAGAATAAGAGAGGGAGGAGATGTAAAATTTGGGACATGCTCAATCGGAACGGCCCCAAATGATGGAGTTAGAATTGTGCCAGGGGATTCCAATACATTCCCATCAAGGTGGCATGTACCAAGGCCATCTCATTAGTCCAAGTGATCAATTTCAGCTCACAATTGATCACACTGATAGGTCTAAGAGTCAAAGGGATCGCACAAACAAGACTAGTGTCTGCTAATACTAACTGATAGAATGAAAAAGGGAGAGAATGATCCAACATGGGAAGCAGGATACACAGCAGACTCATAGAATGGCAGATGTCCTAAATAGCACTCTGGCCTCAGAATCAGCCCTTAAGGCATTCGGATCTGGCTGAAGAGCCCATGAGAATAGTTTAGGCATGGAAAGCCAAGACATTCTGGAAAAAACAGAAGACCTAAATGAAAGATCTCTGCGAGTGAGATCCCAGTGGAAAGAACGGGGCCATCAAAGAAGGAGGTGCCTTTCTCTGAAGGGAGTTGAGAACTTCCACTTTGACTATGACCCTGTCGGAATAAGATCGAAGTCGGCGAACCCTAAAGGCTTCCATAGCCTCGGCAACTCATGACCAGAGCCTAGGGAGATTACTGATGCCATAAACAAGAGTGTCAAATTGTTAAATCAACATCAGGAGTCACTGTGTACTTACGTCTCATGAGGGATCTGTCCTTAATGTGTTATCCAATGTGAAATAATGCTATTACTAGTACTGAAACAGTATTTTTACACTTTGTGTTTCTGAGTGGGTGCAAACTGATGAAATCTTTACATAGTATATATTGAATCGATCTTCTTTATATAAAGATAATTGCAAATGAAAAAAAATCTTGGTGTTAAACTGGAAATTGCATAGACAATTAATCAATTTTTTAAAAAAAAAATCATGTAGGATCTCTGTCCTTAATGTGCTGTACATTGTGAATTAATACTATAACTAGCACTCCAACAGTATTATCATTTTGTGTCTCTATGCGAGGGCAAACTGTTGAAATCTTTACGTAATATGTACTAAATTGATCTTCTGTGTATAAAGAGAATTGAAAATGAATCTTGATGTGAACAGAAGGGGAGAGGGAGCGGGAAAGGGGAGGGTAGGGGGAGGGAGAGAAGTTGTGGGGGGGGGAGCCATTGTGATCCATAAGCTGTTCTTTGGAAATTTATATTCTTTAAATAAATGCTTTATATATATAAAAAAAAAAGTCAGGTACTTAAAACTATCTTTTTGTAAATTCGAATCTAAAATTACCATTAAACTCAAATTTCAAAATTAAAAAAATAAATAAATAAATAAATTACTCTAGCTTTGTAGTATGCTTTGAAGTCAGGTATTGTGATGAGTCCAACTTGATATTTTTGCTCAGGATTGTTTTGGATATTCTGGGTCTTTTGTAATTCCATATGAATTTTAGGATATTTTTTCTAATTCTTTAAAAAATCTCATTGGTATTTTGTCAGGTATTACATTGAAGTTGTAGCTTGCTTTAAGTAGTATAGATATTTCAATGATATTGATTCTTCTAATCCATGAGCAAGGAACCTTTTTCCACTTTTTTTTCATGTCCTTGATAAATTCTTCGTTAATATTTGATAATTTTCATTGTAGAAATATTCCACTTCTTTGGTTAAATTTATTCATGATTATTTCATTTTTGTGGCTTTTGTGAATTGAATTTGTTTCTGGATTTCTCCTGCAGTGAGTTCATCATTAGCATATAAAAAGCTAGTTAATTGTATTTTTATTTTATAACCTGCAACTTAACTGGTTTATCAATTCTTCTTTTTTTTTTTTATTTTTGACAGGCAGAGTGGACAGTGAGAGACAGAGACAGAGAGAAAGGTCTCCCTTTTGCCATTGGTTCACCCTCCAATGGCCGCCGTGGCCAGCGCGCTGCTGCGGGCGCACAGCGCTGATCCAGCACCAGGAGCCAGGTACTTATCCTGGTCTCCCATGGGGTGCAGGGCCCAAACACTTGGACCATCCTCCACTTCACTCCCAGGCCATAGCAGAGAGCTGGCCTGGAAGAGGGGCAACCGGGACAGAATCCAGCGCCCCGACCAGGACTAGAACCCAGTGTGCTGTGCCGGCATCGCAAGATGGAGGATTAGCCTAGTGAGCTGTGGAACCGGCCCGGTTTATCAATTCTAATAGCTCTTTGGTGGATTAACTAGTACTTTCCATGTACAACATCATGTCATCTGCAAATGTGAATTATTTGACTATCTCTTTTCCAATTTTGATGTCCTTTCCTTCTTCTCCTTAATTAATCTTGTAAAAACTCTATTTAATAAGAGTGGTGAAAGTAGACATCCTTGGCTTGTTCCAGATCTGAGGGAAAATGCTTTCAGTTTTTCCCCATTCATTATAATATTGGATGTTTGTGATAAGTAGCTTTTAAAATTTTTGAGGAGTGCTCATTCTATACCTAATTGCTTGAAAGATTTTTTTTTATCATGAAGGGGTTTTGAATCTTATCAAAAGTGCTACTTTTACAATCTTTCCTTGCTATAGATACTACATAACCTAATCAAATTTTTGGAGTTCAAAATAGAAATTTATGAGACAGAAAATCTCATTGATATAATTTAAGTCATTTCTTTCCTATCTGATACATAAGTTGTGGTAATGAAGATAATTTCCCATGGGGAGTATGGGAGAGAAATGGAAATATAGTTATTCAATAGCCAAAATCTTTAGGCTTGTGTATTCCTTAGTCATATACTATCAATGGTAATGCACTTACATTTGTTATTTGAGCCTTCATGAGTAAATATGTCACCTGTTGAGAATTCTGATTCTAAATTGAAGGACCATACTATGTAACAAATATAAGTATGCCTTCTTCTTGGCCTGCCATTACTTTCTAAGGGATCTCCAAAGCAGTACCCAAATACATTGTGTAGAGTTAGATTTCTTGAAAAAATGAGGTCTTATGAAGACAAAAACGATAGGAAATCAGTGGCCAATACACGATCACAATCACCACTGTCCTAAAAACCAACATAGGCACATCTAGGCAAGAGCATCGCCATGTATAGAAATCCCATAAATACTGTAAACTTGACTGCATTATAACATGCAAGATAACAACCATACTGGTATTTACTTAGCATTATGTTATTACACTTTTAGAGAAGTAAGGTGTAATGCTTGTCATATGCATAAAAAAAGGAAGAAAAACTCAAGGACATGATTAATACTTTCTGTACTCAATTCTCAGTAATATATTACCCACAATATATTATTTTGTCATTTCTAGAACTTGCTTATTTGATTATTTATTTGAAAGGGTAAAGAAAGGAGAGAGAGAGAGAGAGAGAGAGAGAGAATCCATCTGCCGGTTCACTCCCCAAATGGCTGCAACAATCACGTTTGGGCCAAGCCAAACCAAGGAACAGGAAATTCATCTGGCTCTCCCATATGGTGACAGAGACATAACTACTAGAATCATCATCAATTGCCTTCTGGACATATTAGCAGAAAGCTGGACTGGAAGCCGAGCAAACAGGACTCCAAACAACACTGCAATGTGTGTTGCCAGTGTTCTAAACAGTGGCTTAATCCACTGCAACAAAACACTAGCTCCCTTATATATTTACATATTCTTTTTTTAGTCAATCACCTACAAACTACTTACACAAAAATTAGTAATCTTACTGTAAGTAAAATGTAATCCTGATTCCTAGTTCTCTTTTTTATTAATTTAAACAAAACCAAGAACACTTCAACATCATTTTATTCTCAGTGTCACATACTTTCCTAACATAAATTTCTGTATTTAAATAGAACGCTATTCCAATGATTTCAAGAAGAGTAGCTGTTTGATAGGGTCAAGGTGTGAGAGAGAATGGCCATGAGAGGCATTATCGTCTAGTAGAAACGCATCTCATGTATATTTCATTTTTTTCTAATTAAAGCTGTTCTATAGTTTGGATACTTCTTTAGAATCTTTACTTTTAAGAGACAGAGCACTCATAGAAATTTAGTGAATCTATACTAGATTTTTTTTTTAATTTTTTGGTTTGGCTTTGTTTTGGAATTCTTTTCTTTATTTGTTTTAACAAGGCCATCCATGGAAAAGAATCACTACAGTAGTGGACTTGGACTTCCTGTTGTTCATCTGTGGTGACTGCTATCTAAGTATGAAGAGAGGATTACTGAAGATTGTAATTTCAAAATTGTAGCAATACCTGACTCTAAACTAAAACATAGCTGTTTCTAACCAGTTACTGTATGTCTGATTTTTTTGTTCATACTCTTATAACCATTGTGGATAAGTATTAGGATACCTTCTTTGGTTTTCATAGGTTCAATTAGTTTATTTAGAAAGAAAAGAATAGAAAAGTTTTTTAAAAGAACTGTGTCAACATGTACTACATGTCATGATTTTCCACATTCCCTTAGAGCTTTACATGGTAGAAATACTCGTTAGACACACGTGTGCAAAAACAAAAGTTGCTTTGCATTGTACATCACGACCTTGCTTCATTGCTATCACCAATGATAATGGTCTTGTCTTAATGAAGTATTTTATCTTACTTTAATCCTTACAATGTGCAAAAAACCACTTTCATCATTGACATTGATTTGTTATGCATTTACTTTTTGATGAAATAGAAGGATAAAACCCTCCTTGTTCTATTAGTGTGATGGCATGGCATTACAAATTACATGTTTGTTTTCTAGTAAAATATAAATGACACTAGAGAAAGCAATTTATTCTAAAACCATAGTATAAACTACTATATTTTCAAAGAACTGATGTAATCAAGTTGATAAACCATGAACCAGGCTCATTTAAATGAGTTGTCTTTTGGCATATGGAGAGAATTATTTTCTGTTATGAAAATCAAACAAGCTGTTAGTGAATCACAGAAGACAAATACAGAAAATTGTCTTGTGAAATCACATTTCAGGGGGATCCATTGCCCATAGCAATGATGAAAGAACAACTAGAATATCAGAAAGAAAATCGTCTCAGTGTCAAAGAAAACAAAATTTCTTTCCTGATATCACTCTAAACAAATTAAATATTAATCATGCTAATAGCATAAATATTTGAGTAACTGAAATATATATAGTGCTGCCAAAACCCCATAAAATTAAAACTCTGTTTCCAGGAATTATGGTAGATTAATTACCCTGACTACCCTTCTCATTTCAAATAACTACAAAGTCTGGATGAATTTTCTCTAATATTTTAAAACATATTTATGAACAGAAAAAAGTATTAAGAAATGCTAACAGGCTCAAAAGAAAATAGAAGTTGTATCGAAGAAAACTAAATGGATCATTGAATCTTATTTTCATATTGAGAAGGGTCTTTCTAACCAAGAGGAGCTTAAGTTTAGCTTTCATAAACTCTGAGAAAATGTGTGCTCAGGGAAAAGCCAAGAAACATTCACAGTAAAGAGACTATTAGGATGTTTCCTAGATATTTTGGAGAAATCAAGTTCTATAATTCCAATGTAAAAGTAAAATTACAAGTAACCCTAGATTCTAAAATATCCACATAGAGGATTTCAGGAAAATTACCCAAAATTAGAATTTAAGGTGAGTTTGAGGCAGTCTGCCCTGGGAATTTGTAACCCCAAGTGCACCTTAACTCAGGTTGCAAACAATGTAGCTCCAAAAAGTCAAAGTTCAGGTGAACGTAATAATGGACTAGATGTACCTCAGGTGCATGGGAAGAACAACTGTAAAACATTGTAGGAGGGACAACGTCCATGCAAGTTCTCAATATTTAACACACAAAAATTTCAAGAAATAGGAACTACCAAATAAAAACCAAAAATAAGTCAGGAAATAAGGCACCAGGAGAGATAATAGTAACTGAGCTGTTAAAAACTTAAGATTTGGAATAACCAGAATTAAAACAAATGTGGTTATATTTTATAACTTTAGAGAAATAATACAAGAGAATAACATTGGTATGAATATGCTTTTTAAAAATATTTGAAATATAAAACAGACATTGTAGATATATAGATTAAAATAAATATAAAAATTAATGAAGGAGTTTAAAAAACAGATTAGAATAAATGAGGATAAAAATAGTAAAAATGACAATATTTGCTTGAAACAAAGTAACCCAGAGGGTAACACAGAAAAAAAGATATAGACTATAAAGAAGTTTCTAAGAAAAAGGTCCAATGACAAAATCCAATTTACTTCAGATTGAAGTTGAATAAATACATACTAAGAATAAAAATGCTTTTAAGAGTCATACCAGACATTTCTAGAAAAGTTAAAGACCAACAATATTCAAATTCACAAATTTCTATGCTTTCCATAGAGGATAATTAAAAAGAAATTGATAATCCTATAACAAGTTTGAAAACACAAAGACAAAGAGAGGATGCCAAAACAACCATACAATGTTTCACTTAAAGGATGATGAGACTAACAGTTACTTATCAAGAGCAACAGGAAGAAGACAGTGAAGTATCATCAATGTACTGAGAATAAATCTCCAAACCTCTAATTAGAAACTCATGAAAATTTCTAAAGGATGTACTTTAAGTAAAGAATTAACCCAACATTACATTTTTGAGTCACAAAAAACAAAGAAAAATATGACACACATGTAAGTAAAACAACAATGACTAATACAATATTAATAGCTTCTTCTTGAAGACAAAAGAAAAACAAGGAATAGAACAAAATAAAACATAAAAAATACGTAAAATCAGAGATGTCAGGACAAAGAAACATTTTCTGTTTTTTTGGGTTTTTTGTTTTGTTTTGTTTTGTTTTTTTGACAGGCAGACTTAGTGAGAGAGAGAGAGAGAGAGAGAGAGAGAGAGAGAGAGAAAGGTCTTCCTTCCGTTGGTTCACCCCTCAAGTGGCTGCTACGGCGCACTGCACCGAACTGAAGCCAGTAGCCAGGTGCTTCCTCCTGATCTCCCATGTGGGTGCAGGGCCCAAGCACTTGAGCCATCCTCCACTGCCTTCCAGGGCCACAGCAGAGAGCTGGACTGGAAGAGGAGCAACCAGGACAGAATCCGGCACCCCAACCGGGACTAGAACCCGGAGTACCGGCACCGCAGGTGAAGGATTAGCCTAGTGAGCTGTGGCACCGGCCACGTTTTCTGTTTTTAATCATCCATGATGATAGTGACATTATTAACTACAGATTCAGGAAGTCCCTCAAATATGTATGAGGAAATAACAAATAAAATACACATATGTATATCTTTGTAAAAGCATTGGAAGCAAAACACATGAAAAAAATCAAGAAAAAAGAAATATCACTTTCAAAGAAACATAAAGCAGACTGAAAATTGATTTTGTAACAACAAAGAAAATGGAAGTTGGAAGTCAATGCAATGATATTTTCAATTTCCCAGTAGAGTGTAAATGCCAACCTCGTGAAAATATTCATCAAATGAAAGCAAAATAAAGATATTTTCAAAGAAACAAAAACAGGGGAATGTATTACAGCAATACACCAAAACTAAAGGAATCACCAGAAAGGCATCTTTAGTCAAAATAAAAATGATCCATGGGAAGCAAAGAGATGCAAGAGAATTAATAGAAAAGGTAAACCTGTGAGTAAATCTGAACAGAGGTAAAAATATCATGTTTTGCAAATTTATGATCACCATCTCTAAGAAATTATAGTCTAAAGTAAGAAATTGTCTACAAAGAGCACGAATGTATATATATATATGTGTTATATATATATATATATAATTTTGAAATTATATCTATCAATATGTACTATGTATATAGCACATATTCAACTCACCAAAGTATATATTCAAGAAGTTTGAACATATATTTGCTCAATAGCCTGCCAAAAATCATGTCTCAAAGACATTACAGTATATTTATTAACTCAAGGAAAGGAAGATTTCATATACACAAAAGAAGGACTTCGAGATATAAAAAAAAAGAGCAAAAAGGGAAATATTGATAAAATTGACAACTAAAAAACTTTTCTTAGGAAGCCAACATTTGATGAAAGGGTGAGTCATAAACTGGGAAAAATCTATCTGTAACATATTAATATCAAGAAAAAACAACTATACATAAATGTAAAAATAATACATACTAACATTGTAATGGAATAACAAATTCCACCACCCCTTGTTTGGAAAGACTGAAGAACAACTAGAACCATTTCTTTACTGTTGGTGGGAGAACATACTACTGAACAACAACAAAAAAAATTGCAAATAAACACATGGATTTTATTTATAAAATCTTGAAAAATTAGAAAATTAAGCTACATAAGATTTGGAGAAAGAAATGTATAGAAGAAAACCATAATGCTAAGCAAAGTGTAATCTGCTGATATAGGCACTAATCAGGTCATGATTCTCTATGATGGATAGAAAAGGGAATTGAAAGGTAATGATAATGTTCTTTTTCTTAAACGTGACTCCATGTGTCATTATTCTTGATCTTTGATACTATTTTGTAAATATTCCCAACTAGGTATTTAATGGTTAATAAGCACAATTTTTTAGAAAAATTTAAGCATCCTTCCACACTGATTCCCAGTAGCTTGGCAGCTTGCTCATCGTTTCCAAGAAATTTTACACTGTCTCCACAACCTGGGTAGAATATTGGCTAATATTTGGAACTGAGTAGCTTCTGGTAGTTCCAGCCCTTTTGTTACCTTATTAAGGGCGTATTTTTGGCAAATGACTGTAATTCCTAGTCGAGTAGAAGTCCTTCAAATGGCTCTTGGAGTGCCCAATAATTAGGCATGAACTATGAAGGATTTTTAAACAAATGCATCTACAAAGTATAACAATTCTCTGTGGGAGTAGCTTCCAACAGGACACTCTTGAACCTGAAAATATAGGATATTGCAGCACTCCCTTATGAGATGGATATTGAGTTGTATGAGCTAGAGCAGGCTTCCTGTTTGCTAGGTTCTTAACAGTAGATGTGGCTTACGTTTTCAATGTTGTATCATGTTAAAGCTCAGATGGGAAAGAGAATTGATCTTCTCTGTGTTAAAGTTTCTGCACAAGAATTGAACTAGGGCCTCCTGCGAAGGGCAGGAAGAGAGAGTCCTGGATAAAGTGGTTTGACTTCATTCCTCACTTGTCCCACAAAATATGTTCTTTATAGGCTCCTGCTTCTTGAAATTCTCATCTCATATTTAATCGCTTGAGTAAAAGGGATAATCATCCCTTGGAATGAAGGTGTTTATAACAGCCTTTCCTGAGAGACGTTAATTGGAGAGTGAGTCAAAGAAGCAGCAGAGGACAGATGGATTCTTTTTTCCAAAGCCGTCTGAATTCATGAATAAGGGCAGCATGGGAGCATAGGGTGCTTAATGGGGAAAGGTTGTGCAGAATGGAGAAAACAGTGAGGAAAAGTGTCCTCTCCCCCACCTCTGTTAAATCACCATCCAACACCTTGTAAGGATCCTCAGGCAACCGTGCATTCTCCAAGTGAAACAACTAAAAATAAATGGTGTTGCCATGCAGAAGGAAGGTAAACTATTTCCACGTTAAACAAAAACCCAAGAAACGACTGGTAATGCCCAGGGTTTTTGCTGAAAGGTAAAAGAAACAAACTGGAGTCTCTCTTAAATATTTTTGTTTAATGGACCTAGAAAGGATTCCTTTTGGTAAGAGTTTCAGCTTGTTTGAACTCATCTAGAAAACAAGAAAGAAAATCGGCCCATCTGAATGTGTAATTGCCTTCCTTTAACAAGTTTTCTGTTTCTTAATAATTGACATATATGCAAGATGAAATAAATAATACAAAAATGACTGTAACACCAATGTCTAATACACAAGCAGATAGTATAAAGTTGCTCTTGCAGTCCATAGTTATATATAACTAATGAGCTGGTATGACTGAAGTCCTAAAACTTTAATTGACCCTAACTTAAATTTAAATGGCAAACTAAGACTGAACATAACTATTTGAAATATTAATTTGTAATAACTTGAGAATGTGAGACTATTTTTCAACTTAAAATTTTATGAAATGTAAATACAAATTACGTATTTCAGATGTAAATTTAGCATCAAAAGAGAGAAACACTTTAGTGCACATTGGATTTTAAAGACTTGGTACAGTAAAGCAAATGTCTCAATATTATTACATTGATTATATGATGAAAGGATAATATTTTAGAAATTTTGGGTCACGAAAAATAAAAAAATGTTATTATCAATGTTAATTCCAGTTGTATTGTGTCTACAAGAAAAGTTTGTATGATATGTGGATCACAGCAGATTTCTATTGGACAGTGCTGATGGTAGGTAACTTTGGTTGAGAGTAAAAATAGGGAGAAGAGTTAGAAGAGAGTCAAGCCTGGGCTCATTCAGTTTATACACATCACCTATCTGTTCCTTTACGTAAGTTTAGTTACTAAGGTGAACAAGATTGTTGTAATGCTTAAATAAAGTATATTTTGATAAAGCTTTGGGATCCTCCACACAACTTGGAAGATTGCAGTTATTTTACAGATATTTTTATTTCAATCAAGTGTACATTTAAATTTTAGGCAAAGTGAAAGCTTAAAAATAACCATGCTTACATTCCATCACTGACAATGATAAGATTAGCCCTAAGCTATAAAACTGTATGCTATGAGGTTTCCAGAGTGCCAAGAAGCTCTTTCATAGCAGAGGTCCAAAGTGTTGATTTCCCAGGGAGAAGAAGACTGGTTCTATATTATTTTGGCCATTCTAGTAGTTCTTCTTAACAGTCTAAAGGTATGGCCTGCAATCTACTTTAATAAATGTGTTTTATTAGTTCCTGAACTGGGCAGAAAAAGCAGAGTAGGGTATAAGGCAATTGAGGTGTTGAGTTAGGTACCAAAGTGAATCAGATCAGGGAGAAGAGAATTATATGTGCAATGAATAAAATTATACAGTGGCATCATTTATCTTATTTAAAAGATTACTTTACCCTAGAAAGGTAGGCTTGCAAAATGTTTGTGTGGGTTGGAAATATTTGAAACAATCTTACTGGAATGTATAAGGCAGAAATGACCATCAAAATAATTTCTGGGCAGAATGTATTTTAATATATTTTAGCAGAAACCCCACTTTAACAATGATACGTCACAGGCAGCAAAATAAAAAATAGGCAAATGAGATTATTTCAAACTAAGTAGCTTCTGTATAGCAAAGGAAACAATCAACAGAACAGGCAACCTAGAGAGTGAGAGAAAATATTTGCAAACTATTTATTGTACAAGGGGTAAATATCCAGAATACATAAGGAACTCTGTGTCAAAAAACAAATAATCCATTTTAAAAATAGCCTGCAGTCTGAATAGACTGAAAAGTAGATATATGAATGGCCAACAGGAATATGAAAAAATGCTCAACATTACTAATCATCAAGGAAATGCAGTCAAAACTACAATGAAATGTCATCTCATACTGGTTAGATTTCTCTAACAAAAGAGACAAAAGAGTGGCAAATTTAGACAAGGATGTGGAAACTGGGGAACTCTTCATAACTGCTAATGGGAATATAAATTAGTACATTTATTAGGAAAAAATATGTTTCTCAAAAAACTAAAAAACGGAGCCACAGTATGATCCAGTTATCCCATTCCTGCATATGTATCCCAAGAAAATTAAACCAGGATATCAAAAAGATACCCATAGTCACTATTCACAAAGCACTATTTACAATAGCCAAAATACAGAACCACAGAGGTTCCATGGGCTGATAAGTTCATAAAGAAAATGTGGGATGTGTGTGTGTGTGTGTGTGTGTGTGTGTGTGTGTGTGTATTTCCACAGCAAAACATTATTGAGCCATATAAAAAATTCAAATCCTATTATTTGTAGCATCATGGATGGAATTCTCACTCACATGGAAATTTAAAAAGTTGATTTCATAGATGTAGAAAGAAGAGGCTAGAAAGAAGGGCAAAGGGATTATGCGGCAGTTGAATAGCAGGTACCAAAATGCAGTTATAGAGGAGGAACACCTTGTAGCGCTCTACAACACAGTGGGGTAACTACTGTCTGACTCAAGTTACCACATATGCTGTAAAGAGCTAGAAAACAAGAATTTGGAGTTTCCCAACACACACACCAAAAGAACTCATAAATGCCAAAAGAGATGGTTAGCATGTTTAAAGCTGGGCAGTTAAAAAGCCTTCATGCCACCACAGAGTCAATTCCTGGCTCTGGCTCCTGACTCCACTTCCTGCTAACACAGACATAGGGAGCCAGCAGTTCCTGCCACTGCCATGGGATACCTGGATTGAGATTCCAGTTTCCAACTTTAACTCCAGCTTCCCTTTGGCCATCGTAGGTATTTGAAGAGTGAATCATTGTCTGTTATCTCTCTTTCTACCTATCCCTTAAATAAATTTTTTAAAAAAATTAAGGAAATGGAAATGCTAATTATTGTGATTTGATCATTATACATTGTGTACATGTATTTAGTTATATGGAATACCAAAAATATACCAATTGTTACCAATTGTTACACATACCAATTGTTATGTCAATTAAGTTTTTTTATTGAAATAACATAGCAAGCAACATTACTTATTTTAACCTTTTAATTTATTTGAGTTACATGCCACAATTAATCAATGATATTTCAAGTAATTGATTAAAGTAACCTATTTTTGCATTGCAAATCCCCAATTAACAACAACAACAACAACAAAAAAAACTTATTGAAAGACTTCATTTAATTTAGTTTTACAATTGAATCCATTCTACTGAAAATCTTTGCAGCTTGTCAGAAGTCTATGCTATAGGCGGAAAGTAATTAGTAAACAAAAGGAACTCGCTTTTTTGACTTTACCACATCATATTACATGAGCCTTTTCTTTCCAGGAACTATTAATTCTTTTTTTTTTAAGATTTATTTTATTAATTTAAAAGACAGAGTTACAGAAGAGGTAGAGAGAGAGAGAGAGAGAACTTCCATCCACTGGTTCACCATCACTACCACCCCCCAAATGGCCACAATGGCCGCTGTTGAGCCAATCTGCAGCCAGGAGTGAGGAGCTTCTTCCGCGTCTCCCCCCATGGGTGAAGGGGCCCAAGGACTTGGACCATCTACTACCGCTTTCCCAGGGAGCTGGATCAGCATTAGCAGGGAGCTGAATCAGCAGTGGAGCAGCCAGAACTAGAACCGGTGTGCCCCTATGGGATGCTAGTACTGCAGGCCAGGGCTTTAACTCTCTTCACCACAGGGCCAGCCCCTGTTAATTTCTTTTTTATCAGCTGGAAAGTTTACACTATAATACTTTTATTGTGATGACCTTGCCTATTTTATAAAATTTTTAAATGATTCTGAGGTACAATTAAATTAGAATTACAAGGTTTCATTGAACAACTTTCTATTTTGTTAACATTGGTAGCATAATTCTTACTACTCACGTGTCATTTCCTGGGGCACCATAAACCCTTGGGCAGCCAGAGACCAACCCATTGTAATCTCTTGTCCTGTTTTTTTTTGCCATCCATCCTTTGATGACTGTTATAAAAGGTCCTTTTATGCCTTAGCTTTCTTGTCTAGAGAAGTCAACAATGTGGCCTCTATGTCAATGTAGTATGGAAACTCAATAACTTTTGCAAGCTAACACTTTTTGGAAACCATTAACAGTGTAGGAAAAAAAGAAACATATTACCTAATAATATAAAATTTTTGAAGTTCATTTAGGTATCATTTAGAAGGAAAAATACACAACTCCTAGAGACAGCTTTAAGCATTTGACCAAATCTTTTACATTTTAGTAATCATGCTAATAGGTAACACTTAGTGGGCATCATAACTAGTAACAGAGATAAACTATTTGTTCCTGGTAACAATCCTAAAGTATGGATATTATTATTACAGCAACATCACAGGCTGTCTGAGACTTAAAGACAGGAAGTAAATTGTAAAACTCACATGACTGATCCATGGGAGGATTCATTCATCAGCTGGCCATGTACCCAGGATGATCTATGTTCAATCTTCATGTGTGTTTCTCCCAAGTTACATTGGTAGTCTGAGACCTACCCTGGTGTTTTTAAGCTTTTCTCTTGAAATTATAAGCAAAGCTGCACTAACATTTTTTCAGTTGAAGCAAATTACACGGCTTTATCCAATTTCTTTTTTTTTCTTTTTCTTTTTCTATTTTTTTTTTTTTTTTGACAGGCAGAGTGGACAGTGAGAGAGAGAGAGACAGAGAGAAAGGTCTTCCTTTTGCCGTTGGCTCACCCTCCAATGGCCGCTGTAACCGGCGCGCTACAGCTGGTGCACCGCACTGATCTGATGGCAAGAGCCAGGTGCTTATCCTGGTCTCCCATGGGGTGCAGGGCCCAAGCACTTGGGCCATCCTCCACTGCACTCCCTGGCCACAGCAGAGAGCTGGCCTGGAAGAGGGGCAACCGGGACAGAATCTCGTGCCCCTACCGGGACCAGAACCCGGTGTGCTGGCGCTGCAAGCTGGAGGATTAGCCTAATTGAGCCGTGGCGCCGGCATATCCAATTTCAAATACAAGTCTTGTGAGTACCCAGTATTAAAACTGGAATCACAGGGAAAAGCCCTAGTGACCCCCGTACACATCACACACCTTCTGCCTTTGTGATTTTGCTCTGGTCTGGAGTTATGTGAACACAATTAGCACTACATGCTTTATGTTTGAGTTTCCCTCTAACCACATTCCAATTCCCATAATTTACTAGAATCACCTTCTATGCTTTCTTTGCAAGAATAAATTGCCCTAACAAAATATAGTCCATGAACTCAGAGTTCAATAATAAACATTTATCTTGAAACCCCTCTTTGTTTTTCTCACTTGCTAATTGAACAGGGGAAATATTTATGGATGCTGGTAATAATCCGCATTGCCTTGTTTCTCTTCCTGAATTCATATTTCATTTAGATCATCCTCCATCATAAATGTCCTTCTCAAAGTACCAGCTTCAAGTTTGTTCATGCTTCATCTAAATCATAAATACAATAAAAAGTGAAGAATTTCTGTTCCTCTCCTTAATTTCTCTACTCTCTGCTTCCACAGTAAATAATCTCATTTTCTTTGAAGTTTTGGGCCATCTTTCTTGAAATTGTTGCAAAAGAAGTATAAAAAATCTGTAACATTTAGGCCTAGCTTGCCTTAGTTTTGATGTATTCATTCATACCAGTAGGTTCAGAACTTCCTATTTTCTAGTGAATTTTATTCACTTGCTGCTGTTTTCTGGTCGATTGTTTTCAAACTGGTTTCTATCCTATACTTCAGTGTTTGAATGATGTAGTAGAATTCCACGTTCTTTCTCTCTACAATGAAATTATAAAATACTACCAGCATTCTCTGTGACATTTTGTTCATATTGTTGAAACATGGGATAATATGAACTACGCATTTTGGACAATAACTAAAATGGTTGTAGACTAGATCATTTAGAAAATAAATATAAAAATGTTAGGAATAACTTTGTTCCTTTCTGCAATGAAACACTAAAACATCTCCTTTTATTTTATGGGATATTGGCTACAATTAAAAAGAAAAGTACTTGAAACAAAAAAAATGAAGAGAAATGAGAAATAAAAGCAACCAATATAATCTCCTTAAATATTATTTCTCCCAATCAGTTTCCAACATCTATGCTAGTTTCATGAGAATGACTTTTTCATGAGATAAAATTTTGCTTAGCCAATAAATTTGTATTATTAGCCTGGTTAATCTTCAGAGGGGCCTTTTCTATTTAAAAAGTGATGTTATCTTCACCACCTTTTAAGGACAACACTTTATAATTTGAAATGCTATAAATTATGTTGTCATTAGTCTAAAACATGATTAAAAACTATTGAGATTTTAATAAATGTATTTTAATGGTATACACATTATTTAAATACTTATTTTAGAATGCAATAATAGTGATATTTAGTTTTATTACTTTTTGTCATGTAAAGTAATATCTATTTAGTGCAATTTTACTTTCCTTAACCTTTCCTAATAAAAATACATTTCCTAACATAAAACATTAACAAAAATTTAGTATAAGAAAGTAGCTATGTTAGTGCTTTAAACTTTTTAGCAATACTTTATCATGTTAATTGCATTCTAACAGTTATCATGCTGTATACTAACATATTAATTAGAAATAATGTCATCTACAATAAACCGAATCTTTAAGGCTACAATAATAGCCATACTACTCTTCCTGTTTACCAGTTTTTCCTATGATCATCCCTCACCTGAAAGCCGAGGAACAATAACAGCCCTCCAGAGGCCTTTTTATGAGACTTACAGAGCATCCACGACATTTTGTTAAGGCACCTGTGTACAAATGAGTAAAGAGGGAAGTGCTACACAATGCCAGCAAGTCACTTTGGAACTGGGATTTCCAGCACTACACTAGGAAACAAAAACTGAAATTATTCAACCAAACACTTCCATCAAAACGTTTCTCTTAGTGTACTTGATTTTCTTCTGCTGGGTGAATGTCTCTCATAAGAATAAGCATTGCCACTTTATAACAATATCACTTCATTTCTAGGTGGCAACCAGTATACTAACACCTAGTGTGCCACATTATCTCATTTAGACCTCATTTCAAGCCTGAAAGGTAAGTATATTTTGCCAGAATTTAGTATGGGATAAAACTAGACTGACAAAAATAAAGAAATTTGCTTAATTTAAAACTCTTCTGGGCTCTGAAGCATTATAATATTCCATTTTTCTATTAGTAGATGAACCAAGGAAAAATATTTACAAAGCATTGAGTAGTATTTGAAACCAATTTAAATTTGTCCCACCAAAGTAACTGTTGCTTGCTTTTTTGAAAACTAATTTTATGTATTTTGAAAGTCATTTGCAGAGAGAGGAGGGAGAGGAAGAGAGAATGAGAGAGAGAGAGAGAGAGAGAGAGAGAGAAAGAAAGAAAGAGAGAGAGAGAGAGAGAGAGAGAGAGAAACCTTTCATCTGCTGATTCACTCTGCATATGGCCAAACTAGCCAAGGTGGGCCAGACCAAAGCCAGGAGACAGGAGCTTAATCTGGGTCTCCAATGTGTGTAGCAGGTCCCAAGCACTATAGTCACCTTCCACTGTTTTCCCAGGCCATTCTCAGGGAGCTGGATGAGAAGTGGAGCAGATAGGACGTGAATCAGTGCCCACACAGGAAGTAAGTATCACACATAAGGGCTTCACCTGCTATGCCACATCACTGGACACAACTGTTGTTTTCCAAAATACATTTATTATTATCATTGCCCACTGATTACATTGTCATTTACAAGGAGAACCATACAGGATTTGAAAAATATTCCTTTTTAACTTTTATTTAATAAATATAAATTTCCAAAGTACAATTTTTGGAATATAGCAGCTTTTTCCCCCCATAAACTCCCTCCCACCCACAACAATCCCATCTCCCACACCCTCTCCCATCCCATTCATATCCAGATTCGTTTTCAATTATCTTTATATACAGAAGACCAATTTAGTACATACTAAGTAAAGATTTCAACAGTTTGCACCCACACAGAACCACAAAGTATAAAGTACTGTTTGAATATTAGTTATATTGTTAATTCACATAGTACAACACATTAAGGACAGAGATCCTATGTGGGGAGGAAGTGCACAGAGATTCCTGTTGTTGACTTAACAATTGAAACTCTTATTTATGACGTCAGTAATCACCCAAGGCTCTTGTCATGAGCTGCCAAGGCTATGGAAGCCTCTTGAGTTCACAAACTCCAATCTTATTTGGTTTTTATTTGCATTTCCCTGATTGCTAGTGATCCAGAACATTTTTTCTTGTGTCTGTTGGCCATTTGGATTTCCTCTTTTGAAAAATGTCTATTGAGGTCCTTGGCCCATCTCTTTAGTGGGTTGTTTGTTTTGTTGTTGTGGAATTTCTTGATGTCTTTATAGATTCTGGTTATTAACCCTTTATCTGTTGCATAGTTTGCAAATATTTTTTCCCATTCTGTTGGTTGCCTATTCACTTTTCTAACTGTTTCTTTTGCAGTACAGAAACTTCTCAATTTGATGCAATCCCAATTGTGAATTTTGGCTTTGACTGCCTGTGCTTCCGGGGTCTTTTCCAAGAAGTCTGCCTGTGCCTGTATCTTGCAGGGTTTCCCCAATATTCTCTAATAATTTGATGGTGTCAGGTCATAGATTTAGATCTTTAATACATGTTTTTGGATTTTTGTGTAAGGTGTAAGGTAGGGGTCATGCTTCTGCACATGAAATCCAGTTTTCCCAATTCTCCAGGGATTGGTTTTAGATCCTTGATCAAATATAAGTTGGCTGTAGGTGTTTGGATTGATTTCTGGAGTTTCTATTCTGTTCCATTGGTCTATCCATCTGTTTCTGTACCAGTACCATGCTGTTTTGATAACTACTGCCCTGTAGTATGTCCTGAAATGTGGTATTTTGATGCCTCCAGCTTTGTTTTTGTTGTACAAGATTGCTTTAGCTATTCGAGGTCTCCTGTGCCTGCATATGAATTTCCAAGTGTGCTGTTTTAAAAGTTAAACATTGTGCCCTAGGGATTTGGAGTTAAATAACTACTAAAGACTTTGTATAATAAAAAGTTAATACTTGAAAAGTAGAAAATATTTGATAATTATACTATATTCCTTTTGTTTAGTATCTTGAACATTCTAAAAACAAGTAATAGAAAAAGAGACGTTTAATGTATAGAGATATGAATGGAAAAATTACTTGTTGTTTCTCGACAGGAGAGAGAGTTATATTATCCTTATCTTTGTCTATTCTGTGTAGCTAAAACAATATACCTGAGTTTGGGAAATTTATAATGCAAGAAGTTTCTTTGAGTGTTGATGGCTGGAATGTGCGAAAAGAATCTGTTATCATTCTGCAAGGGCTCCCTGGTTGCATCACAACGCAGAGAAACAGAAAGGCAGCCAGCAAAGTGTGACATGGCCCTGGGTGGCAGAAGCAAGGAAGACCAGGGAGGGGCTAGGATTGCCCTTATTGCAGCAGCCGCTCAGAAGGGAACTAATTCACTCCTGGCAAACCTGATCTACTCATACAAGACAACACCAATCCATTCATGACAATTGAAACCACATGACTTCTCTCTAGCTAGACTTAACTGTCAGAAGTTTCATCACCTAAGCACAGTGGAAACCGTGGTTCCAGGACAAAATTCTTTAAGAGACAAACCATATCCAAGCCAGAGATACTCAGTTGAATTTAGGAAAGTGTTGAAGCTAATTTCTTTGTTTCTGGATCACATGGATAAATTCAACTTGGATTTCATGGAAACCAAAATAATTTATCTCATTCAATTCATCATGGTTAATCAAATTATCTACCTGAGCAAAATTTCATTGAAACTCCATGTCTATCTATATTTTGGAAATTTAAGATAACAAGCAGCTCAAGAAGTGGAAAAAAAATGAAAACAGTTGATCTTTCTTTAGGAAATGAGGTGAAGGCCAGATTTTTAAGGAGTTCACAGAAAACCAGTAACTGAAATATCTGCAGCAAATACTTGTTTATTTATTAAATAGACTGATAAGACTCTTATTTCAATTAAGATTTTAAGCTACTAGTTTTAGATGACCTCTAAGAGGAAAAAAGATGATAGATGACTGATGGCTAGATATACCTGATCCCTATTAAAAGTCCCAGAAGAATTCATTAAAAATAATCTTCAAGAAGTAAGAATGATGAAAGTGGATGCAAAATATGATACGTAATACTGAAAGAGTAATATTAGTTACTAACATTTGGGCTCATAAGATTAATATGTTTTAAAATTCCCCAAGGAAAAGACAAGGAACAGCCAGAGGTCTCCCCCAGAGCTAACCTCTGTGTTCAACCACAGGAAGTTCAGAAGACTCAACAGAAACTAGCTTCGAGAAAAGAATAAATGAAGGTTGAAGTGAATCAATTAACTCAGATGACAACAGCAAAATCAAAAGATGAAACTTTCTAAAGAGAGTCTTAATGATTTATTTACTTTTTACATTTTTTAACATAATATTTTATAAACTTATAAGATAGGGGTCAGGGCTGTTGTGTAGCAGGTACAGACTCCATGTGTGGTGTTGACATACTTTA
Organism: Sylvilagus floridanus; assembly: GCA_949820135.1. Classification (NCBI taxonomy): domain Eukaryota; kingdom Metazoa; phylum Chordata; class Mammalia; order Lagomorpha; family Leporidae; genus Sylvilagus; species Sylvilagus floridanus. Next base: position 114,990,247 of record OX463230.1, read on the forward strand.
TGGGCAGAGGTTCATGTCTCAGCTGCTCCACTTCCAATGTAGCTCCTTGCTAATGGCTTGGGAAAAGCAGAAGATGGCCCAAGTACTAGGGCTCTTGCCTCTGATGTGGGAGAACTGGAAGAAACTCCTGGATCCTGGCTTCAGTATTCTTAAGCAGTATAGAAAAATCAACAGATTTGTGTTAGCTACAGACAGCACTAGAAGAACTCTGAAGGGTTTCCTTGGCATTGTACATCATCTTAGATTGTCTACTCATTCATTTATTTACTTAAGCAGTAATCCTTTCATAGAAAAAGCTTTGGTATTAGTCATTTTATGCAAACTAATAGAAAGTTTATTATCCAATTTAAAATTGGCCTTTAGTCATATTTAATTCTTCCTCACATAGATGAATAACAAATATTTAAATAAAATTATTTTAATAAAACATTTTTGCTTTCTCATCATAGCTCATCTACTACATTAAGATTTCAAAGTCTGATGGATACCATAGAAATAAAAAGAATCATCAGAAATTACTACAAACAACTATATGATAACAGATTGAAAAGTCAAGAATAAATGAGTAAATTTCTGGACACATAACATTTTCCAAAAAGTGAGACATGCAGACAGAATACTTAAATATAATAATAACCAAGACAAAGATTAAATTTTTAATGAAAACTCTATCAACAAAGAAATGCCCAAGACTGGATGACTCCACTGCTGAATTCTACCAAGAATTTTAAAGAAAAGCTAATTCCAATCCTTCTCAGACTATACAAAGCAATTGAAAGGGATGGAATCCCTTCACACTCCCTCTGAGGCCAGCATTACCTTAATTTCCAACCCCGAAAAAGGTACAACAGTGAAAAAGAACTGTAGACCCACATCTCTGATAAGCCTAGATGCAAAAATCATCAACAAAATATTAGCTAATGGAATCCAACAATACATCAAAAAGGTCATCCACCTAGACAAAGAGAGAAGAATCCCTGGGATGCAGGGATGGTTCAGCATATGCAAATCAACAAATTTGATCCATTACATGAACATATTCAAGAATAAAAATGATCGTTAGCAATAGATATAAGGGATTGGATAAAATGCAATATTGCATGAAAAAACCTTAAGCAAATTCTATACAGAAGCAATATACTTCAATACACTCAAGGGACTCTATGACAGACCAACATACAATAGCATATTGAATGAAGAAAATCTTCATAGATTTGCACTAATCTGGAACTGGACAAGGATGTCCACTCTTACCATTAATATTCAATACAGTTTGGAGAATTTTAGCCAGAGCCATTAGGCAACCAAAAGAAATCAAGGAGACACAAATGGGAAAGGAGTAAGTAAAATTATCCCTGTTTTCAAGATGATATGATCCTATATTTAGGGGACACCACAAATCTGAACTAAGAGACTATTGGAGCTCATAAGAGAGTCTATCAAAGTAGTAGGATATAAAATCAACACGCAAAACAATAGCATTTGTAAATAAAAAGAATGCCTTGGCTGAGAAAAAAAAAACTTGTAAAATCAATCTCATTCATGATAGTAACAAAAAATGTAAACATCTTGGGATAAACTTAACCAAGGACATGAAGGACCAAGGACATGAAAATTAATAGACATAAGGAATGAAATACAAAAAGAAGGAAAAATATGTAAAAGTCTTCTATGTTCGTGGATTGCATGATTTCAAACCATCAAAATGTCCTTACTACTCAAAGCAATTACAGATTCAATGTGATCCCAATCAAAATACCAAGGACATTCTTCTCAGATTAAAAAAAAATGACCATAAAATTCATATGGTGACACAAGACAATTCAAATATCTAAAACAATACTAAAAAATAAAAACAAAGCTGTAGGCATCACAAAACCAAATTTCAAGACATATGACGGGGCAACTATAATCAAAACAGCCTGGTACAGGCACAAAAATAGACATGTAAACCAATGAAACAGAATAGAGACCCCAGGATTTAATCCACACTTCTACAATGATCTAATTTTTGAAAAATGAGCTAAAATCACTCCCTGTAGAAAGGAAAGACTCATCAACAAATGGTGTAGGAAAAATTTGATCTTGCATGCAGGTGTATGAAAGAAGACCCCTAACTCACACATGATAAAAAAAAAAAATCAACTCACAGTTGAACAAAGATCTCAACATAAGACCTGGAATCATCAAATTGCTAAAGGAAATCATAGGAAAAGCGTTGTAACACATTGGTGTAGGCAAAGACATCTTGGATGAGACCCTCGAAGTACAGGCAATAAAAGCAAAAAATAGACAAATGTAATTACACACGCTAAGAAGCTTCTGTACAGCAAAGGAAACACTCTGCAAAATTGAGGCGACCAACAGAATGGAAGAAAATATTTGCAAACCATATATCTGATAAAGGATTACTATACAGAATATATAAGGAGCTCAAGAAACTCAATAACAACAAAACAATCTAGTTAAGAAAGGCTAAGGATGTGAACAGGCATTTTTCAAAGGATGAAGTACAAATGGCCAAAGAACACATGAAAAGATGCTCAAGTCACTAGCCATCAAGGAAATACAAACAAAACCCACAATGAGGTTTCACTTCATTCCATTTAGAATGGCTATCATCCAAAAATCCAAAAATAACAAATGCTGGTGAGGATGTGTGGATAAAGGTACCTTAATACATTTTAGATGGAAATGTAAACTCATATAACCATTAGAGAAGACTGTATGGAGATTTCTCAGAAATCTAAAAATAGAGCTATCATATAACCCAACCATTATATTTTTAGGAATTAACCCAAAGGAAATGAAATCATCATTAGAAAGAGCTACTTGTACCCCCATGTTTATAGAAGCTCAATTCACAATATCTAAGGTATGGAATCAACCCAGATGTACATCAACTGATGATTAGATAAAGGCAAGAAAGAAATCTTGCCTTTAAAAACAATGGATACAACTGTAAATCATTAGGCTTAGTGAAATAAGCCAATCACACACACACAAAAAAAACTAATTTCAAATGTTTTCTCTAATTTGTGGTAAATAATATATGAAATATAAAAAATGTATATGAGTGAAATCCATATTGACATTTTGATATCTGATTATTATTTATAGACCTTCTCTAAATGCAGATGAATATTATTTTTCTTTGCAGTAATCCTTTTAGTTTAAATAAAGATACAAAGAGGGCTTTAAAAAATCTTATAAACCATAGTTAGCAGATAAATGTCCTCAAAAATCTGACTTATACATATGGTTTTTAATTCTCCTAATATGGTGGTCAAATTGAAAAAAATCTTGTTTTCTTCCATGAATCGTGAGTATATGGGTGAGTTTTCCAATCTGGTTTTCCTTTTCTCATTACACTCATCCTTGGCACAATTTTAAATTGTTTTCTTTCTTGTTTTAAGCCCGTAGACTTAAAAATCATTAGTTTTGGCAGGGATAAAAATGTAGGAAATAGCTAGTGATATCTCTACTGTAATAGACACACTGTAAATCCCAGCCACATGTATTCCCTAATAGACAAACAGCAGATTTTTTATCAGTAGCATTTCTATCAGACTTTAAGAGGATCAAAGTATATGATAGTTATTATCTCATAGACACTACCTTATCCTTTACAGGAAAAAATTGCCACTTTAAGTAGAAAATGATCTTTCTCATTACTCTTTAGGGCACTTGTTTTGAGATTACAAGCAGGAAGATAGTGTCATTTCTGAAACAATCTTTTCTCATAGTCTTTCCATACACCATTCCTTGCAGTTCACATCATAGCTATAGTCAACAGAATTTACTCAAGATGAAATAAAAACAGACATAAGAGAGCTCTCGCTGTGACATGAGATAGTGCAGGAGAGACCTTTGGCTCCATGCATCACGTCCCTCAGTTCCTCTTCCTCATTTCAGCTTCAGCTGTGACAGGACCACTCAGACTCTGGCTGGCATCTTCTCACTTCAAGCATGTGCATTGGGTCTTGCTGGATTCTGCACGGGACATGCATTAACCCTCATACAGCACATCGGCCCTTAGGAGGCATAGCCCGAAAGTGCTGGGTTAATCCCCTCAGCACTAATCACTATCGAGGGACAGAAGCCAGCAAGTAAATGCTCTTGCCTTCTGCACTCAGATGACAATCCTGGGAACCCAGAGACATTATGTCTGCTTCTCAGTGCTTAGTGGAATCTAGTAAACACAGCACAATGTGACATCTTACCATTACACCTGCCTGCTACCATTTGTTCTGGCTCTGGCTCCATTTAGTCATTCCTTCACTCAGTTTAAAAAGACTTATTTATTTAGTTTTTTGCTGTAACACTGTTTATTTTAATGTCCTTAATGAAAATATTCAGCGTAATTTCTCATGCAAATGCACAAAGATTCTAAAAGGCTCTTTAATTTGATGGTTATGTGCTGATTGAAATAATTGCAAAATAAAATCATAAAAATGAACCTATAAATGGAATAAAATATTTAAGTTTCAGTTTTTGAAGGCCACCTCTTTTAACATTTATTTAATAAATATAAACTTCCAAAGTACAGCTTTTGGATTACAGTGGCTTTTTCTCCCCATAACTTCCCTCCCAGCTGCAACCCTCCCATCTCCTGTTTCCTCTCCCATCCCATTCACATCAAGATTCATTTTCAATTATGTTTATATACAGAAGATCAATTTAGTATATATTAAGTAACGATTACAACAGTTTGCACCCACACAGAACCACAAAGTGTAAGGTACTGTTTGAGTACTACCTATAGCCTTAATTCACATTGTACAACACATTACAGACAGAGATCCTACATGGGGAGGAAGTGCACAGTGACTCCTGTTGTTGATTTTACAATTGGCACTCTCATTTATGACATCAGTAATCACCCTAGGTGCTTGTCATGAACTGCCAAGGCTATGGAAGCCAACTCCAATTTTATTTAGATAAGACCATAGTCAAAGTAAAAGTTCTCCCTTCAGAGAAAGGTACTTCCTTCTTTGATGGCCAATTCTTTCTGCTGGGAACTCATTCACAGAGTCCTTTCATTTAGGTCATTTTTTTTTTTTGCCAGAATGCCTTGGCTTTCCATGCCTGAAATACTCTCATGGGCTTTTTAGCCAGATCCAAATGCCTTAAGGGCTGATTCTGAGGGCAGAGTGCTGTTTAGTACATCTGCCATTCTATGAGTCTGCTGTGTATCTCACTTCCCATGTTGGATCGTTCTCTTCTTTTTAATTCTATCAGTTAGTGTTAGCAGACACTAGCCTTGTTTATGTGATCCCTTTGACTCTTAACCCTATCATTATGATCAGTTGTGAACTGAAACTGATCACTTTGACTAGTGAGATGGCATTGGTACATGCCACCTTGATAGGAATGAATTGGAATCCTCTGTCACATTTCTAGCTCTACCATTGGGGTAAGTCCGATCTCTCACTCACTTTCTCTCTCTCTCCTTTTTTCTTGTCTCTCAAACGAATAAAGTAAATATTGAAAATAAATTTTAATCCAGACACAAAAAGCATAGACTACACATTATCCCTTATATTAGGGAGCTAAAATTTTAAAAAGATAGAAAATCATGTATTTATCAGCTTTCTAGCAAAACTGTCAAACTTTATTTTAAATATTTATCCATAAATTGATAGGAATTTTATATATATATATATATATATTTCTACAGTATTAAGTATTTTGTGACTACTTCAAAATTTACTTTATGTGATGAAATTGAACATCTTTTCATTTGGTTATTGTTTACAACCTTGCCTATTTATCTGACAAACTGTGGTCTTTTTATTTTATTTGTTGAACACTTTATTTAGTAGAACCACTAAGTTCTGTAATGTATGTTAAAATGTATTATCTCAAAGAAACAAAAAATGCATATATTCAAGGTATAAAACATGATATTATAATAAACATATAGATAGTGAAATGTTTACTGTAGTGAAACAATCTATCTACTATTTCATATACCAACTTACCTTCCATGGCCAGAGTCCCTATTCTAAGTACACAACTGCATTGTAGTTTTTGGCCCTTCTTTTATTTTTTTTAAGATTTATTCATTCATTTGAAAGGCAGAGTTACAGAGAGAGAGGAGAGAGAGACAGAGATAGAGAGATATCTTCAATCAGTTGGTTGACCCCTCAAATGCCCACAATGACCAGGGTTGAGACAGGCAGAAGGCAGGAGCCAGTAGATTCTTCTGGGTCTCCCACATGAGTTCAGGGGCCCAAGTGTGAGACATACTCCACTCCCTTTTCAGATGTATCAACAGGGAGCTGGATCGGAAGTGTCAGGATATGAACTTGGTCTGCCCACCACGCTATAGTGCTGGCTCCCTTGGCCCTCTTTCTGGTAGACTGAGTCCATGTAATTACTTCCAGGAAATGCAAATTAAGATTTAATTGGTGCCAATAACCCTCCAGAGCTCTTTCTCCCTTTGACGCATTTTTGAAAATACCAGAGGGGCAGGTGTCCTGGCACAGGTTAAGCTGCTACTTCAGGTGCCCACAACCTTTATTGAAATTGTGGTTGGAATCCCAAATACTCTGCTTCTGACCCAGCTTCCTGCCAATGCATCTTGGGAAGCAGCACATAATGGCTCAAGAATTTGGGCCCCTTGGGGCTGACACTATAGTGTAGTGGATAAAGCCACCACTTGCAAGGCTGGCATCACATATGGGCATCTATTCGAGTTACAGCTGTTCCACTTCCAACCCAGCTCCCTGCTAATAAATCTGGAAAAAGCTGCACAAGATGGTCTGGATGCTTGGTCCTTGCACCCACATTGGAGACCCTGAAGATGCTCCTGGCCTCTGGCTTCAGCCTGACTGAATCCCAACTCATGGCCATTTGAGGAATGAACCAGTGGATGGAAGACTCTCTTTACTTAAACCCCTGACCTTGATATTGAGACTAGAGAGCAGCCATCTTCATCCTACTTTCTGAGCTAAGGTCTTCAGAGAGAAACACAGCAGATATGCAGAATGGAGGCAAAAGTATCTGCAGTCTTGGGTCTCGTCCCACAGGCACTCCCAACACTGCATATAATGAGCTATTCCTCGAGTCTGTTATCAAATTACTTCCATTTCCTTCAACTAGATAGGTCAAACTGGTGGGTTTTTCTTTTTATTTCTAGGCCAAAAGTCCTAAAAATCCAACCCTTTGTGAATATCTTTACCCAACTGCTCAAAAATTTATTCACAAATTTAATCATAACTGATGTGTCACATCTTCCTGATAAGTGACATCAGTGATCATCGTGAAAAACCTTTGTTATAATCAACCAGTCTTAAGTATTTTTCAGGGGGACCATTGATAATGAACAAACCTCTCATGGTAGAATCTGAATAGAATTTGGAATATTTTAATCAGTTTCCTCTGCTATTTCAAGTTATCTTCATCTTCTTTCTCAAACCACACTGGCCCTACCCAGGGCGTGACTGCAAACCTTAAGATGAGAAAACACATATTTCTTAATGCAAACCAAAACTTAGATTAAAATGTTTGCATTTTACTATATGACTTAGCTCCTGCTAATTGAAAAAACAGGGAGAAAACAAAGTAGTAATTTTGCTTTCAAAATACCGTCAGTTTTCTTGAAATCATTGCCTCAAAAAATATATCCTAAAACAAAATATTCTTGCTTTGCTCAAAGTGATAAATTATTCAAATTAAACAAATATCTCATTTTTTCTCATAAATGGAAGTAACTTATATTCTGTGAAAATGTCAGTAGCAAGTAATGTGATTCTATAAATCTAAAGACTGGTTGACTTTGCATCATTTCCTATATAAATAGAACATAAAATGTTAGTTTTTAAAAGAAAAAAGATAAACAGCTATTTGAAAAATAAATCATTTAATACTTTGACTATAACCATAAACATAAGATAAATATAATATGTGGCTTGCATTAAAATTTTCTGAAATTCAAGAGGCTAATCTGAATTAATATTACATATTGCCTCAGGAATTGCAGTTGGTTGCCTCTGGAAATATACTGATATATAGCTATATGTCTCTTGGACTGTTATGTAAAATAAAATTTAAGTAAATCAGACACTTTTTATTGCCTGAATATTTATAGTTTGGGGAATTTTAGCATCGTAATGCTCTCAGTAATTTTTTCTGTTTACTTAGATGAGGTTTATTCTGAAATTATTATTAGAAGACTAATTATAACTTCACATTATATAGTCCTTATTAAAGGATATTATTTTTCTTCTTACATGCTTTTTATGAAGTTTCTTAATTTACCCCACCTAACAGTTGGAAAAATGCTTTTCTGAAGGTATTCCATTAAAATAATAAAATATTTATATTGATATATGTTTTAATTAATAAAAATATTCTCTCATTCTAAAAATCTGACTGATTTAAGTTTTCATTCAGATCTCGGAACCTTCATGATAAGGTAGAGGTCAAATGCTTAAAGTTTAATTTTTGGTATGAATTAATTTTGTATTATTACGAATGATAAAAATGAAATAGTGTCTGACAAAATTAAAATTTCTGATTTATGAACTCACTTTTGTATTCACATTTTGGAGAAAACTCTGAACACATTAAACTGCTTACATAAGTTGTTTTTTTTTTTTTAACAGAAGTAAGGGCAAAATGAAAAGCAAAATTTGCAGTGCCATTTTGCTGGCCAATTTATTTAAAATATGATAACTATAAAACCAGATAGAAGGTCATAATTATAACTTTTTTCACAGAGCAATCTGATTTTTCCACATTTAAAGAATTCAGCATTTTTTGCCCAATCTTATAACGTTTTTTAAGAAAGTATCCAAGAAAAGACAAACCACACTTGTAATTCCTTACTAATTCTGTATGTAAGACCCACATATGTTAATAATTCTTACATTTCAGGAAGGAGAGAGAATAACTCTTTTTTTCTACCCTAAACATCCAGAAGAGTGGTCCTATTAATTCAAGGTCTCTTACCCTTTCAAAGGAAATCATCTAAAATTTTATGCAGCCGTTTAAATGATTGCTTTGGGAAATTTATATGGTAGTCATGGGAACAAGTAAAGAAGTCAAGGCAACGTTGATCATTTTAATGGTGTGCAAGTGATCCATCCAATTTGTAAATACCTTGGACCACTCTTCTAGGTCATGAATGATCAGAAAAGGCATTTATGCAAAATTAATGAAATAAAATACAAGCTCATTACTAGCTAGAATCCCCTGAAGTTTTTTAATTGGTCAGGTTCATGGTAAATACTCCATCTGAGATTTTGAAAGAGAGAAAAATCCTTCTTCTCAGGGTTATTGCATAGGTTTAGAAGAAAGCATATTTCTCTTTGATGATTCAGAGTTGATTTTTTTAGCATTCTGAGAATTTCCTCTTCTATGCAAAATATACTTCTCTACTTTTTGCACAGAAGATATGCAAAAATCTCAATGTAGCCACTTTATGTTTCACTCTTATTACAATCCAAAAGTGATTCCTCCATGTGTTATGAAGATCTCCTACCACTTCTGTTTATCGGGAAAGTTAAATTGGTTTGTGTAATTGAAGACCACGTACCAGAATAGGGTATCACCTTGTTTGCTTGGTCATGATTTAGATTTTCCAGATCTCTCTCATGCCCAAAGCTAAGAATGTGAGTTTCTTGTATCCTTTTCTGTCCAATTTCATCACCAACCAACCTGATAATGAAAATAAGTACTAACTACATCTATTGCTGTAACCAACATATATATGCCCATAGAACAAAGTTTTAGGTATCTTCTGGAAACATGTTGAGGCAATAAAATAAATTTTAAAAACCTGAATCTAGGAAGCTTTCCTCTTACAATTTTATTGCAATCTAACTAAGGGAAGGATAAGGAGCTCTCTTGAGGCAGAATCCGTGTTGATCATTGCAACTCCTCCTCATCACTATCCCCTGAAGAGCCACCGTTAAAGAACCACTCCCAACAACCGTTGACCTGTGCAGATGTTTTAAAAGTCTAGCAGGATTGAACTGTTTTGATGTTGTGGTTTATCACTATGGCAAACATCAGAGGATATCATATATTATTTTTGAAGAGTTACTTATATGAGTAAGATTTTCAAAAACAATACAAGGTTTTGGCATTATATAAGAAAGAAAATGTTATACCAATTTACTTTTTCCTGAGGAACAAATAAAACAGGTCATGGGATATAAAGTAGCACATTTGTATACCCACTTGTGAATGTATGTACACAAATATATTCAACAGTAGCTGTTTCTTATATTTATCAGTACCCATAGTTTCACAGTGAAGAAGGAGAGCTCTTTGTTTTCAGATGACTTATCTTGTGAAATATTGTTCAAGAAAAATATGTTCCTAGAAATAAGAAACCAAACATCCAAGTGAATTCTGTATGTTTCCAAAGACACTATCACAAGGGTTCTAATGTGGCCCTTGGTGATTTTATGCTGGGACAGTCTCACACATGTTACCTTAATGAGAAGCACCAATGGCTCTCAGAAGAAACATGGTTCCCTCCTCCAGAGAAGGAAGAATCAGGGGACCAGTTTGGATTGTGTGTTTTGTAGTTATGCAGTAGGAGTTTGCTGTTCAAAGTAAGAGTATAAGGTCAGTGTTCAAAGAATGTTTTGTATTTTATTCATGGTTCTTGTCACTTATGCCAAATGTACTCTGGCAGTTCTACCACACTCATTGAGTTATTACTACAAAGAGGTGTGATCTTGGCACATGAGACTGCTGGATTCTTTAAAATGATATAAAACCTCATTTACCATTATAAGGCAGTAAACTCACTTCTTTTTATATCACCCAACAGATATGAACCAAAATTAGGAAACTGAGGCTTGTTGGCTTTTTAAATAATTCATAAAGAATGATTTATTTACCCACTCTAATCTGAAGACATCCATTTTTGAAATGCTGAGGGAATGGCAAACTATCACACAAAAATGTTTGGGAGCATCCATATCCATAAAATTCTCCCTTTCTAGCTTATGACTGAAATCAAGCAATGGTCAACAGTCATATTGGTTTCTTCCTATATAATCTCCCTTTGAATCATGAATTCATTAAAAAAAACGCTTAGATTGATAAGTTCTGCAAATTCCATTGTCTTGATCGTCAAGGAAAAAATATGAATGGTGACTCAAAAATGTTTTCATGTGATGATGGACTGTCACTTCAAACCAAAATAGTGATTGCATGAAAACAATTCAATATGGATCAACTTACATACAAGATCAGGAAAACTTTAAACTTGAGCCAATTTGTGTCTGTGTGCATATAAATATCTACATACATAGTGTCTATTTCTAATATTTTCAGCATCATTAATCAGTTTCAGAATGAGAAAATATATATATATGGAGAGAAATTGCTTTATTTTATTTATTAGCCTATTTCTCTTGAGAAATACTACACAAGACAATTTTTTTTTCTTTTCCTAGAAGACAAGCATCTAACTGGGTTTTGCTTCTGTTTCCACAAACACAAGAACCAAGTGACACTTGAGGTAAAGACAAACACTCATTTCCAAAAGTCAACACAAATCTTTGCTGTGAACAGCACATATTTTATCCTACCATCCAAATGCATACTTTTGAATTAACTTCTTTTATTTTGCCTTAATCTTTTGGCTTATCTTAAAATGCTGTTAACCAACTGCATTCTCACCTTCAACCTTCTTGTTGCTCTATCGTGGTCTACACTGGCAACCTTGGAGCATGATTGGAATTTTCAAATTTTAAGTATTTTCTATTAACACATAAATAGCAACAGAAATAATGCCAATTGTGGACATATTCTCAGTAAAATATAGTTACTTGAACAAAATCAACGATCACAAACAGAACCGAGTAATTTACAAACCTACCAACAGCAATAGTCATTCTATGTTAGGAGAGTGTTCACATCCTTTGATTCATTAATGCCTTTCCTGGAAATTTAAGCCAAAGATAATTACTAAATGATAAGCAAGAAAAATGCAGCATGTGAATGTTAAAGAATCCTAAATAAACATTCTTTATTACAGTGAAAAATATATATCCTAAGCATATAAAAACTGGAAATTGTGATTAGGCTGATTCTGATGTTTGACAGATTGGTATACAATGATTAAAATACAAGTCTGAAAACTGTGCATCATCTAGAATGTTTACAATATAAAGTTAAGATAAAAATCCAACTTCAATACAGCATCTGCACAATGTTTATGTCTTTGTCAAATTATATGTGTGTAACTTGGAGAACTGGAAACAATTTGGGAACATGAATCAGAACAGAACAGGGAAATTTTGAGACATTGTTCATTTTAAAGTCCCCTCATTGTTATAGTGTTTGAGCATCAGTTTAGGAAATGTTTATCTACTTCCACTAATGAGTTGAAACTTTAATGTGGAATAAAGTAGCTCATAGTGGTCTTGGTTTATAAGTCCCCATAATTGATAAGGTAAATTTGTTTTCAGTATTTAAATTTAAGTTTTCAATTCTTTATTATCCTGAATCTTAGTCCAGGGTGTTCCTTCTTTAAGGTATCCCATTGTCATTGCTTCCCCTTATTGATTGATTGGAGTCTCCAATAAGTTGTTCCCTTTAAGACAACTTTACCACTCTTAGAAATGTGAGAAATCATCTGCTACTTTCACACTCACCTGGAAAATGGAGTTGAAATTCTTCCATCTCTTCTATTTTGAAGTTTTCCAAAATAATCTGTTGAAAAAGCAAAGTCGAATGAAAAAGCTAAACTGGAGGCCACCAAATATAGTCAAATATTTTTCATAGAATTTTGGTGGGAGAAAAAGGAGAATTGTGATTTTAACTAGAATAGAAGAAACTCATTAAATTTTTTGTATCCCCTGTTTAAAATATTCCAGGTATTTATACACAGAGATCATAATTTTAACTGCATATGAACAATTGAAAAAATCTTAACAAAAAACTCTTCAGAAGTAACCTTTGTTTTATCATAGTTTTATATTTCTTTCCCTCTTATTTAGAAATATGCCACTGTGTTAATCAAGACAGTGTGGTATTCTTGAAGATATGGACAAATAGCTTGATGAAACAGAATAGAGAGCTTGGAAGGAAGCCTACTCACATATTTTCAACAAATCTTCAACAAAGGGGCACAATCAATACAGTGGGGGATGAGGTTATGGGGGAGACTCCAACAAATGTCCTTGGGGACACTGGAAATTCACATGTAAAGAAACAATCTTACATTTTACATGACAATTAACTCACGATGAATTATAGGCCTAAATTTAAAGTACCAAACTAGAATATAACACAAGATAATATAGGTGACCTTGGTTATGGCGATAACTTTTTAGATGCAACCCAAAGGCATGACCTATGAAACAAAGAATGATAAGTTAGACCTCATTGAAATTAACAGCTTTCGCTGAGTGAAAGGCACTTTAAAGAGAATGGCAGGACAAGCATCAGAATGAGGGAAAATTTTGTAGAACATGTGTCTAACAAAGGACTATCACCTTAGATAAACAAAGAATACTTAAAACTTAATAGTAGCAATGAAAAATCTGCTATAAAAAATTAGGTAATCGGTTGGGATACCCATCTTAGAAAATATACTGATAGAAAATTATCACATGAAAGGATATTCCACACGTTATCCTGGAGAAGACCTGAGGAGAACATTGTTCATTCTTAGTGGTAATACGAAATAGTAAAACCACTTTGAAGACATTTGTGCAGTTTCTGAAAACTAAACTTACTCTCGCCATACAATCCAGAAATGCTGCTGCTTATTTATCCAAATGAATTGAGAAATTATGTTCACACAAAAACTCACACAATGATGTTTACAGCAGCTTTATTCTTAATTGTCAAAACTTGGAAGCGACCAAGATGTTCTCCAGTAGGTAATTAGACAAATAAACTGTGGTTACATACAGAAAATGCTAAAATGAAATGTGCCATTAAGACATGAACAGGCATGGAGGAACAAATGTGTATTATTCAGTGATGGGAGTCAACTGGAAAAGGCCATGACTCATAGAGTATGATTCTAATAACAAGCAATGCTAGACAAGGAAAAACCATGGAGATAGTGAAAAGATCAGTGGATGCCAGAGGCTGGAGGAGAGGGAGAGATAAGCAGGTATGGTGTAGAGAATTTTTAAAGCATTCATGTGACAATATAATGGTGGAAATATGTCATTATGCATTTCTGCATAGAATATACAACACCAACAGTGATGCCTAAGGCAAACCATGAATTTCAGATGATAATTATGTGCGCAATTCAGTTTCTCAAGGACAACAGCATTCTGGTATAAGATTTTGATGGGGGGATAGCAGCAGAGGCTATGTCTGTAGGAAAGACAAAGGATATATGTGAACTCTCCATACTTTCTGCATTGTTTTGAGAACTTATAACAGCTCCAAAAATAAGATCTATTTGAAATGGGAAAAAAGGTCTAATATTGTGGCAGACATAAGATTCAAGAAATACAATAAGAGCTAATAATAATAACTAGATGTGCCGGTTCTGTGGCATGGCGGGTAAAGACACTGCCTGCAGTGTCAGAATCCCATATGGGTGCAGGTTCTAGTCATGGCTGCTCCACTTCCAATCAAGCTCTCTGCTATGGCCTGGGAAGGCAGTACAAGAGGGCCCAAGTCCTTGGACCCCTACAACCAGGAGCTCCTGGCTCCTGGCTTTGGATCAGCTCATCTCTGGCCATTGTGGTCATTTGGGGAGTGAACCAGTGGAATGGAAGACCTTTCTCTCTCTGGCTCTATTTCTCTCTGTAACTCTGTCTTTCAAATAAATACTTAACAAAAAAGATGGCCCAAGTTCTTGAGCTCCTGCACCCACATGGGAAACCCGAAGGAAGCTCCTGGCTCCTGGCTCCTGGCTTCGGATCCATCTGAGAAGTGAACCAGTGGATGGAAGACCTCTCTCTCTATCACTCACTCTCCCTCTTTCTTTCTCTCTCTCTCTCTCTCTGCTTCTCTGTAACTCTGCCTTTCAGATAAAATAATAAATCTTTAAAAAAAAACTAGAAGTCTCTAAATATGTTAATTATATATTTATATATTTTCATATACATTCTATGTGTCTTTACACTCCCTTACAAAGAAGTCTTACTTTAACTAAAATACAATTTTATTTGCTTGCTCTGTAGTATTTTCACTTCAAAAATTGAGGAATTTTAAAAAATGATGCAGAAAATATTCTCTAAATTATTTTGTTTGTCTAATTCCTATGAATAGGAACTTTGTTGTAGTTGACCTTAATAAACCTTTTCCTTCTTGCTAAATAAAGAATAAATCGTCTCATTATTATCTGACACAAAAAGCCAATGAATATTGTGTTATTTTAATGGACAATACAGTTGGAATAAAACATTGTGGTTGGAGGAATGATACACAGATTTGATGGAGAAAGTTGCTTAAGAACACATCACGTGAGTTCTTATGGAAAAATTTTAGGTTCACTCAAATTTGCTAAACAATGAATTTACGAATAAGAATTCTGATTCATAGACACATGAGAGATGCAATTGTGGTGAAAAATGAGCATTCCATCAAAGCCACAGTTTTGCTACAGGCAGCCTTCTGATAGCCTGTGGACCCTCAGTCATCTTTGCAAAATTCATCTTCTCCATTCTTCATGGTACAAGAGGATTTATTGTATATAGGTTGTAACTTGTGTGCATCTCCAGAAGTCCCTCTGAGAATTGGCCCTGCCTGAGGTATCACTGTAGCAGACCATCCAGGGACAGTTCAGCTGTAATTATTTTATCAAATGTCAAACTTGCCACCTAAATACTCAAATTCTAAACTGAGTGATTTGTTGTTCAATCAACAAGACTGAATGTCTACACCTGACAGATCCCCATCAGAAAACCATGGATATAACTGCTGCTCCAGAGGATAAGGACAGACTCATAATTAATTTCCTGGGATTCTGTAATGCTCATTCCTTTATCAGTTCTGATTATGAAGAAAGAATACACATTTACCCTACTCACATTATATTAACACTTCCAATGTAGCACTATCTTCTTAGTCTATAATTCAGTATAACTTTCTTTGATCTGGAGAAGTTTGTGAAATGGTGGTGCTAGGTTACATATGGTTATATTTGTTTTTTTTTTAAGAATCATTTTATTTATTTGAAAGAGTTACAGAGAGAGGTAGAGCCAGAGAGAGAAAGAGAAGTCTTCTATCTGCAGGTTCACTCCCCAGATGGCTGCACAGTTGAAACTATGCTGATCAGAAGCCAGGAACCAGGAGTTTCTTCCAGGTCTCCCACATGGCTGCAGGGGCCAAAAGACTTTGGCCATCTCTACTGCTTTTCCAGGCCATAGCAGAGAGCAGGATTAGAAGTGCATCAGCCAGGTCTTGAAACGGCACCCAAATGGGATGTGGGCACTACAGGCTGGGGCTTTAACCTGCTATACCACAGCACTGGCCCTGGTTATACTTGTTAATACATCATGAGAGTTTATTTTGAACACAATGCCTTGTGCTAAATTCTTCTGCAATCAAAACTAGGACATATTGGTCACTTCTATGTATGTAGCTCCCTTATCAAATAAGAATTATTCAGCTAAGAAGGCCATCATCTTTTCACTCTGACTTTCAGAAACCTTAGTAGTATTTCTGCTATTGCTTTATGACCCTACTCCTCTTCTCATCTTTTACCAATGCTTTTGTTTCAAGTTTGACAAATGTCACTTTGCCTCTCTAACAGTTCAAAACTCTATCAATTTCATGGCAATAAATTCCAGGCATGTTTGTTGAGCAATTACTCTGTGGACACCCAGTGTGCTAAGTGAGATCACAGAGGTAAAAAGTCACATTGATGATCCTGTAGTAACATCTTGAATGCCCACAGCAGGTTTGACATCCAAACACTGTCACAACATGAAGTACACAGAGTAATAGAAATAGATGCAGAGTGCACAGGGAAAAGAGAAGGAAATTTCATGGGGGTTGTTAGACTTCACAAGAATGTAAACTTTTAACATGGGTCTAAAGGGGTAACTGGAAAATTCTAAGCAAATATTTTTGTAACATGTACATGGACATAATTTCCAGATGCAAAAGCAGGATATAGAAAACTTATAATTATCATTTTCCACAACCAAATGTATGGAACTTGACCTTGGGACTTAATATCAATAATTCGGCCTTTATCTATCATCTATCTGCCTGTCTGTCTGTCTATTTATCTATCTATCTCTATCACAAGTCTGTTAAGGTACCCGATTTAGGAAATTTGAGGAAAAATCATTTTGATTGGTTTTATATCTTTCTAAACCTAGTCTTGACTGGATGTTGGCTGTTGAAACTCAAATGTCAAGAAAGCAGGTACTGTAGAACCCAGCGTGTGTGCCATAGCAAAATAGTATGAAAGGGATAATCTGGGAAGCATCTTACCTGAAAGATGCCTCAATGGTAAAAAGTAAGCTCTTTTACTCAGCTCATAGGATAAAACTTTGATATTTAGGGGCTGGCATTGTGGTGTAGCTGGTTAAGTTTCCACTTAATAGCACGACATCCCTCATGGGAACCAGTTCAAGTTTCAGCTGTTCCACTTCTGATACAACTCCCTGGGAAGGTAGTGGAGGATGGCCCAAGTGGTTTGGCTTCTTCACCCATATAGGAGACCCAGATGAAGCTCCTGACTTCCTCCTGCCTAGCCCTGGCCATAGTGGTCATTTGGGGAGTGAACGAACGGGTGGAATATCTGTATCTCTCTCTGTTTCTTCCTCCCTCTGTCTCTCTGTAATTCTTCCTCTCAAATAAATAAAATGAATCTTTAAAAATTAAAAAGTAGAGTGACATTCCCAAGGTCATGCCCGTCAGTTGAAGACAGGGACTGCATTTCAACCCCAGCTTCAGCAGTGTTCCAGGTCTCTTCAACATATCTTTAATTTGAGGAATGAAAGAATTTCCAAGGAAGTTGTGATAATCTGGATAATAATGGGTGTCTTCCAAAGTCCCATGTGTCTCTAGGGGTTTGGTTCCAAAGTTTTGACAATGGCTCATGAGTTCAAGGTAAAGGCTTAAACGAATAATTGTGCTTGAAGGTAGGGTCTTTGAGATGTGATTAGGCTGAATTGAGTTTCAAGGGTGGAGGCATCATTCAATCATGGTGGCTTCATGGAAAGAGACACAGGGACATGAAGTAAGAGCATGCTTGTTGTCCCTCTCTGCTTCCTGGCTTGCCAAAAACAAACTCCTCTGCACACATGCTACTATCTGCCATCCTCTGCAGATACCATACCAACAGGCTGCATAATCTTGGACTGTGAACCTCCAAAACCATGCATCACAATACATTTTCTTCCTTCCTAAGTAACCCCACTTGATCATTAGTTATGGTGACGAAAAGCTGACTAATAAAGGAATTTGTTGAAATGTACTAAAAGGATGGGAACTGTGGTGCAGTGGGTTAAGCCACTGCTTGTGATGCTGGCAACCTATATAAGAGCGCAGCTCAAAGTCCCAAATACTGTTCCTGATCCAGCTTCTGAATGATGTGCCTCTGAAGGTATCAGAGGAGGGCTCAAGCATTTGAGTGCCTGCCATCCATGTGGAAGACCAGGGTGGAGCTTTTGGCTCCTGGGTTTGGCCTGGTAGAGAACTGGCTGTTGTGTTCATTTGGGAAATGAATCAGTGAATGAAAAATTTCTCTGTCTCTGTCTCTCTGTATTTGTCTCCCTCACTTTCTCTCATCACTCTGTGCTTTAAATAAATAAATGTTTAAAAATGTACCAAATTAATATATATTTCAGGGCACTTCTGCTAGAGATTCAACACCACCACAGGGTTTGTGTTGTGGTACAGTGAGTTAAGCCTCCATATGCAAAGACATCGTCTCATATCACAGCGCTGGTTCAAGTCCCAGCTGCTCTACTTCCAATTCAGCTTCTTGTTTATATGTCTGGGAAGGGAGTGGGAGGTGGCCCAAGTGCTTAATCCCCTGCCACTTATGTGGGATAGAGTTCCTGGCTCCTGATCTAGCCAGATCCATACCTGGCTGTTGCAGCCATTTTAGGGGTGATGCTGGGTGGAAGAGTCTCTCTCTCTCTCTCTCTCTCTCTCTCTCTCTCTCTCTCCCACACACACTCTGGTTCTGCTTTTCCAATAAATAAATAAGTCTTAAAAAAAAAAAGAAATGGGAGCCAGAGACCTGTATATTTAATAAACATTCCAGGTAAGAGTAACACAAAGAACCCACCCACCTAAGAACACTGAATTAAAAGTTAGACTTCTGTAAAAGCTGAGCCCTAGTTTCATTCATGTTTTTATCCCCAGTGCTTACAAAGCACATGGAATATAGAAAATTTCTGATCTCAAATGGTTGAGTAAACCATATTACTAAAAATATGCACCACCTACACTTGCTGTTTGTTTCTAATAAAAGCTTTGCCAAATTTGTTCTTTGCTAGAATATTTTGAATTTTTATCTTTGAATTGTTATGTTCCTACATTTCTTTATAGATAAAGGTTTTCAATACAAAGCCAAGATCAAGCTTTTTCAACACAAAAGCTCACAGTCTCAACAAAATCCCAGGAAGCAGAATTCAAGCAGTGAAAGATAATGTTTTGCTTAAGTTATCATTGTTCTCTCTTTCAAAATATGAGATACAATTCCAAACAAAAATCTAGGTTACTTTTATTGATATTCTTTGATGTATTATAGCATTATCTATATTTATAAAAATACAATGAAATAGAATAGTATGGTAATATGGAAAATATGGCTTTTTTCTGATAAGAATGTGACTATATTTGTGCATACATGAATAGCATACAAGAAAAACATGTAGATACAAATAACAGGAGATCAGTTTTCAAAGTTTGTCACATAATTCACAAGGTGGTAATTACTATCTTCTCATTTCATGAAAGTTTAGAGAGAGCCTCTCTATACAATCAGCCCTAACTCATTATCTGCTGGAGAGCCAGGTTCTGTATCTCATAGCACATGGCTTTCACCTTCCAACTCTGATTCTCATAATCTGGTTATCAGGTTCTGTAAGAATTGCAAAAGTCCATTTCAGTGGGGTAATTGCAGGTGAGTGATATCTAAGACTGCGGAAATGTAGATTATTAGATTTAACAAAATGTTATAGTATGATTCATATTTGTTGATTGTGAAAATGCTTGGGGGAGATTAAATTAGCAGAAAGAAGACCTTTTAGGAGGCTCAGAGAAAGGAATCTCAGGAGTATAATTTTGCAATGAATTAAATTATTTGTGGATCTAAATGAGTATGTCTGAAAATTAATATAACAAAAGAAGAGTAGTACATAAGCGTAGAAAGTCAGCATATAAACCAGATTGATTTTGACATTTGACAAGCAATTATTATAGTGAAAGTAATAATGAAAATTCAGGATGACTGCATGTCTAGTGATTAATTCTGGTTACAGAATGACACAATTATCAAGATATTCAGACACAGGCAAAACAAGATAATTTGCTCAAAATTTTCTGTATTATTTCAATAATTTGTATATTATTACTGAACTTTCCTCATATGGTTTATAATTTTGCTACTAGAGCAATGAATCTTTTAAAAATTCCATCTTTCCTCATTAAGAAAAATTCCAGGCCAGAGTCCAGAAATAAAATTAAAATCCTACTTCTTAAAAGTTTTCTATTTCTAGGGTACATCTTCATTTTGATTGGTAATAAGAATTAGGGAATGGAATGATTCTGAAATTATCATTTAAAGAGCATTACAACATGGTAGAGTTAGTGTTGTGGGAAAGACTGCAGAAACAGACACAAAATACAGCCAAAAACTGTCTCCCTCCAACTGAATTGGGCCCTAATATTGAGTCAATGAGGCCTACATTAATGGTGATACACTATTACATGACACACTAGTCACATTTTGGCAGTGACTACCTTTTCATCAGAAGATACTGGTAAAATGATGAGAAGTAACCATCCCACCTCGACCACTCATTTTGCAGTGGTCCCCTGCATCTTGAATTAGGAACCCCAAGTCCATTCACTTTGAGGAATTAAAGCTGTAATTTTACACAGTGAACAGAGTCACTGGGACAGCATGTTAATTTTGCTGTTTCACAACACACAACAGCTTTCTTTCACAAAACAGTCCATGAAAGGACCAGAGGAAGTCCTCTATGTTAAGTGTCATGTACTCCAAGTGAGAAATCGTATGTGCTTTACCGAAAGGACAAAGCATAAGATTTTACTCAATAAAAGCCATTGTATAATTAACAAAACTGATTTTCTATTTTGCTCCTAACTGGTTTTGTTCATTTAATACATAAAAAGATGGGAATTTAAACCATAAATACTAGGAGAAGGGTTACAATTCTTCATGCCCAGTAGATGCTATTTGAGGGCTTTCGTTCTCACTCATAAAACTACAAATAGGTGATTTGTGATGTGATTTTGTCCAACTCCTTCCCCATGCATATTATCTCTGTTAGATGAATCTTCTCTAAGACATGGATTGCTCTTTTATGCTGACTGCATGCGTGTGTGTGCATAAAATGCCACATTTCCAATTAAGATGTGTGTACTCGGGAAGGATGACATATCAGGGTTGTCAGGCTAAAAGCCCCACAGCGCAGGAGAATTTTTCATACCACTCCGTAGTCCTGCCAACGTTATAGGACTCGTCTCTTAGTTTTCTTCATCTTCTCTTTTCTTACCTTTGACTCCCCAACCATCCTCCCTCTCAAGCTAGAAACTGTTTTTTGGATAGCTCTAGGAATTACTTGCTGATCTCTTTCACTAAATTTTAAGTCATGCTTTCTTTTATCCCGGTAAGATGCACCCCCCGTTGTTTCCAATATGGATTAGTTTCCAACAATTTAGCTTTTCTGCTTCATATAGAAAAATGTTCTGTTAACATGCTACTGAACAAGATTACTTTCTGTTGAAAGAACTACAGGGGGACATGTGTACTGAATTCTTACCCTTGATTATGCTTTCTTTGAAAATCTTAAAAAGTTTTGCAAGTGGAAGTGTCATAACATCACAATATGTTAGTGGTATACCCATTTAGCAGAATAATGCTTCATAGGGTAATGACATGAGATTTTCAGAAAGACATTTTCAACCCTTGAAATGTGAATGAGGAATTCATAAATGCAAAGTATTTACCTGAAAATTTAAAAATTCGTATTTGTTGATGGGAAAAATGACACAACAGTTGGGGAAATGTTGCTATTGATTTAGAATGTCAAGTATAAATACAACGTTTTAAATTTACAGCTTTCAAAAAGCTGTGACGGGGCCGGTGCTGTGGCTTAGCAGACAAAGCTGCCACCTGCAGTTCTGGAATTTCATGTGGATACCAGTTTGAGTCTTGGCTGCTCCACTTCCAGTTCAGCTCTCTGTTATAGCCTGGGAAAGCAGCGGAAGATGGCTCAGGTTCTTGGGCCTCTGCACTCACGTGGGAGACCTGGAAGTAGATCCTGGCTCCTGGTCTCAGATCAGCCTAGCTCCAGCCATTGCAGCCATCTGGGGAGTGAACTAGCAGATGGAAGCACTCTCTCTCTCTCTCTCTCTCTCTCTCTCTCTCTCTCTCTGCTTCTGCCTCTCTGTAACTCTGATTTTCAAATAAGTAAATAAATCTTTAAAAAAATTAAAAACTTGGGTCAATATTCAAAAAAAATTCAGATTTTCACTCAACTAAATTTAGTTGCATATTAAATTATCAGGTATGAGGCTAGATGTAAGATACATGAAAGAAGCAAAGAATTTGTATGCTGACTTCTCAAAGACAATCTTGGTGATTCAGGCACCATGGATATAGATGCCTCTGAGCTCATCTGAAAGTACCATTCACATCTTTATTACACTGAGAGAATTAGATAAGATCATAGAACTTGAGAAGACTCAGTAGATGATTCGGTCCATTTTTCCTGCTATTCATAGAGTAATTACCATATCTTTCCAGGCTGAACAATCAATAATGCATCCTAATGCTTTCCATTTGGTTCTCTACAATATTGGTTTTAATGTCCTCATCTTGCTGTTAAAGTTCCTTTTCTCTAGTTTTCTAATTGGCCCAAGTTGATCTTTTTAAAAGGGAAGAGGCAATAACCAGCTAAGTGACAAAGCACATTTGCTCTCTTTCAGAGACTATTAGAGAGCAGCTCTGCCCATAGCACTTAGTCCTTCTGTAGTCTCAGAGGGAAGAAGGATTTTATTATTCCCCGGGGGGAAAGCCAGGCCCATGAATAAGAAGGTCATTTTCCCTTTGCTCATTTACCCAACATGATTGCAGGCATACCTTCAAGATTGCCTATTTTGTTTATCTGTTAAGTTTTAACACTATGGTTTGAATGCTATAACTGTTAGCTATGAGACTCATTCATGTTAGTAAAAATTTAATAACGTAAGATTTATTATTTGGGACATAGTCGATTTATATAATTTTTGCTTGTATAATGCATTTCTGCTTTGTGAGATACGCATGCTCTCTTGATGGATGGATGAAAACACAGAAAAGATGAAATGACTTTGTAGGATCAGATCAACATTTAGAAGCTCAGTTCAAATCAGAGATCTGGATCACAACTCCATGTTCTAAATTGTAGACCACATAGTCACCCATATTCCTAAAACAATGGCTTGTGTAGTAAGGAGAAGATTATGATTTAGCCTTGCTATTAATCTATGTTAATGATTATGTTGCTTTATTACTACAAAAAGGTGTGTGGATTACAGTTGATGACCTTAATCAAAATCCTTGCTCCATCATATATTCTAAAATAAAATAAACTTATCTTTGAGTTCCATTTTCCATAAAATGTTAAAATATTTAATTTATTAATTTGAAAGGCTAAGTAACAGAGATGGGGAGAGAGAGAGAGAGAGAGAGAGAGAGAGAGAGAGAGAGAAACAGGGAGGGAGAGAGAGGCATCATTCATCTTCTGGCTTACTCCTCAAATGTCCTCAACAGCCAGGCCTGGGTAAGGCTGAATTCAGGAAACAAGAATTCCATCAGCAAGGTCAGCCCTGTGGTACAGTAGGTTAATCCTCTGCCTGCAGGGCCAATACTTTGTATGGGCACCAGTTCTAGTCCTGGCTGCTCCTCTCCCAATCCAGCTCTCTGCTATGCACTAGGAAAGCAGTAGAAGATGCCCCTAGTCTTTGGGCCCCTGAACCCACGTGGGAGACCCAGAGGAAGCTTCTGGCTCCTGGCTTCAGGTCGGCTCAGCTCCAGCCTTTGTGGCCATTTGGAGAGTGAACCAGCCGGTGGAAGACATGTCCCTCTGTCTCTCCCTCTCACTGTAATTCTACCTCTCAAATAAGTGAAAAATAAAAATTCTTAAAAAAAAAAGAATTCTATCATGAAATTCCAAGTACTTGATCCAGCTCTGCTGCCTTCCCAGGTACGTTAGCAGAAAGCTGGATTGAAAGCAGAGCAACCAGGAATCAAAACAGCGCTCTGAGATGGAATGTCAGCATTTGCAAGGACAATGTTGGCTCCCTCCACGGAATTTTTGAATGTTGGCATTTAGATTACAAAATCCTGAGATCAGATTACAGCCTTTAAGCAAGATCAAGATTTTGGATTGGCCAGTGCTGCGGTTCACTTGGCTAATCCTCCGCCTTTGGCGCCGGCACACTGGGTTCTAGTCTCAGTTGGGGCGCCAGATTCTGATCTCTTCCAGTCCAGCTCTCTGCTATGGCCCAGGAAGGCAGTGGAGGATGGCCCAAGTGCTTAGTCCCTGTACCCACATGGGAGACCAGGAGGACCTGGCTCCTGGCTTCGGACCAGCTCAGTGCGCCAGCCATAGTAGCCATTTGGTGGGTGAACTAATGGAAAGGAGGACTTCTCTCTCTCTCTCACTCTCTCTGTCTAAATCTGCCTGTCCAAAAAAAAAAAAAAAAAGTTTTGGGATTATACTCTGACAAAATATAAATCAGTTAAATCATTTTGAGCCGAGAAATAATTTGACTTGACATTTTATGTTTTTCCCCCATTTTTTAAATGAATGACTTTGGTCTTAGGTTAAGACCATAGGCATAAGAGTTAGAGCACAAGATCTTTGGGGGGCGTGGGTCTCAGTCTGGGATTGGGTTAGCATTGCAGTGATGGAGACTGCAGCATAAATTCAAGGCAGTCAACATAATTTGTTTCTTATGTGTAGCTTATATGAGAAAGAAAGGAGTCAAAGGTGGGTTGATATTTAGCCTGAGCAACTGATCAATAGAACTACCATTTTATGAGATATAAAAGTCCCAAAGAGGGCAGGTTTGAGTTTGAGAAGGTGAAAGTTCAGTAGCTCTAATTCGGAAATGTCAAAATGTCTATTCAATAGCCAATGGGAAATGTTGCTGGTGTCTGCAGTTCAGGAGAGAGGTCAGTGCTGAAAATGTAAATGTGATGGCTGTCAATATAAATATATTGTGAGGAGCAGGGAGGAACAATTGATAAGTCTGGAGAGGATTAGAGGGCCTTAAATACGGCAGTACAGACTTCAGGGTTTTTACAATTGCAGCTTACATTGTTTGTCTCGCTTACTGCTCTGAGTAAAGAAGTGGTGCCGTATTCATTTTGGTTGCTTAACCCACAGCTCAGTGGCAAGCCCCTGATGGTCTCTTAGTAACTATGTGTTGAATGAATGAGTGAATGAATGCATTAGTGAATTGGAAGCTATTGCAATGTTAGGAGGAGACTTGTACAGCTAGAAGTCATTCCCTCTGCCCTCAGGGAACCACAAAGCAACAGACTTAGCAAAGGTTGCTTGTCAGTTGAACAGCGGAAGAACTAAAACCTAAAAGGTTCACAAAATGGAACTGTACCCCTAGCAACTAGACATGTGATCTTGGCCAATCATTAAACTCTCAGAAGTTCAGTTGCCTATCACAGTACTTGGCATATAAAAGATGTCGAATGAAAATTATCCTTGCTTATTTCCTTTTGACTCCTGTAAGAGGACCTGTGACTCCACCATTTATGAATTTTAGAAAATGTTTATTTCATACCCAAAAAGGACAGAAAAGTATTTAGAGTTCTAAATCATAAAGACTGTTTTTTTTTCTTTTTGCTTGTTTGCTTGTTTTGTTTTTTTTTTTTTTTAAGGGAAAGTGTTTATTAGGGGAAACCCGACAGACTGGAGGGAAAGGGCAAAGAAAGAAAAAGAGAGAGAAGGAGAGTGTAAGAGAGAGGGTGAGAGAGAAATCAAGAGATGAGAGAGATAGCCAGACAGAGAGATCTGGAGATGGCAAGAAAGAGAGCCACATGTTCAGGAACAGATCCTTTTAAAATTTTGCCTGGGGGTGGGCAGGGAAGTAGGAGCAGCGAATCCCAATAGGATGGGGATGGGGCTGACAGAGGTGGTTGGACCACATGGCCACCTGGCTTCCAGTAATGGCGGCCAGGGCTAGAGCCTAGGATGGCGTCAGGATGTAGATCACACCATAGATAAGACTGTGCCATTTTACTATGTTTCCTTTTTAAGAAAGTCATGACACATTTTAACCTGCTCATCCGATTATATAACACACTGATAATCTAGTATTATAATATAATAGATTCAGTGGAAATTTCAAAGTCCTTGTTACCTTTTCCCCCATATAGGTCTCACTCCCATTTTCAAATACTATTTATTAGAAACTGACCACATTCTGAACAGTGTTCAGGCATTATGGATTCCATCAGACTCAAATTTTAACTCAGATTCCACTTGCTCTTATTGGTGTTTGGGCTCCAACTCGTAAATTATATTTACAATAGAACAACTAGCTTGATGGTTAATTTTAGAAGTACCTCTCTTCTACCTTCACACATACAAGAAAGAAGCTATATTTATATCTCAGAAAGTTTTAAAAATGTTTATGGAAAACATTGAACCAAAAATAAAATATGGGTTATATGCTGTAAACATTGTGTGTGATGGAAAAATTGGGGAGACTGGTTTATTTCATTAAGCATAATGGTCTTCAGGGCACCTATTTTGTTGTAAAATATAGAATTTCTTTTTTTGTGACTGAGTGATATTCCATCATGTATATATACCACATTTTCTTTACCCAGTCATTAGTAAATGGGCATCTGGGTTGATTTCATATCATAGCTATTGTGAATTGAACTGCTATATACATGGGGGGACAGATAACTCTTACATATGCTGATTTTATTTTCTTTGAGTAAATTTCCAGGGGTAGGATGGCTAGGTCATACAGCAGATCTATTTTCAGATTTCTGAGTAATCTCTATACTCTTCCATAATGGTTTTATTAGTTTACAACAGTGTATTAGGGTATATTCTTCTATGCATTTGTTATTTTTTTGATTTTTGGATGGAAGCCATTGTTAACTGGGGTGAGGTGAAACCACAGTGTGATTTTATTTGCATTTTCTTGACAGCTAGTGATCCTGAGCATATTTTCATTTATCTGTTTGTCATTTGTATTTCATCCTTTGAAAAATTCTTATCCTTAGCCCATTTCTTAACTGCATTGTTTGTTTTGTTGTTGTTGAGTTTCTTGAGCTCTTTATATGTTCTGGATATTAACCCTTTTTCAGATGTAATAGTTTGCAAACATTTTTTCCCATTCTGTTGTTGGTTTCCTCTTCATTTTTTAGAGTGTTTCCTTTGCTGTGCAGAAACTTTTAAGCTTGATATAATCCCCCTTGCCTATTTTTGTTTTTATTGCCTGTGTTTAGGGCAAGAAGTATTTGCCAAGCATTCCAGAAGTATTTGCCTATAACAATGTCTTGTAGTGTTTCTCCTATGTTTTCCTCTAATAATTGTGTAGTTTTAGATCTTAAGTTCATATCCTTGATCCACTGTTAGTTGATGTACGTTTCCTCTGATTTGTGGTAACTAATATATAAAGTGCCAAAAATGTAACCTATATGAGTGAAATTGACATATTGAGATCTGATTATTTCTTATGGCCACAGTATACATCCCTGAGCAACAGTGGTCTCTCTGTTTACTACTTGTTGACTTCTTTATCTAGTGGATGCTCAAGTTTGCGATTATAAAGTAAGTGAAAATGTATAATTGCAAAGTTAAAAGAAAAATAAGAAAGGAAGGAGAGGGAAGGTGGGAGCGAGGGAGGGATGGAAGGTGGGAAGTGTCATTTTCTTCTTAAAACTATATATTTGAAATACATGAAATCTCTTCCCTTTATACAAATTTGAAAACTGAAATGTGTACTATTATAACAATTTGGTATGTAGCTCTGATACCCAGCATAAATTCTCTTCTGTCACTTAGTGATACACTAAACTCCAATTTG
The DNA here is from genome assembly GCA_949820135.1 of Sylvilagus floridanus. Taxonomy (NCBI): domain Eukaryota; kingdom Metazoa; phylum Chordata; class Mammalia; order Lagomorpha; family Leporidae; genus Sylvilagus; species Sylvilagus floridanus. The sequence continues at coordinate 115,018,462 of OX463230.1, forward strand.
AGGTTAATAAAATAAAATATTTTGAAAAGAAGTTGTCTAACTGTTTGACAATGTCTTATATTTCAAAAGAAGTTTATACGGAATGTGCCTGTGTCAAAGACAGAAATGGAAAATACATACTGTCAGGGACAGTCTTTGCAACATTTGACATTGGATAAGTATTATCCTTTTCTTCTCAGTTCAAAAATAAATTTTCAAACCATCTTCAACGATGTTGTATTAGATTTGTAACACAAAATTAATAAGCTTAAATAAATACAAATATAAAAAGAGACGTAAACATTTTTAAATGTAATGATTGTCCTCAAGTAGCCGACATTTTTTAGAAAAAATAGGAGAGATTGCAGACTCAATGAGACTGCACAGGAAATATGTTAGAATTGAAAATGAATCTTGATGTGAACAGAAGGGGAGAGGGAGCGGGAGAGGGGAGGGTGGCGGGAGGGAGGGAAGTTGTGAGGGGGGGAGCCATTGGAATCCATAAGCTATACTTTGGAAATTTATATTCTTTAAATAAAATTTAAAAAAAAGGATCATAACAAATTGAAAAAAAAAAAAAAGAAATAAAATACTAGGAGGGGCCGGCACTGTGCATGGTGAATAAAGCCGCTGCCTGCAGTGCCGGCATCCCATGTGGGCACTGATTCCCGCTCCGGCTGCTCCACTCTCAATCCAGTTCTCTGCTATGGCCTGGGAGAGCAGTAGAGGATGGCCCAAGTCCTTGGCCCCTGCACCCACGTGCGATGCCAGGAAGAAGCTCCTGCCTCCTAGCTTCGGATCGACACAGCTCCAGCCATTGCAGCCAATTGGAGAGTGAATCAGTGAATGGAAGACCTCTCACTCTCTCTTCTTCTCTCTGTGTATAACTCTGAATTTCAAATAAATAAATCTTTAAAAAAAATACTAGGAGGCAGACAATAAATGAATAAAGAAAAACAAAATAATAAATTGTACAGGGGCTGGCGCTGTGGCGTAGCGGGTAAAGCTTGCCACCTGCAGTGCCAGCATCCCGTGTGGGCACCGGTTCCAGCCCCAGCTGCTCCACTTCCAATCCTCTGCTATGGCCTGGGAAAGCAGTAGAAGATGGCCCAATCCTTTGGGGCCCTGCACTCACATGGGAAAACCTGGAGGAAGCCCCTGGCTCCTGGCTTCAGATCAGTTGCAGCCAATTGGGGAGTTAATCAGTGGATGGAAGATCTCTCTCTCTCTGCCTCTCCTCTCTCTGTATAACTCTTTCAAAGTAAATAAATAAACCTTTAATAGATTGTATAATAATACAAGAAGCCAGGCCAGCGCCGCAACTCACTAGGCTAATCCTCCGCCTTGCAGCGCCAAAACACCAGGTTCTAGTCCCAGTCGGGGCGCCGGATTCTGTCCCGGTTGCCCCTCTTCCAGGCCAGCTTCTGCTGTGGCCAGGGAGTGCAGTGGAGGATGGCCCAAGTGCTTGGGCTCTGCACCCCATGGGAGACCAGGAGAAGCACCTGGCTCCTGCCATCTGATCAGCGTGGTGCGCTGGCCGCAGCGTGCCGGCTGCGGCAGCCTTTGGAGGGTGAACCAACGGCAAAGGAAGACCTTTCTCTCTGTCTCTCTCTCTCTCACTGTCCACTCTGCCGGTCAAGTGTACACACACACACACACACACACACACGAAGCCAAGCTGGAGACAGGAAACAACAACTCCATTGTGGGCATGGAGACAGGAGCCCATGAGCACTTGAACCATTTTCTGCAGCTTTCATATCAGCAGAAAGCTGGATCATAAGCAGAGCAACAAGGACTCAAACGTTCCAATATGGGAAGCCAGCATCGCAAGTGGCAGCTTAAACCAATGCACCACAACACTGGGCTCGAAAGGTAGATTGTATTTAATATGTAACATTGATAAGTATCATTGAGAAGGTTTTCCTAGTAAAGAAAAGCCTACTCAATCTTAAACACTAAGCTTTAATATTTATTAGGTTGTGTAACCGGATGCCCAGGTATAGGAGAGACCCTGGGGAGAACTGAGAGTCTCTACCTCGGGTCCCCACTACTCTCCTACTCTTCCCTCATCCCTGTGCTGTCTATATCCTCAGTGGTAGTTAAACAGTTGCTCCTGTTGCAGACTTCACATCCATGGCTGACAGTGCTAGGAGTAAAGGAGATGAATTTTTCTTGTGGCAGCCTTATGAGTGGAGAAACGGAACTGTTCCAAGGGCAGCAGTTCCAAGGGAACTCCGACTCACATTTTATTTGCTTGTATCAATTCACATCAGAATTTTCTTTGCCAATTTCTGTTAGTAGATCAGAATCGTTATTGGCTCAGCTCTAGATCCCTGTTCTGACCCTTAGGTGGCTATAGCTCCTGTGATTGAGTGAGTCACCCAGCCTACTCCGGGATCAGGAGTCAGTCGCTCAGTTGTCACACTTGGGGTGGTGAGTGAAATGTATTTTGAGATGGCAAGTTCTATGTCCACCAGCTTCAGGGAATTACTGAGTTATGTTTCAGACAGGGAATTACCATGAATAGTGAATTGTACTATCTGGGATTCAATGACTTACAAATAAATATCATGAAAACTCTACACATAAAATTATTTCCACAATAACCCTTTGGGTTATTAAATAAATTAAATTAAATAAATCACAAAAAAGAATACAAAGTACAAATACAAGTGCTCTATTTACATGAACATTTCTATGCCACAGTAGTACTCTCAAACTGTGAACTTTAAAATATATACTTACTTCCCCTTTAAACTGGGTTTTTGAAAAACTAGCATCTGTTGATATTAAAAAGATGTGGTAGAGGATAAAGAACTACAACATTTGTTGAAAGAAGTTTACCACTATGCTTCACGAGTCATCAATTGTCATTGACCTTATAATCACAGTTTCAGGGATGGAAAATAATCAAGAATGAAATGAAAGATTTATACATGAAGCCTTTCATAGCAGCGTTCTATATAATAGCTAAAACCCAAAGAAAAATTTTTTGACAACCAGCAACAGAGAAGTGGCCACATGGTTCATTCAGTGGAAAACTATGCAGCATGGAAAAGAATTTTGATGATGAAAGAAATTACTCAATATAATAAACAATGGAACTCAAATGTATACTTTTTAGAGTTGGTGAATAATTTTATTTGAAGAGAGGGAATTTTTAAAGTGTCCCTTTTAAAAGTTTGACTACATTTTTACGTACTTTGAATAAGGGCCTACCTAAAAATAAGACAGCATTTCCTACAGCTGAGATGAAATGAAAAACAACATTGTGAGTGATCTTCAAAGTTTTTCACAATGACGCTTTTCTTTCTTTCTGCTTCTTAATATTTACTTATTTATTTTAGAGCCAGAGAGTCAGAGAACGCCCATGCACAGGTTTACTCTGAGTATTCACAATAGTATAGGATGGCCAGGGTCAAAGCCAGGGACTGGGACCACAACCCAGGTGTCTCAAAGGGGTGGCAGTTACACAGGTACTCCAGCCATCACTAATGCCTCCTCATGTCGTCATTACCAGGAAGTTGGAGTCAGGAGCCACAGCTGGTATCAAAGCCAGGAACTCCAAGATGGGATGAAGAAGGCATTGTTCTCAGTGTCATGGCTACTAGGCTCAACACCCAAACCACAATAGTAGGTTTTCAGAAGCATCCCTAAATTTCTATAAAGCCTGTTTAAAATCAAAGAAATGAACAAACACATAAAATAATGAATAAAAACCTGATTTGGATCCTTAAGCAGTAATATTCTTCTGAAAGCATTGAGTCTACCATAAGTCCATCATTGTTCTGCACATAGGCATACCCAAGTATTAGCAAAATTTGTTAAAATGAGTTTGATATTTTGATTCAGGGCTCATGGCCTTTGAGTCCTCAAAGTGTCTGTATAAAACATTTTACATGTGGTAATTGTTGAAAATGAGTAATGATTACATGGGAATTGAGTCCATTAGTCTACCTAACTTTGTGTACATTTTCAAATTTTCATACTAAAAACTTTTTAAAAATAGAATAATTTATATGGATTCAGTTAAAGTATATCTAACCCATAAGGATTAGTTTCTAAACTTAAATTTTAAGCTTTTCTCAATTACCATAATTGTCCAGTTATCAGAGTTTGGAAGTAAATCATTTTATATAAACAAGGATAAACAATATGTTTGTGTATATGTAAACTGTCACATGTGCATGTGAAGCATTTTTAATATATTGCAGATGTTATTTTATAATCAGTGACATGTACAAACCTTGAATTAGAAAAGCTTTATTTTGATAAAGAAAAGATCCATCATAATGATGGATTCATTTTTAATAACCTAGCATTTTATTAAGGATCAACAATTCTATCTTGATAAGAAAACTAATTCTACTACACCCTCTCTGGTTTGATTATTAGATTTATCTGCAATTGGACATCATTTTATTTTCCACATGTAATATACTTTAATTATCAGAAAGTAATGAGAATGTTTTAGTTATAAGAACCTTAGAAGTCACATAAGCTATGAAACGATTGAAGGCAGGTCCCATGGTTTTTCATCAGTAGAGCACTAACTGTGGGCATTCAATAAGAATGCATTTTACTGGGAGAATTTAATCTGTTTTTCCATCTACTGCAAGTTTCCTATCCCTTGCACTCCTGACTTAATGAATATTTTAACCCTACACAAGTATTTCCAGTGACAAGGATTTTATTATAGACCCGTGTGCTGATTTTCTAGGGTTGGAATTACCATGTACCCCAACCGAGTATCCACAAACAATAGAAATGTATTATCTCACAATTCTGGGGGCTAGAAGAATGAAATCAAGGTGTCTGTAGGGCCTTACTCCCAATGTCCTTTCTTCTTACTAACTCTGGTTTGTTGACATTCCTTGGCTCACAGCTGCTGCACTTCAATTTCTACTCACTGAAAATGTGTCATGTGTCATTCTTCCTCTTATGTCTCAGTCTTTACACAGTGTTCTTCTATCCTGAGTGTGTGTCCAAATTTCCCTCTACTTACAATGATGTAAGTCTTATTGAGTTAAGGCTCCTCCTAAAGACCAATCTCATCTCACCTGACTACATTTGCAAAGACCTTATTTCTGATAAGGACACATTCACACTGGGTTGGCAGGGGGAGGGTAAAGAGAGCTAAGAACAAATACTTCATATATCTCTTTTCAGAGATGCAGTTTGTGCCATGATGCCATGACCCTGGAAAATGGCATGTAGACAGTATGGGAAATGGAAAGAACTTTCAACAATCTCTTAAATTATCTAGAGTAAGGCTTACTAATTTTTAATTAAACTGATTAAATGGCAAAATAGCAAAACTAACACACAATCAAACTAATCATGTGCTTGGCACATGTTATAAGCACTGTACAGTAATAATTCCTTGAAGCTTCATACAGATGCTCTTACCTAGTACTTGCAGCCCCATTTTATGGATTTATACCTGAGGCATAGAGATATAAAGTAGCTTTTCCAAACACTCAGAACTAATAATTAGAAAAATTGAGACGAAAAGTCAAACCATCTACATCTTAACTCCATATGGATTAAACTGGACAGTTGATTCTGAGTCTGAGCCCATTGTTCTTAATTCTGCCATCACAGTCCTTCCATAAGAACGGCCTTCCAGTACTCCAAGACAGCCATCATAGTCTTGCTAAGTGCCTTCTTTTTCCTGGTCAACCTTGTCAGTTCCTACTACAGTTTCCTATGTTAAATCATTTCCAAATATTTCACTGTGAATAGTCCTGAAATGACAGTGCATTATTAGGATTATGATTATCTAACCTGACTCCTAACTAAAATGTATATATAACATCCATCAAAAACACTTCTTAGGTTTCCAGAATTCACTAATTTTCTAGACTGGATTGCATGAATTGATTTTCATAGATTACACACTAGTGGAGCTAGAGTTAATAAAGCTTCATAATACATGCTGATAGTACTGTTCTGCTTTGAAACTAGGCTGCTCTGAATATTTTTAAAGCATTCACAGTCACTATCAACCCTCCCATTTGTGATTATTTTTTCAAATAAAAAAAGTGAAGTAAGGAGTTTGAAAGGCCTCGGGAATTATTACCACATAAAATTGAAATGCCCGTTTTAATGTCACATCCCTATTCACAAGACATTTCTAAAAGAATTTACTCAAACATGAAACTTTTAACTCTGTTTTCAAGTAATGTATTTTTATTTCAGAATCAAATCTAATATCTTGTTCTATTTTTGTATATAAAAATGTCTCGAAAGGCTCATAGATCTTCATTTGGATCCACATACATGGTGTCTGCAATTGGATTAGATAAATTAGAGCTTCATGAGAATGAGGCAGATTTAAACTATTTCATGGTCTGGTTTCTTATTGAGAAATAATATAATTTAATCATGGACCCATGGTGCCCTGGTGCTAGACAAATACTGAAGCCAACAGGAGGCTTTTATCAAAAATGAAACTTTGACATGGAGCCAAAATTCTGATTTTGAGCTAGGATGTGTTATATCTATGGCAGCTTTGTACTTATGGACTAATTGCTATAATACATGATTATTGATGCAGAATCTAGATGGTTCTCTTTGGTCTAGTAAACTTGCATACTGAAGATTGAATCTTTAACATATTTAATAGTACAAGTGACTAAATTGTCAAAAATTTTTCCTCTTAAACCCTAACAGACTCAGCTTCCTAAAATAAGGACACCTTTGCTGTATCCCCACACTTCTGCCTACTTACCATTAATATTGCTCAAATTGTCAGATCCTGGCATCTGGCAAATCCAATTCTTAGTGGCCTGGAGAATGTGCTAATTATATCCTACAGCTAATTAGAAAGCAGCCTCTTAGCTAGAGAACAGTTTATTTAGCTCATCAATGAATAAGACTTGGTTTGAATCTTGATTTCAAAATCAAAGGGAAATGGAAATGGGATGAGGTGGAAGAAAAGATATCCTCCATAAAGTAAGAATCCTTGTTAATTAAATTTTAAAAAATAAATATAGATTTTTCCATAAGAGCTGGAATGAAGGAAATTTAGTCTAAAGCACTAAAACTAGAGAAAGTAATGCATGCATTCACATTTTGAGAAATTTAGTTGCAAAATATAAAAATATGTCATTTTGAACTCCCAAATCAATTGCAATAGATGTGCCAATGAGCTAATTTGCAAACTGGTCAGATTCTTTAGAAAGGAATGAGAAAGGTTATGTTTTATTGATGAATGTTTCATGAATTACATGCATAATTCAATACTTATGCTTAGGTTAAATTCCTTTGAACAATCAAATTTCAGGAATCTATGTTTGTGTTAATTGTTTACATTGGATTTATTAAAGAAAAGAGACAGTTCCTCACTTATCTGGAATTTATCATAAATTTGGGGGTGACATAGGCAGATGCCTTTCCAGTCAAAGCTGCTCATAAGTAGCACAGAAAGACATTTCCATGCTAATTTTGAAAATTGCTAACAATTTACCATGACTAATTAAAATGTAAAGCTCCACAAAATTTTACTTCAGTGGATCTCCATCCAGCTGCACTTGAATTTTTTTTTAAAACATGTATTGCCCCCGACATGTCACCCCACACATTATATTATACAGTATTTCTAGGCAGGAGACCCAAGAACCAACATTTTTGGAAGTCTTCCAGGTGATTCAAATGTGCATGTAGCATTAAGAGTAATCATTCTATGGGATTGTCGGTCCCAAAAGTTTGGGAAATGCTAAGAAAGCTTTCTTGGGTTGCTTAAGAAACATACAAAAGCTGAAAGTTGATTAATGAAAAGAGCATTCTCAAATTCACAAACTCACACATAATATCTAGCTTCCATGGAGCAGAATTTTGTAAGAGGCACCTGGATATCCCCGAAAAGCTGAGGATAGACCTATCCCCAAAATAACTCACACATACACAAACTCATGAAACTGACGTAGAAGGAAATGAATTTCCCAGAGAATCAGAATCTCTGTTGAAACAAAAATTCCTAAACCCCAAAGACTCCTTGAATCCCTGAAATAAATGGTCTCAGACATGGAAGGTCTACACTTAAGAAATAAAGTCCACACATTGTAGCTGCTGGATGCTGCAGGCAGAAATTAGGTATCTTACTGACATAAAGTTCTATAAAGTAGAAAAACAATCACAAATGGCAATTATTTGTCTCCATCTAGAATAGATATATGAACTTCCAGAGAAGAGCTAATCCTTTCCTGCATTTAACATCTTTCTGTCGTGGTTTCCAAACCCTGCACCTAAGGTAAGGAGGACATATGCATTGCTTATTGTAATCTTCCTGCCATTTTTCTGAGAGTGTGTTACAAGTTTCATCTATTCCCTTTCTTTTAAATAACATTAGACCAATGCTGCTAAACCAGTTCCCCAAATTATAAAGTCCTTTAGATTTCAACCTCAAGTCACTACAGGATATAGTAGTTTTCTATTTCAAGGACTTTTTTATAGTTTGAATTTTATTTCATTCTATCTCTCTGGTATTCTCACTCAATACACCCTGATTTTCTTTGAACCATTCTTGATCATCTCATTCAAATCATGTGCTTTAAATTTTCTCAATCCTCCTTTCTGTATTACAAGCCTGAAAAGTGGAACTTTCGTGTTAAAACCAGCTTGGAAGCTATTCGAACTATATTCACAGAGCCTAATATCTCTTAGATTATTCAATGCTTTTTTAAAAAACACAGAATTATCGAACCATCAGGTAGTCTAAATCAAAAGATTCCTTAGAAGTTATGACATTTTAAATTCATTGGGTTGTCTAAGTAGACCAAGCTATAGCAATACTTTTTTAAAACTTAAGAATATTTCAAGGGTCTTATTCATGCTGGTTTTTGTATCTTTTCAGTGAATCCATTATCCTCGATATTGTTATTCATACACAGCTGCAGACTAGATTTGTGTGTGTGGCACACTAAACAGCATGCGTATGTCTCCAGCATGGACAGCAGCAGAACTGATATAAAAGACTAACAAAGTAAAACCCGCAAGACAGAAAGTTCACATCTATATAAAAATGTATCTACAGAAAAATTTATTGCAAGGATCAATGTGAGAAGTTCACCGTCAAACAATAGAACATTGAAGGAATGCTGAAGGTCCGGCACACATAGCATGCAGTGTCTCACTTCTATTTTTGTTGTACCAGTAGGTGGTGAATTGGATTGGATATTAAAGTATGGTACCAAATGACACAATAAACTTAACCTAAATCAATACTAAAATCTTTGTCCTCTGGTGACTAACTATATTATATTGTAGCTGTTAATACTGCCTAGTCCCCTTAGCAGAATCTTCATTACAGATTAATTATGCAAATTTGCATGAGAGTTCCTTGAAATAAGATCACCTACATTGTAAATGATATATATTTAGAAACATAAATATTACAATTTACTGTTATCCATTTAAACTTCTTAAATGGATATATTTCTTTGTTTCATATAATAAACATTAAATATATACATTGGAAAAAATATAAAGTTTAAATTATCCTAAAGGTATCCCAAAAGAGCAGAAAAATAATCATAATCTCTAAAAGTTTGCACTTGACCAGTACCGCATCTCACTAGGCTAATCTTCTGGCTACGGCGCCGGTACCCTGGGTTCTAGTCCTGGTTGAGGTGCCGGTTCTGTCCCGGTTGCTCCTCTTCCAGTCCAGCTCTCTGCTGTGGCCTGGGAAGGCAGTGGAGGATGGCCCAATTGCTTGGGCCCTGCACCCGCATGGGAGACCAGGAAGAAGCACCTGGCTCCTGGCTTTGGATCGGCGCAGCGCACCGGCTGTAGCATCCATTTGGGGGGTGAACCAATGGAAGGAAGACCTTTCTCTCTGTCTCTCTGTCTCTCTCTCTCTTACTGTCTAACTCTGTCTGTCAAAAAAATTAAAAAATAAATAAAAATAAAAGTTTGCACTTTTGCCAACATATCCAAGCAAAAGAACATTTTGCAACTTCTGTAAAACTTAGCAAGAACCTCTGAAAAGCATATTTATATCCAAATACCATATCTGTCATTATCAAAGTGTCCTTTGGTGCTGTATAATGAACTAAATGGTTATATGACACCAAAGTGTGAAAAGTTCTGTAGTTCTGTACCTTTCCTCTTCTTATAAAATTTTATAAATAGAAGTCATCAAATTTGAATTTCATGAGAAATCTGAGTTCAAATACAATGAATACCAAAAATAAAATACTATGTATTTTACAAATACTATGATGAAGTTTTATCCTTCTATCACCCTCTGGACTTCATTGGACCCATGCGTCACCATTTCAGTGAGACTTAGCTAGCAGTAAAAGTTAAGAACCCAGGCAACAGCCTATAAGTACGTTATTCAATGATATGCAGCCTATACCTCAAGCAATGGCTCATCAAAGTGAAGCACTGGAAAACAACAAGTGAAGATTAAAATAGAGAAAAGTAAAACCAGAAGTAAAAACTAGTGTTTAAAAGAAAGGAAAGGAAGATGGAAGTTGGATAAATTACAGTTGCAGTATCTAATAGCTCACTTAAATTCATGTTTTGATAATATTAATAATCCAATAAAAAAAAGTTAGGTATATATATGCAGGAGTTTTTTTTTTTTTTTAGCATTAAAAAGCCTTAACTTTATTTCGTTATTTAAGGCGAGTGTGCTCTGCCCAAAGAAGTACTTAGAAGATCTGATGTAAATTAGGGCCCTGTGCATTATAACTTGGTCCTCCAGGATCATCTCAGGGACTTTAACATCCCCAGTTCCTTCTGAATCGGGAACAAGATTCTCGGAGAGAAGAGAGGATTTAGGCATGACTCACCTTCACCTGTGATTCTGATAACTCTTTCCATACTAGCTATTGTGCCAAATCTGTAAGTTAATTTTCTGCAGGTTCTAAAGCCTGTTCATGCAGTAAATATCACCTGTGATGAATATGATTTTGCCGGTATTCAATGTTAACATTGACTTTTTTTTTTTTATCTTTATATACAGAAGATCGATTCAGTATATACTAAGTAAAGATTTCATCAGTTTGCATCCACACAGAAACACAAAGTGTAAAATACTGTTTCAGTACTAGTTATAGCATTACTTCACATTGGACATCACATTAAGGAAAGATCCCTCATGAGACATAAGTACACAGTGACTCCTGATGTTGATTTAACAGTTTGACACTCTTGCTTATGGTGTCAGTAATCTCCCTAGGATCTAGTCATGAGTTGCTGAGGCTATGGAAGCCTTTAGGGTTTGCCAACTTCAATCTTATTCCAACAGGGTCATAGTCAAAATGGAGGTTCTCTCCTCCCTTCAGAGAAAGGTACCTCCTTCTTTGATGGCCCCATTCGTTCCACTGGGATCTCACTCACAGAGATCTTTCATTTAGGTCTTCTTTTTTTTTTTTTCCAGAGTGTCTTGGCTTTCCATGCTTAAAATATTCTCATGGGCTCTTGAGCCAGATCCGAATGCTTTAAGGGCTGATTCTGAGGCTAGAGTGCTATTTAGAACACCTGCCATTCTATGAGTCTGCTGTGTATCTTGCTTCCCATGTTGGATCATTCTCTCCCTTTTTGATTCTATCAGTTAGTATTAGCAGACACTAGTCTTGTTTGTGTGATCCCTTTGACTCTTAGACCTATCAGTGTGATCAGTTGTGAACTGAAATTGATCACTTGGACTAGTGATATGGCCTTGGTACATACCACCTTGATGGGATTGTATTGGAATCCCTGGCATGTTTCTAACTCCCTCATTTGGGACATGTCTGATTGAGCATGTCCCAAATTTTACATCTCCTCCCTCTCTTATTCCCACTCATATTTCACAGGGATCCCTTTTCAGTGAAAATTTAAACACCTAAGAATAATTGTGTGTTAATTACAGTGTTCAACCACTAGTACTAGAATAAAAAAATACTAAAATGGATAAAGTATTACATTGTACAACAACAGTCAGCACAAGAGCTGATCAAGTTACTGTTTCTCATAATGTCCATTAAACTTCAACAGGTTTCCCCTTTGGTGCTCAGTTAGTCATCGCCAATCAAGGGAAACAAATGATATTTGTCTCTTTGGGACTGGCTTAATTCACTCAGAATGATGTTTTCCAGATTCCTCCATCTTGTTGCAAATGACTGGATTTCATTGTTTTTGACTGCTGTATAGTATTCTATAGAGTACATGTCCCATAATTTCTTTATCCAAATGTATGCTTTGAATTCCCTGTGATCTTTTGCTGTGAGGTTCCCTTCGTTTACTTTCTTTCATGTTGATGGCCATGTTTCTGTGTTTCTGTGTGTAACACATCTTTAAGCATCTTTTTCAGGGCTGGACGAGTGGCAACAAATTCTTTCAGTTTCTGTTTACAATGAAAGGTCTTTATTTCATCTTCATTCACAAATGAGAGCTTTGCAGGATATAATATTCTGGACTGGCAGTTTTTCTCTCTTAGTACCTGGGCTATGTCTCGCCATTCCCTTCTAGATTGTAAGGTTTCTGATGAGAAGTCTGCTGTGAGTCTAATTGGAGATCCTCTGAGAGTAATCTGACATTTCTCTCTTGCACATTTTAGGATCTTTTCTTTCTGTTTTACTGTGGTGAGTTTAATTACAACGTGTCGTGGTGAGGATCTCTTTTGGTCATGTTTCCTAGGGGTTCTATGAGCTTCCTGTACTAGGATGTCTCTGTCCTTCTCCAAACCTGGGAAATTTTCTGCTATTATTTCACTAAAAAGGCATTCTAATCCTCTTTCCTTCTCCATGCCTTCAGGAACTCCTAGAACTCGAATGTTGGGTTTTTTAATAGTATCCTGTAGATTTCCAACAATATGTTTTAGATTTCTAATTTCCTCTTCTTGTCTTTGGTTTGACTGTATATTTTCCTGTGCTCTGTCTTCTAAGTCCAATATTCTCTCTTCTGCCTCACCCATTCTGTTTGTAAGGCTCTCTAATGTGTTTTTCATTTGATCTATTGAATTCTTCATTTCATTATGATTTCTAGTCACTATCACAATTTCATGTTCTACTAGTTGTTTCATTTCAGCTTGATTCCTCCTTAATATTTCATTTTCATGAGAGAGATTTTCTACCTTGTCCATTAAGGATTTTTGTAGTTCAAGAATTTGTTTTTGAGTACTTCTTAGTGTTCTTATCAATTTTTTGAGATCTGCTTCTTGCATTTCTTCTATCTCATCATCTTAGTAATCTTGAATTGGGGTGTCTTTTTCATTTGGGGGTGTCATAGTGTCTTCCTTGTTCTTGTTACCTTGGTTTTTGCGTTTGTTTTTTGGCATATTGGTTTCTTCACTGTGGTGTTTTTTCTTGTTATACTATGACTCTAGATAAGTGGACAGTCAGCTTTCAATGGAGCCTTAGAGGCTTGAGATGGGTGTGGCCTGATAGCTCTGTTTGGTTCCTCAGGGTTGAGGGTGTTCCAAAGGTGACACTCCCAGGTTAGGCGTGGTAAATCTCTCTCTGTTTCTTTCTTTCTTTTTGATTCAAAAGGGAAGTAATTCCACACAGCTGAATGGAATTGGGGGTGGTTAGCAGGCAAATGATATACCCACAGGAGCCAGAGATCAGAAGCTCTTTCCCAAGCACCACAGAGGGAATCTCTGCAGCCCTCAGTGTGGGTTCAAATTCTCCTGCAGTCTCACCACTGGGCTACCAAGTCTACCAAACTGTAGCGTCTCTGGAGAGTACTCACGTGGTGAATTCATGAGTTCTCTCCCCCACCATCTCTTTTTTCACAGTCTCAGTTCATTAGCACCACACATTCATTAGGTTCTAATCTCCTGTTATTTCACCCCCACGCCCAGAGTCAGGTTTTTCTGCTAGGCTCAGGGCCAGTGCAGATCTGAGGTCGCCCTGCTTATGACATATGTCCAAAATGGCGCCTGCTCTTTGTCTTGCTCTCCTTTGAGGGGTGGGCGGAGAGAGAGAAACTCGTGTCTGTATCAGTCACTTTTTTCTTTCTCTGTCTCTTCTAGTTAGCCTGGTGAACTTTTCCCCACAGGGTTTCAAGCCTTGTTCGCTCTAATCTCCTCTTTCCGCTTCCCTTCCAGTGTCTCGGGCTATTGAGGTTCGGCTCACCTCGCGTTCCAGTGCTGGTGCGTTGAGTCTGCCGCTGGTGTCCCGAACTGCGGGCTCCCACACTCTCCTCGCAGGTCCACTGTGAATCACTAGTTCCGGAAGCGTTTCCTCTGCTGTTTCTTCCCCTACTCTTCCTTGAAGCTGCAATATCTCCACTTTTATTAAACTGTCTCTCCCCGGACTATTGGTGTGCTCCCTTCCTATTCCGCCATCTTGCCACTCCCCACCTTGCTACCTGTTTCTATATGCAGGAGTTTTGAGCTTGCGCATATATGCAGGAGTTTTGAGCTGCTGATTCATAGACCACTAGCAGGACCATCAACTAATGGCAGCTGGTGATGGCCAATTGCTAGCTTGAAACATTAAAATATAAATAACATTAAAAGTGGTAATTTAACAGAAGGAACAATTAATATTTAATTTATGCAATGAGAACCACCCTCCACTCTCCCGAATTAGATTTATGATCTTAAACAGATAGGCCATGTTACTTAAATGCCACACATTGAAAAGTAAATTAGCTTGTATGTATGCATGTGTATATTTTGTCATAGTTTTTTTGGGCTTCTATTACCAAATACTGTAGACTAGGTTGCTTAGGTCTGGAGACTGGGAAGTCCAGGACCAAGATGCCATTAAATTTGGTATCTGGTGAGGGCATCATGCTGTTTCCAATATGATGCCTTTTTGCTGAATCGTCACACATGGAAGGGGCTAACAAGCTCCCTCAGGCCTCTTTTCTGAAGTCACTAATCCCATTCACAAGAGCTCTGTCCTCATAAACTAGTTTGCTTCGAGAGATGCTACCTCTTAATACCAACACATTGGGTATTATATTACAACATATAAATTTGCAGGTTAAAGTCAAAACATTTATACACCTTTAGCAATATAGATATAGATTCACGATAGTAATTCGAAGACACCTTAAATGAGCTAGCTGCCTAGTAGAACAATCATGTATATTCCCCGGGTGAATTTCAAACATGGGTAAAAGAATAACCTTTGTTTGCAGAATAAAGGAGAGTATGTCTGGTTGGAATCCTGCCATACCACTGAGTGATCTACTGATAACTTGTGGCTCAAAATGCTGCTATCATCAGATTCTTTCCTCTGGTAGTACTATGCACATTTTGATGTGGAGATAACATGTACATTTCATATGCAAGATACAATGGAAGCAGAAATTACAGCCTTGACTTAACCAGTAGTTATTTATGAATGTTGAGCAGTGCAAAATTGTGGTTATTTGCAGATCCTCATTAATAACTCCTCATACTCTTTCTGCAAAGCCAAATGCATTTTGACATTCAATATTTTTCTTCACAATTATTTTAATTCCCTCTGAACAGGAAAAGAAAATAGGTCATTGTGCCCATGATCCAAACAGCGAAGATATTTTATTTTAGGATTGAGATGAGACCCAATAGCTTCTTTGTTTGCAACAGTGTTGTAACAAATGAAATTGTTTCTTTTCTCACAGCATAAAATGTTGGAAGACTACTACTTCTTTGCAAAGTGATCATGCAAAAGAATAGTTCCATGGTTAAAAATCCCTTGAGTTCTAAATTCTATCATTAAAATTATTCTAATTGAATAGAAAAATACAACCTAAGAAGTAAGGTTAGGTAACACTGGGAAATCATAACAGTGACGGTTTGAAAGAAAAGAAGTAGTTGAAAACTAAATGTTTCCTTTTGTAATATTAGTTTTAATATATGTTATATATGAGGCATTTGGATGTTCATCTAATAAATGCTTACTAAAAATTATTTAAGAACTCTAGAAAAATTGTAATTAAGGTCATTTGTCTCAAATGGTAACCACACTTGTATTCCTTCTCCCATCACACTTCCTGGGGGCTCTGTCCCATTCCTGTCTGCCTAGTGTCCTCACAATGGATCTGGACACATAGGAGTCTCTCATTCTTCAAGATCCTTCCATTAGTTTCTATTTGCCTCTCCATGGGAAATCTTGCTTGTGGTTTAGACAGCACCTTTCTTAGGTCCTCTAATAATGACTCTGTCCTCCGTTTTATACCTGGTGTATTTAATGTTTCTCCAAACTTGAAGCAGTGAAATTCTAGTAGGCCTTGCACATAAAACCTAGGACGGAAGCAGTTTTGGCACGCTGGCGCTGCATCTCCCTCAAGAGTCCATCTTCTGCTGAAGCCCTGTCTTGATCGCAGTTCCCAGTGACACCCCCCATTTCAGCATAAAGCAGCTGGAGCAGTCAGACCCAATTCCCCTAATAGAAGTTGGGGTCCATTCTTCTGGGGTGGGAATGTAAGGAGTCACATGGGTTAATGGGCTGTCAGGTTGGTCCCAGTGGAAATCGCGGTTGCAAAATGCTTTCTTCCCCCAAAAGTTATCTTTAACAGGATCAAAAGTGCCTGCCCTACTTCTTTTTTTTTTTTTAACAGACAGTTAGACAGTGAGAGAGAGAGAGACAGAGAGAAAGGTCTTCCTTCCGTTGGTTCACCCCCCAAATGGCCTCTATGGCCGGTGCTGCGCCGATCCAAAGCCAGGAGCCAGGTGCTTCCTCCTGGTCTCCCATGCAGGTGCAGGGCCCAAGCACATGGGTCATCCTCCACTGCCTTCTGGGCCACAGCAGAGAGCTGGACTGGAAGAGGAGCAACTGGGACTAGGACCTGGTACCCATATGGGATGCCGGCGCTGCAGGCAGAAGATTAACCAAGTGAGCCATGGCACTGGCCCCTGCCCTACTTCTTTAGGAATCTGTAATCTTCTCAGGAGAATAGCAAGGGAGTGGTGACCACCCTTCTAAGCTCCCAGTTTACTGTACAACAAATTAGGTGCCCTACCCTTCCAATGGTTTTTTGTTGTATCATAAGCAAGCCAGACAGGTTGGAAAGAGGGGCTGAGGGGAGTCAGAGAGAAAGAGGGGAGGCAGGTAGAGACAGTCTTTCAACACCCACCAATTTACTCTCCAGATGGCTGCAATGGCTGGGGCAGGGACAGTCCAAAGCTGGGAGCCAATAATTCCACACAGATCTCCCTTATGAGTGCAGGGGCCAAGTTTTGGGGCCATTCTCAGCTGCTTTCCCAGGTGCTTTGGCAGGGAGCTATATCAGAAGTGCAGCAGCTGGGACAAGAACTGGTACTCATATGGGATATCAGCATTGCATGCAGTGGTTTTACCAGCTATGGCACAATGCTGCCCCTGAGTCTCGCATTCTTAGCACACCCTTTCACCAAGTATTATTT
Source organism: Sylvilagus floridanus (assembly GCA_949820135.1). NCBI lineage: Eukaryota > Metazoa > Chordata > Mammalia > Lagomorpha > Leporidae > Sylvilagus > Sylvilagus floridanus. The sequence goes on from OX463230.1 coordinate 115,035,743, forward strand.
GTTGATTTTCTAGAGGAAAGCATTCCTGCTCTGATTATTTTCCCACAGAATATGTTAAACAATGATATTCAACCTTGAGTAATTTTCCTTTAAACATTTTAGTGAAGCATATGTCACACTGGGATTAAAATTAAAATGTCCCTTATTCAAGGAAGATACATATGTGTTTAGATGATTTCCTTATTTGATAATTAGATTTGTTGCCTTTTTAGGTGACTTTCCTACCTTCCTCTCATCCTTCCTTCCTTCATTCTTTCCTTTCTTTCTATGTTATTTTAAGTTATCAAAGACTGTTACAAACCCCCATGAAACTATTTCTTGAAGGAACATAGCCTCTTTTTTAATATTTATTTATGGGGCCAGAGCTGTGGCATAGCAGGTAAAGCTGCCATCTGCAGCACTGGCATCTCTTATGGGTGCTGGTTCAAGTCCCGGCTGCCCCACTTCTAATTCAGCTCTCCACTATGGCCTGGGAAAGCAGTGGATGGCCCAAGTCCTTGAGCCTTTGTACCCACATAGGAGACCCTGAAGAAGCTCCTGGCTTTGGATTGGCTTAGCTCCAACCATTGCAGCCATCTGGCAAGTTAATCAGTGGATGGAAGACTTCTCTGTCTTCTCTCTCTCTCTGCCTCCTTGTAACTTGTATATCTGAAAGGCACAGTTACAGAGGCAGAGGCAGAAAGAGTGAGATCTTCCATCCACTGGTTCACTCTGAAATGGCCGTGATGCCTGGAGCTGGCCGTGATGCCAGGAGCCAGGAGATTCTTCTGGGTTTCCCATGTGGATTCAGGGGCCCAACGACTTGGGACATCTTCTGCTGCTTTCCCATAGCAGGCCATACCAGAGAGCTGTATCAGAAGAGGAACAACTGGGTCTTGAGCCAGCACCCATATAGGATGCCCGCACTGCAGGCAGCGACTTTAACCACTATGCCGTAACACTGGCTACCCTGCTCATTTTTGAAAACTGTAGTGGCACATGATGGTTACTCAGTAATCACTGGTTGAACATAATAAATCACCTCTAATTTAGTTCATAGTCATGTATCCCTAATAAAGAAAATTCATCCTCGGAAAATGGGTGTGAAGTTTAAAGAGTTAAATTTTTAAAGGTTACTAGATGGATTTGGAGAGTTATGAACCATCAACTAATCAAGAGATAAATCCTCATATTGCTCCTTGAAGAGCACACAACTCAGCTACCTTCCATGAAGAATATCCAACATCACATCAGTGTTTAAAATTCTCAAGCATTTGTTCATATGACATTCATTCTAAATGCATACATTGTTTTAGCAATTTGATTCATACACAGAGAATCCACGTTAGCAGATGTTGACTTAGTTCATCCTGGGAGTTTCCTCCAAATCAGTCAACAACCTTCTGTTGTTGAAAGTTAGTTTTTTATGTACTACTCTACCTGTGTTACAAGATGGATATCCCACACCCACACCCACACACACACTACACAGATGAATGGTCTTCAAAAATCATATGGGAAATTCATATGATGAAAAGACTGTGCGAAAATGTCAAAACTTACATGCCAAAATAAGTATTTTTATTCCACTTCTCCACAAACTTTTGAAGTACCCTCATGATACTATATTACGGTTCTCCAGAGAAGCAAAACTAACACTCTGTGTGTGTGTGTGTGTGTGCAGTAAATCCTTGAATGAGGCTTAAATTTCAGGGTCCATTTGTACGTGGGTATTTTTTTTTTTTGCTTTTTTTCAGAGACTTGCAACAGTTTGACAAAACTTACAGAGGAATCTCATTACCTAGAGATACCAGAAAAATTAAGAGAAAAATTAGATATTCCATGAATGCATAGAGTATAGGTCAATAGTCTATTTGAACATTAGTATCATAAATTACATACAGAGCTATGTTAAAATATAAAGATTCAAATAGAAATATAGTCTAATAGTTAAGACACCACTTGAGACATCTTTATTCTATATTGGAGTGCCTAGTTTCCAGTACTATTTTTTTTCCTGATTCCAGATTCCCGATAATATACACACTGAGAGACAGTGGTGATAGCTCAAGTGGTTGGGTCCTTGCCACCCAAGTGGGAGACCTGGATTTAGCTCCCAGATTTCAGTTTGATACAGCATCATCTTATCCATGCCCAGAGATAAACATTTGTCTCTGTCTCTCAAATAATAATATTTTCAATTAAAATTTATCAAAACATAATGCATAGAAACATTTACACTTCATTATACTGTCAAGAGAAATGGAAGCAAACATAAGATGATGTACTAAATCATAACTGAATTAACTTGTGTTATAAAATGTACTATCATAATAATTTCCCAGAGCCCATCTGTTGCTGTTGTGTGAACTTAAGTGTTACAATTGTCCGCTTAAAAAAGCCTTGATGCTGCTCATCTCCTGTGGGGCATGAGCGTGGCCATGGCATGACCAGACCAGGCCCGGGGGCTCTGCATGCGCAGCTGCCCCCGGGTGTTCCCACCCGAGCTGCGCTGAATGGAGCCGCGCGGAGCTGAGCCCGCAGAGCCAGCCGGCAGGTGTCCCGGGGATGGCAGAGCAGGGAGGGACCCCACATGCGTGTACGTGGTCCTGGCCACCGCCATGGCGGACAGCGACCCCGCAGGGTGCACGGCGGTGGCGGCTCTGGACCCTGGAATGGGTGGCACCAAGGAGGGGCAAAGAAGATGGCACCCAGAGGAAGTAAGATGGGCGGAACTCAAAAGCTAATTGGCTACTCAACATCAGGGGAGGTAACAAAACTAGTAACAAGTGTATAGACATATGGCTAGTCCTATAGAAATCCCCCCGTAAAGTGACCATTTAAGTGATTGGTTGGTCCTTAGCCCTGCCCCAATGACTCTGCAGTTTTGTGCTATAAAATGTTCTGTTATGCATGGAATAAATGAGTCCTTGCTAGACTTGGCTCCCTGCTGCGTCTGATTGTCTCTGGGATGGGGAGGCTGGGGAACAGGTGAGCGGCGCACTCACCTTTCCTCGGACCCAGTCCATCCTTGTACGGGTGGACTCAGACCCTGAAATCTCCCATAATTGCTTATCCTAGCAAAGGTACTCTCTTATGGTTCTTGTTTCTCACCATATTTAATACATGTAACATACAAATTTTGCTATTCATAAAACAGACATGTTATCAGTGGGTCTTCAAGTCAATAATAGGCTATTAACAATTAAGATTTGGGGAATTCAAAAATTAGATGTGGACTTTGACATGTGCAGTGATCAGGGGTCAGAGCCACTAATCCCTACACATTGTTTAAGGGTCAACTGCATATATATGGAAAAGAAGGGAGGTAGAGATAGAGAGGAGAGAGAGAGAGAGAGATACAGACAGACTTTGGATTACTTTGATTTATTTAAAAGAAGTGAGACAGAGTCAGAGATAGAAACAGAGAGTTGATACAGACAGAAAGCTGGCATCCAATGTCTGGAGCAAAGTGTCCTGGAAGGCAGCTTCTGAGGATTCAGTTCAGGCTTCCCATGTGGGTGGCAGATACTCAAATACTTGAGCCATCAGCAGTTGTCTTTCAGGGTCTGAATTTCCAGGAAGCTGGAGTGAGGAGTTAGAACTGGGTATGAAACTGAGGCACTCCACTGTGGGACACGGGCATCTTAACCATTAGTCTAAATGCCTGCCCATAGACCTTGATGGTAAAGGACTGGCTTCTGTGATTGTAGAGGCAAGAACAAAATCTCTACGGTAGACTGTCAGACTACAGTCCAGAGAAGAGATGCCGTCTAGTCCAAAGGCAATCTGCTGCAAGAGTTCCTTTATTTGCTTATAGATCTAACTTTTTATCCCCAAAGAAACTGTTTATTGAGTGAGTACAAATTTTCTAAGTGAAATTTAGGAATATAGTGATTCTTCCCATTGTACCAGCCCTAACACCCCCCACTCCCACCCCACCTCCTCCTCACACTTCCATTCCCAGTTTCATTCTCCATTAAGAAAAATAAAGAAACCTGTTTCTTGACAGTCAAGACAAGGGCTGTTCAAGTAATTTCCTCTCAAAATGTCAATTTCAACTCTACAGATTTCCTTCTAGGTGCTCTATTAGTTCTCACAGATCAGGGAAACATATGGTATTTGTCCCTTTGGGACTGGCTTACTTTACTAAGTATGATGTTTTCCAGATTCCTCCATTGACTTTTTCTACTAAGTCCTCAATGGATTGGATGAGGTTCACCCACATGAAGGTCATCTATTGTATTCAAATTATATTGATTTAAATGATTATCTCTTCTAAAAGATATCTTCACAGAAACTTTCAAAACCATGGTTGAGCCAAGATTTGGATACCATTGCCTGGTCATATTGGCACATAAAATTATCCAATGCATATTCCAAGCATTTGGATTCACCTACACTACTGTGAAAGATGAAAGAACTTATTTTTGTTCATATTAAAAATTCTTTTTCAGCTTTCATGTAAGGCTAACCCAATTCTCTCTGTTAATCATTAATAAGAAGACCTGTAAAGAGATACTATGTCTTTGGTTCTATGTCTTCATTTTGACGGAAATACCTTTAAACACAACACATGAGGCTTGTAGAATTAAGTTGCTACCATAAAGACTGTCATACTTTATGACACATACTAGAAGAATCTGCACTTCTCATAACATTTGTTTCTTAACTAGCTACCATAAAACTTCTTTATTACAGAGTCCATAAAGCATTTTAACCTCCCAAATTCAATTCTTAAAGTATCCATTAAGGGCCTACAATGTACCCATTTGTAATGTTATTAATATCAATTATGTTACCAATTCCAGCCAGCAAGAAGAGGGTGACATATAATGAAAATATTATCCTAAAAAACCTGTATATACTGTAATCTTCTTGTGATAGAAAATTTCTCTGTATACACAAACAGAAAATAGGAAATTGCATCTCTTTATTTTATTAAAGAAACATGTTTTCTCTATCTCACATCCAGAAAAAGGGAGATGTGTAAGTCAACTCTCAGTGTCAGCAGCCGTTTTCATAGGATGTTCTCATGTCAAGGAACTGCTCAGAAATATTTGATAGAGCCTCCTGGTCGGTCAGGTTGTGGCCTGTGTCTATATAGTCTCAAAGCTAAAAATAAGTTTTAAATTTTTAAAGGCTGTAAAAAAAAGTAAAGAAGAGTATGTGACAGAGACTATTTGTGGTCACAGAGCCTAAAATATTTATTCTCTGGCCTTTTATGGAACAGATTAGCAAGTTTGCCAACCTCTCTTCTATAGCATGACATTTAAGGGCTTCCACGCTCCAAAAGCAAATTGATAGACTTACCCAACTTCAAATGTTGTTGGTACTGGCATGTCCTTCTTTTCCTCTCCTGGCATCTGTATTCAACTGTCCATCAAGGAACAGCTCAAGCTCATCAACTCTATGAAGCCTTATCTAGTTATTCTGTTCCACAGTAACCTTTCTTGCTTATTACTCCAACAGGCATCAATATTTGCTTCACTCGTCGATGACCATTCTTTTCATGTCCTATTTTGATCTAGCCCTGTCTTCTTTATACAACTGTAAGATCTATACATGCTTTCTTTCTAGCAGTGTCATACAAATAGTATTGTAGATTTTAAAGATTTCCTTGGAATACAAGACTAATTTCTAAGAACAAATTGATCAACACAATTAATGAGTAATCACTATTTATGAGTAATAACTATTGCAAAGCCTACACGTTTATTTTTCTTCATTTAATCCTCACAAAATTTTATGTAATAAGTATAATTATTTTATTTTTTGCACAGCAGAATGATATTACTAGTCTATTTACAGGTAAGACTTTGATAAGCTAAGAAACATTCATTTTATACCTTCATTAATTTGATAGGTATTTATTAAAATATTAATATTTGAAAGGTTGTGAACAAGACATAATCCTTTAATATGTGACAGAATGTGAATTTAAACTCCACTGAGTTTATAGCCTGCATGTTATATTATTTTGTGTATTCTTTTACTTTTCAGAAGTAGACACATCATTATTAAATAGCTAAACCAAAATATTAAAAAGAATAATGAATTGGGGGCCAGTGATGTGGCATGGCAGGTTAAGTCACCACCTGCAGTGCCAGCATTCCATATGGGTGCCAGTTCGAGTCCCGACTGCTCCACTTCCAATCTAGTTCTCTGCTATGGCCTGGGAAAGCAGTGGAAAATGGCCCAAGCCCTTGGACCCTGCACCCAAGTGGGAGACCTGGAAGCTCCTGGCTCCTGGCTTCAGATCAGTGCAGTTCCAGCCATTGTGGTCAATCAGGGTGTGAACCAGCAGATGGAAGTCAGTCTCTCTCTCTCTCTCTCTCTCTCTCTCTCTCTTTCTCCCCCACCCTTCTTTCTCTGAATAACTCTGACTTTCAAATAAATAAATAGGTCGTTTTAAAAAAGGATAAGGAAGTACACAATGTGCCAAAGAGCAGAAGAACTAGAGAAAGAGAGACAGAAAATGAAAATGTATCGATAGCAATTGTGCAGCTCTACTGGTGACAACTTTATGAAGATTTGGCTGGTCAATCCCTCAGTAAAGCAATAATTCATGGGGTCTACTGTCTGTACAAAAGATAAATGTAATAGATGTCTTTCATGATACTATATTTGGTAATATTTTAGATCTGATACAAAGCAACCGGCAACAAAAGCGAAAACAGATCAATTGAACTACCTCAAAATTAAAACCTAATATACATAAAAACAGAGGAAAAATACAACCTTTGAAAGGGGAGAAAATATTTGCAAATCACATATATGAAAATGAGTTAATATTTAGAATATATAAAGAACTCTTACATTTTAACAACAACAAAATCTAAATGATTCAATTAAAAGATGTATAAGGTACTGAAATAGGCATTTCTCCAAAGGTCTATAAATGGTCAACTGGCACATGAAAATATGCTCAACATTCTAATCATTAGTAATATGAAAGTTCACACCACAATGAGATACCATCTTGTATTCATGAATTTGGCTAATGAAGAAGGAGAGAGCAAAAGGGTGTGAAAAGAAGAAGAAATGTGGGCAATGATATGGAGAAATTGGAACGTAAATTGGAATGTAATTGGAGAAATATGGGGTATAAATGCTGCAGGTGCCATGGAAAATAATATGGCTATTTTTCAAAAAGTTAAAAATCATCATATTAACACATAATTCAACAATATCATTCATGAAAAAAAATCTTGAATCTATGATCTCAAAGAGATATTGTGATGTCTATGTTTAAAGAAGGATTATTCATAGTAGCCAAAAGGTGAAAGGAAACCAACTGTCTATTGATGGTTGAATAAATAAAATGTTGTGTCCATACAATGGATTGTTATTTGGACTTAGAAAGGAAGGAGACTCTGACACATGCTATAACATGGGAGAACTTTAAAGATATTATGGTAAGTGAAATAAGCCATTTAGAAAAAGACAAGGATTCTATGTTCAAATTTTTATGAAATACTGAGACCAGTAAACTTTATGAAGACAGGAAGTGAAGCAGTCATTATTCTCTAGTAAGAGAGAGTAGAGAGTTATTGGATCAGCATTCAGTTTCAGTTTTGAGAGGTGAAAAGGTTTCTAAAAGTTGATTGCCCAACAATGTGATTATATTTGGAACCACTGGACTTAAAAATACTGAGCTGCCTGCTGGAGGGAAGTATCACTATGTTCCTAACTCTGTATATATGAAATACATGAAATTTGAATACTTTAGATAATTTTTTAACAATAAATGTTATGAATATTTTACAATTAAAATTATTTTTAAATAATATAAACTTAATAAAGTCCTTCTATTCCTGTCCTGAAAGAACTTAAGCACATTAACAGTATTTTAATTGTTTGTGAAATATGACAAAATCACAACTACTACCTAAATCCAAGAGTCACAAAATGAATCAAAGACCCAAACTCAGAGGTGTTAGAATCTGCTTGTTTTTCACACCCTGTGGAAATGCTGAAAAGTTAATGCATTCTCCAGTAAGGCAAAACTCTTGCAAATTTACAAAAATTCTTTTCTATACTTTCATCTGGCAAACAATGACTTCACTCTTGCGCTAGAGAGCAAATACTAAATATCTCATGATTTGTTAGTTCACCTTAAATGTTTGTCTTTTGCTTTTTTCAGTATAATAGAGAAACTGTGTAGAAACCCAAACTGTTTTTGTTTATGAGATTAACTTTCTGCCCAAGCAGAAAGGAAACAATTGATGGCTTCTGTCATTTTCTTCCCATCTGACCAGACAAAAGTGATGTGAGATGATGCTGAAGTTCATTAGGTGTTCTAAACGATTTCATATCATAAGAGGGTTCAAATTCTAATGCCATGAAAAGATCAAATCATCAAAATGTTAATGTCTGAGTAAAACATAAGAAGTTATTAAGATTTAGTAAGTACTCCATTTCTGTTTTAAAGTAACTTTCAGAAAAGCTGAAGAGAGGGTTATATGAAAAGTTACATTAAAAGTTAAATTCCAGGGCAAGTGCTGTGGCGTCACAGCTTAGGGCACCACCTGCAGTGCTGACATCCCATAATGGTGGCAGTTCGAGACCTGGCTGATTCACTTCCAATCCAGCACTCTGCCATGGCCTGGGAAAGCAGTGGAAGATGGCCCAAGTCCTTGGACCCCTGCCCCAGTATGGGAGACCCAGAAGATTCTCCTGGCCCCTAGCTCCTGGCTCTTGGCTTTGGATTGATGCAGCTCCAGCCATTGTGGTCAATTAGGGAATGAACCATCAAATGGAAAACCTCTCTCTCTCCTTCTCTCTCTGTGTAACTCTGACTTTCAAATAAATAAATAAATCTTAAAAGCAAAAGTTAAATAGCAATGTAGGACTGGAAGTCCAATGAAAATAGGAAAACGGAGTTAAGAAGATGCAGGTTTAACTGAAAATAAAGAGATTAACAGTAAGGGTGGATACTTAGCATAGTAGTTTAAGACACCACTTGGAATGCCTTCATCCCACATGGAAGTGCCAGAATTCAAGGTCTAGCTCAGTTCCTAATTCCAGCTATCTGCCAATGAAGACCCTGGGAGGCAGTGGTGTGAAAGCTCAAGAAGTTGAGTCCCTTGCACCTATATAGGAGATTCAGATCAAGTTCTACGCTTCAGGGTCTTTGAGCTGACCTAGTCCCAGCTGCTGTGGGGATATCAAGGTGTGAAACAAGGAACAGGAAATCCTTCCACACCCCTCTCCACCTGCTTTCCCTTTCAAATGAATGTTTTGTTTTGTTTTGTTTTTAAGCAAAACAAATTAAAAAGACATTACCAGAAATGGCCTTGGTTCTCAAGGGGGACACTTAGAGATTAGGATATCTGTGTAGGTGTACCTGTCCAGGAAGAGTGGGGGAAAGAGGAATAGAAAAAGAATGGTTAATGGGTACAGGAGTACATTCAGGTAAGAGAACAACTTCTAGTGTTCAGCATGAGAACAGAGCAGTAGGATAACTATGATTGACAACAATTAATTGTATATTTCAAAATAGCTCATGGAAAGAGGATTTCAAATGTTCCCAACACACATTAATAATACATGTTTGACCGGTGCCATGGCTCACTAGGCTAATCCTCCACCTGCTGTGCCAGCACCCTGGGTTCTAGTTCCAGTTGGGGCACCGGATTCTGTCCCGGTTGCTCCTCTTCCAGTCCAGCTCTCTGCTGTGGCCCAGGAAGGCAGTGGAGGATGGCCCAAGTGCTTGGGCCCTGCACTCGCATGGGAGACCTGGAGGAAGCACCTGTCACCTAGCTTCGGATTGGCGCAGCACACTGGCAGTAGTGTCCATTTGGGGGGTGAACCAACGGAAGGAAGACCTCTCATCTCTCTTTCTCACTGTCTAATTCTGCCTGTCAAAACAAAAAAATGATAAATGTTTGATGTGATGAGTATGCCAATTAATCTTATCTTATCATTATACATTATATACATATACTTAAATATCATCCTATACTACATAAAGGTAAACAAATATATGTGTCAGTTAAAAATTTTAAATTTATGGGTATATAGATGTGGATATTTATATAAGGATATATTAGAAAAGGGGAGCTCAGTGTCTGTGATTTTGCCCTCCTGGGGATGTTCAGCAAGGTCTCAAAATAATTTTGGTTGTCACAGCTGGGAGGGACAGTGCTATGGGTGTCTAGTGGGTCCCGGCCATGGACGCTACAGGACATTGTACAATACACAGGACAGCCTCCTCCCTCGCCAAGTAAAGAATTAATCACACATGCGCAACATCCAGTTATGAGGTTGAGAATCCCTGGGCTTGAACTCAGTGGTTTGAGTGGAAGGATTTTACGGAAGTGCTGAAGGCCAGAGAAAACATGATAGAGAATGAGAGGGCTGAAGGCACAAAGGCTGTAAAATTAAAACATCAAGATGTGCTAAGTCAATCAGTTCACTGCAGTGAAGACTTTGTACCGGTGTGGCCATGTTTGAGTACACACTGGAAAGAGCATGAGCTTTGGAGCTCTGTTATTAGCAAATGTGAGACTTTGGACAATTATTTGTTTCCTTGAAGACAGATTTCCCTTATCTATGAAATGAAGACAATGTCTATCCCTTCTATTTGCTCTCAAGGTTAAAAGAGATAACCATAAATGTCTCTCAGTAGGGCAATATAGAGAAGACAATTAATAATAAACAAGGAAATGTCTTTTTCTTTAATTCTGTAGACCCTGAGGATGACTAATGTTTATTTTGCGATTCTCCATTACCTTTGTAACCAACCAAAGCTAATTTTTATTATCTACATCTGTCATTTAATTCGTTTATTTTCAAGTATTTCTTCAGTGATCCTTCTTTGCTGGGGCTGTTGCTTTCTTTTAAGAGAAATGTCATCCTTTTAGAGAAAACAGATTTATTAACAACAACACAAACAAAAAATAGGAGGACATTTTAACAAAGCTTCTGGATGAAAAATATACACATTATTCCAAAATTCAGAGTTGACAGTTTCCTAAAGAAGGACACTAAGGGATCCTAAGTCTAGAATTTCTTCTGATGATCCTTCAGTTCATCTTTAACTATGATGTTGTATCAAGCAGTTGTCTCATAATGTGATCAAATTTTCTTTGCTCAAATTCAAATGATTTTTCTCTGCTGTATCACTACCTTTTTTGTTACTTGTTTCCCATATCAAACTTTGCTTGCTAAAATTAATTCTAGGTTAAGATGAGATTGTTTTTACAAAAAGCCTTAGGTGGATAAACATGGATATTGACATTTACTTCCAGTACAGGATGGGGTGTTGGATATGGAAACATAGGATAGGACAGAAAAATAAAGATGCCATGACATCCAGAAAATATCCCATGTTAGACAAAATGAGAAGGAATGGATGATGTATGGACCACCTGAGCTATGACTTGACAGATAAAAGCGCTCACTAAGTAGAAACAATATCCCAACAAACTCACAGTTTGAAGATTAAAAAAAAATTCACAAGTGGAAAAACAGCATTGGTATCTACGGATCAAAAGTTAGCTGATCTCAGATAGGCTGTGGAGCATGAGGAAGGGAGTGACAGGAGAGGCACAGAACCCTAAGGATGAATTTGGCTTTTTCACAAGTTTATGTGGAGCTATTAAGGAATTTTGCTAAAAAAGGTAATAATATTCTCATATTTGTGCTTTCAAATATCCTCTGACTACAATGTTCAATTGAGTTAGAAAAGGCACAGCCAGAGAATGAGTGCGGCAAATACCAAACAGAAAATTCATTTTTTGAAAAATGTTATTGATATAAAGAGAACTGATTATATGTTTTTCATAAGTACAATTCTTTTTTTAAGGTTTTATTTATGTATTTGAGAGGTAGAGTTGTAGACAATGAGAGGGAGAGATAGAGACAAATGCCTTCCATTGGTTCACTCCCCAAATGGCTGCAACTGCCAGAGCTGCACCAATCCGAAGCCAGGAGCCAGGTGCTTCTTCCAGGTCTCACACATGGGTGTAGGGTCTCAAGGACTTCTACTGCTTTCTCAGGCCATAGCAGAGAGCTGGATTGGAAGAGGAGCAGCCGGGATTAGAACTGGCGCCCATATGGGATGCCTGCACTGCAGGCAGAGGATTAACCTACTGCCTCATGGTGCTACCCCCATAAGTACAATTCCAAGATAATCATAGTTCCCTCCCTTTCTCTCTTCCACCTTCAATCCCCTTCTTTCCTTCCTTTCTTTTTTTCTTTAATTTTTCAAAAACATAATTTTGAACCTCTCTATAATCACAGGCTTAAATCATCACTAGCAATAATATTCAAAAAGTTAAAAATACAAAGACCACAGTTCCACAGGAGTATAAACAAGGACTGAAAACTACAATCAAGTCACTAGATGTCCATTTCATTCCTATATATTTTTGTAGTCTATATTAACTACCACATATCAGAAAAAACATATGATTTATTTTATTGGGCTGGATTATTTCACCAAGCATAATCATTTCCAGTTGTTTCCATTATGTTGCAAAAGAAACGATTTTAGTTTTTGTGGCTGAGTAGTATTCCATAATGTACATATTCCATATTTTCTTTATCCAATCATCAGTTGATAGACATATGAATTGATTCTATATCTTAGCTATTGTGAATTGAGCTGAAATAAACATGGGGATATAAATAACTCTCACATACTGATTTCACTTTGGGTAAATTACCAGGAGTTGGATGGCTGGGACACATGATAGATCTATTTTCAGATTCCTAAGGAACTCCATAATGTCTTCCATAATGGTTGTACTAATTTACATTTTCACCAGCAGAGTGTACCGGGATACCTTCCTGTGCAGCAAATAGTATGAACAGCAGAAAGAAAAAAAAAGAAAAAACACTGCTCCTCAATAGAAGAGACAAGGCTGTAAATAAGTATAGAATCTCAAAATGTCTATTTCACATCAATACACTATATTTCAGTTCTCTAATTGCTGTACTCTTTTACTTAGTGTAGGGTTAGCTATACAATCATTAAGTTAACTGAAAATAGATCTTTGTAAAAATTAAGAGTGGGAATGGGAAAGGGAGGAGTAAGAAGGGTTAGAGCATGGGCAGGAGGGAGGATGGGGGGAAGTGTCACTATGTTCCTAAATCTGTATATATGAAATACATGAAATTTGTATAACTTAAATAAAATTTAAAAAAAGAAAAATGCCTGTCCATACCTTTTGCCCATTTTTTAACTGGACTGTTTTGTTATTCTTGAGCTTCTTTAGCTCTTTATAAATCCTAGGTACTAATCCTTTATCAGTTGCATAATTTTCAAACTAATTTCTGGGGGTTTCTACTCAGTTCCATTGTTCAACATGTCTATTCTTATGCTAGTACCAGGCTGTTTTGATAACTGCCCTGTAGTATTTCTTGGGATCTGGAATTGTGATGCCTCTGGCTTTGTCTTTGTTGTTTAAGATTGCTTTAAATATTTGGGATCTCTGATATTTCTATACAAAGTATTTTTTCTATAACTGAGAATTTCCTTGGTATTTTGATTGGAATCACGTTGAATCTGTAAATGGCTTGGGGTAGTATGGACATTTTGCTGTTATTAATTCTTCCAATCCATGAACGTTAAAGGATTTTGCATTGTTTTGCATCTTCTACTTCTTTTTTTATAAAGTTTTTTTATTTTCATTGTAGAGAGTCGTGTCCTTGACTTTCAAATTTGATTTTACGACTATTTCCCCAGAAGAAAGCAAACTATAATTAAGGTATACCTGTACATATCTTGTTCAGAACATAACATTACCTGGAGGGAAGCAACATCTCTCACTTGGCGGGTCAGGTTTCTTCAAAGAAGTGGAATCAATATGGAGACATGGAGATGGAGCTGGAGATGTGGCTATAGGTAGTCCTAGATATAGATCATTAGACTTCCTGCAAACCTGGAAATTCAATTTATTCAATTACATTGTAATCCAGCTAATGGAATGATGAGATTTTGTTGTCAATAATCAGTCTTAGTTTTCAATAATCAGAGCCTTGAGACAATAGGAGATAAGGGTTAGGAAACATGCTCTCAGGTCATTTATACAGCACTTGAACTGAGAATTAAAATTCCTAAGTGCTTTCTTTTCTTTTCCCACTTTGTCTAGCAATATTAGGAACAAGCTGCCAATATCACTACTCATTCACTTGATAAAAGTGTTTGAAGGTACCACATATGTAATTATCCAGTTCTTTGACTCTTGAAGTTTTGATTAGGAGTAGGCAGTGGTGATATTTCTCATGTCTCTATTGCCACATCACATCATGGACTATTGTTCCCCTCTTTATGGCTGGAAATAGAGTCATTAGTGTTACTAATCAGGGTAGTAAAAACAGAACCAATGGTGTGTGTGTGTGTGTGTGTGAGAGAGAGAGAGAGAGAGAGAGAGAGAGAGAGAGAGAGAGAAGAGATTCACTGTAAGGAATTGGTCATGTGATTAACTAAGGAGGCTGACAGGTCCAAATCTTCAGGGTTGCCTGGTAAGGTGGAGACCCAGAGAACAGGAACTGCTGCATTTCACATCAGAAGTCTGTAAGAATGAAGAGCCAGGAATGAGTTGATCTTACAGTGTAATTCTAAAGGAAATATTAGGAATGGAGAGGAAATAAGTGCAACTAGCTATGGGCCTGTTTGGCCAGATATTTCTGAAAGCTGACATCAAAGGACTGCATCTTAGAGACCATGATCAGGAACTTAAAATGGGTAAGGGTAAACAACCAGATATTCACAGACACTAAACATACCACTTTCTTCTTTGGACAAGGAGGAGTATCTGGCAGTTTTTAGTGTCTAATTAAATGAGATATCCAGTTACCACTTGAAGAGAAATTATCATTATTCTGTATACCTAGTAATGTGACTATAGGTGAATGATCCTGTTATCTGAGACATTCCTGTTCTTTTAAATAGATGCTGAAAAAGTCTGAGTTATTTTTTCTGAGGGGCTCAACTATGGGTCATGATTCTTTCCTGATTAAGTAACTTATGAATTCCTTTCTTCATTATTGAATTTGATTAACTATTTGGAAGTTCAAGATTAACACATATAGGACTATAGGTAGCTATTTATTTAAAGTGTTTTTTTTTTTAATAAGGAAGGAGTGTAATCCAAATGATGCATTTTAGGCCTGCAAATCTTTCATACTTTTTGTTGAGATTAATGTCAGAGAGGTAATTATAGTATCCCAGCAATGAAGGTAAGAAATAACAAGGCAGTGATGATAGAAGAATAAAGAATGGGACAGATGGAAAAGGCATTCAAAGCACAAACAGAACCTAGTGGTTTGGCATGAATGAATAGTTCCTATTCCAAAACCATGAAAGTAGCATAGGTAACAGATCAAGTATCTAGAAGGAAACGGAGCATTTCATTTCCCAACTGCTAAATTAGCACTGCCAAACTGGTACCCAGGTATAAATGTTCATGCCCTAGAATGCAAGTTGTCTAAGAACCAGAACAAGAAATTGAGATAGAAAAAAAAATTTCAATAGAGGTTAATTTTAAAGCTAGCCATGGATGTATAAAATCTGAAAGAAGGACTAGTAGAGAAAAAAAAAAGTAAGACTAAACATGAAAATAATCTGTCATACTTTTTGAGAACACTAGCTAGCAAATTAAATGTAAAAGATGCAGTAAAAACAAAATAGAAGCACAATAGTGTAACCAAGAGAAGATCCCACTTGACCTTCCATGTGTCCCCCCAAATGCCCTGCATAAACCTGACTGGTTGCTCTCACCAGACACTGAGCCTGCCAGCAACTTCCTCTTGGAATTCCCAGATGTGAAATGTGAAAAATCAACTTTATTTGAAGCTGTGCAGTTTCATGAATTTGGTTAGAGCAGCCTGGATAGGCAATGATAGTGAACTATTAAAAAGGCAAATATAAATAAATTCAGTATCTGCTGTAAATGGTGTGGGGTGGGGAACAGGGAAGAGTTGAAGTTAATTAGCACTTTATTGGCTAATGTGATTTACAGAAATTACTATGGCAATTTAACCCTTTTTCAGAAATTAATAGTTTTATAATTTGTTAGTATAAGTGTTGACTTTAATTAACCACAATTAAGAGAAATGAGCTAATTTGAATATGTCCTTCTCTTGACATCCAAACCCAAGCTCAATCGTGTTTAAAACAATGGTATTTATTATTTACTTCATTATTTTACAAATTTTCTTCTTGCTGTTAAGAGGTACCAGAGGAAAACCAATTGCTGCATTTCTTTGGTCTCTAAGGACGGGATTATGATGGTCTACATTTTTGTTTTGAATTAAGTAGATTCAGCATTCACTTGTAAAGATGACCATGAGTGTTTATTACATACATGGATTAAATGTCTTTAAATATCAGCTTACATTTGCTATTCAAACCACAGACAAGAAAATCACTAATTTTGATGATCACAATAAAAGACCGTTACACTACTCCTTTCTACAGTGTTGGTTTAACTGCAGCCCGATCTGCACTTTCTCTTTTCCTCAGTTAATGATGCCAAAAACATATGTGATGAGTTAACAGCCAAAATAATTGAAATATGGGATTCTTGGCTGCTGGTAGGGCAATAGCAAACCTCGGGAGCTAACAAGAGGTGGCAATGATTCATGAACAAAACATAAAATTGTGAGATGGGTGGCTGAGCATCCAGAAAGAGCCAATTACTATGATGAGCTCTCTGAGTTTGCCATTGGCTGGGAAGAACAGCCAGGCAGCTGCCTCACCATTGGCTGCCATTCTGTGTGAAAGTAACCGCCGACAGAGCAGAATGTATGGGCTATTTAAAAAAACATGGAATGGACCAATGAATTGTAAAGCTCCCCTACTTGTCATCACAGAATTAGTCTAGAGGAAAATAAAGTGGAGTCTCCAGTGCTAAAAATTAGGAAATCTTCATGCTAATGACAGACATGTTATACTTAAATGGTGGGTTAGTTTGAAGAGTTTTCACATGTTTTTGATTGGCACAAGTTGTATATTTTAGATGATATACTTACTTCCCAAGTAGAGATGACCAAGGAACTCAGAAATGTTTAATTTCTTGCCCAGAACACAATGGTCCAATTCCAGGGTACATTCAGTTACCTAAATCAGCATATCTGCACAAACATACTAAATTTTGTTAGCTTGCTTATTAAAGCATTTACAATTCAATACCTTTTGAAATAAAAAAGAGTCTGCCTTTCTTTAGATTTCATTCCAATGAAAAATATTTATAAACTTTTAGCAGTTCACTTCATTTGTTAAAAAAAAAATCCAAGATCCCAAACCAGCAGCTGTCAGCTAACACTCGGGAAGGTACAAAGGAATTCCCCCCAGATTGTCGCATTTCATGTCATGCCTACTGCCTCACAATCTCATCAGACAGAGAAAGTTGATGATTATTTAACAAAATAATGACAAGTCTGAGTTGTTTTTTCTGAGTGTCCAAACTACAGGTCATGATTCTTCCCTGATTAAGTTTTCTGATGAACTTCTTTCTCAGTTATTGAATTTAATTAACTATTTAGATTTTCAAACTTAACATGATGTTGGACTATAGATACTTGATTATTTAAAGATTTTTTTTAAATAAGGAAGAAGTGTAATCTGAATGATGCATTATAGGCTTTCAAATCTATAGTCAGAGACAAATCATGCAAATCAAATAAAAATCATACCTGTGCAGTACTTGGGGTTTCAATATTTAAATTTTCTTAATAAATCTTATTAAATGAGTATAGTATTTTAAGCGTCCTCCTTTTAACTTATGCTCTTGTGACCTTCCTGACTTATATGGCTATTTTTCATTGAAATTGTCTTTAATTATTGTTTTTACATGTTTTAAAAGTTTACTGACAGTCCACTGTCTTTCAGACTGTGCATAATACTTGCTATGGAGTCAATTTGTGTTTTGAGATTATTGTATAGCGTGGGGTTAAGTTTAAAGTGGGTATCAATTGTGATATTGTGATAAACTATGAAATATATATTTGATAGCTATCCTTAGTTCCCGGGCTCAGAGCTCCCAAAACTCTTGGAGCTTCCAAAGTGTTAAAAGTAGTTTGTATGTTAATGATATTAGTGACTAGTCACCAGAAACAGCAAGGTATGATTTGAGGGTTGGACAATCAATCCCACTCCTCCACTTGCCCAATCTCTGGGGAGGAGAAAGGAGATAAACATTTTTGATCAGTGGCCAATGATGTGATATGATGTGATACCTGCATAACAAAGCCCTCATAAAAAGCCAAAAGGACTTGCAGAGTTCGGAGGGTGCTTGAGAGCTGACTGAACACTGAAAATTCTAGAAGATATGAGTTAAATTGTAGGACACCCAGATGGTATCCACCACTCAAGAACTGCTTGGTGAGGAGGGGAAATAACACACATCTAGTTATAGAAATGCTCTGTGTTGAAAGATTAGAGGGAGAACAAATCAGCATGTTTTTTTTTTCTCTCAGACCAAGGAACACAATATGCAAATAATTAAATTGTGCACTATTGTTATTCTAATCTGCTGAAGAACAGCAAGCCCCAAAATTACTCATTTTCTGTTAATAGAAGATAAGAATATCCCTTAAAGTTATGTGTCTGTCACATGTTTTCTCCATGAATGAAGATTAAAACTGAATGAAACACTGGGGAAAAACATCCAAATGAAAAGTGAGAAATCCGATCAACCATCTGGAACTTCCATGCACAATGCCAAACATCCAGATTCTTGTTAAATCTTTATGAGCATTAGTTGTCATTTCATTATAACTTGAGTTATTTCTTTCAACATTCAGATCGTTCTAGTAAATGTTGGCTTCCAGAGACTTACGTATTTGTAAAATAGTATCTCATCAATAACATTAGACTTTTGATTTTAGTGTTAATATTTTGAATAAAAACCTAAAACCTATGATTAATAAATGTTTCAGTCACACAATAACAACTGCCAATTTACTTGTCAAAATACCTCTTCAACTAAGAGTGCTATGCCCGATTGGAAGACTGGATTTAACTTTTGTGAAAATGTAGATACAAAAAGTTAAGACTGTTCTTAGGCTTTTTTTTTTCTACTAGAAAACAAAAGTAACCATACAGAGATTTGTTTTCTTTTTCTAGCTTGTTTGTAATGGTTTGTTCAAGAGGCAGAGAGAGAAAAGGAGAGGGAGGGGAAAAGAGATAGAAAGAGAGAGCAAGTAAGAGAGAGAGAGAGAGCGCACAGTCCCATCTGGTGGTTCATATTCTAAGTGCCTGAAACTGGACCAGGCAAAGCCAGGAGCCAAGAACTCAATCCAGGTTTCCCTTGTGGGTATCAGGGTCCCATATACTTGAGTCATCCCTACTGCCTCCCAGAGTCTGTGCTGGCAGAAAACTGGACTCTAGAGCCAGAACTGGGATTACAACTCAGGCACTCTGAATGGGATGACATCTTAATCACTGGGCCATACTCCTGAGCCTTGTGTGTCATGTTCACTAGTAACAGGATTGCCTTTGTTGAAAACAGTTCTGTCATTGACAACTAGTTCACTGTCGCCACTAAATAAAAAATATTTAGAATGAATCATTCAACAAATGTAAACACAACACTGCATTCATCCAATTTCTTACAAAAAACAACCCATGGTTACACCTATAAAATTTTTGAGCAATCACAGAATCAATATTTGCTACTTATTATTTTTATCTCTACCAATAATTCTTACCACTCACTAAAAAGTGCCCTCTCAAATAGAACACTACTCGATGTTCTCAATTTTTTAGGGATTAAACAGGTTATTCTTTCTAATTAAATATTATTATAGTTTCTTAAGTGTATACTATAATTTTAAATTTTAATAAAAAGTTTTAAAGTTTAATAAAAAAGTTAATAAAGTTAACATTGTTTGATGTCTTAAAATACATAGCTTTACAGAAACATTATGTTTTCATTTTTATTCATGAAATAATATGTAATACTTAAGCATAACTTAAAAATCAATATAATTTTAAAATATTATTCAATATTGAAAATTGCCATCAGAATTTTCAATACATGTATATTAATATGTATACATAAATAATTATAACTGCATGGTTAAAATAGTACCTACTAGCAATGTATCATAGGTACTGAGCACACATTCATGGCCAATGAAACTAAGTCATTGAATTTTTAATTTATATTTAAAATATAATATCTCTAGCAGAAAAACAAACATCACATGACTTCACTTATATGTGGAGTCTGAAAGAAGGCTGATCTCACAGAAGTTGAAAGTGGAATACTGGAGACTGGCACTGTGGAACAGCAGGCTAAGCTGCTGTTCACAAAGCCTGTGTCCTCTATCAGAGTGTCAGTTTGAGTCCCAGCTACTCTGCTTCTTGTTTGGCTCCCTGCTGATGTGCTTGGAAAGGCAGCAGCTAACAGCCCACGTGATTGGTCCCTGTCACCCATGTGAGAGACCAGGATGGAGTTCCTGGCTCCTGGTTTAGCCTGGCCAGTTAGCCGTTGCTGCCGTTTGGAGAGTGAGCCAGCAGTTGGGAGACCTCTCTCCCTTTCTGTCATTCTGTGTTTCTAAAATATACATACATAAATATACCTTTAAAAGGAAAGATTACTTGGTTGTAGAAAGGTGGGTATACTTATAGGATCTCTTAACTTCTATTGGTCCGTGCATCTGTTTTTATGCTAATACCATGCTGTTTTAATCCTTGTATGTTTTTAACACATTTTAAAGTCAGGTAGTATAAACTCTCACGTTTCATTACTTCTGCCCATGGTTGCTTTGGCTATTCAGGCATTTTTGTGCTTCCATACAAGTTTTAGTAATGTTTTTTCTTGTACTGTGAAAAAAAAAATTCATTGGGATTTTAGTAAGTATTGCATTGAATCTGTAAATTGCTTCAGATGACATGCACATTTTAGCAGTATTTATTCTTCCAATTCTTCCAGAACATAGGATGTATTTCTATTTGTTTTCTTCCTTTTAAATTTCTTTCATCAGTGATGTATAATTTTAATTGCACAGATTTTTCATCTATTTGGTGAAATTCTCAGAGGGTTGCTTTTCTTTTTGTTTTTTGGTAGCTGTTCAGCTGGGATTGCTTTCCTGACTTCATGCCAGATGATTCATTCTTGGGGTATAACTGCACTACTGACTTTAGTGCTGTGACTTCACGTCCTCCAGCTTTGCTGAATTTGTTTATTACTCCTAAGAGCTTTTTGATGTAGTCTTTGGCATTTCTATATAAGATATTGTCTGCAAACAGCTACAATTTGACTTCTGCATTTCCAATTTGGATGTGCCTTATTTTTTTCTCTTATCTAATTGTTCTATGTTAGATTTCCAGTACTATGTTCAATAAAAGCAGTGAAAATGAGTATCCTTGGGTTGCTGCAGATCCTAAAGAGAAAGATTTTTCAATAAGAGGTTAGCCATGGACTTTGATATATTGAGATATGTTTCTTCTATATTTAATTTGTTCAGATTTTTTTTATCATGAAGGGATATTTAATTGCCTTTTTCTGCACCTATTAATTTATAAGATAATCATAAGATTTTGGTCCTTCATTTTGTTGATGTGGTGTATCACATTTATTTGTGTATGATTTGTGTATATTGAAAACTCCTTGCATCTCTGTGATGAATCCCACTTGTTCATGGTGAATAACTTTTCTAATGTGCTGTTAGATTTTATTTGCTAGTATTAGGTTGATATTTTTGTAGCTATTTTCATTAAGGATATTGGTGTGTTTGATGTTGTTGTTGTTGATGTTGTGCCCTTGTAATGCTGGCCTCAAAGAATAACTTTGAAGAAGTTTTTTTTAGTTTTTTTGAAAAAACGTAAGAAAAATTCACATTAATTCTTTTTAAAAGTATGGTAGAGGGGCCAGTGCTGTGGTACAGCAGGTTAACATCCTGGCCTGAAGTGCCGGCATCCTATACGGGCACCGGTTCAAGACCTGGCTGCTCCACTTCCGATCCTGCTCTCTGCTATGGCCTGGCATAGCAGTAAAGATGGCCCAAGTCCTTGGGGCCCCTGCACCCATGTGGGAGACTCCTTGCTCCTGGTTTCAGATCAGTGCAGCTCCACCATTGCAGCCAATTGGGGAGTAAACCATCAGATGGAAGACCTTTATCTCTCTCTGCCTCTCCTCTCTCTGTGTTAACTCTGACTTTCAAATAAATAAATAAATCTTTAGAAAAAATTATGGTAGAATTCAGCAGTGAAGCCATCTGGTCCTGGACTTCTTGAAGAAAGAGTATCTTAATGTTTTAATGTTGTGATAGCAATTATTTTCATCTTCACAATAAACATAAATGGTATATAGATAATGTTTATAATATTAGAGCATTCTGAATTTGTTTTATAGTTTGTCTATCAGCAATTTTCTGCCTCCTGATATTTTGCTCTTACTTGTAGCTGCATCTTTATTTTAGTTTGCCCCCCTTTAGCATTGCTGGTAACAGGTGTGGTGATATAAAATTTTCTGCATTTGTCTGTCTTGGAAGGTTTTATTTTTTCTGTCCCTCATAGCTGGAGGATAGTTTTGCTGGATACAGCATTCGTGGATAGCAATTTTTTTCCTTTCTGTCCTCTAAGGTTTCTGTTGAGAATTCTGAAGTTAAACTGGAATAAATAAAAATAACTTATTTTCTTATTATCTATTATAGCTTTGAGAACCCTCATTTTATCTTTAACCATAGAGATCTTGACTATAATATGTCCAAAATACCTTTAGTTGGATTGAATCTGACTGATGACCTTGACTTCCCCGTATCTATATAATTGCATGTTTTTCTAGGTTTTCAGAATTTTTCTATCATTATCTCTTTAAATGGGTTTTCTTCCCCTCTGGAATTCATAGGCCCTCTTGAATCCCAATCACCGCAATATTTGCTCTTTTCATTGTGTCCCATATTTCCCATTGCTCTCTTCATTCCTCCTGATTCATTTTCCTCCAATGGTGTATTTTCAGATAACCTCTTTTTGAGCTGATTCTTCTCTTTCTTTGAGCTATTCTGCTACAGATACTTTCGGTCACATTTTTAATGTCACTTAGTATACTTTTCAGATGGTTTCATTTAATTACTTCCATCTCTCTATCCAATCTGTCTGCTTAAATATTGAGTCATTTCTCTGTATTCTCTTGATTTTCACTGAGTTGACTTAAAACAACTATTTTGAAATCTTTCTCTCAGCATTTGGAAATTTCTATTCCTAGATGGCTGGGTTCTGGCATATTATTTTACTCCTTAGGTGAGGTCATGGTTCGCTGGAAGTCTTGATTTTTTGGTACACAATGTACATGCACGTTGAATTATTAATTATAGTTATCTGTCTGATGATTCCTGGCTGAGAATCTGATGATTATCTCTGAGCCTAGAGATACATCTGCTTTTTTAGCTCTGTATAGCACTTTCAATCATGATTTGCCATAGGTCTGCTGTGGATATGTTTGTATTGATTCAGTCTTGTAATACTCCCCAAACACAAATTTGTACCAAATGTTCAGCTGATGCATTGTTCACTATGAGTTGGGGAAGTACCTCAAAAAGGATAGGCCATCCTTACAAGCCTCTTCTGGGCCAGTGGTGGGCTCAGAGCCTTGGTCCTATGTCAATGAATGTCATAACGCTAGACCATATCCAGGGCCCTCAGTTACTGAGACCAGTGCATCGTGGAGTAGAACCCAAGCTCACTTTGATATGGTTTATTTGCCACGAGGAGAATTCACTGCCTGATTCCATACTTATCAGTCACTGGCAATGTTGGTTAGGATATAAGACTGCTCAACAAGGACATTGGAACAATGCTGTATTTTTTTAAATATTATTTAAGGTATGCAAGTTTCATGTATTTCATGTATACAGATTTAGGAACATAGAGAAACTTCCCACCCTCCCATCCCTCCCACCACACTCCAACTCTTCTTCCTATTCCCTATCCTATTCGCACTCCTAACTCTTACACAGATCCCTTTTCAGTTTACTTTATACTCATAAAGTTAATCCCACACTAAGTAAAGAGCTCAAGAAATAGTATGAAGGAAAAAACACTAGGTCTGGAAGTTCTGTCTACAGCAGTAGCCTGGGAATAGGGACCACTAGGACCTGCTCAAGGCTGGATTTTGTCAGCCTAATAGAGTCCCAAAACAGTCCTGTGATTCCTTGCTGTCTTCCAAGGTTGTCGGAAGATAGAAGTCTCCCAAATACTCAGTCTGGCCCTACGTAGGTCACACGTGGTTCTCACAGTCACCTAAGAAATCCTGGAGGTGCACACCTGGGCTACAAGACCAACACAATCTTGTCTCACCAGAATGCAGGTATCTACCTACTATCAGGGCAAGTCCAGAGGTTGCCTTGGGTTGGAATCCATTGGAATTTGCCCAGGTTTGAACTTTACCAGCCCAGCTCTTACAGCTTCTCCATGTCTGACCAAGATTGGAAGACAGGGATAAAGATAATCCTCTGGCCACCCAGGCTAATTCAAGGCTGGTCCCCAAATCAGTGATCCCTAAAAAGCACAGGGTATCCACCAAGCCCATCAGAGGCCAGCAGGAACATATGTCAAAATGGGTGTCATCCCCCAGAATACAGGTCTCTGAGGTCAGACCGATCCAGAGGCTCAGTTTGAGCCACCAACCAGCCAGGCCTCTGGGCTTCAGCAGGTGCTGGGTCTCTGAGTTCCAAGGTCCTAAACTCCTTCTCTTGGCTTCATTGGAATTTCATTTTTGCTGGTGGATGGGGGAAGGGTGGCAGAGGCTCCCTGGGTGTGGAGGCTCCAAATACTCCACTGGTATAGATATGGGGGCCAGGGCAGGGTTGTACAGTTTATTTTTCTGCAGTGGCCTGGCATTAGGGTTCTAGGAATCATCTCTCTTTGGAGCTGGGAAAGGCATGATAGCTACTCTTTCCTTCTTGCTTTCTTCCATGTGACTTTTCTTGTGATTATAACAAGACAAGGCACTCCGGTGATTTTGTGAGGGTGATATATCATGTGCACAGCTGTCCATACCATTGTCTCTGTGGGGAGATAGTCACCAGAACTTCTTAGCTAGGATCTTGATTCCTGGCTGAATTCACTTTCAGGGCTGGTATTGTGGTACAGCAGATTAAGGCACTGCCTGTGAAGGTGGCACCCCAATATGAACATCACTTTGGGTCCCTGCTGCGTCACTTTCAACCCAGCTCCCTGTGAATGGTCCTGGAAAAGAAGGGGAAGACGGTTCAAGTACTTGACACCCTGCCACCCACATGGGAGACCTGGTCGGAGTTTTAGGCTCATGGCTTCAGCATCGCAGCATTTTGTGGAGCTGACCAGCAAATGGACGATTTCTCTCTCTCTCTCTCTCTCTCTCTCTCTCTCTCTCTCTCTCCATCTCCCTCTCTCCATGTAACTCTGCTTTCAGATAAATAAAATACATCTTTTTAAAATATGTATTGAATTTATTCAATTCAGAGGATAAAGATTTGTTGGAATTTCTATAAATATTAGTCTCTTGATTTCAGTCATAGATATCATCAGAAACAAAATCACAAAACCACAGAGTTAAAATAATATTAAGATATGGCTTATGCTACTAGCTAATACCCAGATATAGAAGTCCATTAAAATGATATAGATTGATGAATAAAAAATCTAAATAGTCCTCTGTTTCCATGGATTCCACCAACTTCAGATCAAAAATATTTGAAAAAATGTTAAATTATTGCTGCCACAATATATATTTAGGCAGTGGTTGCAACTTTGTGAAACATGTACAAGTTATTTTGTGTTGTCATTATTCTCTAGGCAATACAATATAACTATTTACATAGCACTTATATTGCATTAGGTATTATAAGTAATCTAGAGGTGATTAAAAGTTATGAGAGGACTGTTTAGGCTAAATGAAACTAGTAGGCCACTTTATATATGGAACTTGAGCCTCTGAGTAAGGATTTCAGTGTCTGGTGAAGGTCCTGAAACCAGTCACCCAGACACCAAGGGATGTCTGTAGAAAGCCAAGAATTTTAGTATTGCTTTTTGCAAAGAATTTGTTTTCCAATTATTTGCTTTTTACTTAGTGTTGAAAAGTATCTTGGCAATTTAAGTGTGTATTTGTTTCTGGATTCTATATTCTGTTTCATTGATCTATTTGTCTATTATTATTCCAATTTCATATTGTCTTGAAAATCACCTCTGTATTATTTTCTTGGGGCCTCACAGACACCAAGGGACAACTATATATTCTTACTGTATTTCTTATGATAGCTCATTTCATAACATAAGGAAACTGGAGCTGCTAACTTTCATATTGATATATGTAGTGTGTCTGGTTCTGTTTTTCTTTTCCCTGCTTCATTTATTTAATGGTTCCTTGGCAGTGCTGCATTTCAAATGCCTTGAAATAGAATGGCCACAGCATGTGAGCAGTAGTTAACTATTCAATCTATTCCTTTGCTTGCAAGTCACCAGGTTTGTTTCTCCCAGATCTATAGATTGCCTTCTGGGGGTGTGTTGCTCCTCACAGGCCAGGCCATAATAACAAAATACTTGAGACTGGACAATTTCTAAACAGCAGAAATGCATTGCTCATTGTTCTGGAGGATTGGCAGTCCTGGGTCAATGGGCCAACAGATTAGTGACTGCTTTAGGACTGTTCCTCATAGACGGCTTAGTCTTTATGACCTCAAAGGGCAGAAGGGCAAAGGCATTCTCTCAAACTTCTTTCTAAGGGCACTAACTCCATGCACTTCCTAAAGGATCCCTCGTTCAGTGTTATCACTCTGGGGACTAAACTTCACCATGCTATTTTGGGGTTATAAAAGTCATAAAGAGGAGGTTCTAGCAATATCTTTGATAGTTATTGAATAAATCATTTGTTTGATGCTTTGTACTTTAATCAAAATCCTGAAATAACAGGCTCCTCCTTGTCTCTTATAAATTAAAAGCAAAATGTCCATAATGATGGTTAAAAATCCATATATGGTTTTTCCTCCAATGTCCTCCAATTTGAGGACATCCCTCTTTCCTCCCTAAGAAATCAAATAACTCTTCAAATCCTAGGCTTGACAGCTTGAAGAAATCTGATAGTATTTTGAAATACATTGCAGAAGTGCACAAGATTTTAAGGACATGATGTGTATTTTGATTTTATTTGAAATAGCAAGTGAAAAGATGTCTGTAGGCATCTACCAGATAAAGTGAATAAGATACAAACATTAAAAATAAGTGATACAAAATCAATCCAAGACAGATGATAAATCTGCAGATCAGAAAACCCAGGGTTTTCCTTATATCACTAAAAGAATTTTGGGGCCAGTGCTGTGGCATAATGGATGGAGCCACCGCCTGCAGTGCCATCATCCAACATGGGTGCCAGTTCAAGTCCTGGATGCTCCAATTCCGATCCTTCACTCTGCTGTGGCCTGAAGAAGCAGTGGAGGATGGACCTTGGGCCCCTGTACCCATGTGGGAGACCAGGATAAATCTCCTGGCTCCTGGCTTTGGATCGGCGCAGCTCCAGCAGTTGTGGCCACGTGGGGAGTGAAGCAGCAGATGGAGGACTTTTCTCTCTCTCTCTCTCTCTCTCTGTAACTCTGCCTTTCAAATAAATAAATAAATCTTTAAAAATGAATTTTGAGGATTTTTCAGCAAAATAATACAGGTTCCCATTAAAATAATTTGTGTTTTATTGAAAGTGTATATAAATTAAAAATCATATGGAAATATGAATATGTGATTTATACTTCAGTACATTGCCAAGTCTACTCTCTCAACTAAAACTAAAAGAGGATGAGCTCACAGATGCTTTTAAATTTGCTATGATTGTAAAAAAATCCTCAGATGTGGATAGGACGTTGGCAAAACCTTAGCTGGTTGGCATCAGAGTTAGTAACAGGTGGCATAGTAGGCAGTAAAATTGCAAAGGCAGAACTGTTTGCATTTCCTGTGTTATCTCTACCTTTTTAGTAAGTCTAATTCTGGTAATTAAGAACATGTGTTTTCTTCTCAGTTTTTTTTTAATGGAAGCTGAAATTTACAAGAATATTTCTTATAATTAATAATTTACTTATATAGGATTTAGTCTATAAATCTGAAACAAAATGGTAACATTTATGCATTTGATGGTAGTATAGAATTCTTTTCATGGGTGTGATTTTATTTTTCACCACTATGATGTATGAATAAAGCACCCACAAATAATAAAACAGGTCATATTAATAATATATATCATAAACTAACTTTCTCATTGTGCACTTGATTTTTAAAAGCACTGCACCATTTTTCCAATATTCCTTCTATGACACTTTATTAATTAAAATCATCCCCTTCGTAAGCACTTAAAAATATCTTGCACAAAAAGTAATTTTTGAAATTTTATTTAAAAATAATGCTTCTGCATGACTCATGACTTAGGATGTGTTTTTGAATTATTGTTTAAAGTCTACATTGTGCAGCCACCCCTGTGGCATAGCAAGTTAAATTGCTGCCTTCAGCACTGGCCTCCCATATGGTCGCCAATTTGATTCCCCACTGCTCCACTTCTGATCAAGCTCCCTGCTAATGCACCTGTGAAGACTTCAGCAGATGGTCCAAGTGCTTGGACCCCCGCACCTGTGTGAGAGACCTGGAAGAAACTCCTGGCTCCTGGCTTTGGTCTGGTCTAATTCCAACCATTGCAGCCATTTGGGGAATGAACCAGTGGATGGAAGACCTCTGTCTGTCTGTCTCTCTCTCTGTAACTCTTTCAAATCAAATAAATAAATTTTTAAAAAATTAAGTCTGCAGTGTTGTCAAAATTAGAAACACCTATTAAAATATTTAGTACTATTAATATGCTTAAAATTAATGTTAAGTATTCATGAAATAATGTAAATGTTCACTTTTTAAGTCTAATAGTAAAGAAAAGTATCCACACATCATTGTCATGAAGAGTTCACTTGTCTCTAAACTTTGCCTGAATAAGGAGGGAAATAGTGCACACTGTAAAAGCCGGTGATGAGAAGTAAACGGTTCCTTCTGATGGCTTGTCCCCATCGTTTACAGATAGTTGTCATCTCCCTACATCTCTTTACACAGTCTTTCTTCTACGCATGTCTCTGTCCAAATTCCTTGTTTTGTAAGAATGCCTGTTATCCTGGATTTGGGCCCATGTTAATGACCTTAGTTTAACTCCCTTACATATGTAACATTCTGAGTTGCTGAAAGTTAAATATCAACTTATGAATTTGGGGGACACAATTCAACCCATAACAGACACCGACCTAAAAGTACTTTACCCTTTTCAGGAAAACAAAGATTTGTAGTTGTTAAAAAATGAATTGCATATCTGAATTCTTTATGGAACAAGACAATTTGTATACTCAATTACAGTTTTATTGACATCAGTTAAGGCAAATGGGTCCCACAAGAGTTAAACTTTTCTGTTAGCAGCATGTTGAGATTTGTCATAGTCCACCCCCTTAATTTGCCTTAGCCCTTCTGTTTTTACCCTGTCTTGCAATGCATTTCCATGCTTTTCTATCTCTGTCCCTCTACCAACCAAGTGTACATTGTACAATTTTGAATTTTGCATCTTTGAAAATGCTAAATTTGAAATAAAATAAAAAGCCGGTACTTAACCTTTCATGAACATTTTGGCTCACTTCCATATTATTGGTCTTAGTGACATCCAGTGGCCATGACAGGTCAGCAGCAGGATTTCAGATCTTCCCAGAAGAATCTCTATGACTTACTCGTTATCTAATCATAGAAAAAGGAATATATTAGGCTTGTGATCATTTTAACATAAGAATAAAGAAATATTCTCCCTGGTCGTTTTTGATTTATAAAAAGAACTGCATTTTCTACCAGAAAAAATAGAGTTTATTACACTTAGTTAATTTTATTGCACTTTTGCTGATGAGTTAGTATCTCTCATTGCTTAAAACTGTTTATCTTACCAAAGCTATTTTAAAAGCTCTAAACAGACATAGCCTATACCATTGAATAGCACTTTGTTTTCACACATCTTAATGTTAAGGTGCTTTTTAAAATTATTAAACATATTGTTAATGTTTTTTTAAAATTATTAACTATATTGTTAATGTTTTATGTGTTTTAAAACAATCAATAGTTTCCATTCTAAGTTTTTTTAGGTAATAACATTAAATATTACATATTTTATTAGAATGCAGTGAAGAATGTTTGTGCTGACACAGGACTATTAAGGTCTGACTATGCCCCAAGTGTTAGATTCAGACACTAAATAATCAAATTGTTGCTGGATCTAAATGAAACAAAACAAAGAGTGCACGGAATTTCTGCAGCAAATATTTGTGGCTTGAGGCAACTTATTTAATTCTTCAGGCCAAGTTTCTGATAATAACAGTATAGATCTATATTACAGTGTTAAACTAAGAACTAACTGCAAATAAAGATTACTGAGTACTTTGTAGTTTAAAAAGTCAATCATGCAAATTTGTGTATACATAAAACCCATTGCAGCTGGAAAGTAAATCTTTCTAAATAATAGCAAGGCATGCCTGGGTAATCCCCTTCTTTTATGTAGCACAAAGTCAGGGACCATGGCATTACAGAGTAGGCTATGGAGCACTCACTCAACACACACTTGCAGTGAATAGGGCTCAGGAATAGAGCACTTATAATTTCACTGGGAAATTGATATACGCATATGAAAATGAAAATAAAGTTTCCATCAGGTCTGTAATTAAATGCTAGGCTCTGAGAGAAGTAAGGAAGTTAGGAAAACATGGCTGTGGGCCACAGCAATAAGTAAGGCATCAGGAAAAGGAGTACCAATCTTAAAGAAAGCATAGGCATTCTATGATCCAGGGCAGTATGAAAAACAGGGGAAAGGATGCAATTAAAGTGGATGCAGGGGCTGCGTATAAAATGTGGAAGAAAGGATGGTCGTTTGGTGCATTGGTTAGCAGAGTGCTTGGGACACCCACATCATGGATCAGAATGCCTGGGTTTGTGTCTCGGCTCCATTCCCAATTCCAGATTCCTAGTAAAGTGCTACCTTAGGAGAGATCTGGATTAAGTTCCTCGTTCCTGGCTTCAGGCTGGCCCAGCCAGTGCTGTTGAACATATTTGGGAAGTGGATCAGCAGATGGAAAATCTCTCCTGTTCTCCTTACCTTTCAAATAAATTAAATAATTAAATTTTTGAAAATGATAACTAAAAATGAATATATAAAGCATAGAAATAGGACATAGCATATTGGAACTATTAGGAGTTGCAACTGTTTGGGGGAGAGCAAATCACCTGGCAAAGAAGTGGGAGCAGCCAGCTGACTTACGTCTTTAAGAGAGCTTCATAGATGGACTCCCAAGAGGAACAAGCATTCCTTGGGGAGTTTTAGAGTTGAATGACATGCAGTCCATATGGAATGGAATTTAATCTATTATTGGAAATGAAGATGTTCCTTGTGAGCATTAGAGAAAACCAGACATAAGCTCACAAAAACTTAATGATGCTGCCAAGCAAAAGATTTAGAGACTCCAAGGCACTAAATGAGTTCATTGATTGGCAGACTCTGGAAGGTCAGTTCAGCAAGAAGGCAAAAAGCCATCCAAGGCATTGACAATGTGAATGGGCTTGCTTCTCAAAGACAAAGCATTTGGGAAGAGAATATTTTTGTAGAAAGAACAAATAGATGTATTAAGAGAAAAGTCCTGTGGAGAGCTAGAGGTGTTGTAGAATGGGTCCAAAGGTGAGAATTTCAGTGTTAAAAGCCTACGCAGGATTGTTATATCCTCAAACTATAATGGAAAATGGAAACTGAAAATCTTGGTTCTCTTTCTTTCCCTGTTTCTCCCTGTCTCTCTGTCACTCTGCCTTTCATATAAATAAGCAACTCTTTTAAAATGGGAAGGGGAGAGCATTGTGTTGCAGCAGGCTAAGCTGCCTCCTGCAATGTCTGCATCTCCTATCAGAGTGCCTGTGGGAGGTCTGGCTGAGCCACTTCTGGTCCAGATCCCTTCTAATGTGTCTGAGAAAGCAACAGAAGATAGTCCAAGTACTTGGGTTCCTGCTACCCGTGTGGGTGACCAAGATCCTGGCTTTATCTTGCCCTAGCCCTGGCTTTGAGGCCATTTTTAGATGAATCAGTGGATAGAAGATCTCTTTCTCTCCTTCTCCCTCTCTCTCCGCTATTCTGCCTTAAAACGTTAAAAATAATTAATCTGGGGGCTGGAACGAGGTGGGGGAGAGGGATGGTAAGAGTAGCAGAAATAAAGCGAAACAGTAAAATGCACAGAGCACCCGAAAATAGGAAAATACATTGCCTCAGATGTTAAGAAAATAATCTTCTGAAAGAATGGAAGGGTAAATAGATTAAACTGTTACAGAGCAATCAAGGAGAATCAGCAATGAAAATAGGTACTCAATTCAGTTAGATTTTCCCTTACAATCTTCAGACAAAATGTTTTCATGGAGCAATTGGGCCCCCATCCAAATTTCCAAATTTTGAGGAGGAAGGAGTTGGTGAAAAAAAAAAAAAAAGTCATGATTGAATTGAGCAAGATTATTCATTCAAAGACTCTGTCTGAAAACAGAAATGGAAATATACTAGAAAAAGAAAGACGTAGTAAAAATTTCACTTTAACAGAGAAAACTGAAGCAGCATTTAAAGCAAAGAAAGTCTTCCAAATTGGGAATGGGGGCGGGGGGGGGGCAGATCATGACAGGTTAGGGAAAGTTAAAAGGGAAGATAGTAAAGTGTGAATAGAACAAAGGAGTAACAGACACCCATCTGCACATCAATCATTAACTTTGGAGAGAAGGCACTGTCTCGCTTTGAGACATGAGGAGCAGAAAATTTGATTTAAAAATATAGAACTAACAGAATGAAGAACTTAAAGAAATAAAGTGAAGCCTGAATGCTTTCTGTGGAAAATGATCCAGGGAATCAATGAGGACTAAATCAAAGGAGCTGGGAGCAGAGCCTGGCCAAGTTGAAGTAGCACAGCAGGTTCTACCAGGGAGCCAGCTGCACTGAGCCACACAACTTTCTCCAGCAGGGCTCTGCAGTGTGTGAGCAGAAGGCTCATCATGGAGCAGTCCAAGAGCAGAGGCAGGAAGGGCCCTTGACGGAGACCAAACTATTGGCAGGAGGAGCATGGAGGCAGCTGACCATGTAAAACAAGGTGGAAAGGAGTTGAGTTCGATCTAATGAGGGAAGCTTTATCTTCACTGGGATGAGTGATGTATTTCCCAGTCAAAGCAGAAAGAATGTTTTAACAGTTACGGAAAATGTAGAGATAAGAAGTGTGTGCAGAAGAGCTGATTTTGATACTTTACTTTAGGGGGAACTGGGAGCCACGAATTACATTATGGGGTTCCACAGGTGGCTAATGTGGCACAGCAATGTTATCCACGAGGTCAAGAGTTCTAATAGGTTAAGAATTTGACACCACAAAATGTCATTTTGGATATGAGAGAATGGAACACAAAGGAAGGAGGCCAAGAGCTGAATTCTCGTAGTTTGTGTAAAGGGTTTTGGTTTTTCTTTCTTCTGAGAAAGTCATATTCACATCAGCCACACGAGTAACATCTATAAGTTGGGCAGATATACAATTTCTTGGGAGCCAATTCTAATCTGATATTCCAGTGCTTATCAATGTATGTTTTTAAAATTTTTGTTTTGTTGAATATATTTAAGGTGGACACTGATGATTTGATATACATGTGCATAGTGAAATGATTACTACAGTTAAATTAAAACAAATTTTACATGTTATTAAGCATCCTTAAGTTTGAGGACAATGATCTTGAACAACCTAGGAAGGACAGATAGGGTCTCTCTTATTAAAAATGGAGAGAGAGGCATGGTGGTGTGACATAGAAGGTTAAGCCTCCACCTGTGGTGCCAGCATCACATATGGGCACCTGTTCGTGTCCCGGCCACTTCTCTTCCAATCCAACTCCTTGCTTATGGCCTGGGAAGGCAGTAGAAGATGGCCCAAGTGCTTGAGGTTCTGCATCCGTGTAGGAGACTAGAGGAGGCTCCTGGCTCTTGGCTTCAGATAGGACCAGCTCCAGCCATTGCAGCCATTTGGGGAATGAACCAGCAGATGGAAGACCTTTCTCTCTGTCTCTCCATCTCTATGTCTGTAACTCTACCTCTCAAATAAATAAAAATAAAAAATGGAGTGAGCCTTAGTCAATATTCTGACATGATCAATAAAGAGCATAATAATAAATAAGCAACATATATTAAGTTAGACCTTTTTAATTTTATAAGATAAGTCTTCCCAGTATATCTGTAAATTGAATGAGGTAGTGTTTTTTCCCAAGAATTTGGAATGCAGGAAAACATTGGAGTGGAGAATTATCTAGAAAACAGTGTCTTCTGAGTATAACATTTAAGATGAGACAATGAGGGGCTGGCGCTGTGGTGCAAGGGGTTAAAGACCTGGCCTGAAATGCCAGCATCTCACATGGGCACCGGTTCTAGTCCTGGCTGCTCCTCTTCCAATCCAGCTCTCTGCTATGGCCTGGGATAGTAGTAGAAGATGGCCCAAGTCCTTGGACCTCTGAACCTGCATGGGAGACCCAGAAGAAGCTCCTGGCTCCTGGCTTCAGATCGGCACAACTCTGGCTGTTGCAGCCACCTGGGGAGTGAACCAGTAGATGGAAGACTTCTCTCAGTCTCTACCTCTCTCTGTAACTGTCTTTCAAATAAATCTTTTAAAAAAAATGATTGTTGCATTGGCAATATATGGTGGTGATCAAGCAGGCAAGCATTCTACTACTACATTCATGTGCCAAAATCTGGTTAAAGTTTTAAAAATAGGTATGGGTATTAAATTTTATATGAATTTATATATTGGAAAGATAGACCATATGAAGAACACACAAGTAAGTTGAGAAGTGGTTATTGGGCACAGAATAGAAAAATATACATCAGATACTACATTACCTGGTAAATAATTGAATGACATTGAAGGATTCTCAAATGCAATATTCATTTAGACTATTTAAACTCCTACTTGAGTTTCTTAATTTGAAAAATGAGAACTTGGGTTAGATCAATTCTAAAGTCTCTGGCAACTCAAAAGTTCTATAATTCTCTGCATTATTTTGATATAACATTTCATACTAAGAAGCTGAAGACCAAGGCCAATTAGTATAATAATCTTTTCTGACACAGGACTTCTTCGATGATCAGCACATAAGAACTTGTCCAGGAGATGTATTTTAAGATTTTTCTCAGATGAATTTGAGCATAAATACGTCAATCTACAAATATTGCTCTAAAGGGCTTTCTTTTCCAACTTGCTTTATTATTTGAGAGGGAGGGAGAGAGAGAGAGAGAGAGAGAGAGAGAGAGAGATTTTATCAACTGGTTCACTCCCCAAATGCCCACAACAACCAAGGCCAGATCAAAGCCAGGAGATGGAATTCCATCTGATTCTACCACATGTGTGGCAGAACACCAGCACTTAAGCCATTGTCTGCCACCTCCCAGGCACATTACTAGGAAGCTGAATTGGAAGTGGAGGCAGGACTCAATCCAAAATACTTGAATTTGGAATGTGGACATCCCAAGCAATGACTTAACCCACTGTACCACCATGCCTGGCTCTTAAGTGTTTATTATTTACTTGAGGGTCAGGGAGAAAGAGAGAGAGACAGAGAAAGAGAGAGAGTTCCCATCTACTGGTTCACTCCCCAAATGCTCACAAAGGATCCCTGCTGTGACCCAAGCACAGAATGAGGAACTCAAACCAGGTCTCCCATATGGATGCCAGTGACCCAACTCCTTGAGCTTGCTGCATCCAAAGTGCGCATTAGCAGGCAGTTAGAATTGGGAGCTGAGCCAAAATTCAAATCCAGACACTTTGATATGAGATTCAGGCTTCTTGACATATTAAATGCCTGATCTATGAATATTACTAGGTAGCCAATTCTATATATTCCCTGTGTACCTCTGTGCATCGACTGATAAATTTATCCTACTACTTATACATAGGAATCCATATTGGGCTTCTAACTCCACCTGTTCTTCTATGATAATTTTATGAGAAATAAGAGTGCTCACCAAACATTCATGGAAAAGAATTCAAAATTGCAAGAATATACACAAAGTTTATAGGTGCTGCATTTTAACAATATAGAAAACAAATCATTTCAGGGAGAAAATTGCATGTGTAATTTACATTATTAATATGAGAGGCCTTTGTTATTTTCCAACAGCAAAGTTTTGGCAAATATGTTCTCAAGAATCATGACATGTTAGACATGTTACAATTTCTTCCTAATATTTTATGGAAAAATAACATTTGTTGTTAGATAATTTACATAAAAACAATTTACAGTGTCATTTGGATTTATTTAATTATTTAAATGCCAGGCTAAATAGGTTCTCTAGAGAAATCTTTGCAAAATTGTAATTTCATTAGTAATTGGAAACAATGATGCTTATTACTTTCGGTTTTGTTCACTGAGCTGAATTCCATAATTCTCAGTGATGGCCAAGACAGGATTCAAATAACTGACAGGAACTAGAAGTTCAAGTGTCAATGTGTACCTAATTAGAAATGAAGAAATAATACATAGATGTCTTCCCATCCACTTAAGTCTATATATTCAACTCAAATGATTCTTACTCTATGAAATACAAACACAATGTTAATGAAGTCAGTTATCACATCTGATAAAATGATATTTTTTAATTTCAATGTCATCTTAATTACAAAAGCAACATCTTATTTTAATCTCAACATAATCTGTGAGTTGTAGAAAATAAAAAATGTAGGTAAACAGAATCACAAAAATAGAAATATTATATTTCTCTAATTCATAAGTTACCATACACATATTATAGGCTACACTTTAGAACAAATCCATCCAAATATTTTTGCTATATATGTACAAACACATAGTTATGCATGCAAATATATTTTTATTTGTTTAAAATCAACATGTCATTATCAATAAGTTTTCATCTTAGCATATAAGAATATTTCAAAAAGTATGTGGAAATTGGAATTAAAAGTTAAGTTTGGTTTGAAGAAAATAATTTTGAGATGAGTGCAGTTTTTTTCATAACATGTTTTTGCAAACTTTTTGAAGACCTCTCAAATGTATGTGTTTCACAATATTTTGGCACCAAAATAAACTTACCTTTTGATTTCATTTTCCACAACTTTTTGAAGGACGTTCATGAAATCCAGGTTCTATTTTCCACAAAAATGTCCCAAAATGTCTCAGAAATTCTCCTTACCATAGCTTAATTTAAGCTAGGGCATATACTGGTATTGATTTTTATAGTTCTTGAATCTCTTCTATTTTATTATTTATTTTCTCTTTATTTTATTAAATATTTATTTATTTATTTATTTTTAAAGTCATAGAGAGCAGAAGAGACAGAGCAACAGAGAGATCTTCTTCCCTCTAGTTCACTCCTCAGATGGCTGCCACAGCCAGCAGTGGACCATGCAGAAACAAGGAGCCAGGAGTTTCTTCTGAGCCCCCAGTGAGTTGCAAAGGCACAAACACTTGGGCCATTGTTCACTGCTTTTCCCAGGCCATCATCAGGGAGCTGGATAGGAAGTGGATCATCCAGGATTAAATTGGCACCCATATGGGATGCCAGTGACACAGGCCATAGCTTTTCAACTATGCCACAGCATAGTTAATCTCTTCTTTTTAAATTGAATACAACTTTACCTTCTTTTTAAAATTTCCATTAAGAAGACATTAACCTATTGAGGGGACAGTGCCAGTTACACTGAAGAGCAGTTCTCCTTGATATGCGAAAGAGTAATTTAGCTTATTCTTCTCTCCCAAAGGTAGTGCTAAATGCTTGTTGGATTAAAAGTAAATCATAGGGGATGCAATACACATCACAATATCAGAAGACATATTCATAAGCACCATTAATGATACAAGATCAATCACTGAATTAAGGCTGTGACAGTCTGATTCCTTGCAGAAAAGCTATTTCTCTCCATTGGGACTAGAAAGTTATCCCTGTGGTTTTATTTTGGCACTGTTCATGTATCTAGTCACCTATGAATTCAAATAGTTCTTACACTAATTTATAATCCTTGCCAGAGTTGGAGTTTAATTAGGAGTTGAAAATTGATGCTTTATTAATCCTTTAAATTCAGAGTATAAAATTAAATAGAATTTCATTTATCACTTACTGAGTGCTTACAAAGTGTCAGAGTCTATGCAAAGGATTTTGTGAGTACTGAGTTATTTAGACCTCATATCAATCCTATGAGGTAGGGTAGTATTTTGAAAATGGCTACTCCATTTCTGATCTGGTTTCTTGGTGATGCATCTGGGAAAACAGCATTGCTGGCTCAAGTCCTTCAGTCTACACCACCCATGTGAGTTGCTAGAATGGAGTTCCTGGCTCTTGGCTTCAGACTGGCTCACCCCTATCCATTGTGGCCATTTGGGGAATGATGAGATGTTGCCTCCTTTCTGTTGGAATGACTGTTATAAAAAAGAAGAAAGAAAGAAAGAAAGAAAGAAAGAAAGAAAAGAAAGAAAGAAAGAAAGAAAGAAAGAAAGAAAGAAAGAAAGAAAGAAAGAAAGAAAGAAAGAAAGAAGAAGAAAGAAAGAAAGAAAGAAAGAAAGGGAAAGAAAGGGAAAGGAAAGAAAGGAAAGGAAAGGAAAGGAAAGGAAAGGAAAGGAAAGGAAAGGAAAGGAAAGGAAAGGAAAGGAAAGGAAAGGAAAGGAAAGGAAAGGAAAGGAAAGGAAAGGAAAGGAAAGGAAAGGAAAGGAAAGGAAAGGAAAGGAAAGGAAAGGAAAGGAAAGGAAAGGAAAAGTGTGGGCAAGAATATGGAGAAAATGGGGCACTAGTACTCTGCTGGTGGGAATGTCATTACAGAAAATAATCTAAAATTTCCTCAAAAATAGAATTACCATGTGATTCAGTAATACCATTTCTGGGCATACATTAAAAAGAAATGAAATTATTGTGTCCAAGATATGCCAATACTACCATGTTCATGCAACACCACTCACAATACCCAAAATATGGAATCAACTTAAGTGTCTAACAATGGATAGAATACTACCAGCGCTGTAGGGTAGTGCTGGCATCCCCTATGGGAACTGGTTCAAGTCCTGGCTGCTCCACTTACGATCCAGTTCTCTGCTAAGGCCAGGGAAAGCAGTAGAAGTTGGTCAATGGGCTCCTGCACCTGCTTGGGAAACCTGGAAGAAGCTCCAGGCTCCTGGCTTCAGATTGGTTGTAGCTCCGGCAGTTATGGCCAATTGGGGAGTGAACCAGCAGATGGAAGACCTCTCTCTCTCTCTTCCTCTCTTTCTCTGCCTCTCCTTCTCTCTGTGTAACTCTTTCAAATAAATAAATCTTAAAAATGGATAGAATACTAAAGAAAATGTGCTATATATACACAATGAAATATTATCCAGCATTTAAAAGGAAGTACATTCTGTTGTTTGCAAATATATGAATGAAACTGGAGGAGATTATGCTAAGTGAAATAAGCCAACACTCCGTAATCTCACTCTTATGTCAAATGGAAAAAAGTAAAACAGTGAAGTGTGTAGGCTGGTGGTTACTAGATGTTTAAGGGGACAGGTGTCAGGCAGGTAGTGAGGAGAAGACCAACTGGTACAAATTTTCAGTTACACTGGAGGAACAAGTTTTATAGTTCAATGGCCCAGCATGGTGACAATGATAGTTAAAAGTGTATTGTTTATTTCAGTATTCTGATTCCAGAAATGTATAAGGTGATGGATATATTAGTCTGATATAGTCATTCCACAATGTATGCATTTATCAAATACCACATTTTGCCTGGTAAACATATATGATAATTGTCAGTTAAAATAAAATTTCAAATTTAAAAAATTTAAATAATCAGTTATTATTAGCATCTCATTAATGCTGGAGTCAGACATTATTGATCTATCTGACTCCAAATAAGTGAAATTTACCATTAAGTAGTAACACCTGGGATGAGTATTTGGGGTAGAAGGCACGACACTGCTTGGGATGACTCCATCTCATATCCAGAGTGCCCAATCGTAAGTTCTGGCTCTTTTCCTGGTTCCAGTTTTTTGCTAATGCTCACCGTAGGAGGCAGTAGGTGAGTCCTTGCCACACTTGGAGAGTTGGATTGAATTCCAGGCTCTTGACTTCTGTCCTGGCCAGTCCCAGCTGTTGTCAGCATTTGGGGACTGAATCAGTGAGGGAAATCTCAATCTCTCTCTCTCTCCTTCTCTCACTTTTCCTTTACCATTCAAACAAATAAAATAAAAATGTTATTTGAGAAGTAATGCCGCTGGCACCGCAGCTCACTAGGCTAATCCTGCGGCGCTGGCACCCCAGGTTCTAGTCGCGATCGGGGCGCTGGATTCTGTCCAGTTGCTCCTCTTCCAGTCCAGCTCTCTGCTGTGGCCCGTGAATTCAGTGGAGGATGGCCCAAGTCCTTAGGCCCTGCACTCCATGGGAGACCAGGAGAAGCATCTGGCTCCTGGCTTTGGATCGGTGCATCAGCAGCTGTGAACCAACAGAAGGAAGACCTTTCTCTCTGCTCTCTCTCTCACTGTCTAACTCTATCTGTCAGATAAAAAAGAAAAGAAAAGTAATACCACCTTCCCACATTAAAAGTAGTTTTGTTTTGGTAAAAATAATAATAATAATGTTAAAAACAACTTCATGAAACATAGGTAAAACCATGAGTTCCCAGCAAATAGTCTTACTATATCAAGTTACAGCAGTTTACCCTATCTTACCTGTGTCCTCTCTTTCACTCTTATTTAGCATTGCACTCCTAAATTTCACTTAATTAAATTTAATAATCTTGACACATTTTCAGAGTATGGAAGGGGTCCAAAGAAATGCTATCTACCTTGTGAACAAACCTCTGTTTGGTTTTGGCCCCTCTCCATAACCAATGAGCCTCTGATAGTGACAAAAGCGAATTATTGTGCAGGGAGTATAAACAACGTAATCACTTTCCTATGATTTCCTGGGAAATCTTCTTTGTCTTATTTATTCCATTTACTTCAATCTAGAAGGTTAGAGAAGCTTATTATTCCCTTGAAACCCTTGAGTTTGTAGACATTTTTCATCTTTTCAGTGTTTTTATTAAATATTGAGCACATACAAAGTTGTATTTATAATATACATGTAAGACATAGTGAACACTTGTTTAAAGAAAACACCTGCTCTCCTGTCATTCCATGTAAGAAACAGACAGTTATGCAAGAACCACCTGTGTAAGCCTCTCCAGATGGCATCTGCCACATTCTCCCGGCACAGGGGCTAGTCATCAATTTGCCATTTTATGACATCAACAACATCGTAAATTTTTCTAGTCCTGCGAGTGCTGCATATTATTAAATGGTGACGGTGTCAGTAAGGGAACCAAAATAAAGTGTGTTAATTAGCCATTCTCATTCACTTTTTGGTAAAATTCATTGTTCAAATTTTCTTATTTTTTTAGAATCATTTGGTTTTAAATTGCATTGCAATATAATTACTAACACAAATGAACTTAGCACTTGGTTTAACCTCATTCAAATCTTTTGCCCCCTTTCATGGCACAGAAGATAGTGCTTGTGTTTTGTGTGCATTATGTTGCTGCTATTATTTTTATGTTCTGTGACTATTTTGAATTTTTGCTGCAAATACTCATTTCGGTTGCATGGCTTATTATTTCACTATTAGTGTGGTATATTCAGATTACCAAAAGTTCTTTATTGTAATGGAGATAAATTTATCCATTTTTTCCTTTTGAGTTTCATACTTCTCTCTTGTTTAATAAGTTCTTTCTAACAAAAAGGTATAACAGTATTGTATTCTATTTTCTTCAAGGACATGCAGTTTTATTTTTCGTATTCAATCTTACTAAATTTGCTTTCCCTTTTTTGTATGTCACATGAGTCACTGATCAAATGTTTGTTTAATTATTCAAAGCTAACTTTTTTCATTGAATTTGTGTAATTCTGACATTTAAATAAATACATAAACCTTGAACAAAATAAAGGTTTTTGTGTATATATTTTACTACTTTCCAAGAATTACACTATTGAATAGATTAGTTATATTGAACACATTTTGCAGTGTCTTTTGATATCTATTTTTTAATTGTGAATTGCACTAATATCTTTTGCAATGGAAATCTGCCCTTGCCTTATAGATAACATGATTAGATAAATGCATTATATTTTATGCATAATAGGATTTGGGATGTTCATCTTTTGTTTAGTATTTTTGCAGCTGTGTTATTGCACAAGATTGACCTGTGAATTTCATTTATCTCATTATGTTTCATTTTATGGTAAAATACTTAAGGACTGCTATATACAAAACTAAAAATATTTGTTTTAAATAAATGTTACTCATATAAAACCTATGACTGATGTTTCATGGGAAAAGGGATCTCTTAAATACAAGGTACTTTTGCTCATTTTTATATGCCATACAGTTTGTATCTCTTTTTAACTCAGTTTTGCTTTTATTTTTTGGTAGAGGTTGTTCTCTTTGTATGAGTTTAACAACTGATTTACAAAATTTATTGATAATGATATCTTATTCAAATAGCAGCATCTGGATTATCTCTTCTTAATATTGTTTATGGGCACATACTGTTAATTTTCATTTAAAAATTGTATTTCATTCTATTTTTAATTGATATAATAATTTACAAATTTATGGGAAACAAAGTGATATTTTGACACATGTATACCTTGTGTAATGGTCAAAGCAGCTAGCTTACCCAATTTGACCCAATGGTCAAATTTTGCTAGCTTACCCAATGAGCAAACCAAGCTGGTTTTGTGATCTCCAATATCATGTGTCTGTTTCTTCCTTCACTGTTTCTTATTTACTGTTAATATTTCTTTCATGCCACTATTTAAGAAGCCTCTACTCTTGTCTTTCTTTGGACATTTGATTTACAGTTTTCAGCATGTAATTTTTTAAATACACAACTAAGATTATAAATTTCCTCTACATAAAATTTTAGTTGTGGCATATAAATTTTTTATCTCAAGAAACTTTTACTTCTTCTGACTGAAGATATTCTAGTTTCCGTTTTTATTTTTTCTTCATCTCATGAGTTATTTAGACATTAGTATTAAAATTAAAATTGAAAAATATGGAAAATGTTCATATATATATTTCAAAGATAGAATCTTTGAAATTTGTTGTTATCCAGAGAAAGGATCTTCTAGGTAGGCAAATAAATGGTCTTGGATTAGAAAGTATCGAGCATATTCAAAAACATCAAGAAATCCAGTGTGGCAATAGGAGAGTCAACAAAAGAGCAGGAAATGTAGTCCAGGGGATAGTCCAAGGGCCCAGATCCTCTTGGGCCCTAATGATCACTTTAAGGGCTTGGTATTTATTCTGAGTAAGTTAAGAAGTTCTGGTAGGGTTTTAAGGGAAACTACATTTTAGCAGGATCACTCTGTCAAGCATAGGCAAAGGTGAGGCATAGACAGAAGTAAAGAAACTAGCCTGAAGTTTATTGCAGTAATCTAGATAAAAGGTGTTAAAGGCTTTGACAAGTCTGGCAGTAGATATTGCTAAGAGATCAAACTCTGGATGTTATCTTGAAAGCAGAGCTGGCAATAACTTTTCTCATACTACAGGTCTACTACAGGTCGTGCATAAGCGTAATTAAAAGGTTAGTGATGACACCAAGATATTTAACTCAAGAAACTAGGAGAATATATCTGTAAGCAACTTAATTGGAGAAGACTATGTATTTCCAAGATTAAGGGGGTAGGCATCGAGCCTGGAGATAAAAATCTGAGACATCAATACGTAGATAACATTAAAATAGAGAGAGAGAATATTTAAAGTTAGTTGACTGGAGTAGCTCACCCATTTAGTAAGTGTAAACAAAAAGCAGAAAAAGTCCAACTGTACTGTGGGGCAACCCAACAACTAGAGATAGAGGAGAAGAGGAATAGCAAAAGGTAAGGAGAATGAGGAGCCATCAAAGTAAGAGGAAGCACTTTTTTTAAATTCTTTTATTTTAAACAGGAGTAAGAAATTAAGTAATGATGTTGAAGGAGATATGGAGTCAGGGGAGAGCATGTTATGATGTGTTATAGGTAGTGTAGGACTTGTCTCCTTAAAATTGGATCTCTGTCCTTAACGTGCTATACATTGTGAATTAATACTATAACTGGTACTCCAACAGTATTTTTCACTTTGTGTTGCTATGTGAAGGCAAACTGTTGAAATCTTTACTTAATATATACTAAACTGACCTTCTGTATATAAAGAGAATTGAAAATTAATCTTGATGTGAACGGAAGGGGAGAGGGAGTGGGAAAGTGGGGAGGGAAGTTATGGGGGGGAAGCCATTGTAATCTATAAGCTGTATTTTGGAAATTTATACTCTTTAAATAAAAGCGTTATTTAAAAAAAATTCATGCAGATATGTTAATCCTGAGGTCCCAGTGTTGCTGATTGATGGATTAAGGGTGGATACTAGATCTAATTATGGCCCTTGAGAGGTGGAAGTGG
This sequence comes from Sylvilagus floridanus, assembly GCA_949820135.1. Taxonomy (NCBI): domain Eukaryota; kingdom Metazoa; phylum Chordata; class Mammalia; order Lagomorpha; family Leporidae; genus Sylvilagus; species Sylvilagus floridanus. The sequence continues at coordinate 115,080,136 of OX463230.1, forward strand.
AAGAATGTCTTTAGGTTTTGGGGGGCATACTCTCAGAGGGTGGTTCTTACGAAACGGTTGATTTTTTTGAATTTATTTAATTGAAAGGAAGAGTTACAGAGATGGAGAGACTTTGCTGTGTATTTATTACATATGTGGTTATTCTCTTTTATAAATTGCTAGCTGAAATTTTTGCTGATTTTTCTACCTGTTAAATTTTCTGTTATTGATTTTTAGGAATTATCGATGGATTATGAGCCATTTGGTTATAAGGATCGCAAATATTTTCATTTATTTGGCTTGTCATTTGCTATCCTAAAAAACTGTTTTAATAAATGGAAGAGTTTACCTTACATGTAGTAAAAAATTACCTTACATGTAGTAAAAAAATTAGTGCCTTTTCTCTTCTACTTTATACTAATCTTCCAGTAGAATAGTGAGAAAAAGCTATAATAGCAAACATCCTGGTTTCACTATAAAGTAGAAACTATCAATATTTTACCCCTAAGTATGGCATTGTCATTAAGAATCTTGATTTGTTTGCTTTGATATGCTCTATTATCTTAATGAAATTCTTGTCTACCCTGAATTTTATAATTTTTTTTATGAATTGTTAAATATTTTATCAACAAGCTTCTCTGCAACTTTTTCAGTTACCGAATACAGTTATGGTATTTTTCTCCACAAGTTTTTAATAGAGGGAAATATTTAGGAAATAGTGGAGGGAACTTTTAAGAGTGAAGAAACGTCGCCCTTCCAAAAAACACAAGAGCCTGTCTTTTACATGAAAGGATGACATGATATGTGATTCTTATCATTAATGCTGAAGTCAGTGTTGATATCTTGGAAATGTTGCATCAGTGATCATGCGTCAAATGACCGTAAACCCATGAGTCAGTAAGGCTCACATTAGGTTTTGCTCTCAAAGTCATCTTGACCTCACAAAACAAGTTATGGAATGTTCCATATTTCCCAAATCTCTGGAAGAATTTGTCAAATATGTTATTTTGTTGCTACAAGTGTATAAGAAGAATCAACTCTGAATTTGCTATTATTTTTTCGTTAAATATCAAGAACTGCCTCCTCTGTGAAGATGTACCCTTCAGATTTTCGTCACCACAACTTCCATGGAAGTCCATCTCTGTTTCCTGGGCTCAGCAAGATGTGTGTGTGCTTTGCATGGGATCGCCTGGATCAGGACGTTGTATCTGTTCCGTGATACTCCATTATGCCCAGAAGAGATAAAAGCACACAACAAAATGCTTGAGATTATTTTGTCCCTTAACACTTTGTCAAGAAAATTATTGATATTAATTTTGAAAATGAACTTTTTCTGTGCATGTTTTATAAATGAAAAAAATAGAATCTATTTCATCCAGGGACTTAAATTTTCTAGCACAGGAAAAGAAATTTAATCTTCTAACTTAAATATTTCTTTTTTTTTATTTTTTATATAAAGCTTTTACTTAAAGAATATAAATTTCCAAAGTACAGCTTATGTATTACAATGGCTTCCCCCCCCATAACTTCCCTCCCACCTGCAACCCTCCCCATTTTGTCTCCTCCTCCCCTTCCATTCACATCAAGATGAATTTTCAATTCTCTTTATATACAGAAGATCAGTATAGTACATATTACGTAAAGATTTCAAGTTATTTCTTTTTTTTTTTTTGACAGGTAGAGTTATAGACAGTCAGAGAGAGAGAGAGACAGAAAAGTCTTCCTTCCATTGGTTCACTCCCCAAATGGCCGCTACAGCCAGCGCTGCGCCAATTCGAAGCCAGGAGCCAGGTGCTGCTTCACGGTTTCCTATAGGGGTGCAGGAGCTCAAGCATTTGGGCCTCCTCCACTGCCCTCCCGGGCCACAGTAGAGAGCTGGACTGGAAGAGGAGCAACCAGGACTAGAATCGGCACCCATATGGGATGTCAGTGCTGCAGGAGGAGAATTAACCAAGTGAGCCACAGCGCTGGCCCCATAAATATTTCAATTGTCTATTTTAGGGGCTGGCGCTTTGCATAGTGGGTAAAGCTGCACCTGCAGGGCTGATATCACAAGTGGGTGCTGATTCAAGTCCTGGCTGCTCCTCTTCCAATTCAGCTCTCCACTATGGCCTGGGAAAGCAGCGGAAGATGGTCCAAGTCCTTGGGCCCCTGCACCCACACTGGAGAACCTGAAGAAGCTCCTGGCTTCTGGTTTCCAATCAGCCTAATTCCAGCCATTGTGACCATTTGGGGAACAAACCAACAGATGGAAGACCTTTCTCTCTGTCTCTCCCTCTAGCTGTAACCATGTCTCAAATAAACAAGTATATTTTAATTGTCTTATTTTATTTTGTATAATCCTGTTTTCTTTCCTTTTTTTAAATTTTTTGACAGGCAGAGTGGACAATGAGAGAGAGAGAGACAAGGTCTTCCTTTTCCGTTGATTCATCTCCCAATGGCTGCTGCGGCCAGTGCTGTGCCAATCCAAAGCCAGGAGCCAGGTGCTTCTCCTGGTCTCCCATGGGGTGCAGGCCCAAGGACCTGGGCCATCCTCCACTGCACTCCCGGGCCACAGCAGAGAGCTGGCCTGGAAGAGGAGCAACCGGGACAGAACCAGCACCCCAACTGGGACTAGAACCCAGTGTGCCAGCGCCACAGGCGGAGGATTAGCCTAGTGAGCCACAGCGCTGGCCTGTTTTCTTTCAACTCTTCATTAAAAAGTCACTGTTGTTTTCTTTTTTAAGGAAATTTTTAAGATTTACATATTTATATGAAAGTCACAGTTTTAGAGAAGGAGGGGCAGAGGAAGAGAAAGAGAGAGAGATCTTTCATCTGCTGGTTCACTCCCCAAATGGTCACAACAATCAGGGCTGGGCCAGGCCAAAGCCAGGAGCCAGGAGTTTCATCCAGTCTCCCATGAGGGTGCAGGGGTTCAAGGACTTGGGCCACCTTCTGCTACTTTCCCAGTCGCTTTAACAGGGAGTTGGATCAGAAATGGAGCAGCTGGGCCTCAAATTGGCACTCATATGGGATGTTGGCACTGCAGGCCACGACTTTACCTGCTCTGCCACAGCGCAACCCCAGACTGGTATTTCTAATTCGCTTCATTTTTCAGAGAATTCAGAAATTATTTAGATGTTGTAATTTTTTTTTCCTTGAGTATTTACATTTAATAAATATTCTTCACAGATCTGTTCAGCAAACATAACAGATGGAAGTGAAGCACAATCCCACTTTATGAAGGCTTCTTCAAAGGTGTCTTTGGGAACCTTCTTTTGTAGTTCATATATGAATTGTGCTGTATTTCAGGTAAGTAAATGTTTCCTGCTGAATCTCTTTTTTTTTTTTTAGCTTTTATTTAAAGAATATAAATTTCCAAAGTATAGCTTATGGATTCCAATGGCTCCCCCCCTCACAACTTCCCTCCCTCCCGCTACCCTCCCCTCTCCCGCTCCCTCTCCCCTTCTGTTCACATCAAGATTAATTTTCAATTCTCTTTATACACAGAAGATCAGTTTAGAACATATTATGTAAAGATTTCAACAGTTTGCCCTCACATAGAGACACAAACTGAAATTATTGTTGGAGTACTAGTTATAGTATTAATTCACAATGTACAGTACATTAAAGACAGAGATCCTACATGATTTTTTTTAAAGAATTGATTAATTATCTATGCAATTTCCAATTTAACACCTAGATTTTTTAATCATTTGCAGTTATCTTTATACACAGAAGATCGATTTAATATTATAGTATGTAAAGATTTTCATCAGTTTGCACCCACACAGAAACACAAAGTGAAAAAATACTGTTTCATTACTAGTAATAGCATTATTTCACATAGTGTCTGCTAATACTAACTGATAGAATGAAAAAGGGAGAGAATGATCCAACATGGGAAGCAAGATACACAGCAGACTCATAGAACAGCAGATGTCCTAAATAGCACTCTGGCCTCAGAATCAGCCCTTAAGGCATTCGGATCTGGCTCAAGAGCCCATGAGAATATTTTAGGCATGGAAAGCTAAGACACTGTGAAAAACAAAAAAATGAAGACCTAAATGAAAGATCTCTGCGAGTGAGATCCCAGTGGAAAGAACGGGGCCATCAGAGAAGGAGGTACCTTTCTCTGAAGGGAGGAGAGAACCTCCACTTTGACTATGACCCTGTCGGATTAAGATCGAAGTCGGCGAACCCTAAACGCTTCCATAGCCTCAGCAACTCATGACTAGAGCCTGGGGAGATTACTGACGCCATAAACAAGAGTGTCAAATTGTTAAATCAACTTCAGGAGTCACTGTGGACTTACGTCTCATGAGGGATCTGTCCTTAATGTGTTATCCAATGTGAGATGTTGTAATTTTTAAAACTTCTACTATATTTTATAGTTTTTTGCTCAGATAAACCTCAATAATTTTTTCCAGGATTAAATTAGATTCTTTAATATTGCTAGTTTTGTTTTAAATATTTCTTACTGATCATAAGATAATACATAATTTAAATGCAATATTATTACTGAGCTGAAAAGGTGCTACTGTTGTACATGTTTTCAAATGTGTTTTCTGCATTATCTCTACATGTTGATTAAATTCATTACAATGTATTATTATTACTATTATTTTTATTTTTTTTGACAGGCAGTTAGACAGTGAGAGAGACAGAGAGAAAGGTCTTCTTTCCGTTGGTTCATCCCCCAAATGGCGCACTGCACCTCGCCAATATGGAGCTAGGCGCTTCCTCTGCCGGTGCCGCAGGCAGAGGATTAGGCTAGTGAGCCGTGGTGCCGGCCAACAATGTATTATTTTGATATTCATGTACTTAAGAAGAATCATCCCTTGAAATTATTCATTACTTAATATATATTTCTATTTATTTATTTACTTTTTTATTTACATTTATCTTATACCTGATGACTATAGAAACCTCTTATTCTCCTTTTTAATGCTATTTATTTGCTTTCTTTCCATTTACACATTTAAAATGCTTTCATCACAAGATTACCTCTGAGTATTGCTTTAGAACTACCATATGCATTTTAATTTTAACATTCTAATCAACTGTTATTGCCACTATCTATTATTTTATTTTAACTACTTCTATTGAGTAGTGAAAATTAAGGAGTACTCATATCTATAAAGCACACAATCACTCAATTTTTGCTTTTCAACATTTTGTGTCTTGGTTTGCTGAACTGAAATTATAAATTTTCTATAACTCATAACCGTTTCCAAGTTTCTAATAAAGACCAGTTTAAAAGCTTTTATGATTATTTACATTTATATTCTCAATTCATTGAACATATATATAAATTCAAAATTATACATGTATACATTAATTTAACTTTTATGTCAATATAAGCCTTAATATCTTTATTTTTACCTTTATAATGTGACCTTGATCCAAAATATTTTATTAAATTATCAAAATTACCAATTACCAAACTATTTCATTAAATTATCTTAATGTAATAATGCTCTATTGTGTTCCACTATCCTTATTGCCTAATTTTTAAATTTGTTTATTTATTTATTTTTCTTTGAAAGGCAAAGAGATAGTGAGAGATATGCATAGACATAGAGACAGAGACAGATACAGTCAAAGAGATATATCGTCTATCTAATGCTTCTCTTCCCAGATGCTTACTGAGGCTGGGCCAGGCCAAAGTCAGGAGCTGAAACTCAACCTAGATCACCCATGTGCTAGGCAGGGACCAAACTATTTTTGTCATCATCTGCTTCTTCCCAGGATGCACGTTAGCAGGAAGCTCGCATCAGAAGCTAAGCAGGATGGAATTCAGACACTTGGATATTGAATATGGGTATCCAAGAAACATCTTTTTTTATATTTGTGATATTACAAGTATAATTTACAGTGAAACGAATTTACTCCTTTTTTGTATTTTATTTATTTTCACTATACAAGTTACATTGTTCCCATTAGGTTTTAGTCACAAAATAAGATGATGCAATCAAATCTAGTAATTTGAGAAAAGTTGACAGGATGGGAAAACCTCAAAGCATAATGCAAACCCCAGAACTGGTAGGAGCAAATTACCTCTCCTAGATTTGGAGGAGGAGAGAACTGTATGAAGAAGACAGGGCTGCCCACTAGGGCTGCCATTCCCTGTAGAGGTTTACAACGAGCCTTCAGCAATCCTCTACTGGGTTGAGATGTTCTCCTTTTCTCACTCCCAGAGTTTTTGGCTACTAAGAGAATAAATTATTTTTAGTAAGTTGAAGGTATCTGAAACTCCTCATTTCCAAGAAATTGATGGAAATTCACAAGCGTTCTTCTGCTCAAATCCATTCATGCAGACGACGGCATTATGGCACGGTGGGTTAAGTTCATGTATCCCATATCAAAGCTCTGATTGAGTCCCAGCTGCTCCACTTATAATGTAGCTTCCTGCTGATGTGCCTGGGAAAACAGCAGAAGATGGCCAAAGTACTGGGGTGCCTCACATTCACAGGGGGACCCAGAGGGAGTTTCCGGCCGCTGGCTTTGGCCTTGCCCAAACCTGGCTGTTGTAGCCATTGGGGAGTAGAGTGAATGGGCAAATCTCTCTCTCTCTCTCTCAAAAAATAGGAGGAATAAGTTGTTGAGGATGCTGGGATAGTATGTGACAACTGAGCTCAATGCTAGACACCTGGCATCACCACGCTTTCCTTGCATTGCTTTATGAGAAAAATAATCTCCATATTTTTGAAACTACTGTTATTTGAATCTTTCTTCCAGTGTTAAACGTATAACTAATTGGAAAAAAAACCCTTATAATTTACTCACCTTTGTCCTTTACAAACTGTTCTGTTTTGTTTTACTATTTCCTCCATTTAGAAATATTTTTAACATAGAAAATACTACTTCTATAGGAACAGAATGGATATACGAATTAATATATAAAATGTAAATGAGGTTCAATACAACTTTGCAAAATGATTTATTGTATTATAATTTATTTATTTATTTGAAAGGTAGAGTTTCAGAGAAAGAGGGAAGGAGAAATAGAGAGAAAGATCTTCCATCCACTGGTTCACACCTCAAATGGTCATATTGGCCAGGGGTAGATCAGGCCAAAACCAGAAGCCAGGAGTTTCTTCCAGGTCCCACATATGGGTACAAGAGCCTAAGTACTTGGACCATATTCTGCTGCTTGCCCAGGTGGATTAGCAGGGAGCTGGACCGGAAGTGGAACACTTAGGACCTAAACCAGCACCCATATGGGAGCCAGCACTGCAGATGACTGCTTAACCCCGCCCCGTACAATAGTTCTCATCAATGATTAATCTTAAGACAGTATTTTAAAGAAAAAATAATTCAATATACTTTTAAGTTACACTACCAGTCTTATTTTATTTTGTTGTTATTGCTTTGTTGACTCTCAGAGAAGAATCTTCACACTAGCACTAGCAGATCTTTGTCTTTGTATTTTTCTTAGAAAAATATAACGCAAATACCTGAATTGAAGGGAAGAGCACATAGAGATAATATTTCTTAAATTTTTTAAGATTTGAAAAGATTCCCCAAATGGTTAAATGATTGATTTTTAATTAGTTAGAAGTTAATTATGGCTTTTGTTTAAACTATCTTCACTTTTCATTTCATTGCAATATGGAACAAGATAAATAACAATAGCAATACAATAGCAATAATAATAATATAAAGAAGACAGGAAGGTGAAAGAAGCTGCTTTAGCTGGAGGGATTCTAGAGCTCTTCTTACCCTGGGACCCCAGCATTCAATTTGCCTCCCCAGGCACACGCATAACCCATTTTTAGTGCTCTGATTGGAGGCCTGAAGTATTCCATGGTCAGAGGATCACTCCTAAAGCAAAAGCTATTTCAACAAGAAGTTGGATGAACATACAGACTCATTGATAGCATACTGTTCATGTGCTCTCCCAGAAGAGAGAAACAGAAAATTAAACCCACAAAATGCTACTGTATCATCACTCATTAGCATTCATTGAACAAGGAATCATTCAGGGCATAAGGACACATGTGTTTATAGTAGAAGTACTCATTCCCTGAGGATGTTCTGAACTTGTTTAGCCCATATAATCCTGATATTTTGTGACATTTCAAGTGTGTGGTAAGCACAATAATTAAAATTCTGTGTTGACATTTTCATGTTTTTAATGAATTTCTCATGAAATTATCTGAACAGTACATGTAATAAATTAGAATTTAATATGAGTAAATCTTTGAAATTTAAAGAAGTGGCAAGGTTTACTTGTGTTCTTGACTTAAACACTGGGTCAATTTTATAAATCTGAGACATATCTCTGGTAATGAGCTCCTCACTCAGTAAAACTATTTATATCTTCAAAAATCTGAAGAGAATGTAAATGTGTATTCAAGAAAAGTGACAGCATAGTAATGAGAGATTCACATAGGATCAAAGAAGCCTTTTATCTAACTATTATATAAACATAATTATCACTTTATTACAAATAGATGTAATAACATAATGAGTGATGCCATTTGATGATACTCTTCTGGTCCTTGAAAAACACTGGCTCATTTATATTAGTTTTTAAAACAACCCGTCAAGGTGAGTTTATTACTTCTTTTTTTCAGATGAGAACATGATGTTTGGACAGGAATAAAAATTCAATCAAAGTCACTGAATTAGTAAGTGGTAAACTAATTCACAATTAGTCTATTAGCTAATATGTCTGGAATATCACAGCTCCATTCCATTTCCTTAAATAAAATTAAGTTTGTACCTGAGCCCCCAACACATTGCACTAAAGAGAATTGCATCCATGTCTTTTTTGGTTTCCCTGAGAGATATTCAAAGTGCATGAGGAACTGCTCCACCAGAAGGAAGGAACAGGATCCCACCATGTCTAGACTCACCAGCATTTCTGTTTCTCCTATCTTGGGCATTGCTTCAAAATCAGAATAATCCCCCTTTTTTCTGTCCTGCAAACCCCATTATTATTTTTTTTAATTTAAAAAATTAAGATTTATTTATTTTGAAAGCCAGAAATACAGAGGGAGAGAAAGAGACAGAGAGATCTTCCATCTGTTGGTTTACTCCCTAGATGCCCACAAGCAGGGACGGACCAAGCAGAAGTCAGGAGCTAGGAGCTTCATCCAGGTTTCCAAAGTGGGTGGCAGGGATCCAAACACTTGGGTCATCCTCCTCTGCTTTTCCTAGGCTATTAGCATGGAGCTGATTCAGAGTGGAGCAGCTGAATTACAAACCAGTGCCAATATGAGATGCTTGCAACGCAGGTGGCGGCTTTACCCACTATGCCATAGCACTGGCCCCCATACCCAATTCTTTTACAAAGGAATACATTATGGGATAAAAAAAAATCCATGATTGTTCACAAACCAATACATTTAGTGCTGTGCATTCCTCTTTTGAGAAAATGAAACACAAGTCAAGTTGCTTAGATGATTGAAAATAGAAGATAAATAAATATATTAAATGCTCTTAAATATAACTTAGAAATATTATCCACCATACCACATTCTTCTCAGAAGACAACTAGAAGTTATTAAAGCAGCCGTGCTGTATTATCTAGACCATCTAGACTCTGACCATGAATATCAGAAGATTGAATAAGATGAGTTACCAACACCAGCTTGGCTCACTGTTCACTCCATCCCACCCCCATTTAGGAGAACTAAGTGATTTTGCCCTTCTCTTGTAAGAAATCTACTCCTTGCTTGAATGTACATTACAATCTTCTTTAGGACAACAAAAATTTCCATTAGAGGGAAATATAGTTCCTTTTTAGAGTAGGAAAGGAACCAAAGGCTATTATGCGCAGTAGCCAGGCTTTGCTATTTATGCAAATGATTCCCTTCTGAACACAGGGTTAGCAATGGTCACCACTTTAAATGAAAGGCAATGACTATTCTCGAAAGTGCCAAGCCTGCTATGATCTAATAAAGAATAGGCTCAGTAGATGAGCACTACTCTCATCCCTGAGGGACTATGAAGATGTACAGTCTCTAGAACACAAGCCAGGGGAGAACATGACTCTGTGGCACTACAGTATTTCTGAAAAGCCTTCCAGAAAGAGTCTTAAAACATAGTTGTGGGATCCAGCATGTGGCGTAGCAGGTAAAGCCACTCCTGCAGCACCAGCATTCCCGTATGGGTGTCGGTTCAAGTACAGACTGCTCCACTTCCAATCCAGCTTCCTGCTAATGCGCCTGGGAAAGCAGAGGAAGATGGTCTAAATACTTGGGCCCCTGCACCCATGTGGGAGAACCAGAAGAAGCTCCAGACTCCTGGCTTCAGATCAGCTCTGGGCATTGTGGCCATCACTCTTCTTAATCCTATATTTAGACAGAATGAAATATTTGTGTGAAGTATTGAATCAAAGGACCAAGATGCTTCCATGTATACAGGGATGAGGTTCACAAATAGAAATTTCTAGAAGTTGAGGATTGGGACAGGATTGAGATTCTGAGGAAAGGCCAAAGGTTAGACATACACACATAAATCCTCCTGCCCTCAGAGGTTTTCCTATTGGTGTCTTCAATACAGTTTAGGTTGTCAAGAAGTTTAGTTGTTAATTTCAAAATTGTCAATTTTTATAAAGTGGCCAGATGGTAAGAGGGAAATGAGGCATGCTCCACTTGATTCCTTTTTCCACTCTCCTATGTAGAAGAAAGCTCTCCAAGTCAAGAGGGCTATTACCTGGTGTGACAGCTGTTGAGCAGCAAGGAGTCGCTCCCAGAGATGACAGGAAAAGTGAGAAGGATCTCCAAGTATCCAAGGGCATGGAGGGGAAATGCTACATAATTAGTAAGATTGAACATACTGCTTCTTTGCTCAATTTGGACAAAAGTGTCATCTGGAGCAAAGTCCATGCAAAAAGGGTATGGAAACCAAGATTGCACTTACACAAAAGTTACCAGCAACTAGTTATCACTTCATTACTCCATTTATGCTTTCAACACAAAAGTTTCAAGTGCCTCTCATATGCCAGACACCACAGTGAAAGACAGACAATTAAAAAAATCATCTCTGCTTTATAGACATCAATATACTAAAGTGGAACATAATCAACTAAACAGAAGTATGATACAGTAAGTACTGTGATAGATGTACATACATGTTTCTATGGTAGCACATTAGGGAGCAAGCTCATTCAGCTGAGGAAAAGTGGGGACGGCTTACCAGGAAGTTGATTCTTCAGCTGAGCCTTCAAAAAGGAGGACAATTTATTCAGGAACAATTTGTGATTGAGGATGGCAAGATGGAGTAAGGGGAAGCAGTGAAGTTATTGTGTGAAATATGCAAGGCATGCAAGACAGAAGAATGGTGACTTCAACGGGGAACTGACTGCTTGTTAGGATAGTCCATGGATGCAGGAATGGGAACTAGGCAGAGCTAGAGCTGGTGGGGTGGGCAGGGTTGAGGTTGTTGATGAACTAAAGAGCATGCAAAGGATATTGGAGTTTGTTCTATAGTTATGCAGAGGTTTGTATATCAAAATGTTTACTAACAGAAATAAAAAGAATATACTGGAAGAGAATAAGACCTGCTATAAAGAACAATTTCTCTCTATAAGAAATTTTATGAAGACTTAGAGCATAGGCAGTGACTGTTGAAATAGAGATAAGGATGCAGATTAGAGAGACAGTAAATATATAAAGTTGATATCTATTAGTGATCAATTAGATATATGTAGGGAAATAAACAAACAAACAAACAAAAAAGAACAGAGCTGATCCCAACTGTATAGTTTAGTAAATGCATTAAGGGTTACTTAATTTAATAAAAATGATAGATGTAATTCTGAAGGCTCTGTATTATATGTCGGTATGGCCAAAAGAAAAGTATAACAAGAAAATTACTGAAAGACTGAAAATACAAATAGATGATGGCCCACTTATGTACAGCAATAAAAACTGACCCACAACCACTGCACTGCCCGGAAGTGCTGCAAGCAGATATGCAGGCTCTGTCTTGCCACAGGTGTCCAGGGAAAGGCCGTATAATGCACCTGTCTGTGCCTGAGAGCTGCTCAGAACAGACTGACCAAGCAGCGCAGGGCTGTGAAGAGCAATCCGCTACCCAGGAGGGTCAGCCCTTTGGTTCGCATGGTAGAAAAGGAAAAGCTTCTCTAGCATGGAAATCTGAATTCCAGAAGAAACAAAAGTTCAGCTACTCAGCTCACAAATGAAGGACTATGCAGCCTGGACCCAGCAGGCAGGCAGGCAGGCTGTGGAGACCAGGCAGATGGATGTTTGTGGAATGCAGAGTGGCCTAATAATACCTAAGGCTAAAGGCAACAGAGGAGTGAATAGAATCACATGTCATCAAAGACTCATGCCACTCTGGGTGGTACCTCTGGGGAGACTGTTGGTGGCCTTGAGATCTGATGCTACGGCAGAGCTCTCTACACTTCAATGCCAACTGCAGACTTGTGGACTTCCCAGGATCAACCACAGGTTGGTGAGCAGCTCTTTCACTTGGTTGGTTGACAGCTTGTTTCTTTTACAAACACAAATAGCATTACTCTATGTAGATACTTGCAAGTGCCTTATAAATATGAACTTGTTAGGGCTGGTGCTGTGGCGCAGAGGGTTAATCTCTGCCCTGCACGCCGGTTCAAGTCCCAGCTGCTCCACTTCTGATCCAGTTCCTTGCTAATATGCCTGGGAAAGCAGTGAAGGATGGCCGAAGTCCTTGGGCCTCTGCACCCTTGTGAAAGACCCGGAAGAAGCTCCTGGCTCCTGTCTTTGGATTGACTCAGCTCTGTCCATCGCAGCCATCTGGAAAGTGAACCAGTGGATGGAAGACCCCTCTGTCTGCCTCTACCTCTCTCTGTAGCTCTGTCTTTCAAATACATAAAATAAATCTTGAAGAAAATACGAACTTGTCTAATTGCTTAAATCAATGCCATGTTTTAGATGAATTAAATGAAGAATGGAGAGGTACAATGCCTTATCAAATTCAGACAGCTAGCCAGTGCCAGAGTCAGATGTAACCTGAGGCAGTGTGCCCAGATTCTTTGCTCTCAAACACTAGCAGTGAACAGTTTTTTACTAGTCTTGTTAGGAAAACCAAAGCTCTGTCAGAAACCATCCCACAGTCCTGTGGAAAATTTTCACTTAATCCTTCCAGCAACTCTGTGAGATGACAGATGAGGAAACTGGCCAGTTAATTCATTCAGAGTCCCATAGGCAGAAATGCAGAATCAAGAGTGAAACACAGGTCTGATGCCAGTCAAGGGTTCCTCACACTATACCACTTTGCCAAGTCCTGCAAAGATTTGGGCAAAAGGAGTGAGGAAGTTATAAATGAGACAATCCTTTAGATGTTTTCTTAAAAAGAGAGAAATCATGATTGAAACCTGTGTGACCTGTTATCTGTTCTTCATCTTTCATAACATATCACAGGCAGTCTTTACATTGGAAAATCAGGCAATCTCCACATTACTGTGGCTTTGTCAAAACCACTCAATGCAACTGTAAGAATTTGTTGAATTCATGTTGCAATCTAATACATTATAAGAACTCTAAAATAATTAGACTCAGAATCAGAAATTGCATGTAGTCCACCCTCGTGGGGAGCAGAGATGGGTACAGTATCTTAGGTGCCCCTGTATACTCATCACCGCATTATCTGTAACATCAGAACAACATCAAACAAAAGCTACACAGGCGCCTGCGCTGTGGCATAGCGGGTAAAGCCACCACCTGCAGTGCCACATCCCATATGGGCGTTGGTTCGAGTTTCAGCAGCTCTGCTTCAGATCCAGCTCTCTGCTATGGCCTGGGAAAGCAATAGAAGATGGCCCAAATCCTTGGGCCCTTGCACCCATATGGGAGACCCAGAAGGTGGCCCTGGCTCCTGGCTTCGGATCAACACAGCTCTAGCCATTGCAACTAATTGGGGAGTGAGCCAGCAGATGGAAGACCCCTCTCTCTCTCTCTCCTCTCTCTGTGTAACTCTGACTTTCAAAACAAATCTTAAAAAAAAAAAGAACTATACAAACGTCATTTCCCAGTGGATGTAGAAATTTGGGGACTGCAGGAAAGGCCAATTCTGATGACAGCAGATAGAGTAGTTCAATATGTGAAATAAATTTGAGTAAACTAAAAAACAATCCCAAACATTAACCATATTCCCTAAACCAACATTATTATGACGGTCATGAAAAGCTGATCTATAATATCAAAGAATATGTAATTCTACATTGTTTTCTTATGACTCAAGATTTTCATTATCAAAATAATTTCATCATGTTTTCTTGTCCTAAACTCTTTTTTTTATCTTGTAATATCTCCTTTCTGTTTTCGTTGTTGTTATGAAATTTATTTTCAATCTAAAAGAATTACTTGGTTGAATAGGTGAATGTAGTCATATTTTGATCTAGCCAGTGATTATGAATTTTAAAATAATTATCTAGTATATATTAAAATCAATAATGTATATATTACTATATACAATACTATATATATGAAATATATTACATGTATAAAGAATATTGCTTCTTTAGAAACTGCATTATAGAGGTAATAAGGAACATACCATTATGAATGACATTTAGATTTCTAAGAGATTGCAAAAATGGATAACTACAAGTTTCTCAACACAAAGAAGTGAAATAGCATACTTTGGGTTGGACAAATATAAAATGACAGAAATGCTGAGGAAACTGACTTAAGCAAAATAGGAAAATTACTGAAAGGAAAATAATGAGCTCATAAAAAGAAAGAAAGGATGCAGCTGGGACTCAACACAAACTGAGTCTGAACTCAAATGCCTGAACTTCCCTCTTTGCTCTTTGTGTGCATACTCTCCGCTATCGCCTCCTGCAACAGTGCTGTGTTCTGCCTCCCAAAGTTAATGATGGCAAATTGTCACTATCTCCAGCTTTGTATATTCTCTGTCCAAAAGAGCACTGGGATGCAGTCCATATACCAACGTGGGGATTTCATCAATCAATATGGATAAAAGGGGAAGAGCTGTTCCCCCATGGCAAGGTGGATGAACCACACAAATCAGCATCTACCTACTCTTACAAGTTTGAAAAGAGAAAAGGTTTCAAAACAAATCTGATAGACATAGCATATCAAAATCCCAAAAAAAAAGAATAGTCAGTCCTGGAGCTGGCATTGTGGTACAACAGATTAAGCTGCTGTTTGGGAAACCTGAATCTCACAGTTTGCAATCTCAACTGCTCTGCTTCTGATCCAGCTCCCTTCCAGTGTAGCGCGGAAAGCAGCAGAAAACAGCCCATGTCTTTTTGCACCTACCACCACTTGAGAGATCAGGACAGAGTCCCATGCTGCAGGCTTTGTCCTGGCCCAACTCTAGCTGTTACAGCCATTTGGGGAGTGAAACAGTGCATGGAAAATAACTCTTTTCTCATTCTCTATATATCACTCTGCCTTTCAAGTAAATAAACAAATAAATCTTTTAAAAAATAGTCAGTCCTAAACTACAGCACACATATTAGAGAAACTGATCTCAGAGAGTCAATGAAATTGAAAGCACAGCATACCGTATACTCAATAAAATGAAGAAGGGAAATAACCATCCAAATAGAAAGTAGAATGCCCTCTTGTATTCTTTAAAGCCTTAACCATATTTTCCCATTCTCCCAGCCCACCCGAAATCCTTCTCCTCCTCCAGCATGTCGTCCATTTCCAAAGAAGTGCTACTTGTTTCTTGAGAAATTGCAAGGACATGGTGTTTCCTGACTAATGTGGAATTCTAATGTACTAGGGAATCACTACTATCAAAGAAAGCCAGGGCAGCAGCTAATAATATGTAAATGGGCTATCAAAGGTACTATAACGTATGCAGAAGTACAGTATACAACACTTCAAGGAAAGTTCAAAATTTCATTTTTATGAAAATAAAAATATTCAAAATATGTAATACCAGCTATAATCTTCCCTTCCAGAGAAAAAGAAACTGAATCGCTAACCCCTAACAAAATCCCCAAAGCACTATGGGCCAAAGACAGTATATATGTTATTAGAAAGTTTCAACTCTACATTGCATAATTTAATAAAGCACCTAGATGACACCATAATACTTGCAAGGACATAGAACAGAGAGACGGAAATAGTGTGATATCTAAAATAATTTACAAAATTCCATAACAAATATATATATATTCTAGTGTCAACCAGATAGTTAAAAATTCAAGGTTAAAGGTACATCTTTGTAATAATGTTGTGTTACTTATCTACAAAACATACTCTAGAATAACTAGAATTAAATTATTTCCAAAGAAAAAAAAGCATGAGAAACACCATTTTTTTAAGTTGCAGAAAGGAAAAAAATCCACACTTTGATCAATAAATATTCTGTGATTGAAGCTAAGAAAGTATCCAAGTCAGAAATTATGTTGAGTAAAAAAATTGACCATCTTGGGGCTGGTAGTGTGGTATAGCCGGTAAAACCACTGCCTGCAGTGCCGGCATATCATATGGACGCTGGTTCGAGTCCCAGCTGCTAAACTTTCAATCCAGCTCTCTGCTATGGCCTGGGAAAGCAGTGGAAGATGGCTCAAGACCTTTAACCTCTGCACCCATGTGGGAGACCTGGAGGAAGCTCCTGGCTCCTGACTTCAGATCAGACATCTGGGGGAATGAGCAAGCAGGTAGAAGATCTCTCTCTCTCTCTCTCTCTCTCTCTCTCTCTCTCTCTCTGTAACTCTACCTTTCAAATAAATAAGAGAATATTTAAAAAAACAAAATGAACTTCTTAACCCAGAAATGAGCACAAGCCTCAGTCTTGGGCTTCAATGTGGAATGTGCCAGTGATGTTGGGAGGTTTCTCGGTATGTGATGGAGAGTAAGGTGAATTTTGAAGTTCAAGATATGATATAGGGAATTCAGTCATCCAAAATGGAATTACATTTCCAACATCTAACTAGCCAACAGAAGTTGTTTGGGTTTTTCTTTGTTTGTTCTGTTTTGGTAGAGCGCTATAGCTCTAATTTATTTTGAATGTGATCAGAACAATCTGCTCGACTTCAGTCTGGAAGATCAAGTCTATGGAGCATAGAGTAACATTTTGGGGCTCTGAAAATAAGGAAATTAATCCATTTTTTACATTTTTTTTCAAGATCGGCTTTTCTACCGTATAGTTCAGTGCCGCCACTTTTATCAAATTCAAACTTCACCATTTATAGAATTGGTACAGCTTGATATGTCATAGAGATGCAATAGACACTTGTTGAAGTGATTAATATTCTATGAGTTTTAGGTCAATTCACAATACATGTGTGATATTATTTACATTTTTCTTTATATACATTCTTCTTTTAAAATTTTCAGTTGGTGGTATTTTTAATGGAAACCAATATAAAGTTAAATTCATAAGCACATCAGAAATTTCCAATTGCTGCCATTCTTACGTGTTTATCAGTCACTTGTTAACTGAGAATTATGGCACAGACAACAAATACCATTTGCTTTTCACATGTTTGTAGAGCAAGCCATCAACTCATGCCTTTTTCAGCATTCAAACATTCACAAAATATTCACATATTGCTATAAAAATGAAGCAACACTCATTTAAAACAGAGATAGAAATATCCCATTGTAAAACAATAAAAGTATGTTTCTCAAGAGATATTTTCATGCTTCATTAGAGGCAGTAAAATTTCAAGGATTTACACTACTACAAGTATTATTTGTGAAGACTGAGGAATATAAGTCAACAAATTGATTTAGAAAAAATAAAATGAGAGTGAAATTCAATGAAAAACCAAAATGTCATTAGTTGTAGAAAATATATTTTTGCCTTGCTTCTATCTTTATTTCCCTTTATATTGTTTTTGTCCCTCTGTATTGCATTTCTTTCCACTAGATCAAAGACTCATGATGAATGGAATATGTATTTGCGCTGCTGTCTGCTTTCTGCTAAGGACAACATATATGCCTGTCACTTAGAAAATGCTCCAAACTTTGCCAAGTAAATGAACTAATATATGACTGTGAAATCTAAATTGAAAATTTCAAAATTTTGCCAAAATATATAAAAACTAATAAGACAATTGAAGAGGATGAAGTTTTGTAAACCAAATGTATAAAAGCTTAACAAATATACTTACCAGGGACATGAAAAAGTTCAAGGAAAACTGAATTAAGAGATACATTTATTTAGGTACAAAATATTTTTTAAATCAATGCATAAATTTTTTCACAATGAACATTTTCCCATTAAGATTTTAAGACACCATGTGCCTCAATGTTGCAGAGATATCACTACATAAATATATATGTTTGATGTAGTTCTAGTCAAAATTAAATTCTTTTAGAATAAGTTAACTATCCCATATTTTAGTAAAGGAAGTTTTTAAAGATGAAAAGTAATTATATTGATAAGATCTCTCCTAAAGATCACATTACCTGCATGATAGTTATCACAATTATGTGTGTATATTTGGAACACCTACTACCTCCTCAATGTAATTTTTGTTTCCCAACTAGTTGATGTTTTTAAAGGTAAATATCACATTCTGATTTATATAACAGGATAGTTGGTGCCTAGATCTAGTATTAAGGAACTGTTGCCCCACAAACATTGATGCATACATGCACTTGTCTATCACTATAGAAACAAGGGAGAAATTTTATTTCAAAAAAGAGGAAGAAGAGGCGTGGGCATTTGATGAAATTGTTAAGTTACCTCTTTTTATTTTTTGAAAGGTTCATTTATTTATTTGAAAGGCAGAGTTAACAGGGAGGCAGAGGCAGAGGGATGGCCGAAGCTGTGCAGATCCGAAACCAGGAGCCAGGATCTTCTTCCAGATCTCCCACATGGGTGTAGGGTCCAAGGACTCGGGCCATCTTTCACTGCTTTCCCAGGCCACAGTAGAGAGCTGGGTCAAAATGGAGCAGACTGAACTCAAACTGGCACCCATATGAGATGCCGGCACTGCAGGTGGAGGCTTTGCACACTATGCCACAGTGCCAGACCCAAGTTACCTCTTAACTTATCCACATTCCATATGAGAGTGCCTGCTTTGGGTCTGGCTATTCTGCTCCAGATCCAGCTTCTTTCTGCTTAATGCACATGCTGGGAGGTAGCATATGATGGCTCAAGTTTTTCATTCTCTGCCACTCTTGTAAGAGACCAGGACTGAATGCCAGGCTCCTCTTAGTTTCACCCTGTCCTAGTCCTGGCTGCTGTAGGCACTTAGCAAACCAATGGAAGGAAGATCTCTTTCCGTCTCTCTGTCTCTCCCTCTCTTCCTTCTCCCTCTCTCTTTTTCTCTCTTTTACACTATGCCTGTGTGCCTTTCAAATAAACAATACTGGGCCAAGAAAAGAATTAGTTAAGAGGTGGAATGAAATGATGGAATGATGCCTGATACCTATTTGATCCATTCAAATGCCTTTGAATCCTCAAGATCAAGGGTGAGAGAAAGAGTCTTCTGTGAGACTTCACAAGCAGAGCGGTGGAGAATTCCTGGTGATGCGTGTGGAACAGTTACCCATGCATGCAAATATAGTGGTATTCCTTACCTCAAAACAACAATTCAAGGCCTGCCATGGCAGCAGAGTTGGTAAGCCACCACTTATGATGCTGCCATCATATATGGGAGTCTTTTTTAAAAATTTTATTTAAGTTATAAAAGTTTCATATATTTCATATTTACAGATTTAGGAACACAGTAATACTTCCCACTCTAAACTCCCTCCCGCCCACACTCCAACCTTTCTTCCTTTTCCCTCTTCCATTCTTTCTGTCCATTGAAAGTGAGATGCAGAAGTTCCCTGTTACTATTATATTGGAATCTATGCTTCCCTTTACATTCATTAACATTTCTTTTAAAAAGCCAGTTGCCTTGTAATCTTTTTCTTTTTAACTTTTATTTAGTAGATGTAAATTTCCAAAGTACAGTTTATGGATTACAATGGTTTCCCCCCCCCATAACTTCCCTCCCACCCGCAACCCTCCCACTCCCTCTCCCATTCCATTCACATCAAGATTCATTTTCGATTATCTTTATATACAGAAGATCGATTTAGAATATATTAAGTAAATATTTCATCAGTTTGCCCCCACACAGAACACAAAGTGCCAAATACTGTTTGAGCACTAGTCATATCGTTAATTGACATTGAACTACACATTAAGGACAGAGATCCTACATGGGGAGTAAGTGCACAGTGACTCCTGTTGTTGACTTAACAAATTGCCACTCTTGTTTAAGGCATCAGCAATCTCCCCAGGCTCTAGTCATGAGTTGCCAAGGCCATGGAAGCCCCCTGAGCTCGCCGTCTTTGATCTTATTTCATCAAGGCCCTAGTCAAAGTGGAAGTTCTCTCCTTCCTTCAGAGCAAGGTACCTCTTTCTTTGATGAGTTGCCCTGTAATTCTGCATACACATTTATGATAGTCACATCTTCTTGTTTAACTGATCCCTTGATCATTACATGGTGCCCTTCTTCATCCTTTTTAACAGTTTTTTGTGTTAAACTCTATTTTGTCTGATACTAGGATGGCTATACCTGCACATTTTTGCCTTCCATTAACATGGAATATCATTTTCTATCCTTTCACTTTCAATCTACGTGTATCTTTTTTGGTGAGATGTGTTTCTTGTAGGTAGCAAATAGATGGTTCTTGTTTTTTAATCCATTCAACTAGTCTGTATCTTTTTAACTGGAGAGTTGAGGCCATTTACATTCAAGGTGACTTTTGTTAAGTAACAACTTGGCTGTGCCATTTTTCCATAAATGCTTTTATTGTTTACTTTAGATTTCTTTTGTACTTTTACTGAGGATTTTTTGCCTTCACATTCTTTTGTAATGATGGCTATCCTTCCGTGTTTCTGTGTCTAGCACACCCTTAAGCATATTTTGGAGGCTGGATGAGTGGTAACAAGGTCTTTCAATTTCTATTTATTATGGAAGGTCTTTATTTTACTTTCATTAATAAATGAGAACTTTGCAGGGTACAGTATTCTGGGTTTACAGTTTTTTTTTCTCTTATGACTTGAACTATATCTTGTTATTCTCTCGTAGCATGTAGGGTGACTCATAAGAAATCAGCTGTGAATCTAATTGGAGCTTCTCTGAAAGTAATCTGGGATTTCTCTCATGTACATTTTAGAATATTTTCATATTACTTAATGTTGAAATTTTGACTACACTGTGTCCTATTGAAGATCTTTTCTGTTCATGTCTATTAGGAGTTCTGTGTGCTTCCTGTACTTGGATGTCCCTGTCTTTCTCTAAATTAAGGAAATTTTCTGTAATTATTTCACTAAATGGACTATCTAGTCTACTTTCTCTTTCCACATCTTCAGGAACTCCCAAGACCTGTATGTTGGGTTGTTTGATAGTATCCCATAAATCTCCAACACTATTTAAATTTTCAAATTTCCTCTTGATTTTTTTGGCCTTATTGAAAGATTTCCAAAGATTTTTCTTCTAGCTTAGTTATTCTTTTTTTTTTTTTTTTGACAGGCAGAGTGGACAGTGAGAGAGAGAGACAGAGAGAAAGGTCTTCCGTTGCCGTTGGTTCACCCTCCAATGGCCGCCGCGGCCGGCGCGCTGCGGCCGGCGCACCGCGCTCATCCGATGGCAGGAGCCAGGTGCTAGGTGCTTTTTCCTGGTCTCCCATGGTGTGCAGGGCCCAAGCACCTGGGCCATCCTCCACTGCACTCCTGGGCCACAGCAGAGGGCTGGCCTGGAAGAGGGGCAACCGGGACAGAATCCGGCGCCCCAACCGGGACTAGAACCTGGTGTGCAGGCGCCGCAAGGCAGAGGATTAGCCTGTTGAGCCACGGCGCCGGCCTAGCTTAGTTATTCTTTGTTCTGCATCAAAAAGTGTGTTCTTAAGGCTTTCCACCTCATTTTTAAATTTGATCTATTGAATTCATTTACAATATTTCATTTTGATTTCTCCTTAAAGTCTCAGTTTCATGGGAAAATTTTCATTCATGTTATGTATGGTTTTGTTTGTGAATTTTGCTTCTGATTGCTTTTGAGTGATCCCATGCTTAATTTTTTGAATTCCATTTCTGGCATTTTATCAATCTCTTCATCTTCACATTCTAATGTTGAAATTTTCTTGCATTCTTTATTCTTCCTTATTCTTATTTCTTTAAGTTCTATGTTTATTTTTAGGCATTTTTGATTATTCTTGTTGGTCTGATGTCATTTATCTTTGACCTATGCATCTGTGGCTCAGTGGAATGTCTGCACTTTCAGTGAATACCAAGAGATGTGTGCTGGGTGTGGTCAGGGAGCTCTGGTCAGTGCTCCAGGGTGGGGCGAGTATCCAGAGTAACACCCAAATTTGGCATGGCAGATCTCTTATTAACAGAAGCGGGGAATGGTCACCTGTGTTAGTGTGATCACCCCCCTCATCTCCTCTCCTTCAAGCTGAGCAATGCCAAGTGTTTTCCCTCAGTGGATTCAACACTCATCCATGCCACTGTGTGAACTGCACAAATGATCTGCACAGTCCTCAACGTGAGCACAGCTCCAGCTGCAATGACCCTCCTAGTCAATGAAGGAGCTCTGAGCATGTGGAGCCACACCCAGTGATTGCCCAGAGACTGAGCTACACCCTATCCCCTTTCATGTAGACATTGAGTCCCCATGGTCTCAGCACACCAGGCTCCCAAAGTCACTGAGTGCAAACGTTCAGCTCTGCTTTGCCAGCCTGTCCAGTCGACAGAGAGGCAGATGTTCCCTCCAACTCCACCTAGGCAGCTTGAACCCCAGAGCCTGTGGTATTTAGGGAGGCTGGGGGTAGCTGACAGTCCTACCAGTATGCCCAGCCACCTGTTAATCCTCCTAGCCGGAGGACTGCAGATTTTTCCCTCTGCTAGATCTCTGGACCACAAGCATATTCAAGAAGCACTGGCTGAATGTTGCCTTCTCCTCACCACTGATGCCAGTACTGCCAAGAAAATGGCGTCCTGTCTCAGCCTGTTGCTGTGCGTGTGAACAAAGGCTTCCACAGCTGCCAACTAA
Source organism: Sylvilagus floridanus (assembly GCA_949820135.1). Classification (NCBI taxonomy): domain Eukaryota; kingdom Metazoa; phylum Chordata; class Mammalia; order Lagomorpha; family Leporidae; genus Sylvilagus; species Sylvilagus floridanus. The sequence continues at coordinate 115,103,036 of OX463230.1, forward strand.
GCCCAAAACAGTACCCGCCCTTTCTCAGCCAGACAGTGGACATTGTTGTGGGGAGGACTGGGCGAGATAAACATGCCCATTTTACTCCCACTGGGTCTGTGGGTTACTGCTAGCCACCAGGATTCTGGTCCGACTCAAGCCACTGTCTCCCTCCAGTTGTACCACCATGAATTGCTGCTCTCTGGTCTCACCTATGTATCCAAACTGCCTCCCACTTCATCTCTCAGCCACTGCAGTCTGAGTGTGTGCTGCATGTCCCCACCTTCCACACAGGGTCACAGCATTCCTCTTCTTTTTGTAGAATTTCTAGTGCAGTTTTCTCTTTAATTCTCTCCTTTCTCCCCTGAGAGCCCACTTCCTACACTTTTTTTTTTTAAACTACTTATCCCTGGCCTAGCACAGTACATTGTTCTAAATCCACCATCTTGGATCACTTCACCCGTTTATGTCCTGACAGATCCCCTTCTGATCCAGCCCATGCTGTGAACCTGGAAAAGTAGCATAAGATCGCCCACATGTTTGGGCCCCAACATGGAAACTCAGAAGTTCCTGGTTCCTGGCTTCTGTTTGGCTCAGCCCTGGCTGTTGCAGCCATTTGGGGAGTGAACCAATAAATGGGAGACCTCTTTCTCTGTGTGTCTCTCTCTAACTCTTTCAAATAAATAAATAACCGTTAAAAAAATAACAATTCCTCCTAGAAAGATGTCACTTATTAAAATTGTATAAATTATATCAAAATACTTAAATACAAAATAGCTGTATTGGGGCCAGCACCATGGCGCACTAGGCTAATCCTCTACCTGCAGCACTGGCATCCCATATGGGCACTGGGTTCTAGTCCCGGCTGCTCCTCTTCAAGTCCAGCTCTCTGCTGTGGCCCAGGAAGGCAGTGGAGGTTGGCCTGAGTGCTTGGGCCCCTGACCCCACATGGGAGACCTGGAAGAAGCCCCTGGCTCCTGGCTTTGGGTCGGCACAGCTCTGTTCGTTGCAACCATTTAGGGAGTGAACCAAGGGAAGGAAGACCTTTCTCCCTGTCTCTCTCTCACTGTCTATAATTCTACCTGTCAAATAAATTTTAAAAAAAAGCGGTATTAAGACTTTTATTTGAAAATGACAGAAATCTGGATTGAATGGCTTTAGTATTTAAGATAAAGGATTTTTTTCTTCCTAAATGTAGTGGAATATCTGTAGAACAGGTATATATTCAGGCCTTAAGGGCAACTGGAGCTGGAATCCTGAATGTTTTCGGGACTTTTTCTCAAGACTTGCAGATGTGCTTATTCATACGTCTTGGCTTCTTTTTCTTTGAAAACTTCCTTTTCCACCTGGGAAAACAGAGTTGCCAGTGTGTCCTCTATTAGTTTCCTAGAGCTACTACAACAATGGATGGCAAACCAGATTGCTTTAAACAAAAGCCAAATATTGTCTCCCTGATCTGGAGGCTGGCACTCTGAGATCAAGGGGTTGCCAGGGCCACACTCCCCTTGAAGGCCCTAGGGAAAGATTGATCACTGGCCTCTCTGAACTTCTGATGGCTTCTTAGCTTGTGGCAGCATAACACCAATCTTTATACGATGAGGCATGTCTCTGTGCCCAAATTCCCCCGTATATTTTAAAAAGGAATCTTTCCACTACAGCCTATGGCTTTGTTATAATTCTATTATTCTATTCTGCTTTATTGTGGTCTAAGAGACAGAGATGAGTTGTATATGTTTAAGGTATACATCATGATGTTTTTATATACACACTCAATGTAAAGCAGTTCCCATAATCAAGCTAATTGCCTTATCCATCATTTCACAGTTATATGTGTGTGCCTGTGTGGGTGTGCAAATACTCAAGATCAGTTCTCTTAGCAAATTACAAGTATATAATACATACTAATAACATGTGAGTATGCTAGACATTGGATCACTAGAACTCATTCAAACTGTAAGTTTGTATGTTTTGGAACTATTTCTCAGTTTCTCCCAACTCCTTGAACTCTGGGAACCAACATTTTACTGTTTTAATCTGAATTTAAGATTTTTAGCTCCTGCATAAGAATGAGATTATGCATTTGTCTTTCTCTGGCTTATGTCACTTAGTGTAATGTACTTCAGGTTTATCCATGTTGTCACAAGCGGTAGGATTTCTTCCCTCTTTTTTGAGGTCAGATAATATCCCTGTGTATCTGTATGCATGCATGTGTGTGTCTGTGACAATTTGTCCATTCATCCATCAATGGATATTTATGTAGATCTTATATCTTGGCTATTGTGAATAATGCTGCAGTGAACACAGGAATGGGGGTGTCTCTTTGAGACACTTTTTTTCCCCTTTGGCTGTGTACTCAGAAGCAAGAGTTCTGAATCGTATGATAGTTCTATTTCAATTTTTTGAGAAACTTCCATACTATTTTCCATTATATGGCTATATTTACATTCCCACAACCATGAATCATTTTCTTTCCTCACAAACACTTTAAAAGTGTCCTTGCATATATGCACATAAATATGTGATATGTATTATTCCTTTATTATTATATAATTGGTATATGTAAAATACATATATCAATACATAATGTATTTTATAAAAGAATACCTCAAAAACTTCTTGGAGGACAAGGCATGGTAGTACAGCAGGTTAGATTGCCAGTAGAGAGTCCTACATCCATTATCAGAGTGTCTTGTTTGAATCCTGGCTACTTCATACGTCTGATCCAGCTTCGAAGCACATGGGAGACACTGAATGATGGTCCATGTACTTGTATACTTGCCACTGATGTGGGAGATCTAGTTAGAGTTTCTGGATACTGTCTCTGACCTGGGACAACCATGACTGATTCAGGCATTTTGGGAGAGAAACAGCAAATGAAAGACTTGTTTCTCTCCTTCTGTCATTCCACCTTTCAAATAAATAAATCCTTTTTTAAAAAAAATTTCATGGAAAATTCATGTTATGAAAAACTATGAAGTAATTTCAAAATTTTGTACCAAAATAAGCTCACTTTTCCATGATGTTTTCTGCTTTATTTCAGTGCAAAAAAATTAAAATCCATGTGGTTTATTCATGATATACATTTTAATGAATTTTGTGAAGACTATGTACACACACACACTCTTCTCGTAAGAAGGCTGACATTATTTCTATTAAGAGTAGGGAATTGAATATAGCCCTACCGTACAACCCAGCCATCCCACTTGTTGGAATTTACCCAAAGGAAATTAAATTGGCAAATAAAAGAGCTGTCTGCACCTCAATATTTATTGCAGCTCAATTCACAATAGCTAAGACCTGGAATCAACCTAAATGCTCATCAACAGTAGACTGGATAAAGAAATTATGGGATATGTACTCTATAGAATACTATACAGCAGTAAAAAAACAATGAAATCCGGTCATTTCCAGCAAAATGGAGGAATCTGGAAAACATCATGCTGAGTGAAATAAACCAGACCCAAAGAGACAAATATCATGTGTTCTCCCTGATCGGTGACAACTAACGTAATACTTAAAAGAAACCTGTTGAAGTGAAATGGACACTATGAGAAATAATGACTTGATCAACCCTTGTCCTGACTGTTAATGAAAAACTTACTATTTTACTCCTTTTAATGGTTTTTTTTTTTTTTTGGTCTATTTAATACCATTGGTGAAACTCTTTAATTAACACATAATTATACTTAGTCATTTAAATTTAACTGAAAAGTGATCCCTGTTAAATATAAGAGTGGGAATAAGAGAGGGAGGAGATATACAGTTCAGCACATTCTCACTCAGACTTATCCCTAATGGTAGAGTTAGAAACATGCCAAGGGATTCCAATTTAATCCCATCAAGGTGGCATGTACCAATGCCATCTTGCTTGTTAAAGTGATCAGTTTCAGTTCATAATTGATCAAAAAGATGGGATTAAGTGTCAAAGGGATTACATAAATAAGACCAATGTTTGCAAAGAATTGATAGAATTAAAAAGGAGAGAATGATCCTACATGGGAAGTGAGATACACAGCAGACTCATAGAATGGCAGATGTCCTAAATAGCACTCTGGCCTCAGAATCAGCCCTTAAGGCATTCGGATCTTGCTAAAAAGCCCATGAGAGTTTAGCAGGCATGGAAAGCCAAGACATTGTGGAAAAAAAAAATGACCTAAATGAAAGATCTCTGTGAGTGAGATCCCAGTGGAAAGAATGGGCCATCAAAGAAGACAGTACCTTTCTCTAAAGGGAGGAGAGAACTTCCACTTTGAATATGGCCTTGTCTAAACAAGATTGGAGTTGGTGAACTCAGGAGGCTTCCATGACCTTGGCAGCCCATGATAAGAGCCTCGGGTGATTACTAACATCATAAATAAGAGTGTCAATTGTTAAATTGTTAAATCAACAGCGGGATTGCACTGTGCACCTGCCCCCCATGTAGGACCTCTGCCCTTAGTGTGTTGTACTATGAGAATTAATACTATAATTATATACTATATACTATACATATAGTATAATATATATACTATATATATACATATATACATATATACTATATATACATATATGCATATATATATACATAATATATATACACATATACCATATATATAGTATAATATATTATATATTATATATAGTATACATTATATATAGTATATAGTATATATACTATACTATATACTATATATAGTATGCCATATAGTATATATAAAATTATATATATATAAATATATATTATACTATATATAGTATATATAAATTTATATACTATAATAATATGAGAATTGTACTATGAGAATTAATGGTGAAACTACTACTCAAACAGTGCTCAATACTTTGTGTGTCTTTGTGGGTGCAGTCTGTTGAAATCTTTATTAGTATATACTAAGTTGATCTTCTGTATAGAAAGATAATTGAAAATGAATCATGATGAAGAATGGGATGAGAGAGGGAGTGAAAGATGGGATGGTTGCGGGTGGGAGGGAGGTTATGGGGGGAAAAGCTGCTATAATTGAAAAGTTGTATTTTGGAAATTTGTATTTATTAAATAAAAGTTGAAAAGAAAAAGAAGAGAGGGTGAGGTATATGTGCTAAACTTTGCCTTAAATCTGACATTTGTAATTCTCTTGACCAATGATATACATCAGAAGTGATGTCATGTGACTTCTGGTGCTAGATAATAAAAAGCAATATCTCTTCTGCTTGGCTTGGTCTCTTTTTCTGTCACTAGAATCCAGTATAAAAAGCAATATCTAGCCGGTGCCATGACTTAATAGGCTAATCCTCTGCCTACTGCGCCAGCATACCAGGTTCTAGTCCTGGTCAGGGCACTGGATTCTGTCCCGGTTGCGCCTCTTCCAGTCCAGCTCTCTACTGTGGCCCGGGAAGGCAGTGGAGGATGGCCCAAGTCCTTGGCCTTGCACCTGCATGGGAGACCAGGAGAAGCACCTGGCTCCTGGCTTCGGATCAGAGCAGTGCACAGGCCACAGCAGCCATTGTGGGGTGAACCAATGGCAAAGGAAGACCTTTCTCTTTATCTCTCTCTCTCTCACTGTCCACTCTGCCTGTAAAAAAAAAAAAAAATCTCTTCTACTTGGCTTGGTCTCTTTTTCTGTCACCACAATCCAGTCACCACACTGTAAAGAAGTGTAGGCCACAAGAAGAGGTTTGGGAGAAATCTCCAAAGGTCTCAGGAGACAACTGGCACCAATTACCAGACTAGGAACAAATGAGCCTTAAGCCTTTTCTCTTCCCCAGTCTGAGATTTCTGCTGAGTCCCCAGGCATTGCAGAACACGAAATCTGTCCCCACTGTACTTTACCCAAATTCTCAACCACACTGCCTTGAGTGATAAGCAATTATTGTTCATTTTAACCAACGTTGTAGACCGAGTTGTGTCCACTGCCAGGCTCATACAGTGAATCCCTAACCTCCAGTCCCCAAAAACGTGACTGTGTTTGGAGATACAGCTTTACAGAGGTGGTTAAGCTAAAATGGGTCCAGCAGCATGTGTCCAAATTCAACCTGATCAGTGTTTAAAGAAGACCACAGCATCCTTACTCTTACAGGAAAAGCCATGTGTGGACACAGTAGACATATGGCCATATGCAAGCCCAGAAGGGAGAGCTCAGAAGCCAAACTTGCTAAAACCTTCATTTCAGACTTCAGTCCCCCAAATGGTGGGAAAATTATTTTCTGTTGCTTAAGCCACTCAGCTCATGGTATGATATGAGGGCAGCCCTGGCTAATTGATACAGTGGCTGTGTTTCGGTTTGTTATTTATCCACAGATAGCTAAAACAATGATTTTCCACTAGAGCAGTGCATGTGAGATAAAACAAGTCATCTTTGACCTTTATGGGCTTAAAATAAAAATATTACCTGCTACTGACAATTAATTCAGCAATAGCACAGTACCAAGACTAAACAAATTTATAAACATATAATAATTACTTACATTATATGCATACTTAGTTCAAATAGATGGAAAATTCAGCCTCTTTACAGATAAAGCACCATAAAAGCACGCCATAAAAATGTCCTCAGCGATAAATATTTCTATCATCATCTTTAACTAATGAATGTTATAAAGTTTATGACTTCTTATAACATAGAAATATAATGTTTAAAATACTTCCACTTTAAGTACATGTGTCACAATTATCCATCTAAGAATCTTTCAAAATATGAATAAATAATAAAATACTTTCTCTAATATCACTTCAGAAGATATAATCTTCCTGTGGGAAATCATATCAATGATAAGCAGTTTTGTTATGCAGAGCTAGAAATGGAGTGACCAGATTAGAAAGGGATGTTTGAAAAGATGTTGAGAAATCCATGAATTAAATAAATGAAAGCAAAAATACAGAATTGAGTGAAGTGTTGATCTAAACAAAGAATAACAGGGGCCTGTGTTCTGATACAGCAGTTTAAGCTACCACCTGTGCCAGCCTCACAGGTGAGCATGGATTTGAGTACTAATTACTCTGTTTCTAATCCAGCTTCCTGCTAATGCACCCACGAAGCAGCAAAAGATGGCTCAAGTGCTTGGGCCTCTGGCATCCACGTGACAGACCTGGAAGGAGTTCCTGGCTCCTTGTTTTAGCCTGGCCCAATCCTGGCTTTTGCAGCCATTTTGGGAGTAAACCAGTGGATGGAAGATCATTCTATTTGAATGATTTTAATAAACAATTTTATTTAATAAACAATTTTCTTCTAAAGTAAGAAACTAAATAAGAACAAATTAAATCGAAATAAAATGTCATAGCAGAAACAAATGATATCAAATAAGCACTAGTAAACTTTGTAAAGTGTCAGATAATAAATAAGGGAATGGAAGTACCAATCATTGGACAATAATTTAGAATTCACGCATTTTATTCTAATGCATACAGTATTCCACTTTACAAGGGAACGAAAATGCAGCTCAGAAAGATTTAATTATGTGTACAAAACCGCACAATTAGGAACTGCCTGGAAGTGGTACAATCATTGTCAGCAACTGCAGCCAGCGTAGCCAGAATGACGCCAAAACCATGTGTCTTGTACTTACATATGAGCCAGTTAACCATAAACTTTCCAGTAACAGACGATATACATGGTTCCATTCATTTATCTAATATCCATGTATACTGCAATTATTAAACAATGTGAACCTCAATATTTTATGGTCCAGAGATATTCATGGCTAATATTAGAAGAAAAAATGTATTAGTCAGTTTGTGTTGCTATTTTAAAAATAGAGTATTTATAAATAGTCCAATTTAAAAGCCATCAAAATTATTTCTTACAGTTTTGGAAGATGAGAAGCCCAAGATCAAAACACTGACAGATTTAGCATCTGGTGAGGGCCTGTTCCTCATAGGTCCCACCCTCTCTGCATCCTCACACAACACAAAGGGGAAGAGTCAGTTCCTGGGACTGTCATCCAAAGAGTATTAAATGGAAATGGCTGCCAGGGACTGGATTATAGGCAATAAAGTCATAGAGAAATGTTCACAATTTCAATCTGGCCTTCTATATGGACATCCCATCCCCTGATGGGAAATGAGGAGCCCATGGTTCTCACGGGTGGGATATTCTTTCACAGCATTATCTGTGAGCTGTGGGGTTGGGTACAGGTCTAGGGTAATGAATAGGGGTATGATCATTGACTCTTACAGTATTTGATTCTTAGAATGATATCCTTTATCAAAACTCTTGCATTCATACCTGGAGAAAGTCTGAGGGCCATTTTGCTGTAACTTGAAGCTTTAGAGATTAGTCCCTAGTAACAAAATTTGAATTTCTGATGTATTGCCATGCCTCTTTTGGTGAAACTTTACCCCTTTCTAAGTAAAGGAATCATCTCACAAGCACACCTGTAATCAACTATTAGTGTGTCTCAACTTTGAACACATGCCACTGAGGCACAGTTCAGTAAAATGTTGTAGCCCACAGATTCTCAGTTTCTGGCCAATTATATTGGCACTCAAAGAGTGGCCTCCTACATGTCCCATCCTTTGTAACCCAGAATTTGGTCAGTGTATTATGTGGTTTCTGTAGGCTTTAAGCAGAAGAGGTTTATCCTATACCATTATACCACTGTGTACTGTTCTCTCTCCATGAACAAAGTCAGTACATTTGGAAATTTGGTATCTTAGCCTGGGATCTTAAAAATCATATTTGGTGGAGCAGGCTTTGTGGCATAGTCGGTTAACCACTGCTTGGGATGCATACATCCTATATCAGAGTGCTGGTTTGAGCCTCAACTATGTCACTTCTGGTTCAACCCATTGCTAATGTGTTTGGAAGGCAGAGGATGATGCCCCAAGTGCTTTGGTTCTTGTACCCAAATGGGAGATCCAGATCGATCTCCTGGCTCCTGGCTTTGGTCTGGCCTGATATCAGCTGATGGGGTCATTTGGGAAGTGAGAAAGCAGAAAGGAGAGGTCTTCCATTCTGTCACCCTCTCAGTGTGTCACTCTGGTTTTCTAATTATATATATACATATATGTGTGTGTGTGTGTGTGTGTGTGTGTGTGTATGTGCATTTAAAGTTCATCAAATAAGAATGTGTTGAAACTCTCCTCAATCTTCAATCTCTGCAAATTACTCATTCTAAACTGAGATTTTTTTAGCACTGTGTAGAATCTCATCAAATGCAGGTGTATCACAGTCAACTGGTAATCTTCAAATGAGGAAAGATATTTTATATTCTGCCCTTATTCTACACACCAATGTCTCAACAGAGTATTCATCATAGTGACTGCCATTGGAAGTATGGGCTTCATGAGGATTTTTGACTTTCCCATAATTGTGGATGAAAACACAAAATATCTTTGACCCAGGAAAATTTCTTTACTATGGTTAATCAAATAAAACATGCCTCTAAGTAAGCCATGTGCCTAACTGGTAGGTCATGCAATATTCCTCTCCACCCCACTACATCTAATTATAATCCTGAATCCTTAGATGACATCCATAATGATTGTTAAATATCATCATTGCTCCTTGTGTTACACAGTATATGATCAGCCATAAACATAAGCATTTGCTATTATTGTGATTCTTTTTCAGCTTTGAATCTCAGTAAACATTGGTCAACCATCATTGCCTTTTTTTTTTTTGATAGGCAGAGTTAGACAGTGAGAGAGAGAGAGAGACAGAGAGAAAGGTCTTCTTCCTTCCATTGGTTCACCCTCCGAAATAGCCACTGCAGCCGGTGCGCTGTGGCCAGTGCACCACGCCGATCCGAAGCCAGGAGCCAGGTGCTTCCTCCCAGTCTCCCATGCAGGTACAGGGGTCAAGCACTCAGGCCAGCCTCCACTGCCTTCCTGGGCCACAGCAGAGAGCTGGACTGGAAGAGGAGCAACCAGGACAGAATCTGGCGCCCGGACCAGGAGTAGAACCCAGGGTTCCGGTGCTGCAGGCAGATTAGCCTAGTGAGCTGTGGCACCGGCCAACCACCATTGTCTAACACCACTGCCCTTGGCATCTTAAAGAGACGTTGCACAGTTTTTCCCATCCCTTGACCCAACAGCAACCAGAACAGAACCTTGACTCCATGTTCACTGAGAAAGTTCTGATGCTCCTCAGAAACAATAGGACAGCATTGACAAGCCTCCTATTACTTACAGAAATTGTGCAAAAGTGTATGTGTGTGTATGTCTATATACATATATACCTGATATAATACTTATATTACATACTTATAATATTTATATGATTCTATTTCTCTGATTTAACTCTGACTAATACAATTATGCTTTTCCTTTCTGGAAATTCAAACATCATGCTTTGCATGATTACCATATAAATAATGGCTTACATAGGGAGCTCTCTGCAGTCCCTGTAATTCCATAATTCTATCAGTTGAAGGGGGAGGGACAGGAGTCTCTGATTATGGATTTTTGTCATTGTGTTTGTCAGTACATTATTTCAGAGGTGATAAGGCAGAGAAACAGAGAGAAAGACAGACAGGCATAGCTCCCAGCTTATGGTTCACTCCCCAAATGCCCACAATAGCCAGGGCCAGCCCAGGCCAGACCTGTGGGTCAGGAATTCAGTTCAGGTCTGGTTCATGAGTGTCAGGGACCCAACTATTGGGGCTAACACCTGCTGCCTCCAAGGGTGCATAATAGCAGGAAGCTGGAATCAGGATCTGAGTCAAGATTTGAACTAAGGGACTCCAATATCATATATAAGCATCTCAAGTAGAATCATAACCACTAGACCCAACACTCATCCCAAAAGATTGGTTTTTAGTAGGACTGCAACATTAAGATGAGGACTTATCCATGTCCAACCTGTGCTATCTTAAACTATTCCCAAATCAGAAGTGATAGGTCATTGATGAAGTCCCTAGAAAGGATTGTACACTATGTCTCGCCCTGGAAACATTTTGAATGTATCTTGAAAAAAATAAAGGAGTAAGTAAGATAATTCTCCCAAGGCAGGCTCTTCTAGCTACCCAATAACCAACTTATTCAGTGTATTAGGAATAAGAGTACGTCAAAGGTAGGGAGCCTAGATGCAGGATGTGCATGTGAATGTGTTTGCCCCTGTGTACCGAGGGAATGGTCAGCAAACATGTAAAATCTAGAACATCATTTTACTCCAGGGAGTGTTTTAGCTTGTTTGTCAAAGATAAATTGGTTGTAGATGTGTGAATACATTTCAGGGATTTCCAATCTATTCCATTGGTCCACATGTCCATTTTTGTGTCAATATCAGGCTATTTTGATGATAAGTGACATGTAATACATCTTGAAATATATTATTTGATGTCTTTTTTTATTTTTAAAAATTACTTTAACAATTTGGGGTCTCTTGTGTTTCCATGAGTTTTAGGGTCATAGTCTTCAGAAAATGGTGTGGACAAAATTGACTCTCTGCATGCAGAAATGCAAAACAAGAACCCTAACCTATACCCTATATAAAAATCAAGTCACAATGGATCAATAATCTAAATCTAATATCTGAAACCTTCAAATGTCTAGAGGAAAAGATAGGGAAAACACTATAAGACATTTGCCCTGGAAAAAAGACTTCTTGGATAAGACCTCAGAAACACAGGAAATAAAAGCACAAATAGGCAAATGGGATTACATCAAGCTAGGAAGTTTTCGCACAGCAAAGGAAAAAAAACTCAGCAATGTGAAGAGGCAACCAACAGAATGGGACAAAATATTTGCAAGCTAGAAAAGATACATATCCACAATATACAAGGTACTCAAATACTGCAACAACAACAAAACAAACAATCCAGTTAGGAAAAGGGCTCCTGTACGTATAGGATCATACATCTGCCAACAGGGATAATTTGATTTCCTCCTTCGCTATTTGCATGCTTTTGATTTCATTTTCTAATTTCATGGCTCGGGCTAAATCTTCCAGAACTATAGTGAATAGGAATGATAAGACTGGGCATCCTTTCTGGTTCCAGATTTTACTGAAAATGCTTCCAGCTTTTCTCTCATTTCATATGATGCTGGCTGTGTTTGTCATACAGTGCTCTGATTGTGTTGAGGAAAGTTCTTTTTACACCCAATTTCCTTAAGGTTTTTATCATGAAAAGATGTAGCATTTTAGCAAATGCTTTCTCTGCATCCATTGAGATAATCAAATGGTTTTTAATTCTTCAATTTGTTAATGTGATGTATCACATTTACTAAGCTGCATATGTAGAACAATCTCTGCATACCAGGGATAAATCTCACCTGATCTGGGTAAAGGATCTTTCTGATGTGCTTTGGATTCAATTATCTAGTATTTTGTTAAGGTATTTTGCATCTATGTTCATCAAGGATACAGGTCTATAGTTCTCTTTCTTTGTTGTATCTTTTTCTGGTTTGGGAATGAAAATGACACTGGCCTCACAGAAGGAGTTTCAGAGGATTCTCTCCCTTTCAATTGATCAGAGTAATTTAAGAAAAATTGGAATTATTGCTCTTTAAAAATTTGATAGAATTCAGCCATGAAACCATCCATTCCTGGGCTTTTCTTTGTTTGGAGGGAAGACTCCACCAAAAGATTATTGGAACTCTTAAGACAGTTTGGCACAGTTGCAAGATATAACACTAATAAAAAAAAATCAGTAGCCTTTGTATACGTAGGCAACACCATGGCTAAAAAAGAACTTGTAAGATCAGTCCGATTCACAATCACTACATAAAAATTTAAATACTTTGGGATAAATTAACCAAGGAAATGAAAGATCTCTATCATGACAATTATAAGACATTAAGGAAAGAAACAGAAGACAACACCAAAAAGTGGGAAAATGTTCCATGTCCATGGATTGGAAGAAGTAATAGCATCAAAATGCCCATACTACCCAAAAACAATTACAGATTCAATGCCATACCAATCAAAATACCAAAGACATTCTTCTCAGATCTGGAAAAAAAAAAACTAAAATTCACATGGAATCATAGCTATAGCAATCCTGAACAATAATGCTGGAGACATACAATGTCAGATTTCAATATATATATAAAGTAATTGTAATCAAAACAGCCTGGTACTGTCACAAGACATGCAGACCAATGGAACAGATTGGAAACTCCAGATGTTAATCCATGCACCTCCAACTGACTGATCTTTGACAAAGAGCTAAAATCAATCCCTGAAGAAAGGGCAGTCTCTTCAACAAATGGTGTTAGGAAAATTGGATCTCCACATGCAGAAGTACTAAACAAGACCCCTACCTTACACTCTGTACAAAAATAAATTCACAGTGGATCAGGGATCTAAATAGAAGACCTATGTTCCCTAGAAGAAAACATAGGGGAAATATTGCAAGACATTGGCATGGGCAAAGAGTTTTGGATATGACCCCAGAAGCACAGGTAATAAAGGCAAAAATAGACAAATGGGATTATAACAAGCTAAGAACCTTTTGTACAGCAAAAGAAAACATTCAAAAAAGAGGCAACCAAAGAACAGGAGAAAATATTTATTAACTGTACATCTGATAAATAATATCCAGGATATACGAGGAGTTCAAGAAATTCAACAACAACAAAATAAGCAATCCAGTAAGTAAATGGACTAAGGAAATAAGCAGACATTTTTTAAAGGATAAAATACATATTGCCAACAGACACATGAAAAATCCTCAAGGTCAATAGCCATCAGGGAAATGTAAATCGAAACCACAATGAGGCTTCACCTCACCCCAATTAGAATGGCTATCATCCAAAAATCCGAAGACAACAAATGTTGGTGAGAATATGGGGAAAAGGTCCCCTACTATATTGTTGGTGGGAATGTAAGCTAGCACAACCATTATGGAAGACAGTATGGAGATTACTTAGAAATCTGAAAACAGATTTACCATATGACCCAATCATCCGACTCCTGGGAATTTACCTAAAGGAAATGTAATCAGCATGCGAAAGAGTTATTTGTACCCCATGTTAAAGTGGCTCAATTCACAATAGCTACAATGTGGAATCAATCCAAATGTCCAACAACTTATGACTGAGTAAAGAAAATTTGGTATATATTTATAATGGAATACTACTTGGCCATAAAAAAGAATAAAATCCTGTCCTCTGCAAGAAAATGGATGCAATTAGAGACCATTATGCTTAGTGAAATAAGCCAGTCCCTAAAAGACAAATATATTTTCTCTGATTTGTAGTAATTAATATATAGATTATATGAGCAAAATTGACATTTTGAGATTTGATTACTGTTTCTAGCCCTGTCTAAATTCCTGAGGAACAATGGTTTTTCGACTTGGTACTTGCTGAATTCATTCTTTAGTGGAGGATTAAGCTTGTGTTTATAAAGGAAATTGAAAGTATGAAATCATAAAAATTAAAAGAAAAATAAGAAAGGAGGGAGGAGGAGAATTGGAAGCAAGGGAGGAGAGTAGGAAATGTCATTATGACCTTAAAACTGATTATATATGAAATACATGAAATTTGTTCCCATTATATAAATAAATTTTGAAGAGATGAAGAAAAGGACACCAAACAGGCCAGTCCACCACAAATGACATTGGTTTTCGACATGGAAAGCCAGGGCTTTAGATAGACACAGAAGTCAGCTTTAGGAGAGACCTGACAGCTCTGCCAGCCAAGAGCTGGGTCACTGGAAATTCAACTGCCCTGGGGGTTGAGGGACTCCTGAATCTGGTTGGCCCTAAGCTGAAAAAAAAAAAAAAAACCCTTCATTCAGCCAGCTTCCGAAGTAACCACCACTGTTGGGGGATTGCCAAGAAGGATCAGTAACATTGTAGGCAGAATTGCAAATTTCCTTTGAGAGATGGCACCTACCTGCTATTCAGGCCAGCTCTCCTCCCAGGCCAGCTCTCCTCCCAGGCCAGGTAGCTAATGGAAGTCATCAGGGTGCATTCCCTAAGGAGGTTCACACTTTCCATACACCTCTCTTCCTGTACCCCATGTGAAGAGATAGGTCTGTGTTGCTGTGGGTTCACTCTGAGAAGCTCAGTGATAGCAAGAGGCTCAGAGTCACCACACAGATATGGAGAGTTGAGTGAAAACAGGCCAGAGGCGAGCAGCCCACAAACTCATTTATTTCAGTTGGTACAGCAGCTTATATAGCCAAAGCAGCCAATCCAATCAAGGGGAGGTTTATGCCGTAACCAATCAATGCCTGTTGCTAGGCAGGCTCTTTTGCCAGGTGTGTTCTGTAACCATTTCCTGAGTAACTGAACCCACATCTCGCTGGCTCACCAGTACCAAGTTGGCATGGCTTTCTCATTCCACCACATTTCCCCCTTTTCATTTAATTTTGAGCAACGGGAGGCATGATTTTCGGCTATACCGTTGTTGACCCTGTATCCATGTGATCTCCTCATGTGGCTGTGCCTGTCTTAGGTTGTCCCTCAGGGGATATTACCTGTCACTGACTAACCAGCCCTCAAAATGGGATACCACAGGAGTGCTTGCTCAGATGGGTGTAGGAATGAGGAACAACGGTAATCAGGAATGGCATGACCACACGCAGGCTATGGGCCATTCTAGTGGCTGACTGGAGCTAGTGGGGTGTAAAGCAGCAGCAGATGTGACTGTGGGCAGTTCCTCAGGGCAGGATGATAAGGCAGCAGCTTGACAATCAGTAGCAGGTGCATCTGCTAACAAGGAGGTCTCTCAGTCTTGTTCAGCTGGTTCTGGTTGACTGTCGGTTGCAGGCTTGATGTTTCTGGCTGGTACCCAAATGGGCTGTCCCACATTCTCTGGAAAGACACAAGCATATCTTCGGCCCTTGGTTAGCAGAAGCCTTTTTACAGGTGTTGGGATCCAGGGCCTGAATTCTGTGTCTGCTCCGAAATTAACAGCAAACATGCAGGTGGGATGAGGTCTTGCAGGTGCCTGGGGACTGCCACAAACATGGGATCCTCACTGGGTGCGGATGGGATGACCTCACATGGGTTATCACCTCGAGGTCGTCTAAGATCATCCCACGGATATTTGGGGGTGGCTGACTAGCCACTGCTACGTTGTCCACTGTCATATCATTTTCCCTGTTGGAGCTCTCTCTCCCCAAGTCATTAACTGTTGTCTGTGAGGCAGTGGCTTGTAGTGACAGGCTCTTATCACTCACAGATTCATTATGTTTGGTAATCTGTATGAGTTTCCGAGAGGGGGGTATCTTTCCCACATCTGAGTGCTTAAGAGCGGTGCACCACACCAACTTTAGCCGAAGGAAAGACACCCATAGCACTGCTCCCATAACAAAACAAATTCCTAGCACCTCAGCGGCTGATGGCATTATGCAGGGGGTTCCCTATGTTAGAGGAACAGACAGTGGTGTACCAGATCATACGTATGTCCTGTGCTTAGTGGGGGACTTCCTTGATTCGTTAGATCAAGGCCGTATGCCCACACAGTGTCTCCGGAGAGTCACCTCTCTCAAGTGAGGGAAGATGATTCTGGGATGATCAGTCTCTTATGTGAATGCACTGGGTGAACTGAAAGTAAAAGGAGGTGCTGAGAAGCAGTGTTATGCTTCTGGGCAGTGGGTGCCTAATGTAGGGTCACTTCCACCCAGGACAAGGACAAGGATGGGGCGTGGGAGGGAGTTTTGTGCTCACCCTCACAGAACCATCAGCACACAAAACACCTAGGGGCCTCCTTGCTGAAATCAAAGGGGGACCTCACCAAGTCAGACATGCTGTCTCTTTCTCAGTCACATTGATCTTGGGGCATCCCCTAGACCCCATCCCACTGTGCTTCTCCTCTCAGAATGAATCCACAGCAACAAGTCTGGACCTTTAACAAACCTGGCCAGACCTTAGCCCACCTGATTGTTATCAGGTCCCTCCTGTCAGTTTCTATTTGCTTCTTGATCAGAAAATTTCCTCATGGTTTAGACAGCTCCTTTCTTAGGTCCTCTAATAGTGACTCTATCCTTTGTTTTAGACCCTGTGAGTTTAATCTGCTTCTTAGATATATTTCTCCAAACTGGAAACAGTAAAATTCTATATGGCCATGCACATGAAACCTCAGATGGAAGAAGTGTTTGCAAGTTGACACTGTGTCCACCACCTGCTGGAACCCTGTCTTGACTGTTGATCCACTCCTACTCAGTTTGAAGAAGACAGAGTAGTCATCATCCCATACCCCCTAATAGAAGTTAGTCTATTCTTCTGGGAAGGGAATGTGGGGGGTCAGATGGGTCAGTGGGCACTCAGGGTAATCCTAGTAGAGATTTAGGGTGCAAAATGCTTTCTTTCCCCAGATGGTATCTTAAGTAAGATCAAAAGGGCTACCTGCCCACTCCTTGGAAGATTCCAGTCTTAGCATGAGAATAGCAAGGGAGTGGCAATTCCTTCTGAGCTCCCAGTTTACTGTAAGGCAAATTAGATAATAAGAGCAAGCCAGTCAGGAGAAAAGACTGCAAATCAGGTCGTTTGATGGTTTTTGTCCCTGCCTTGTAACTGAATGCCAAGTTTTTTCTTCCCCCAAATTGTGCTTACAACCCCCAGAAGCACCAGCCCCTTCGTGTTTTGCCTGTTTTGGAGCCCTGCTCCATGCCACTCTGGCTGGAGGTCTCTGATTCTAATAACTCTTGCTTTTAAATCTGAAAAGAAAAGGAAGGGAAGGGAAGGGAAGGGGAGGGGAGGGGAGGGGTAAGGAGGGGAGGGGAGGGGTGAGGGGGAGGGGAAAGAAGGAAGGGGAGGGGGAAGTGGGGAGGAAGGGGGGAGGAAGGGGGAGGAAGGGAGAGAGGGAGGGAGAGAGGGAGGAAGGAAAAGAAAAGAAAAAGAAAAAGAAAGGAGGGAAGAAAGAAAAGAAAAAAGAAAAGAAAGGAAAAGAAAAGAAAGGAAAAGAAAAGAAAAGAAAAGAAAAGAAAAGAAAAGAAAAGAAAAGAAAAGAAAAGAAAAGAAAAGAAAAGAAAAGAAAGGAAAGGAAGGAGGGAAGGAAGGAAGAAAAAAGAAACAAAGCCATGTTCTTTTCATCTAAAGGATAAGAGCAAATCATTAAACATATCAATATAGGAAAATAGCATAATCTACAGCATTTTATATCAAGATTACTTTAGCTACAATATGGAGAAAGGTTTGGGAGTGGCCAACTTATGTCATCAGAGAGACCTGCAAAAAGATTATTATATCAGTACAAGAAAACGTGATTCTAAAGAATCTGTCATAAGAATATAAAGAAGTATTCATAAAACATTTTATAAAAAGGAGTTGATGAATCCAAACCACTTTTCCATGCCCATCAGTCTTCAACCTTCACATAGCTCTCCCCATGTCACACCATATAATTTGTGTGATCGTGCACATGTTCTCCTCCCTATCTGGCATACCTCCTCCTACTTTTTCTTTCCATCAGACATTCTTTGGCATAGCCTCTCCCCAATGTTGCTTCTGCCTCTGTGCACTGCAGTGTGTGCTTCTGCAATAAACTTTTCACATCTTGTAAATTCTTTGATCACATGCTTTCTCCTTGAGAGAAGGAATCGTATTATACTTTTCCTGAGACTATCTGTTAGGTCTTTGGTAAATATTAAATAAAAGTTTTTTCACTTTATGAATCAATAAAAGTATATCCTTAACAGTGTCACAAAAGAATGAGTAGGAATTTTACTTGGATATCTAGGAAACTGTCAAAAAGAACTGCTCTTTCTTTTTTTGCAAATGAAATGTGTCTTTTCTCTCTCCTGTAATAACAAGAGATGGGCAAAAAACAGATCAGTAAGAGAAATTTAGCACAGAACTTCAAAATGCTGACAAGGGAGAGATGATTTCACTCCTTCTGTAGGTCATGAATGTATTGGAAAGAATAATGACTCTGAAATCAGAACACCATAGCCCTCTGTTACGCATGGGGGATGCGCTCCAAGAACCCCAGGAGAAGCCTGAAACTTGAGATGGTACTGAACCCTACATACACTGCTTTGTCTTATAATGTGCAAGTCCATGATAAACTTCAGTTTATAATTAGGAATTTTAAGAGATTAACAACAATAGCTAATGATAAACATAAAACAATTATAACAATGTTTTACAATACAAGTTTTTTTAACTTATGAATTGTTTCCCTTCAGAATTTTCCATTCAGTGTTTTCCGACCACGGTGGACTGTGCATAGCTAAAATCACAGATAAGGATTTAGATATAATCAGCTCCTTTATTTTAATTTTATATAAGCGTGCCAAATTTGTTTATCCTTTTCCCTCTAGGTAGTATGAATCAAACCAGTCCTTATACTCTCAATTATGATGGTATTTTAGATAACATCTATTTTTGTGAAGAAAATATATTAATTTTAAATTATTCTTATTTTGAAATAATTTGTAACTTATATTGTTACATACAAGACAGATTTGAAACACATGTTAAACCTTATTGAGTAACAAACTGGGGAGAAAATACACTAGTAAAGTTCAATTAAAAGCTAGTTCTCTATATAAAATGTGTCTATTTGTTTATAATATGCCATTTACATATCCTAATTGGTTATCTCAGTATTATAAAGGTAAATTTCTCAAATAATTTTCTTATTTGAACTTTAATTTGCAAACTATTATGTCCTTTTACATATTTGGATATAAATTTGCATAAACAGTATAATTACAATTATCTGCTTTCCCCAAAAGATTAGAAAGGAAAAACTACTAATTAATCTCATTTACATGTGGATAAGGTTAATTGCTAAGATCAATTTTTATTTTCTCTTGCTAAGCTGTAATAAACGCTGTCATGCTTATTAAGATACAACATAGATATTATACCACATACCAAACTGAATAATAATTATATATTTATGCTGCACTATTCACTCTGTATTTTAAAAAATAATTTTCTCCTTATCAGAGAACATGTGATTGAAATGGATAGGTGCTTTCTCTTTGCCAGAAAGATTGCAATCCAGCCTTTCTATAACTGGTTACCTTCATTCCTGCTCTTATTTTTTTTATCTTTTCATATCTGTAAAAAGATAAATGCAAAATAGATATCTTGTGTTTGTAAAATATGAAACCAATATTAATTTATACTAGTACAAATAAATATTTACAATATAAACATATAGGCTATTAATTTTGAATTTCTATCTATAACAATATTTTTATTTACTCATTGTTGAACATTTACTCCTTTAAAAAAAAAAAGATTGTTTATGTACTTGAAAGGCAGTGTTACAGAGAGTGAGAAAGAGAGAGAGATATTCCACCCACTGTTCACTCCTCAAACAGCTGCAACAGCTGTGGCTCAGTCAGGTTGAAATCCAAGATCCTGGAACTCCATCTGGTTCTCCCACATGGGTGGCAGGGGCCCAAGTACTTAGGCCATCTTCTGTTGCTCTCTCATGGTACCAGTGCTCACTAGTGGCTATTTAATATGTGCCACAATGCTAGCCCCTTAAAAGGAACCACATATAATAGGTTGAATATAATCAGGATTCCTGAACATTGTTAGAAGCACTGAGTTACAGAATAGACCCAAAATAGAACCAGCAGACACCTAGGTAAAGGAGTAAGTATTCATGTGACTTGCATTGTGGCACAGCAGTTTAAGCTACTGGCTGCAATGCCTGCCTCCCATATGAGCACCAGCAGTCCTGGCTACTCCATTTTCCATACAGCTCCCTGTTGACATGCTTGAGAAAACTGTGGAAAATGGCCCAAGTGCTTGGGCCCCTACAATCCAGGTAGGAGACCCAGATGGAGTGCCAGACTCCTGGTTTCGGCCTGGCCCAGCCCTAGGTGTTGTGGTTAGTTGGGGAGTAAACCAGGGGTTTGTAATTCCCTCTCTCTGTAACTCTACCTTTCAAATAAATAAATAAATCCTAAAAAAAATCATTATAAATGATTCCCAGTAAGTATTGACTAAAACCATCCTAAGACTACATATCCTACCAATTTCAATTTTCTTTATAAAATGTAAATTTAATTCTGTAACCTTCTCCTATAACATTTTTCACAGAGTAGCTTATACAATTCTACACTATTGGCTTTGGCCTGTTTGTCTACCCTCAGCTCCAACTGTAATCCAGAGTAACCCTGAGTTCTGAAAAGTCACATTACTTGAAGTCCCTGAAATTCAAGGTACATTCACACATCGGAGCTCCCTGCTCCCAAAGTTAGTGAAACAGCATCCAGTCCCTTGTGTATGCTGAAGGTGTCTCAGTTTTAGCATGCTCTAGGAAGAGACAGAGACTCGAGCCACAATTAGGAAAAATTTCTATGTGTGTTTGTTAAATTGTCTAAAGGGGTTTCAGAAGAAAAGTATTCTCACGCTGTCTTTTATACTACAGTGTCTAAGTGTTTACAGCAGGTTATAATGGAACCAACTAAGGCCTTCAGCAACCAGGCGGTCAACCAAATGCTGCTACAGGAATATACCAAGGAGACAGTGGCTTGAGACATCGCCGCCATGCCAGCGAAGAGTACCTCATCACCCCTGTCAGCAGGAAGTAGCTCTAAAGACAGATCATCGTCCCTCTACCCCTCCTGGACTTTTAGGACTAATGTAATCCCATACAAACCCTGCTTTATAAAAAACGAAAGGGGGGAATGTTAGGAAACTGGCGCAGTTTTAGCCAGGTGGCTGCATGGCCCAGCTACCTGAGCCAGGCTCCACCCCCATCCTAATGGGATTCGCTGCTCCTGCTTCCCTGCCCGCCCTCAGGTGAAGTTTAAAGGGCCTGTTCCTGAACACGTGCTCTCTTGGTTCTTCTCTCTTGGCTCTGCTCTGTTGGTCCTTCTCTCCTGTGCTCTCTTGGCTCCTCTCCACCTCTCGTCTCTCTTCTCTCTTCTCTCTCCTCTCTGTTATCTCCTCTCTCTTAGCTCCTCTGCTCTCTGTCTCTCTCTTATACTCTCTTTTTTTCCTTCGCCGCCCCTTCACTCTGGTCTGTTGGATGTTCCCCAATAAACCCTTTTCAAGAAGAAGGAGAAGGAGAAGGAGAAGGAGATTTAAAATTTCCAAGGCTCCAGTACTCATAATATATTTCTTTGTTTTAAAACCTATTCCATTTCATACACTGCTTGGATTTATACATTTGTAATAGTTTTCCTAAAGAGTAGAGGAGGGAAGTTGGGAGCATGGCAGGAAGGCGGGTAGGGTGGGAAGTGTCACTGCGCTCTCAAATGTGTGTATATGAAATACATAGAATTTGTTCTCTTTATATAAATAAAAAATTAACAAATAAAGATGAATTTAACAAAACCAGAAGACAAATCTTGTCTCTGAAATTTTGCCTTATGATCCAAGTGGAAAATCCTGCTGAACCTTAAAGGTTCAGCTTAAAATTCCCTTCCTAGGGGCCGACGCTGTGGCGTAGCGGGTAAAGCTGCAGCCTGCAGTGCCAGCCTCCCATATGCGCACCGATTCCAGTCCCTGCTGCTCCATTTCAGATCCAGCTCTCTGCTGTGGCCTGGGATAGCAGTGGAAGATGGCCCAAGTCCTTGGGCCCCTGCACCTATGTGGGAGACCTGGAAGAAGCTCCTGGCTCCTGGCTTCGGATCGGTGCAGCTTTGGCTGTTACAGCCAATGGGGAGTGAACCAGAAGATGGAAGACCTCTCTCTCTCTTTCTCTCTCTCTCTCTCTCTCTCTCTCTCTCTCTCTCTCTCTCTCTCTCTCTTTCTCTCTCTCTCTCTTCCTCTCCTTCTCTCTCTGCATAACTCCGACTTTGTTCTCTTATCCTCAATCATCCCAGAAATGTTCAGAATTCATTGTCTCTCCTGCTAGAGACCCCAGCACACTGCAGGAGTATTTGCCCGCCACATACTTACTCGTTCTCACCTTCTTTAAAGACAGCATACTGGGCGTTTGTGGCTGTTCACACACAGAAGGTCCACGCTTACCTCACACTAACTCCATTCTCTTCTAGGGAATTCTCTGTCTCCCACAGGTCTCAGTCATGGTGGAGAGCACATTCAATTGCTTGGTTCTCACACTCCAATAGTCTATGGCTCCTGGGAGCTCCTTCACCCATATGTTTTATTTTGCCTCCAAGCATAGTAAATGTGTTTCCAAATAACATCTCCTCGCATTCTGGGAATGTTTCTGCTGGGATTTCAAACCTTGATGCCCTAAACAGATGGCCTCTTTGAAGTGGATCCTTCTGCTAAGAACCCTGTAACTTCTGGGATCCTGAGTTTCTTGCTCCTAAGAGGAGTCTGCTACTCACCTCCTATACACTATACCCCTCCTGCTATGCCACAAGCCCTTCATTGCAGTGAGATGTGGCTCTCTGACCACACTCTCACTGATGGGAAGGGCGTGCCACTGCTGACCAGCGACTCACCTGCTCGCATCCTCCTTTGCATCTCACTGTGTTGAGCAGCACTCCTAACCTACACAGGTCCCTTCCTGGTACTGCAGCAGTTGGCAGGCATAGTGTTGCACTGTTTGTGGAAAGAGCGCTGTACAAGCTGTACACTCCATGAAACCCAATTGTACCCCTGTGGAGATCCAGCTGCTTTCCCCATGAAAGGTGGCTTGCCTCAGAAGTATGAGAAATTCTCTTTAGAATTTATTACATACCTAAGCTTAATCAAATAAGGGAGTTTTTGGGCTGCTGCCTTGGCTCACTTGGTTAATCTTCTGCCTGTTTTGCTGCCATCCCATAGGGGTGCTGGGTTCTAGTCCCCGATGCTCCTCTTCCAGTCCAGCTCTCTGCTGTGGCCTGGGAGGGCAGTGGAGGATGGCCCAGGTGCTTGGGCTCCTGAACTCGCATGGGAGACCAGGAGGAAGCACCTGGCTCCTGGCTTTGGATCGGCACAGCGCCAGCCTTAGCGGCCATTTGGGGAGTGAACCAACGGAAGGAAGACCTTTCTCTCTGTCTCTCTCTCTCACTGTCTATAACTCGACCTGTCAAATAAAAAAAAGGGTTTTTTTTTTTACTTCATATTACCCCAGTATCTTGCATTGTGCTTAATATACACTTATTGAAATATATAATTAAACAAGGCTTAATTTTTAACTATTAGGATATGAAATTCTGAATTAACTGATCAAATTAGTACCATGTATTTCTTTCTTTAAATATGCATTAATCAGTCATAAGTGTTATTTCAATATATGACTAATAAATTTCAAGTATGTGAATTTTGTTGCATTACAAGAAAAACATGATTTATGGCACCTGAATTATAATTTTTCAAAACTTCACTGTTTGATACCTTAACTTATCTATATCCCAGAGCCTAAATGTCAGGTTGTCAGCAACAAAATGTTTTGTGATTAATGTGCATGTTCAATTTTTTTCATAAAATTAATTCCATTATCTATTCTTAACAAAACAACATTAGGAGTTGAAAATTTGCTATCATGTATTTGACAGAAATACAACTTAATCCAGTAGTTCCCAATTTGGCTGTAAGTTATAATCACTCAGAGAACTAAAAACAGAAACAAAAAATCATGCTTGCATTCTAAATCCAAATATTTTGGTTGAATTGGTCTTGGGAAGGGCTTTGACATCTATATTATTTTAAGTATCTCCATATGATTATAATATACAAAGGTTTAAAACAAAGATTTGGAGGAGAACATATCATAATTTTCCTTCATTCTACTAGAAGTTTCACTGATTAAGGGAATGCCCTGGCTGATTACTTGCTATGCACACTAAAAATAGAAAAATGACTTTAAAATAGGAATAATTTGTGTTTACATATATCATATACATGCATTAAATGCATCATATATACATCAAATATAAGAGCACATTGAGGGCAATAAAAGAAACAGGCTCCTTGGAGACCTGAGTGATATTAGGGCTGGAGCAGAGAATATGCAGTCTTGTCTTAGAACTACACATTGTAGCAGGAAGTCAGGATTTACTCAAAAATGCAATCCCAGGGATTTGTCAAAGGGACACAAAAGTCAACTGAAAGACCTCCAAATGGCCAAACTTGGAACAGGATAAGAACAGATGGAATAGTATTGGAGTGTAACCCAAAACATAAAATAAATATCCTTGAGCCTACACTGATACAAATAAAGATTTAATAAATAAATAAGGAACGATAAAATTTCCCATGCAGAATTTCAAATAACTTATATAGAAACTCCTCCCTTCAGGAAGTAGACTACCTTGATGAGTTTCTTCCAATTTCTTATACCTAATCTAAATATATATCTAAATATACGTATATCTATCTAGATATATAGATAGATATTTACCAGATAAACTCCTCAGCAATATTTCTCAAAACTGTCAAGGTCAAAAGAACTAATGTAAGTCTGGAACACTGTCATAACCCAAAGGAGCCTAAGGAGACAAGATGACTCAATTTCTATTTACTAAGCAGTAGAATTACAATATCTCAAAATGTTGGTATCTTAGGATTTTGTCTACCTAAAAGTCTTGAATCAAAGTCTTTGTTTAGGGTAGAGAGAAAAGCAATATGGGTTTTGGATTGCACCCTGAGGGAATCAAACCTAAACACTCATGTAACATTAAATTGCTTGTGATCTGGAAGTCCCAAGTATAATTTGAAAACAACCAACAGATAAGTCTATCGAACCAGGACTTGCAAGGAGTTAAATAAAAAGTTTTTCCAACATAAGTCTATTACCCATCTCCAGGCCAAGAGAAGACCAAGAATGTCTTAGAGAGGTTGAACATGTTAGTCATTGAGGGGACCTCAAGGAGAATAATGATTAATGTCCTATTCCCCCACCACTAATAAGATGAAGAGAGCCCTTGTGTCAAGAAAACAATGAGGGATGAGGGTGAATTCTGAAATAGCCATAAAAGTCATCTGTTGATAAAAATCAAAATTTGGGGCTGGCGCCGTGGCTCACTTGGTTAATTAATCCTCCACCTGCAGCACCGTCATCCCATATGGGTGCCAGGTTCTACTCCTGGTTACTCCTCTTCCAGTCCAGGTCTCTGCTGTGGACTGGGAGGGCAGTGGAGGATGGCCCAAGTGCTTGGGTTCCCAAACTCGTGTGGGAGACCAGGAGGAAGCACCTGGCTCCTGGCTTCGAAACGGTGCAGCACACCGGCCATGGCAGCCATTTGCGGGAGTGAGCCAATGTAAGGAAGACCTTTCTCTCTGTCTCTCTCACTGTCTAACTCTATCTGTCAAATAAATAAATAAATCAAAACTTGGTTAACCTGCCACTTGGGTTGCTCACATCCCATTTCAGATTGCCTGAGTCCAAGTCCAGGCTTGGCTCTCCATTCCAGCTTCCTACTAAAGCACATGCTTGGAAACAGCAAGTGATATCAAGTACTCAGATCCTCGCCACCCTCTGGAACAACCCTCCCTGAGTTTCCAACTCCTGGCTTTGGCCTGATCCAAACCTAACTGTTGTGGACATTTGAGAAGTAAATAAGGAGATGAGATCCTCTTTCCCCTCTCTACCGTCCCTCTCCTCTCTCCTCTCTCTCCTCTGCTCTCTTCTCCCTCCCCTCTCTCTCTCCCCTCCCCTCTCTCTTTCCTCCCCTCTCCCTCCTCTCCCTCCCCTCCCTTTGTTCCCTCCTCTCCCTCCCCTCTCCTCTCTCTCTCCCCTCCCCTCTCTCTTTCCTCCCCTCTCCCTCCTCTCCCTCCCCTCCCTTTGTTCCCTCCTCTCCCTCCCCTCTCCCCTCCCTTTCCTCTCTCCCCTCTCTCCTCTTTCCTTTCCTTTTACCTGTCTCTCTGCCTTCTTAAAATATTTATTTTTATTTTCAGAAGAATAAAATTTGAACTTAACCACAGAGAGGAAGCACTAATGCCACATTCCAGCCTAAGTAGTACATAGAAGCTTCCTCTTCTCTCTCTGTTCCATCTACAATTGCTGCATACTGCCCCCCAAAACACACAAGTTGAAAACAACCATTTCAGTATACTCACAGACTCTGAAGATGAGAAATCCAGAAAAGGAACAGAGAGGTAGTTTATCTCTGCTCCATGTTATCTGGGAGCTCAGCTGGAACAACTAGGAGGTTGGGATTTACAGATGGCTGAGGATTGGAATCAACTAAAGGCTTATTTACCCTCATGTCTAAAGCTTGGCTGAGGTGACAACGATTAGGATTCCCAGCTGGGTCTGAAGACTTGCACCTGGACTCTTATGGTTTGGCTTCCTCATGACCCACGGATCTCAGAACAGGCAGATGTCAATGTGGAAGTTAGGATTCCAAGACTGTGTTCCAGAGAGCAAGGAGGAAGTTGACTGGCCTTTGATCCACCCAACCTCAAAGTCACACAACATCACTTCTGCTGGAATGTCAACATCACATTGTGGAAATGGTCATGGAACAGAAGATGCAGGTGTGGGCATCTCTGGAAAATACAAAGATGCCAGACATTCTACCCTCATTGCATGTTGGATAAAACAGCTGTCAGTAAGGGATAAAAGAAAATGTTCATCATACCTTCCTTGCCTTCCTACTTTAGGTGCCTTGGTCTGAAGATTTGGTGGGAAGAAGGAAAATTTTAATTCAATAAATTTGAGGCTAGAATATTAGAGTTGGATTGGATGTAATGAAGTTTGAATACAGTTTCATACCCAATACTGATCAGACAAGCATTAAGACATCCCTGAAATTTTATCCAGGGAATGGGTTGACTATGTATCCGCTGCAGAGCGAAAGAATAAAGCTTTTACTTTATTACGGTCTAGACCCATATCTACCAGCACATCTATTTGGCTGAATCATCTGTAAGATGCCGTGATGCAGCACCTCTTTAGTATGAATCTCCAAGAATAAGATCATTTTTGGGCCGGCGCCGCGGCTCACCAAGCTAATCCTCCGCCTTGTGGTGCCGGCACACCGGGTTCCAGTCCTGGCCGGGGCACCGGATTCTGTCCCAGTTGCCCCTCTTCCAGTCCAGCTCTCTGCTGTGGCCCAGGAGTGCAGTGGAGGATGGCCCAACTGCTTGGGCCCTACACCCCATGGGAGACCAGGAGGAAGAACCTGGCTCCTGCCATCGGATCAGCGCAGTACACCGGCCGCAGCGTGCCAGCTGCGGCGGCCATTGGAGTGTGAACCAACAGCAAAAGAAGACCTTTCTCTCTGTCTCTCTCTCTCACTGTCCACTCTGCCTGTCAAAAAACAAAACAAAAAAAGATCATTTTCCTATACAAGTCACAATTCCACTAAGGAACTGAGGAAAGTTAAGATTTATTTGACAACATTATTTCATATGCACTACATGTCCAAATTTGCTCAATCCACTCCTATACTATTCATTACTTTCACCCTTATAAGATCCAGTCAGAGACTATATTTTGTATTTGCTTGCTGTATCTTGTTGGTGTTCTTTGAGATAGAGTTCTTTATTGACATATTTTAAGTTCAAGCTAGTTGTTTGGTAGAATGATCCTCAGTTGAATTATCTTGATTGTTTCCTCATGAACAGTTTCAGATTCAGTATCCTCAATAAAATATTACCTAGATGATGTTGCTGTTTCTCAGTTTACCACATGAGAAGGCAAGCATTTTTGCTCCTGTTATTGG
Organism: Sylvilagus floridanus; assembly: GCA_949820135.1. Taxonomy (NCBI): domain Eukaryota; kingdom Metazoa; phylum Chordata; class Mammalia; order Lagomorpha; family Leporidae; genus Sylvilagus; species Sylvilagus floridanus. The sequence continues at coordinate 115,131,364 of OX463230.1, forward strand.
CTACACTAGATTAGATCACTTGGTTAAGATAGGATGTACAATTTTTAAAATAACTTAGAAATTGAGTAGAGAAATTGGATTTTTTTCTATTAAATACTTCTCAGCAGTTTTTATTTTATAAGTCATTAAATTCAATGCTGTAGAAATGCAAGTAATTTTATTAAGTGTATAAAGGTTAAAAAAAGAATATAAATGCCTTGGCACCCATGATTCATTTTAATTAACAGAAAGTAATCAACACCTTTGAAGTCTTATGTACTCCAGGGCATCCCACCCAATTACTTGGAATTTAATGCTGATATACATTTACTGTCCAACATACATTCTCTTTACTATAGAGTCTGTATCCTTTAACAATATATTATTTACTAAAGCCTAGTTTTAAGCTTTATATCAATAAAAATGCCTGTATATTCTTCTACAGCATTATATTCCTGAAAATCAACTAAATTTTTGCTTTAAATTTTAATTTATTAAAATTTAAAGAATCTCATCAGTTAATGCATTTGCATTGTTCACAGTGAGGTTTTTTTTTTTTTTTTGGTTTTCTGTTTGTTTTGCTGTGGAAACTGCGATGCAGTGAACATTCTAGAACATGATTCCTAGTGCACGTGTGCAAGTGCTACTCTGAGATAGGAATTAAACTTATTAGTTAATGAATATGTTTGTCTCATATTAGCATACAATTCTAACTGTTTTTATAAAAAGGTTTTTCCAATTTATCATTCTGCTGCCTATGTATGCATGCAATTGTTTAATCACCATAGTAAAAAATATAGACATATCTATCACCTCTAAAATGTTCCTTGTGCCTTTGTGGGTTTTGTGGTGGAAGTTGGGGTGTTTCAGGTTTTAGTTTGTTTTTCCCTTGGTCAAATTTCATTAAATATGTTTCTTTTTTTAAAGTTTTTACTTAATGAATGCAAATTTTATAGGTACAACTTTAAGAATATGGTGGTTCTCCCCCCCTTACACACCCTCCCAACTCCATTCTGGTCCCACTTCCTCTCCCATCCCATTCTCCATTGAGGTTCATTTTTAGTTTAACTCTATATACAGAAGACAAACTCTATACTAAGTGAAGATTTCAACAGTTTTTACCCCCCCACACACACAACATATAAAGTATGTTTGAGAATAATTTTTGCAGTTAGCTTTCATAGTACAGAAGTCCTACATGGGGAATAAGCGCACAGCAACCTCTGTTAATTTAACAATTATCACTCTTTTTTATGATATCAGTGATCACCCAAGGCTCTTGCCATGAGCTGCCAAGGCAATGGAACTCTTTTGTGACCACAAACTCTGTCAATATTTGGACATGGTCATAAGCAATAGTAGAAGTTCTCTCCTCCCATTCAGAGAAAAGTACATCCTTCTTTGATTGTCCCTTCTTTCCACTGGGGTCTCACAGAGATCCTTCATGTAGGATATTTTTTGCCACAATGTCTTGGCTTTCCATGCCTGAAATGTTCTCATGGGCTATTCAGCCATATCCAAAGCCTTAAGGACTGATTCTGAGGTCAGAGTGTTACTTAAAGTGATTGTCATTCTATGAGTCTACTGTGTGGACTGCTTCCCATGTTGGACATTACCTCCTTTTTCTTAACTTATGTCTCTGGCTAAAACTAGCTAGTCAATATATTGACTAGCAATGGTGAGAGTGAGCACCCCTGTCTGGTACCAGATCTCAGTGGGAAGGTTTCCAACTTTTTCCCATTCAATATGATGCTGGCCATGGGTTTGTCATAAATTGCCTTGATTGTGTTGAAGAATGTTCCTTCTAAACTCAATTTGCTTAGAGTTTTCATTATGAAAGGGGTTGTATTTTGTCAAATGCTTTTTCTGCATCTATTGAGATAACCAAGTGAATTTTGCACTTCAGTTTGTTAATGTGATGTATCACATTTATTTATTTGCAAATGTTGAACCATCCCTGAATCTCAGGGATGAATCCCACTTGGTCCGGGTGACTGATCTTTCTGATATGTATTTGGATTTAATTGGCCAGAATTTTGTGGAGGATTTTTGTGTCTATGTTCATCAGGGAAATTGGTCTATAGTTCACTTTCTCTGTTGCATCTTTTCTGGGTTTAGGAATTAAGGTGATGCTGGCTTCATAAGAAGAATTTGGAAAGATTTCTTCCCTTTCAATTGTTTTGAATAATTTGAGGAGAATGGGAGTTAGGACTTCTTTAAATGTCTATTAGAAATCAAAAGTGAAGCCATCAAGTCCTGGGATCTTCTTTGTTGGGAAGGCCTTTATTACTGAGTCAATTTCTATCTTGGTTATGGTTCTGCTTTTGTTTTCTGTCTTAATGGCTCAATTTAAATAGGAATTTAAACGTGTCTATGAATCTATCCATTTTTTTCTAGGTTTCTCAGTTTGTTGGCATACAGCTCTTTGTAGTGGTTTCTGATGATTCTTTTTATTTCTGCAGTGTCTGTTGTTTTCATCTCTAATTTTATTGATTTGAGTCTTCTCTCTCCTATTTTTTGGTTAGTTGGGCTAATGGGGTCCTCTCATATTTTATTAGTGAGGTAGAGTTATGATATGTAAGGTCCTTGCATGTCAGATCAGAAATTGGAAGCCTTGGAATTCAATGTATTTTAAAGTTAATTTCATATCTAGCAGATTTATCTAACACTTTCACTAATTATAATAATGTTTCATTATTTTCTTGAGCTCCATTTGCAAAAAATCATATTGTCTAAATTTGTATCTTCCTTTTCATTCTATAGTCTTGATTACTCTTCTGTGACTTTTTAAATGGAAATGTTGGTATAGGACACCAATGCCTTGGGCAAATGCTTTTACCATTTCACTATTAAGTAAGATAGTAAGATATTGATTGTACATGTTTGTATGTATATGTTTTTGTGTTAAGAAGATTATTTCTAGCCCTAGGTCTTTTCTCCTAACATTTGGCTTGAAAAAAAGTCAAAATTCAGAAAGAATTTAGATTTCAATACAATTTCAAACATAACACCTTCCTCTTTTTTCCGTTGCTATAAGAAAATACCTAAGGCTGGGTACTTTATAAAAAAAGAGATTTGTTTAGTTCACAGTTTGTGGGTTCAAGAGCATGACTCCAGCATCTGTGCTACCCTGGTGAGGGCCTCATGGCAGATGGTATTGCAATGATGGGATGCATGTGAGTGTGCTGACTGGTATGTTCAGAAAAGGGATGAGGGATACGAAACTCATAAATGCCCAATGTTTTTGGGAACTAATCCAACCCCATGAAACCCTCATTAATCTATTCTGAAGGTGGTGTCACCAATATGTAATTACCTTCCACTAGGCTCTACCTCTTCAAAGATTCAGAATGTCAACACAAGGGAACAAGTATCCAACACCTATATCTTTAATTCACACTCAAACCATATCTAAAGCATAGCACCTAATAGTAGTAAAATTAATATACATGAATTTTCCTCTTTAAACATGTGAAAAGACTTACTTTATGTTCGATAATTAGTAATTCCAATATTTGATGCTTTCTGAGCTCAGAGATAATATTTCCACTTGACTGTTAGACTCTGTGTGTGTGTGTGTGTGTGTGTGTGTGTATACACAAACACACTTTGCAGTTTCAGAGCTATTTGAGCTACTTCGAGATGCTTACCTCGGGCCAGCCCTATGCAGGTCTGAGGAACAAAGCTCCAGGGCCCCACATCTAAGCAATGCCCTGACAACAAGGGTCACCTCTGGTGCTCTGCTTGCCTCTCCCTCTTTCCCCTTTTACTCAGCTGATGTCCTCAATATTCCTTACTGATATACCAGCCCATTAATTAGTTTTTTGTTTTGTTTTTTTTTTTTTTACAGGCAGAGTGGACAGTGAGAGAGAGAGACAGAAAGAAAGGTCTTCCTTTGCCGTTGGTTCACCCTCCAATGGCCGCCGCGGTCGGCGCACTGTGGCCGGCGCACCGCGCTCATCCGATGGCAGGAGCCAGGTGCTAGGTGCTTTTCCTGGTCTCCCATGGGGTGCAGGGCCCAAGCACCTGGGCCATCCTCCACTGCACTCCTGGGCCACAGCAGAGGGCTGGCCTGGAAGAGGGGCAACCGGGACAGAATCCGGTGCCCCGACCGGGACTAGAACCCGGTGTGCCGGCGCCGCAAGGCGGAGGATTAGCCTGTTGAGCCACGGCGCCGGCCCCATTAATTAGTTTTCAATAATATTCATCTTTTACTGAATATCTTTAGCTTTCTTTCATTAAAAAGGCCAGTTGACATCTCTAATATCTACATTTTGCAAGAAATGGAATTTGGTGTCTCTGGGTAACTCAGAACCACACACTGATGTCCGTCTTCCCTGCAGCTCATATCCCCCTTCCCTTCATGAGGGCTGCTGCTGGCACAATCACACATAGATATCTTTCCTTTCTTCTACACAAAATCTATTAGCTTCACAAACTTTCCTAGTATAATTAGAGAGGTTTCTCACCTAACACAGCTATTTAAATCAAATGTTAAACATTAGTTTGCAGATGCAAACACAGGGTCCCTGCAGTGAAACTAGCAAAACTGAGTTTTCTGAATGCAAAAATGTGCCAGTATTTCCTTCTTATCTCTGTGGGGATTTACAGTTGCTGTGCAAGGCAGGGTGACATGACACAGGACAACTTGTTCTTTTAGAACTCTTTGTTGTTCTTAATTGTTTCATTTTCTAGTCATCTGCTGGCTATTTAAAAATGCACTCCATAATTATATGAAAGAACTAGAATTACACAAATCTGAACAACTGTCAGTTTCTTACCTATACTGTAGGCTCAATGGAGCTGACCAAGACAAAATTGTGAACAATATGCCTCCAGGGCTCTTCCCTCACTTGCAGCTGTCAACTGTGACTTTTCCTAATAAGTTTCTGTTATTTTCTCTAAAATCAAGGAAAGTAAGCAAAAGGAGGATGATTCTATCCTTATGGCTACTGTTTCTTTTTATGTATTTCTGCTGGTCCTCCTCTCTTCAGTGTGTGCTCCACTGAGCCCAGATGATTTCACTCCACTAGGATACAATTTTGGCATGAGTACGGAGGAGGGCAGTTCAAGGTGAATGGCCTCACATAATTCCAAGGACAGGCACGATTTGTATGTATTAGTTTCTTACGGCACCTATAACAGGCTAATGCAAATTTAGTGGCTTAAAACAACACTGCTTCACTTTCTTGCAGTTCTAGAGATCAGGAATTTGGAATAAATGTAATCTAGGTAAAGGAAAGGTGTCCACACGATTAGTTTCTTGTCAGTAGGCCCTGAGGGGAGAAGCCATGTGTATGCTTTGTACAAGTGTCCATCTTTGCGCATGGTCCCTTGCCCATCTTTATCTTCCTCCAGGCCCTATGTTATCATCGACTTGCCTTCCCTCTGACCCTGAGTCTTCCTGCTTTCTGCTCACAAGAACAACTATAGTTACATCAGACTCACCTAGGCAATGCAGCATAGCCTCCCTACCTCAAGATCCTCAGCTTAATCGCATCTGCAAAGCCCATTTTGCTATCCGAGGTGACGTATTCAAAGGTTCAGAGATCTCAATGTGGAAATCTTTGGGGAAGGGAGACATCAGTCATTCTACCACAGTCTACAATGTTGAACAGCGCCCAGGCTCCCTAATTATCTCTCCCAATGCCAGTTTGCAATGCTGGCTTCTCACCTTAATACTGAAGTCCTTTCTTCTCATCCGTTTATCCTTTTCTAGCATGTCATGGATCTTCCTCGTAAATCATTTCATGGGCTAACATTATTCCCTGGGTGGCAGTTTGTCTCAGTGGTTAAGACACATGGGGGATGCCTCTATCACAAATGGCTCCGCTCCTAATTCCATTTGCCTCTTAATGGACCCTCTCAGTGGCAGGAATTGATGGCTCAAGTACTTGTGTCCTGGCCACCCATACGGTAAACCTGGATTTAGTTACTGGCTCCTGGTTTTGGCCTGTGGCAGGCCTGGCTACTTCAGACATTTGAAAAGTGAACAAGTACATGGGAGACTTCTGTGTGTCTCTGTCACTCTGTGTCTCTGCCTTTCAAATGAATTAACAAAAATGTTAAAATAAATGTGCCTCACGTCCCTTATCCTGATTCTTCTGTCATAAATTTGGTGTATTCAAAGCCTATATTTAGAAACTTTCCTAGTTTGGACCTCAGGGTACTACAGTTCATTGCTTGATTACCCACCAAAATGTAAATCTAAATTAAGTTACACTCATATATGTCAGACCATTCAATTCTGAAGTGTTTTAAATTACATTATTGACAGTACAGCAATGCCTATATCACAATTTATTTTCTTCTGTTGATAAACATGCTGATAACAATATAACGGAGCTTATTTTTCTCATAAATAATATCTCTTAGATAACATTCCTTGTAAATAATAAAAAAAACATGTTGCTTATGTAATAATTGAAATAGGAGTACCTCCAGAGCCATGAAGTAAGTGAATAGATATAAAAACAGCTCTTGATGGTTTCTGAGTTATGTGTGTGCATGTGTGTGTGTGTGTGTGTGTGTGTATTTCCACAGACTTTGCAAGTTTTAGTAATAATACTAAATTCATAAAGGTCAACATTTAAAAACTTTAGTGTCAAATTTCTTCCCAATAACATTCCTGTGGTGTAGATATTATTAGCCTATTTTGTTCAACTAGAAAGAAAGTAGAAACTATTCAGCTTTAAATCCAGCTGATACTAGACAATTTGATAGAGAATGATGACATTGAAGTAGTTCACAAGAAAGAAAAAGTCTTTTTTACCATAAGACAGAGGCAAAGGCAAGCAGATTTGCTCCCAGCATCTGAGCATAAAGTTAGGTCACAGTTAGTTCTCTGCCAGCCCCTCAGATGCTCGGCCCTGGTGACCAATTCCATCAAGACCCTGACCTCAGTTCTAGGGGCAGTCATGCATTTACTCCGGGAAAAGGACAAGGACAGCAGTAGAATAGGAATTTAGAAGACACTTCTTGACATCTTTGAAAGCATTCCCCTTAAAGTACAGGGCATTTCTCAGCATGGCTCTCAAATTTTAAATTCACTTTAGATATTGAGATTTGAATTTTTATTTAGAAGTCCTTCATTGATTTGGTAACTCACACAGAAACAAATCTTTCCTTAACCAGGATTTTTGTTAATGTAATTTTAAAATGTAGTGACTTAGACATCCAAAATACAAAATCGTGAGACAATTCATTTTAAGAATATCCTTTAAAGGTATACCCAACTAAGAAAATAAAGTGTAGGACTTGTTTTAAAGGGAGAGAAAGAAAGAAAAAAGAGGCAGAAAATGATAATGTGGTGCTCTATGGAAAACAAAGAAAGTCAAGGGAATGGAAATGCTGGCCTTATAATCCCCATTCTGGGATTAGAACAGAACTTTATGACTGTGAAAGGTTAACAAAGAGTATAAAAGCAAACCTGCCGAAAACTAGTTTAAGATTTGCCATCCATGATTTTTCCCCCTACTCAGCACCCAACAAAAGAAGAAAATACATTCCCATCCTTCCTGCAGTCAGGTGGGGCCATATTACCTTCTGGCTAATGCCTAGGAATTCAAATGCTGCTTGATCCAGCCTTTAAAATCATCCTTGCCATCTCAGTTCACACCCTTCTACTTTGGCACTGAATCCAAACAGAGAGCTTTAAGTGGCAGCCCGACAAACTGCACAGAGCAGAATCACTGTAAGAGAGAACCACCAAGGAGATTAAGGAGAACAGTGCTTGAATGTGACACGACCAAACACTACACCCTTGTTGTTTTGAGTTTCCTGAGATGTTGGTCCTGTTTGGTATAGAAGCCCGAATTAATTATTAAACAGTAGATGAGTGGCAAGATCAGATTTGAGTTCTATCCAAGTCCCTTGCACTTGTACATGATGGATTGAAACAGGCAAATATTAAAGGAGGTACAGTGAGCAGAACTTGGGAATGGATTGATGTCAGTCTTTAGAAGGCGACTGAGACAACTCCCAAGCATCTTGTGAGGAACTCAGAAGGAAAATTAAAACGCAACTGAGACAGCGCTGGTCAGAAAGCGATTGTAGGGAGTTCTCAGCACCGTGAGTTATGCTCTCTTTGTCACTGCACTCTTGACATTTGGAATTTTATTTGTATGATTATGTTATTACTGAGTTCTTTAATCTGTAAAGTTTTGTGAGGGCAGGGATTTAATGGGGTATTTAACTCTCGGTTTCCATCACAAAAATTATTCCTGGCCCAAAGCAGTCACACAACTGCTGAATGAAGGAATGAAATTATGGATGATGTCCCAAGCAGACCTTCAGATGTATAAATTTTAAAGAAACAATCTGAGTTGAGGAGTTGAAATCAGAGCTCATCAGCCTGAAACATGGGGACGAAATTCTGAGTGTGAATACAAATTTCCTTGAAGAAAAGGGGGAATGAATGAAAGAGTGAACTGAGGAGACAAAGCAAAGAAAACTTCCTGTTCTTTCATAGGAGAGGATTTCTTCGCAGCCTAGGAAGAAGAACAAGACTGAGAAAAGTGTTTGAAGATCTGTAACAGCAGGAGAAAGACTGTGTAGCCAGCCAAGAAGAGAGATTGGCACCTGCGGATACACTGACTCAACAGAGAAGGATGAGTTGTCTTAGCCTGGAGGAGAGAAATTAAAGGTGGATGTGGGGAGGGGATGATACACTTGCAGGTGATGGGAATTAACTTGACAGAGATGATGTGGATGGGAGGTATCTGTATGCAGAGATTGAGGGAGGCCCAGGATACACATTGAGAAGCACAGCATGATGAGAAGTGGAGAAAAAAAAAATTCTAGACAATGTTTAAGGTAGAGATTGTGGTTTTTGTGAGTCATGAAAACGGGGAGGCCACATGTAAGATTCTTCATTCGCTCCACACACGTATTTATTCAGCACCGTCCATGTTGAAGCATTGTGCTGGCTGCAGCAATAAACGTGTGTTAATGACGTTAGTGCCTTGTATGTATTTTAGCTGAAGCACAATCATTTCCGTAAAACAAAACAACGTATTAGTTGGTGGCCTGCAGACAAAGTTATCATTGTCTGTGTAAAATTTTCTGTTTTCAACCCATTGTTTTATTATCGTGGTGCACATAAGGTTCCCTGCTTTATTTCCCAAGTGAAAGTGTTTAATGTGATCTCTCACTGACCTTCATTAAATAAATCACAGGGAACCTGACAGGGTCTGGAGACAGGGCTGGCAACACCTGGCAGCTAGGGAGTGTGCTAAGGTCTCTATCTCTCTGTGGCTCCACTCTCTTCTGGTAGCAGAATTTTCTCTCTACCCATTTCCTGTCCTTCACAGGCTAATCTCCATGTAAATAGTCTGATAGATAAGTGACTTTAGCATCACTAGAAAGCTGAGAGTTTCTCTCAAAAGAAATAGAGATGCTATTATTATGCCTGTCTGTGTGGTTTAGGCAGGGGTTGAGGACAATTTTCTGGAACCATCCAATTGGACCCCACAAGGCCTGCTTTCTCAGTGTGTATATGATGCTGACTGGTAATGTTTAAGCTGGTTAATTATTAAGTTTTTTCTCCAGAAATGAAAATTGCACATGATCAAATTACTTGGCTATTGAGAAAGAGACTAAGAATCCATGCCTCATTCACAGTTAAATGAATTTTCCACTGGACACAGAGACCCTAACAACATGCATTTCCCATTATATCCCAGAATCTTATTGACATAGTTTTATCAAAGTAGTTTTGTTGGTTTCTAAAGGCATATGGATTTTTTTTTTCAGAATACCAGTGCTGCACACTAATGCAAAAAGAGTATTATGCAAATAGTTCACTGATAGCCTCATTTTCTGTATTAGTGAGTGTTGTTTTGAGAATGTTAAATGCACTTCCATGTTAAGATATGCAATTTGCGAGGAGGCTTTGGGGGAAATTATTGAACTATAGTGGTGATTCTGGCCCTGCATACCTTATCTATCTGCTCCATTAGTGAATCAATTTGAATGACCTGTGAATTATTCCAGTGAAATAGCAGAATGGTAATAACAGTCAATTAGGCTAATTTCTAAATTCACCTGCTTGCATTTACCAAGGTCATCCAAGCAAACAAGATTTCAGAAAAATTAATATTCTGTCTCCTTTTTTATTAAATCATCGCCAGTGGGCTTAGGAGAAAGAAATGTTGAACACCAATCTGGTCTTACCTTTGGATCCTCTTAGTCTACTTAACTGAATCCACTCTGGTTCATTTAAAAAAAAAATACACCCTGTGTAACTCACATAACAAAAGAATAAGCAACTTAAAAAGCACTTGGGACAATTATACTTGATCTTATGTTTATTTCTTTAACACTAAGTGATTATTTACACCTTTGTTTTGTTCTGTTACTTGGTGCTGGAAGTTATTCATAGTTTATGGTCCCCTCTTTGACACAGCTGTATCTATAGAACATGAGTTGTTTTGTGCAGCATGGGAATAAAAGGCTTTGGGACACATAGTGCCCTGCATTCTCTATCATTATTACATTTCACTATTGAAATTGACACCGCTATAACTGTAATTCAACTTCATAGTTACTTTCACTGTAAAGTATGAACATGTAATTTTGGTGTACATTGTTTAGATTCTACCTCCTACACATCCATCTTTCAAATTCACATATTTTTCTGAATTCCCTCACCTAGTTCTGATCACCACCATCACTTTACCACAATAACCTTCCACTTGGGCCCCTTCTTCCAGATCATTTATTAAAAATTTCATGAGCCTTGAGGCATTATGCTAAGTAAAATCAGTCAGTCACAGAATGACAAATACACATGATTCCACTTACATGCGGTATCTAAAAATAGTCATACCCACAGCAGCAGAGTAGGATAGTGGCTGCCAGGAGCTGGGGTAACTGGAGCTTCGGAGTTGCTAACCGAGAAGCATCAAGTTTTAGCTGAGTACTGTGAGTAGGTTATAGAGATCTGCTGTCCAACGTTGTGCTACAGTTAACAAATGGCATTAAATACTTACAATAGTGCCCCCCTCCCACTGTGGCACAGTGGGTAAAGCCGCCCCCTGCAGTGCTGGCATCCCATATGGGCACCTGTTCGAATCCTGGCTGCTCCACTTCCAATCCAGCTCTATGCTATGGCCTGGGAAAGCAGTAGAAGATGGCCCAAGTCCTTGGGCCCCTGCACCCAAGTGGGAGACCTGGAAGAAGCTCCTGGCTCCTGGCTTTGGATCGGCACAGCTCCAGCCTTTGCGGCCAACTGGGGAGTGAACCAGCAGATGAAAGACTCTCTCTGCCTCTCCTTCTCTCTGTGTAACTCTGACTTTCAAATAAATAAATAAATCTTTAAAAAAAATACAATGTATGCAGAGGGAAGTTCTCATAGTAAGTGCCTTACTACAATAAAATTAAAATAAACATTCATTCAACAAACTTTCATTATGTAATATATGTGAAGTGATGCTTAAAGCATTAAAACACACAAACAAAACTCCTGTAGGAGCTTTCAGGACAAACCTTATCACAAATCCGTTTATATCATTCTGTTCATTAATCTCACAACACTAACAATAAACTCCAAACATGTTAACATAGTTTGAGGACTCCTTCACAGGCTGGTTCCTCACTGTCTCTCTTTTTTATCTCTGTTTATGGGTCATACCAAAATTTCCAATGGCCAGCAACACAAGCTGAAGTTATGAAAGACAGGTTTATTCATAGTTCACAGAGAGGGTTAGCTCCTAGAAGCGCCATTTGTGACGCTTAGCTTTCAGGAACCATGCTGAAAATCCCATGGGAAATTTGGCCCCATATAGAAATTCCTGCCACCATCAATAAGCACCAAATCTTGAATTGTTCTATTGCCACTTCAGGCTCAGTATTTGACTTCTGGATCTGCTGTTAAGTGCAGTGAGGACGTAAGACAGACAGAGGCTGATTTCTCTTCTTGCTCCTTTCATCACTAGCTCCCCAGTTCAAGTCTAGCATGCATGTATCTGGTTAGTGGAGCTCAGGCCACATGTCTGTGTCTGCGGTAGAAGAAAGCCTGGGAATACAAGTATATATCATTTTTATCCTATATGATTGAGGAAGTTTTACCCTTTACCAAGACTCGCAAAGTGGGAGAATAACCTAAATCTAAAAATGGGTTCAGATGAAGATATATGTAGGCATGGAAAATGTTCCCCATGCTCCTAAAAATTCCAGGCTATGGGGGCTGGCACTTGGTTACTCCTCCACCTGCAGAGCTGGCATCCCACAAGGGTGCTGGGTGCTAGTCCCGGTTGCTCCTCTTCCAGTCCAGCTCTCTGCTGTGTCCCGGGAGGGCAGTGGAGGATGGCCCAAGTGCTTGGGTCCTGCACTCGCATGGGAGACCAGGAGGAAGCACTTGGCTCCTGGCTTCGGATCCGTGTAGCTCCAGCCATAGCGGCCATTTGGGGGTGAACCAACATAAGGAAAACCTTTCTCTCTGTCTCTCTCTCTCTCACTGTCTATACCTCTACCTGTCAAATAAAAAATAAAAATTCCAGGCTACCGCTACATTGAATGTCTTTCTGTTCTTTCAACACAATTTCTCACTCGCTTCTGAATCTTCTCTTCATTTGAATCACTTGTACCTTATCTTTGGGATTCTGTTTTAAACCTCAGTCCTCTAGGAAGTCCCTTCTTACCTGCCCTAGGTCTCTTTAGGTCAGGGGTTCACAAACTAAGAGTCACAGGCCAAATCTGACCTGCTGTCTTTTCTTTTTTGATAATGTTTTATTGGAACACACTCTGATTGACTTACTTATTTTCTCTCAGTGACTCTGTTATTCCCAGAATTGAGTATTTGCAACAACAACGCTAAGTCCTCCAAGTCTAAATATTTACTATCAGGCCCTATGTGGAAAAAGTTTGTTGACCCCTGTTTTGAACACTTCCAGTTCGTGCTCCTGGGGGCATTGTTGGACACTGTTGTCACTCATCCCTTGTTAAATGGCAGGTGTTTTGAAGGCAGGAATACATCTTTTCTTGTTATGTGGCATAGTATCCACATGGCTGACCAACTGTCAAGCTAAAGGGAAACAGAAATGTCACCTATGCCACCTACATTATGAAAAAGGAGGGGAAAATGCATTTACTGGAACTTGTCACAGAGAGGATAAATATTTGGAAGAAATACTTGGATAAGACACTAGGTGCTAGGGCAAAGGCTGAGAAAATGAGATCTCTCAAGTGTGTGTATGAGTGAAAACAAGTGATTCCTACTTGTTTGCATGGGTGATAGCAGGTGACTCCTATTGTAGTCTGTGAGATGTTGATGCAGTTAGCTGAGAGCCATTGTGTAGCTGAGCCCAGCACCCTTTTCGTGACATATCATCCCTCCTCATTGTCCAACATTCTTTCAGGAACTGCTCACTTTCTGCTCCACACTAATGTATAGCAAACAATTTATAAATATAGACTTGAAGGATTTTCATAATTCTAACCTGCCTCAAAGAACCTACTTGTCTCAGACCAATATAAGTGAAAACAAGTTTTCATACATGGAAGAAAAATATTCTCTGTAGGAATTTTAGTTCTGTTCCACCATAATCTAGATTTCTTTTAAAATTTGGGGTTGATACCTAATACTGTGCTTTTATGCCATAAAGTTTTTGTTTGCTTATCAAATGGAATGAATAGCAAAATAAAAAGCCAAATGTGTTTACAGGTATAATCCAGGTTTCAGCTGCAGCCTTGTTTAAGTTGATATATATGTATATATAGCAATCAGGAGAGTGTGTACTGGGTCCTCGTGTATTTTTTTAACGTGGGTCTTGGGTAAATCAACTGTAATAGTTACTGATCTAGCACTTGCTTTTGGTTTATGTTGATATTACAGTAATGTCTGTCAGGTAGTCTGACCCAAAGGATTGCTTAGTAGCCTCAGTGTGATGTACAAAGGTAAAGTGAGGAAATAGAAACAAGCCCTCTCTCCAAGTCAGACCTGCCAGGATTTGAGGGGTATGTTGACGGACCAACAGGTTTAGCATCACCTGGGGTTGCTGTCCAGGTCTATTTAATTAGAATCTGCATTTTAATAAATTCCTTGGGTGAGTCACATGCATAGTAAGTCCCAAGGAGCACAAAATAGTTGTTGCCATTACTGTCCCGCCCACCTCCCCTCAGATACTTTCATTAGTTTTGTGCATATCACTACCAGCTCTCTTTTAATCCCAATATTCAGCACCGGTGTCAGCCCTCAGGCTGCCAGTCATAGTTTGCCTGCAAATTAGCAGCATCCAGAGAGGTGAATTATATACCTCTCACCTGGGCAATTCTTAAGCAATGATACACAGGTGAGGGCATAAAGTCTCTTATCATCCCACCCTCTGTTTTGTAGTTCTCCAATTTTCCTAACAGGTGTCCCGGGGAATCCTGGGATCTCAATCATATAAATCACCATTCCCTGGGTCCCTCACAATGCCGGCTACTGCGGCGCGCAGAGAAGCTGCAAGGTGAGGTAAGGCTACGGACTGTAAGCTTCCTAACATTTTCCTGTACGCTTGCTCTCTCCTAAGTTGGAGGGTTTCCAGCTGTCTGGTTAACCATCGTGGGGCTGTGTCTGAGGGGCTTTCTGGGGAAGATTATCATTTGAAGTGGTGGACAGAGTAAAGCACTCCATAATGGGAGTGGGCCTCATGCAACCCATAACAGCCTGAATGGAACACAGAGTTTGAGTAGGTGAAATACCGTCTGTCTGCCTGACACTGCTCAAACTAACAGGGGTGAGGAACCTCCAGACCGTAGGCCATAGAAGGTCCACAAATCACTTGGTCTGGCTTGCCTGGGTAACCACAGGAAGGACTTGAAACTCAGTAAATCTATAGAAGTCTAATTTTTAGCCTGGTAATTTTGTATAGCCTGCAGATGGTGTTATAAATAGCCAAACAGCTCTGGGCAGTAACGAGGTTCCCCACCCCTCAGACATCATTTGCCTGTGTTCAGACTGACTCGGACTAGAGCTTATGCCCTCGGCTCCCCTGCATCTATGGCTTTTGTTGGCTCTCCTGACCTTCAGCTTCCGAGGAGAGCTTTTGGGACTTCAGTCTCTGTGTGAGTCCTACAATCACTCACAGCGTCTTACTGGTTCTGTTTCTTTGCAGAACTGTGACTAACAGAATTTTTCTGTTTTCTTCTTGGTTCTACGGAATTCAGTTACTCTGTGGGCTTTACTAGATTTTGCACCTCTGATAATTTTACTGCTCCAAGTTTCCCAACAGGCTTTCCTGAACTTTCTAATCATGTTCATCTGGTTCTCCCACAGCATCTGCTACTGCACAACTCAATGAAAATACAACGTGAGGTAGGTGCATAGACCACAAGCCCATTACTTTTCTCCCATATTTTTGCTCTATGCCGGTAATCCTCAAGAAGAATGAGATGTCAAATGTACTTGTTTCATGTTATACTTAGCAATAAGTGACTTAAGTAGTTTGTGACAGATTTTCATTTATGACTAAGAAAACATAAGAGCAACAGTGTACCTTCCCGATAAAACAAACCCAGAAAACAGTGTATGGAATAATGAGTTTCAAGCATTTTGTATTAGGTAGCAAAAGGCAATGACCTCTCAGATATAAGAAAAAGGTGAGCCCTGTTGCCCCAGTCACTGCCTCTGGAGATTCCCCAGGTTATCATATCAGGAGGGCCAAACTATTCTGAGCCTGGCAGATTCCGGGCTGGAGAAAGAAATTCTTGTGAGATGGAAGCAACTGTAGTTCTTAGGGAGTATGTTTGAGAGTAAAGAGCTGCCTGGAGAGGGAAAGATCCCAGGTATGATTCTCTACACCAAGGAATGATGAACACAAAATTGGCTACCTTTTAAAGGAAAAAGTTTTTTCTTAGTTAAAATATTGATGTCAAGTACTGTGACTGTTAATCATTGTTACATGACTTTGATTCTACACTTAATACTAAATCCTATCGAGCAGTGTATTTTATTCCAGGTTTTGAAATTGAGAATGAGATGCTGAAATGTTTGATTGTGAACACTGATATCTGTGATTCTGAATGCTTTGTGCATTTGAACATGAGTACTGTTCACTTTCTTTGCTTCATTACTACAATGAGTTACTCACTTTAAAATTTAGAATTATGTATAGTAAGTTTATCAAGTATCCAAGAGTTGGGTGTTTTTTTTAATATATCTTCTATATGATACATGACCTGCATGGCTTTTTAAAAGATACTTTTAATATATCTGAACCATTTTCCCCAAGAAATCATAGCTGGAATGGCTTTCTTCTTAGTGTCTATAAATATTTAGAAAGTTCAATCATTATGCTTAACATTTTCAGAAGTGGATTATACTTATCCTTCTAAAATATTGATTAGCTTAGATGTTCTTAGATAAAACTTTATCATTATGAATTAAACTTTTATTTGTAATGAGTTTTTTTTTGACAGAGTGGACAGTGAGACAGAAAGGTCTTCCTTTGCCATTGGTTCAGCCTCCAATGGCCGCCACACTGCGGCCAGCGCATTGTGCTGATCCGAAAGCAGGAGCCAGGTGCTTCTCCTGGTCTCCCATGGGGTGCAGGGCCCAAGGACCTGGGCCATCCTCCACTGCACTCCCAGGCCACAGCAGAGAGCTGGCCTGGAAGAGGGGCAACCGGGACAGAACCTAGTGTGCCAGTGCCACAAGGCAGAGGATTAGCCTATTGAGCCATGGCGGCGGCCATAATGCGTTTTTAACACCAAGTAGCAAACTCAACGTTATGTAGATAAGTAGTCTTCCTCATATTCTTGAATGTAACTGAAAGTTTGTTACCTTGGAAATCTATGTCCCTAACATCTGAGAAAATCATAAAAAACATGAAGTTTTCGACAACTAGAATGTGGCAGGCATTTGCCTAAAGGTTAAGACACCAGTGATGATATCAATTCATACTAGAGTCCCTAGGTTTGACACTTGCTCCATCCCTGACTTCTGCTTCCTGCTAAAGTGGAGCCTGGGAAGCCGTGGAAATGACTTCAGGGATCGGGCTCTTGGCACCCATGTTAGAGACCTGGTTTGAGTTCCTAGCTCCCTGCTTCAGCCCCCAGAGTCGTTGTGAGCATTTCAGGTGGTGGTGGTGGTGTGTGTGTAAACCAATAGATGAGAGTGCTCTTTCTATGGCTCTGTCAAATAAGCAAAAGACATTCCTTAAAAGAAAAAAATAGAAGGTATATAACAAAACAAACGTAATAGCTAAAAATATTCTGGCTTTTTCAAGAATTACTCCAAAGGAAGCAAGGTGAGACTCCTTAGAATGTTAAGATTAAATCTTTAACATCTTAGTAGTAAAGTAAGTACTACATTTTCCCAGTTTTTGTAGAACTCCTAGATTTTTTTTACTCAAATTAGCTTTTAAAACACCTTTCTATTCCACTGCTTATCTGTTGAATACACAAAGGATGCTATGGAACCTCTCGATTCTAAGAATAAAAATAAAAGCCTGTGATTTTGGTAATGTCTAACCATACTAAACGTTCAAAAGAAACTACAAATTACAGAAATTTTGTTAAATGTAGTATTACGCATGTTTTGAGATATAGATAGAAAGTATTAAAAGGTGAATTTTACAGGGTTAAGTTAAAATATGTATTCAAATTTGGGAAACAAAGGTAGGAAAATTTTCCATTATATAATTTTTCAGAATTTAAAAAACATAGTTAATGACTCAAAGTCAGATAAGAAAAACTCGGTTTCAGATTAACAAAATTTGGGACAACAGCCAAACTGTTTTGGTATTTAAGATTTCAATAAAGCATTTTTATTTAAATCCTAACAATAAATATCAAGTATCTTATTAATCTTAAAATAAGAATGTCTACTCGAATATGAGAATGTCAACCCATAAATAAAAGGTAGTTGCTTATCCTCATATCCACATTTCTTTCTTCACGTAACTCCTTAGCAGATCTGGTGTTTTTTCTCATCAATATATCTTATTAGCTACTACTGACAATAATCACTTCTCAGCCTTTTGGCTAAGATAAAGTGTAGCTGCTACTGATTATAAAGCATAATTTTGTATTATAAAATGTCAAGATAGTCTTCAGAATAGGAATCTTTACATAATGCAGATATATGAACAAAATACATAGAGCTGGTAACGTATACTTCTTGAAAAGTTTAAAACTGATTTATTTACACTCACAATAAATGCATGTTAAAGATCTTGGCAAGTTCATTAATTATAGAGTACTTGTCAGATGTTAAAGATGGTGGAAACAGCAGGTAGTTGTCAATATAGACATACATATGTAGACAATCAAAAATGCTAATGATTTTGCTTAGAGATGCAAACATTGGGATATAAAACACTCATTGTAATAGATTCTTCTATTGGGCAGACATCTATTGGTTATCTGCTGGGAAAACCCATTGTATTTCAGTAGAATAATTTGTATTAATGTCATTTTTGACCACTTACATAGTTGTAAATAGCCTAGTCAGAGGTAATTGGAAGCAAGGCCTATTTTGATTTAATGGGGCAGTGCAGAAAGTCAGCCACTCAACCAAAACAAAATTCTTTTGCTTTGAGATGAGGATCCGATTTACTGAAACCTACCAGAAATACATGAGCATTCCACAAGTCGGAGAGGCCAAGGCCTTTCAATCTCGAGCATGCAGATGGTATATAGCTTTGTTACCCCAGCAAAGGTCAAAAGTAAATATAGTGATCATCACACGTTATATACATGTATCAAAGTATTACACTGAACCCTGGTAAATATGTGCAATTTTGTAAGAGAATTAAAACTTCAATCTTAATAAACAAAGCAAAAAATACTCAAATGTTTAAGAGCTTTCCCATTATCAGTGGACACAAAATACTTAATTCACCTGAGCACACAAATAGGCATGAAAAACAATCAGAAAATACTTCCACATGAAATTTCCTGTCATTTCTCGTTCATCACAGAACATATTCCTATTATCTATCTGATGGAGACCATTGAAAAGTAACACCATAGAATCAATTTTTTAATCACTGTCACTGAGGTAAACTGTCCTGTGAAAACCACACACAGAATTGGTAGAGGAGAAAGGGATAATGTCAACAGGTTTAAATTCTGTCATTTGAGATTTACTCTAGGAGTTGAGCTCATCAGTCCATGAGGTGGACTTACTCTTTCAGGTGAATTCACTTAGTACCTCTGGACCCCTGCCTCCAAATCTGATAAAATTCTCTTAATTAACTGTCATAAATAAAATACTCCATTTTGTTTCCTAAAATCTTTTAGAGGTAGAGATAGAATAAGTACCCATCTGCTGATTGACTCCCAAATGTTTACAATGGCTAGGCCTGACTGAGGCCTAGATTGGGAGCCAGGAAATCAACCCAGGTCTCCCAAGTGGGTGATGGGAACCCAATCACTTGACTGTTCTACTTCTAGCTTCTGTACTAGCAGGAAGCTGAAAATTGGGAGCCAGAGCTGAGTATTAAACCCAGGTATGCCAATATGCGACATGGGCATCTTAACCACTAAACACCTGCTCTAGCTTATTAATGAACAAATAAGGTTTTAAAACTCCTCAGAGTCCAGATCTTGAGTGTTTTGTATATATCTTTATCACACATACAAGAAGCTACACCATTTATATATCTAATATGCTATTAACATTGAAACAATTTTTATAATAGATGTATTTGCTAATGAACAATGGGGAGATGTGTGTAGTTTTGTTTGTAATTGTCTTTTGTCTATGTACTCAAAGGAACTAAGAATTCAGTGTCTGAATGAGAACTGCTCTTGGAAATCAGAATTTGCAAACAGATACAAAATGGTTATTTGTCCTGTAGGACAATAAAATGTAGTGTTTGAAGTATTTTTCTAAGCAGAAGTTGATTAACTCTAAACTGAACAAAGTTCACTTGCATTTCTATAGACAATATAATTTACATTACCATAAAACTGCTACAATGTACAGAATTGTAAAGTAACTTAAAGGTAAAGTTACCACAGTATGAGATATCTTCACATGGTTAAGTAGAGAATACTAACATTCTATTTAAGGATTCTGAGTAATATCATGGTAGTTTTTAAAAGTCTTTCACATCTTCTAACACAGCACAAAATAGGAAGCAAAGTATTGACCCAGGGAAACACAGTAACAAAGGTGATGAATACACTAAAACAACCAAGAAAATGGTGGAGTTGAATAAGACATAGTGTTGCAAAACAGTGCAAGTCATTAGAAGGACATTGGAAGTATAATATAGTTCCAGCGTGAGATTTCATGCAAGGAAAAGAACACCAGAGAGATGGATTGAAGCTGGATTTTGAAGCAATTTTTGATAGTGTCTTTAAGCAAATAACATAGCTGGAGCCTCCCTCCCAACCAGATATGACTCTGTTAGAACTTTGGAGAGTGAATAGTATCAAGTTATTGGAATCAAGAGTGTTGTGCATGCGTATATGGGTGGAGAATGGTCTAAGTTCATATAGAAGTGTAGAAGATGGTAGTGCTCATGGTATCGAAAAGTTCAGCACAAGACCAGGAACAAGACATGTGAATCTTCAGGATCAGGAGAGTATGTTTTTACCTTTAGTGATTTGCCTGCTGAAGTCTGGAGTTAAGATGCTACTTTTTCTTGAATTAGTGTCTTAGCCCATAGATCTTAGCGTAGTAGGCTGCATTTGAGTATGCATATATCATCTGATGACTTGTCACTGATTCAAATGCTCTTATGGAAAGCTGCAACTAGATAACCTGACAAGGACTTTATACCAAAACCATAGAGAAAGTTGGGTTTTTCTTCCCCTGAGCATGGTAAGCTTTAATTGGAAAGTAATACACAGGCACATGAGGGCTTCATTTAGGGAGAGTAGGAGGAAAGGTAAAAAGAATTTCGTTTGCTGTTCTACTTGTCCTAGGTCCAAGAGATGGAAAGAAAAAGAGCCCCTCTCCATCACTGGTTTTTTATTAGCTTTGAAAAGGGGAGTAGTTACATAGCACTACCCCCAGGTTGCAAGCAAGGGGAGGTGCATTTTAGGGAGGGGCCATCTCATTGATGAAAGGATTACATGGGGTGTGGTAAGTGTGGCTACCTGCTCACGAACTTAATCTTTGACTTGTCCCACTTCATTCCCCCCTCAGATTTCTAAGCCCTAATCCTAAGGGGATGCTGAATGATATAGATGCATCATGTCTTCTGTATCTGCAGACCTGTAGTTTTCAAAAAGCTTATGGAAAAATTAATAAACACAAAGATTTCAAATATTTGCACCAAAATAAGCTTACCTTTAGGTTCCTCCCCCACCGACCATGGTATTTTTAAAAGTACCTATATATGCAAATCTTAAGTTACATGATCCAAATTAAGACTCCAGAAATTGGTACACTTCTGCTTCATGATATAAATATTACTGTTTCATGCCTAAATACCAAGATTATGATTTCAGATCCATTTTTTCATTTTTCTTAGGGATTTAGAACATCATTACAGTAGATGGGGGCAGATATTGGGTATTTTAAAACATTACTAGAACAATAACTTGATAGTATATACGCCCACCTAATATTAATTTGCTATAAATATGCTTATAAATCAATCTTTTTAAAAAGATGGCTGTCAGAAGCTGAGTGCTTTTTTTGGCAGTCAGAATTATGTCCTGACGCAAATGACATTTTTCTGCCTCCCCCAGAATACTTTTAACTGAGAACTCATTGGAGATTGTAGTAATAAAAACACACCTAGCAATGAATTTATGCTAGCAGAATTTTTATTATGACGATGTTGAGTCAGGAGAAATGGTTTATGATACTGCTGATTGTTAAAATATGAAGAGTTTTCACCTCCTTGCTTTTAGCAATGTCTGGTTAAAAAAGATGAGACCATGCTGGAAATATAGCCTTACAGATGTCCTCTCACGTCTTAGATCTTCAATCATGAGTTTAGATAGGTCTTTGAAATATAGAGCAAATTTCATTAAAATAATTTTAACACTAATCTCTGCTATCAAAGGTTCTTTTTATTGCTCTTTGTAAGAAAATGCATTTCCATTTTTCCAACTGGTAAAACGTAATCAGCTCTGTTTTAATAAATTGACTTTACTATCAAGGAAAAAATCTATAGCATTATTTAGTAATCTAGAGCAGAAAGAGAAAATATGTGGCATGAATTTCACCAGTACCTAACCCTTTCCCATGACAGACAACAATCTAGCAAAACTTTTGCTCCTAAGACTGGAAATGACCTCAAAGTTGACTGCAAATCTGCTGGAATTAAATATAAAAAGGCAATTTGCCAACCCTGGTTTAATGATCTACCAGGAATCAAATCGCTTAACTATAATAACTTTACTTCAAATAACGCTCAATGCTACTATGATGGAGTTCACTATTTCACTAATGTTCTGTTACTGAGGAAAATAAACGGTAACCAAAACAACCACAATGAAGTTAATATGTTGTGATTACAACATGATCCAATCATACAAGTTCTTTGTTATTGATACTTCCTACAATATACTAAAGATATGAGTAATTTCTTTTCCAAATAATACTAATGGTAACATTGGTACAGTTTACAATTTCTAGATTGTATATAATTCAAAACGCGGAGTTCCCATGCCTACAGGATGTATTTACCATGAAACTAAAGGGCAAGAAAACAAAACCTACTCTACGTATTTAAATGCATTGGGTTATTTATGAGTATGGCAATATAAATTAAGCACAGCAGAGGCTAACCTTCCAGGATCCTTAGATTTGTATACTGATTCTAAATATGAAAATAATCAAAGCACTCATAGTATTAAAAATAGACTAAAGGTAACAGCTTTTATACAACCAGAATGATGTTCCTGGCATTGAAAATACAAATTGTGGATCTTGGAACATGATATAGTGATAAGAACAATTCCAACTTTGGTTTATAGTACTTGCATCACTGTCTTTATTTTAATGAAAGGAGTATTAAAAATGCAGGAAAATGAGAGCTTCTCACCAAATGTCATCTGCCAGTCCTCTTTATGTGAGAACCGGACCACTGGCTTTTAAAGAGCAGGAGGCATGTCTTGTTTCCATTCTCATACTTAGAACAGTTATACTTAGGACAGCTATGCTTGAAAAATCTCTCTGAAAAGCAATGACCTTCTGATTAGTTTCCCTAGCAGCAGGATCAGCTGTTCTGGTTGGTTTTGATGTCTTTGGGTTTGCCTGATGTCAATGGTACAGTAGGGATGGGGTAAAAAAATCACTAGAAAAGATCATACACAGTATGCCTGAAAGTCTAAGATTATGCCATGTCCATATGCTAAGTAGACTAAAAGACGACAAAGACTTCTGGTAGGATGTGGTGACAGAGGGAACAAGATTGTCAGAGTTAAACCACCCTATGATGAGGGACATCTTAGAGATTGAGTCTCTTGAGGGCAGCCCTGATGAGGGCTGCTGCGGAATCGCAAGGATCCCTGTTTACTGGTGAAGACTCAAAAAATGATGGACTTCCCGGGCTCCACAAGTCTTCCTTCACAATGACAGGCAATATGCCAGATGCATGGTATTTCATTTTGTCATAAAATGAAGCAGTTTTAGTAATGCTTGCTAACTGCTGGGTAGGGAAATACCCTCTGCTGTGGTGGTGTGTATGTGTGTGAGTATGGTGTTTTGTTTAACTTATTTGAAAGAATTACAGAAAGGTAGAAGCAGAGAGAAAGAGGTCTTCCATCCACTGGTACACTTCCCAGATGACTGCAATGGCCAGAGCCAGGAGTTTCAGGTCTCCCACATGGGTGCAGGTGCCCAAGGACTTGTCTCATCTTCTACTGCCTTCCCAGGCCATAGCAGAGAGCTGGATCAGAAGTGGAGCAGTCGGGAATTGAACCAGCACAGATATGGGATGTTGGCACTACAGGCCAGGGTTTTGCCCACTGTGCCGCAGTGTCAACCCCCTTTGCCATGTTTTGAATGTGCACCCATACCCTGCAAAGTTAAGCTCTAATGCAACAGTGTTGAGCTGGAATCTTTACCTGGTGATGAGCTCATGACGGTTTTGGCTTCTCGAATGAATTTAAGCCCTTGTCACAGGAGTGGGTATCCTTGGTTTCTTCTCTTTCTATCCCTCTTCCTCCCTCTCCATCTATCCCAGTCTCCATCTCTCCCACCTTCTGCCATGTGATTACCCAAGAAGGCTTCCTTTACAGGCACCTGGATATTGGATTTCCTGGTTTCCAAAACTGAGAAGTCTTGGTTCTTTATGAACTTGGTTTTGGGTATTCTATTACAACAGCAAAAAATGGAATAAAAGAACCTGTAATCTTGCTTTCCCTAATCTTAAATTAATTTTCATGAGTTCTGTCTTACTTGCTAATGTTGTAGAATCTCATTTTAAAAACATTTTGTGATTAAAAAAAACTTTGGACGTTGGGCTTTCAAAAATTTTAAGTTGGGTTTGTAGAGGACAAGCTAATATGAGGATCAACAAAGCACTTTTCCCTCACTTGTCCTATCATTCTTTGGTACCTTTCATTAAATATCAATTACCAGAAATCTAAGCCACACAGAAGACAGCAAGAACCATCTAAGGCTGAATAATTTTAGAACTAATTCTTTAAAATGTTAGTGTCTATGAACTTTGTTCTCCAATTTCATTCCCTTATGTTATTCTATTGATCTATCTGCAGAAGTTTTTTGGGCATAAAACATGCTGAAAGAGGCATAATGAGAATGTTCACTCAAAACATAAAACAGTTTTAAATGGTTTTTAATCTTTGTACTTTCAAAGCCGCTTTTAATATTGCTAATTTCTTGAATTGTGTCAATTGTATAAATTTCCCATTGCTGCAATAAGCTACAAGTTTTATGGCTTAAATTTTAAATTACACTTAAAGTTTACTTCTAGCTCTGAAAGTCCGAAGACCAAAACAGGTCATCTGGAATTAAAGTGGAGGCATTAGTAGCATTGAACTCCTTCTGTAGCCTCTACGGGAAGGATCCATTCTTTCTATGGTGCAGCTTTGAGAAATCATTGGCATTCCTCAATTGTGGCTCTCTTCAGCAGTCATGTCAATGTGCCCTCTGCTTCTGATTCTGACCCTCCTGCTTCCTCCTTTTAAGGACCCTGGTCACTATACTGAGCCCACCTAGATAATCCAGGATAATCTTTCCATCTCAAGAGTCCTCCTCCCCTCTGCAAAATCCTGTTTGCCATTTAAGGCAACAAATTTCCAAGTACAGGGGATAAGGTTTGAATATCTGGGGGGGGGGGGATTTATCCTAGACAGTGGACAAATGTTCAGATGAACTTTCGTTAGCCTTAATGTCAAGTAGGAAGTCTGCTTTCTTAAGATGAAAAGTTGAGGGGCTGGCGCTGTGGGTCACTTGGCTAATCCTCTGCCTGCATCCCATATGGGTGCCGGCATCCTGTATGGGCACTGGGTTCTAGTCCCAGTCACTCCTCTTCCAGTCCAGCTCTCTGCTGTGGCCCGGGAAGGCAGTGAAGGGTGGCCCAAGTGCTTGGGCCCTGCACCCCCATGGGAGACCAGGAGGAAGCACCTGGCTTCGGATTGGTGTAGTTCCGGCTGAACCAATGGAAGGAAGACCTTTCTCTGTCTCTCGCTGTCTCTGTCAAATCAAATTATAAAAAAAAGTTGAGACCATTTTTTATTTATTTTGACAGGCAGAGTTAGAGACAGAAAGGTCTTCCTTCCATTAGTTCACTCCCAAAATGGCCACTACGGCCGGCACGCTGTGTTGATCAGAAGCCAGGAGCTTCCTCCTAGTCCCTCATGCAGGTGCAGGGCCCAAGCACTTGGGCCATCCTGCACTTCCTTCCCAGGCCACAGCAGAGAGCTGGACTGGAAGAGGAGTGACTGGGACTAGAACCTGGTGTGCTGACGCCGCAGGCGGAGGATTAGCCTAGTGAGCTGCTGTGCCAGCTGAGACCATGTTTAAGATATCTTAAAATTGTAAGGTATATCTCTTATTCTTCAGAAAGAGTTCAAGTAAGACAAATGCTGATCTTCAAGTAAATAAATAAAACCTCCCTTTCTCTTTCAAACAAAAGTTAATGTAGCTAGGACACGGGTACGACAATATGGGATGTGGGTGTCCCAAACAACAGTTTAACACAATGCCAATCCCTTCAAAAGGTTTTAGTTGTAGCACACACTGCTAATTAGAAGGCATGAGGGCATTTAAATGCACTTTTGAAATGTGATGTAATACTACTTATGGAAGTATAAAGTACTCATAATGAGGTGAAAGTGTGTAGATTATTAACATCTTTATCAAATCCTGAAATGAATCTGTGGCATAAGTATAAACTTAGCATCCAGAGAAAGAATCGGAGATTCAATGAAATTTACAGAAGCGCAGAGTTAGTAGTATGGAAGGTAGGATTTGAAACCAAAATATGCTCTGCTACAACTACCTTTCTCTTACTGTCAGGAGAAATCTAAGAAATTCATAGTTTCCGCATGTATAATAGTACCATTATATTACTATTACCATTTTCCAACAAACTTATATTCCTTGGAAATATAATAGTGCATAGGAATTCATTTGCAAAATTGAAGCTCTTCTGCTAACCCTTCACATTTTTCTGAAAATCAAAGATAAATTTTCTTAATATAACTTCAATTTATTTTCTTGAAAGGCTATCATATCGCTGTATTTGAGTTATAACTAATAACAAAGTAGGTAACAATTTTATATTCTCACAAGATGGTAATTAAGATAAATGTCCTTTTGACTAATTATTGCCAATTAGAATATTAAATCACATTGAGAAATTAAAATTTTCTCAAATACTGGAAATACTCAATTGGTTCAATTATATTAGTCTTGGTCAGGTTTAAGGGCACCTGAAGCAGTTGGCCAGGGTCAAGGAGGGCATTACTAAGCCTATTAAGTTATACTTTTTATGTATTTTTGAGTTTATTAGGTTCTCATACGCTTATTGAATGCCAATTATAGGTAATACCTTTTACTAGAGACTAAATAATTGCATCTCGCATGAAAATATACTCTCGTTCTTCTGTGGGTCTTCTGAGCCAATGGTCTTTCAAATGGCAAGTAGCTAATTCACCATCCTAAGTGTAACCAAATCCATTCCTGATCACTTTTAGGAAAGCTGTATAAAGAAGGTAAAAAGATCATATGAGGTACATGCTCATATTCAACATACACTATGTAGATAAACAGTAAAACCTAGATATTTATCTAGTTTAAGAAATATGTAAGTATGCCTTAGACTAAAAGTACATACAATGGCTTAAGTTTTTAGCCCTCTTGATGCCTTCTGTACCACATCTGACTTTTCACTTAATAAATGTAAGCTCCACAGACCTCAACATTGCTCTGGACTGGAGGTTCAGGAGAACAGAGACATGGCCTGCATGTCCACAATTTCGCAAAGAATTCCTAGCACAGTATTTCGTGTGAACAAATAGATGCTCCATTGAGAAACCAAAGCACTGACATTCTGGAGTTGAAATAAGACTAAGAAAGACTGGTCTGTTGCAACTTCCTGGGATCTGTGGCAGGAATAAAGAGAAGACTGAGATCAATATTAAAGCCCCTATCCTGTTCACTAGCCCAAATTGAAGGGCTCTCTGGGTTTTTAGAGTATCATTTTCAAACTTTTCTAAGTCATCTTCTGGGCTCTGATTGCTATTGAGTGAGGTGTCCCAAATCTAGACCTGAACATACATAGATCCTGCTCCCATTTCTCCTATTTGAGAAACTGTCAAATGTGTACTACTATCTACTCCTGTATGGCCATATACATACATATGGCTTTATAAACACACTGATGTGGGTTGGCCAGATGCTTTTAAGATACTCAAGGACTTACCTCTGGTCATCCTGCTGTCCTGACTGTGCTGTTTACGGTTTAATTGAGATGTTCTCCCTCTCATCCTATGCAAGGAGTACGAACAGCCTTTGTGCCTCTAGTTACAAATTTACATACAACTCAAGGACCTGGCAATAGCTGTTATGGCATAGGCCATGTTGGAATGTGCTGAGAGCAAGGTTTCCACTGGCTGGGGTAGTCTGGAGCTGAGATGCAGGAGCAGAAAAGCCGATCTTCGAGTCGCACAATGACAGTACAGGTTAGGGTACCTCTGGCTTCCACTTGGGGAAATGTGCTGAATATAACTGGCAGATGACATTGGTCTGACTGTCAGAACGCACCTGTACCTCACTATACTCTATGAATCCTCTTTCCAGTTGTCTGGGTCCTGAGTTTTGGGTCTCCTGTCTGGGATGATCCAGAGTGACAAACAAAAGGTGACAGGGTTTGTTGGAAAGGTCAATCAACATGTGAAATAGGTACAAATGGGGAGGAATGTGGTTACCAAAGGGTACTCAGATCCTGACTGAATGAGGTTGCCTGACTTGCCTCACCTCCAGCCAGAGGTGGGCTTCTGTCTACATTTTTTCCTTTGAGATTGTCAAGAAAAACTCAAAACTTAAATTTCTCTAATGGTATTTCCTTATTGTGAATAGAACTACTTGAAGTTAATAAAAAGCCAACAAAACATATGTGAGGAATCGGTCCCCAGTACTATGCATTTCATATTTTAGAATCTTGACGATTACAGGTCACCTTAACTCTTCCTAAGGCAAGTTCCACAAAGAGGCCTTGGGTACTTTCAAGCCCCAGTAGTCTGTAATTGGGCTGGAAAGAGACTCCCTTTAGTGATTCAGATTGACTTACATGCTCAGCAGCTGCCTTGATCATATATCTCCTTGCAAGAGGAAAATACAAGAAAGACAAAACTCATGATGCTTTCCTGCCCAACTCTAACTCGCCAGAATGCCTTGAGGGTCCCTCACAGGCTCAACTGTTACTCAAACCCTAAGACCAGGCATTTGTACTTGTAGCCTAGTGCACTGAATGTTTGTAGGACTTATTTTTTAAATGTGTACAAAAATTTAAGCTAGGATTTTATTTAAAGCCATTGTTTACACAGTTCTTTCATTTACAACCACTTAAAAATATCATCGATTAGCTATCTTTTCAGATCCCAACCATATTTTTGCAACTCAAATTCCATCACTTAGACTGTCAGCTGAGATAACAATGGAGTCAATTCTCACCTTTTAAACTTCTAAGAAGTCTTATACTTAACGTGGAGATAGCCCTGTCAGCCTGGTCTTTTGATTTGAAAGAGGAAAGAGTTTCTTTGAGCTCCAACAGGTCAAAGATCTGAAGGAAGGAGCTCTGTTGTATAGGCCAAAACCGATAAATTAAGAACAATGCAAAATACAAGAGCCATTTCCCCATCCCATCCTAGGCAACTATGCTGAGTGAAAGGGAAAAGAGAATGTTGTAAGACTTGAGAGTTTCCCTGTGTTCTGTCTGAGCTGTACCCTGGTAGGATTAAGGCTTAGATAGGGGAGTAAATATGTATATTCTGACTTTCCTGTCTATAGACATTCCTACTGGGTAACTTCTTTGATACTCAATTGAGCTACAGTGTGGCCAAATGATAAAACAGAATGCAGGTCTAGAGGGAGAGACTTGTATGGTGGTTAGAGAGCAACCCAACCTTAGTACAATCGACAAAAGGAACAGAGATAAACTGAGCAAAAGGGAAGTGTCTCTGCTGGAAGTTTACACACATGCGAGTATATGTAGGCTTTTTGGGTGGATAGTAATGCCTAGATACATGGTAGACTGAGTAGCCAGGGACTAGAAAGAGACGCACTTATATCACGGAGAATGCAGCTATGACCTAAGAATGTACAACTGGGTATCTGTTCACTGATACCAGGTTGTCTTGCCATATCCCCACCATGAAAAAGGAGAAAAAAACCCTCTCTGAAAGACAGATATAGCTGAGGAAATTCTTATGCAGTTGAATTTACCTGAAATTGGCAAGATTAAATTTTCTACTGAGTAGAACAGAGACTTGAAATTAAGTTCCATTACGGGAAAATGAAGGAACTTCTATTCCTTATCCCTGAGTTTGTGGCGTGTGAAAATGCATCACCATTACACAAATATAAAATTTTCCATTTGAGCTGTTACCATTTGCAATGCATAATTTTGCCTGATGGTTAACTAATCCTTTAAGTCAACTTGAACATGAACATGTTTTACCCAAAGAGAAAAATTTAGAAATTTTCTTGCCAAAGTTCAAAGATGACTTCTAATGAACATTTCAATCCAATGTTGTGATGCCCCATATTTCTGTTGAATGGTGAAGTATGTGATTCATTAAGCTCTCATTCATTATAAAAATAACTAGCAAATTATATTCTTTGAAAGTGAAATCATTATGAAAGTAATTTACAAAATACATTAAGTCCTTTCATGATATTTCTAAAGGAAAAGCTAAATAGTTTTAAACACATCAAGGGTCATTATCATTTTAAAAATTTTAGATTTTACTGTGAGTTAAGAGTTCTTGCATAAACATTTCAATGTGGTCATATTTTGCACAGCACAAACTACTTGTTACGTTTGCCAGAAAGAATCATGGCTCAACCATGTTTTCATCAGAGTACAAAATAAAGATGAATTCTAGTTTCTTAAATGCTGTGTTCAAATGTTCTTTTCTTTTCCTCTCAAATTTGTGTAAGCCTGCCTTGTCCCTTAGAGACCATAACAAGATCCTTCATCTCTTCAATTTTTGTATTAAATCATCACTTCTAAATTGTAAAAGCGACATGGAAGCCAGGCAGCATGCTACAAGTTTAAAATAAGTTGTTTAACTCTCTATGGGATTTAAAAATCGGTTATCTACTTAAATGAAAGTAGAAGTCGGAGCAGATTTAGTGTCCTCCTATGCTACACAGGCTCACAGTACTGTTCATTACCACGAACATGTCGGTACATGTTTGTTTCCCAGGAAAAATAGAGCCCTATTCATTATTCATAGAGTTCCTCCTGTACAGTAAAGACATTCATTCTCTAATGGCTCTATGACTAGGGTGTTGTGAAGCCCAAAGATGTTATTTTTGGAAGATAGTTTACCAATTAAAAGCAAACAGTACTGGATTGCTTTATAATGTTATCAACATTGATTGGCTATGATTGCAAATGAACATCGGGAGAAAGAGGAAGGTATACTGCAGCTCGTTTCTCTGCTTCACGTACCTCCTGGGAAACCTATCATTAGTCGAGGGAACTTCCAACTTACAAGCTCAGACTTTTTTTTCCCCCTCCAACTAACTTAAAAACATATACTAGTTTTACTCTCTCACAACCATTTAATTATTTCCCCTGGAAATGTAATAAAATGTGCAAAGTTAATACAGAAGCAAGTGTTGGACATGATTGCCTGGAAGTGAGTTCAGGCTACCAAGAGAAATAGGACCACATTCTCAAAGAGTAAAAACAAGGGAGTTTTGTATGAAACTATTCTACTTCCTTTGTGTGTCACTGATAAGGAATGGAGAATTTTGGCCATAGATATTTTATGTAAATTCAGTAGAACTAAGTTAGCATAGATTTTGACTTAACCTATCTTGATCTATTTCTTTTATTGTCTTAACTATGGATATAAAGTATCACCTGTTCATTTTGGTATGTAGGCTGTCAATGTAATGACTTTTTTCCTTAGATTTCACTGATCTCAAATGTGCCAGTGTGGGCTTACTGTAGTTATACAATAGAAAACTGCTCGAGAGCAGTTAGAGACGGAGGTACAATTTTGAATTTTTTTGGAAATCCAAAGATTCCTTGAAAAAATTAGCATTGACAGAATATGACATAAGATCTGTCTGGCCATGTTCTGAAGTTGGGGTCCTAACTTGGGAGAGTTAGAGTGATGATTAAGTTGTGGAAATAAGTTTTCTTTTGTGCATCTTACATACTTGTATATTCATACCAGCCATGAAAGATTATTAACACTGTCTTTAACTAGTCTGAGATATTCATTATTAAAAAATCTGTTACTCTTTAGAAGTCAGTCTGCCATCTTTAAGTGAATCACTAAATTACATGATCATAATTGTTGAAGAATGAAGTAAAACTTATCAATGAGGTTGTTGGTATGCCATTGGGTAGACACTGCTGACCTGGTTGCATTAAAACTTTGAGGTTGCTATTTGAAGATTTGGTTGTTTAAACCAGACTATTGGGGCCAGTGCTTTGTTGTAGCAGGTGAGGACATTGCCTGCAGCATCAGTATCCCATATGGGCTCCAGTTCGAGTCTCTGCTACTCCACATCCGATCCAGCTCTCTGCTGTCTCCTGGGAGGGTAGTGGAGGGTGGCCCATGACCTTGGGCCCTGTGTCTGCGTGGGAGATCCGGAAGAAGCTCTTGGCTCCTGGCCTCAGATCGGTGCAGCTCCAGCCATTGAGGCCACCTGGAAAGTTAACCAATGGATGGGAGACTGACTCTCTCCTTCCCCCTCTCTCCTTCCCCCTCTCTCCTTCCCCCTCTCTCCTTCCCCCTCTCTCCTTCCCCCTCTCTCCTTCCCCCTCTCTCCTTCCCCCTCTCTCCTTCCCCCTCTCTCCTTCCCCCTCTCTCCTTCCCCCTCTCTCCTTCCCCCTCTCTCCTTCCCCCTCTCTCCTTCCCCCTCTCTCCTTCCCCCTCTCTCCTTCCCCCTCTCTCCTTCCCCCTCTCTCCTTCCCCCTCTCTCCTTCCCCCTCTCTCCTTCCCCCTCTCTCCTTCCCCCTCTCTCCTTCCCCCTCTCTCCTTCCCCCTCTCTCCTTCCCCCTCTCTCCTTCCCCCTCTCTCCTTCCCCCTCTCTCCTTCCCCCTCTCTCCTTCCCCCTCTCTCCTTCCCCCTCTCTCCTTCCCCCTCTCTCCTTCCCCCTCTCTCCTTCCCCCTCTCTCCTTCCCCCTCTCTCCTTCCCCCTCTCTCCTTCCCCCTCTCTCCTTCCCCCTCTCTCCTTCCCCCTCTCTCCTTCCCCCTCTCTCCTTCCCCCTCTCTCCTTCCCCCTCTCTCCTTCCCCCTCTCTCCTTCCCCCTCTCTCCTTCCCCCTCTCTCCTTCCCCCTCTCTCCTTCCCCCTCTCTCCTTCCCCCTCTCTCCTTCCCCCTCTCTCCTTCCCCCTCTCTCCTTCCCCCTCTCTCCTTCCCCCTCTCTCCTTCCCCCTCTCTCCTTCCCCCTCTCTCCTTCCCCCTCTCTCCTTCCCCCTCTCTCCTTCCCCCTCTCTCCTTCCCCCTCTCTCCTTCCCCCTCTCTCCTTCCCCCTCTCTCCTTCCCCCTCTCTCCTTCCCCCTCTCTCCTTCCCCCTCTCTCCTTCCCCCTCTCTCCTTCCCCCTCTCTCCTTCCCCCTCTCTCCTTCCCCCTCTCTCCTTCCCCCTCTCTCCTTCCCCCTCTCTCCTTCCCCCTCTCTCCTTCCCCCTCTCTCCTTCCCCCTCTCTCCTTCCCCCTCTCTCCTTCCCCCTCTCTCCTTCCCCCTCTCTCCTTCCCCCTCTCTCCTTCCCCCTCTCTCCTTCCCCCTCTCTCCTTCCCCCTCTCTCCTTCCCCCTCTCTCCTTCCCCCTCTCTCCTTCCCCCTCTCTCCTTCCCCCTCTCTCCTTCCCCCTCTCTCCTTCCCCCTCTCTCTCTCTAAATCTGCCTTACAAATAAGTGAATAAATCTTTTTCTTATTTTAGTTGAAAGTCAGTTATATATTTCCCAGGCCACAGCAGAGAGCCAGATCAGAAGTGGAGCAGCCAGGACTCAAACTGGCACCAACATGGAATGCCTGCAGGTGGTGGCCCCTTAAGACTTATTTATTTGGAAGTCAGAATGCTTCCATCTGCTGGTTCACTCTACAAATGGCTGCAATGACTGAGGCTGGGCCAGGTTGAAGCCAGATGCTTCTTCCAGGTTTCTCAAGTGGGTGGCAGGGGCAAAAGTGTTTGAGCCATCTTCCATTGCTTTTCCCAGGCCATAAACAGGGAACTGGATTGAAAGTGAGGCAGCTGGGACTTGAATACTCTATATGATATGCTGGTGTCACAGGAAGTGGCCTTACCTGATATGCCGCAATGCTGGCCCCAGATAAGTTTTATTGACTTGTGTATTACCAGTAGATAAAGCAGAATCCATTTTAAATGTTCACATTTTTTTCTTGCCAATATCTGTTCATTTCCAATAAAGTTGAATGAAATAATTTGAGTTATTCCCAAAGTAAAAGCTCTGAATACATTGATTATTTTAGACTACTTGGATTGCTTCTCATTATTAAAAGTAATTTCGTATCAATATATGGTCATGAATAACAAGACTTAATCACATTAGGATCTTAAACTTTCATGTTCTAATCAGTCCAAACATTTCTGTAATCTAAGGAACATTTTTGGGGTTTTGTTTTCATTCTCTCATTTTCTATAGAGATATTAGGTTAAAAGATCCCTTAATGAGAAAATTACTTTTCTTTAGGGCAGGAATCTTCTGAGCTGAAGTTCTGTTGGAAATAGTTTAAAAAGTGGAGGCCTTTATGTAGCAAAATAGTTGATAATTAAAATATTTTATGGATCCTCCATTAACAAAAACCAAGTCTGTTATAATGCTTATTTAATGTTGAAATAATTGACAGATAATTAACCCAGGACCTTTATAGTCTGAAGTAGATTATTTCCAGGAGTAACTGTTGCACTGATGAAAGGTAGCAACAAGTGAGGAGCTATTCCCTACCAAAGAAGCCTGTGTTGTCAACCACTTGCCTTAAGGAATGTCATTGTTTCTGGTGCCAGATGATCTGAATACTATGCAAAGATCCATTCATCTTTAACAAGAGCAAAAGACCCAAAGTAGTAACTGCCAAGATGTATGGTTCCAATAATGGAGGTATGTCAAATTACTGCTTAGCCACAGTCATCTCTCATAACAATATCTGAATTTATAACAAGTAAGGCAAGTTTAAATGATCTCCTTTTATGAACTACAAAAACGTAAGTTTATTCATCTGCAAAGATTTTCCTTTGTGTCATTCTTTTATGTTTACATATCTGATTTGGAAATACTTCAAAAGCATGTAAGCTTTAAATGATGACATTGTCCAAGGCATTTATTAATACTGTGAGACACAAAATAAAAATGAAACTCTTCCTTATGCAATAAACTTTCCTAATGATATAAAAATCACTGGATGAGTACTACACTTGCTAAGATAGTTCCAAGACTTAGAACAGTCTTAACACCAATTTTGAAAGTAAATATTTTGTAACATAAGATTTAAATGTACTTAATTACCTAAGATGTCTTTCTAGGCTAAAAATCCACTTAGAATCAATGGGAAGTAAAGTCCTGAATCACTTATACTAAAAATCAAAAATAGCACTTACATCATTATGATGCCTTAACATATTTTGTTTATACCTTTTTCAGGACTGCTAGCAGTATTTCAAAATTTAGTAGTGCTTAAGAACATGAAACACTTGTTTCTTGCATGTATCAAAACTGCACATAAAGAATTAGAGCTCTTTCAATTCTCTTGGCTAAACCCTGTCATAACTATTAGGCAAATATCTGATTAAGTAGGTCACATGACTCCCTTCTCTGATGCCAAATAGCTTTGGCTTCAGACTCTTAGAAGAATATTGCAGACAAGAAGAATCTGTTGTCCCTTGGTGTTTGGTTTTCCCCCAAGAGATCATTAGCAACCCAGCTGGTTTTCAAATGCCCTGGAGATATAATTTTAATTGGTTTAGTGTTAGTACTAGGTATATTCTTACTGCTCAGTAAAAGTTAAACGATTAGCATTTGGTTGCTTATATGCAGTAAAAGGAAAATAAAACTTTATTTTCATCATTTCTGCTCATTGTTCACCTAAGTTTACCTTTTTCTTTCTTTGTAACTCAGCAACCTTCCCATTATCCAAGTACCTGGCAGAGCTACTGCTGTTAAATTTCTGACAGCTTTTTCATTACAGTCCCTGCTTTTCAAGAGGCAGGTTAACTAAGCAATTTTGATTTGTGCCAAGCTGAGATGTGGAATAGACACTTGAAGTCCATTCTCTTGTTTTCATAAGATTTCATTTGAACTTATTTGTTCTACTTTGATACAATAAATACAAAGAGAAAGCTAAAATCATTCACTTTCTCATTCACAAGCCAGTACAACTACACAAATGAACAGTAAATTCTATAATTGTCTTTAACTCAGTTTTTTCAAATTAGCACTAAGATTCAGAAAACTGTTAACAGCCATTTGCTAGGCATGAGATAACAGACCTTTTAACTTTGTGAAACATAATGCAGATATAAGTCATGTTCCTGTTAGAAATATATGATTCATTTCAAAACAGTATTTTTATCAAAAACTATAGAAAAGATAAAAATTTGGATAAGAAAAATTGTAAACCAACCTACCATGTAAGATCACGCTGAACTGCAGTCTATGTCCAGTCTCTCACTCTCCCAGAAGTCCTGGGAGCTTCCTCTGGAAAGCTCCCCAACTGATACCTTCACCCCCCCTCCACATCCAGTCACCATACAGTTACACCTGTTATTTCCACACCCTTTCCATTCATCTCACATACTGTTCCATGTGGTCTGGCATCTTACCTAATCACTTTACAAAAATGTTTCTCGGGAAGTTTATCACCAGCCAAGTACCATTTTCTTGAGCTTCTTTGTCTTTGATATTCACTACACTTTGTTTCATGTTTGAAAATCTCCTAACTTGTATCCTATCATGCTTCCTAATTTCTGTTCTCCTTGTATGCTTGCAACTGTTCCTTAAATTCAAATCATCCTGTCTTTCCTATAGATTGCATGCATTTTTATTGTTTTCACTTGTAAAACTGCAGAATAACCAAGTGATGGTGGCATGAACTACAGGATATTCATTGACTATTTATTGAAAAATCCAGAATTTGGCAGTCATAGGGATGGTTGACCCCAATAGGAAATGAAGGATCTAGCATCCATGCTCTGTTATGTCATTCTCATTTGTGTAGCAGTATCTTGTTTCCTAGTCCTAACATGGTCATCTTGCTCTAAGAAAGGAGATTAAAGCCAAATATCTCTCTTCCTTTAATCAAGGAGGAAAAAAATGTTTCTCAGAAGTCTTCTCTTGAATTGCATTGACCAGAAATGGGTCTTACACTCACCCTGACACCATTCAATGGAAAGGGTAAATGATGGGCCAAACTGACTTGACCAGTTGCTGTGTATCCCTTGGTTGTATCTGGGGACCATTGTATTTACAATCAGCCATGAAGTAGCAAGGGAGTTGAGAGGATGGCTGAAGAAAACATGACTGATGGCTACTTTACTTGCCTTGCCTGTCAACTATAGGTGCTCAAGTCTGATTTCTTAAAGTCTGAAATTCCATTCATCGTATGCCCTCAATGGGTTGCAGAAAACCAGCTGAGATGTCGATGTGCTACATAAGCAAATCTTGTCTGAATGAACATATCCTTGCTGCTGCTTGGAGGGGTGACTCATTCATTCCACCCTGCCGCCCTCCATCCCTTAATGGAGAAACAGGCCTGAAATCAAACGGGTAAGAGCCCTGGGCTGTCCCGTCTTCCTGTCCCTTGTCTGCCCAGTTGACACCCACTGGTGGCTTCTTCTAGGGCACTGAGGAGTGAATGCACCTAGGGCTGGAGCGTGGTTCCAAGTTGGGTTTGTGACTCCTCTGCTCCCCGGCCCCTGCCCCCAAAGCTTCAAGCAAAAGTCTTGTCTGAATGAATGAACATATCCTATTTCCCCAATGAGACACAATCTTAACATAGTAATTCTTATGAGGTGAATCAAGCACCAAATCGTGCTAATTCTATCTTCAAAATGTATCTTCATCTCCCCCCCCCCATCTTCCTACTCTGAAATAATTGATGGTAACCGTGTTACACATATCTCCTACCTACTTTTCACATCTGTTTGCTTCGTCTTATTGGATGCTCTTCAATATTCTAACTTTTCTCCTCGATACAATATAAACGCTATAGCTGGAGCTCAAGGCCTTCAGATAACCTTTCTTTTTCAACCAAAAGCCTTTTGAGGACTCTGCTGTTCACTAAGGCCTTGTCTGGGAAATTCTGTAACATTCCATGCTCATTCCAACACATTGTCTAGGCGCCTGCTCTTGCCCTTAGCGGGAATGTTTGACCTTGTCTCTCCAAACAGTGCTACATTACTCAACAAGTGGAATGAGTTGGAGTAAAACGGTTACCTAATTCTTTGGTCTGACTAAAGTTCATACACCTACCCTAAGCTGTTTGAACCCCTGATGGAGTTAAACAAATCTTTGTGCTTGGTTGAATTAGTGATTCTTTGCATATGCTAGCCTTGCCACAAATCCTGAGGCCCTATATAAGTATAGGAAGCCTGTATAATACTGTAGTACTCTATAACTGTATTGAATATATATTAAATATGTAATTATTAGTTGAATTTCAGATAATCTTAAGCCACATGCATCATACTTTTACTGGTTCTCCTTCCACCTCAAATACCCTTTTTATTGAATAATCTGATATATGTTGTCAAGTCATGTCGAATTGCAATGAGTCCTGGCATGAGAAAAAGGATAGAATGTGTGGGTATCACTCACTTTCTCTGGACTGTGTGATACCACCTACCTGACTGAAACAAGTTTGGAGGCCTTGTTGTCAAATATCAAAATGTCATGCCTTCACCACACCAGTTCCTGATCCTTTTTCTATGAAGATTACATTTTTGTTATCTTAATTTTGGACTCTTAGGAAAGTAAGTTCAGTGGTTTAAGAAAGACCTGCCTATTAGAACAAATATCAGGAGGGCAAAAGTGATGCTTCAACTAGAAGTTTTGTTTATAGGAAGAAATATTTAGGTCTCCAGTTTCACTCTGAGTTATGGCACTGGAAGGAAAAACTACCCTGTAAATGTGAGCATTTTTTACAGCATTTCTAAGCTTCACTGAGGCTGATATTAAACTTGGGAGTTTCTGGTGAGCAGAAGAGGATGGAGTGATTAAAGAAGAGATACCTAACGTCTTATAATGAAGGTCCCTGTGATGGTAGTGACTACTAGAGTGTTTCAAATGTCAGGAGTCTTTTTCATTAATAGCATTATCAGAAAAGCATCTTCATGTGTCCATTTACAAGATTTCCACGACACTGGGTGGTGGTCTACAGTAACTTCTGAATCATATGTTGACCTAACATACATATGGACACACAAGTCAGTAATGATCAGTAGCATTACTTTTGGCTTCAAATAAACCACCTTAGTAGTTGCAGGGTTCAACATCTGTTTCTGCTCTTCGAGTTATTCCAGTGTGGCATAAGAAAATTAATGGAAATTAGTCAAACCCCAATTAACACTACTCTCTCATGTCAAAGAACCTCCGTGTGAATGAGAAGATGGGAAGAAGGGAATGGTTTGATTCCCTGATTGGAAAAAAAATATTTTCTGATACCTGCCAGCATCTAGTGGGAGAGAAGACCTCCTTTCTCCCCAGTATCTCCTTCCATGTACCCCTTCTCTTGTCCTCTCATTGCACCTGTGTTCTGCTGCTTTGCTTTCCTTTTCACATCCTAAGCAAAACGATTTCTAAGCCAAGATTTTGGAGTGTTTGAAGTGAAAGGGAGTGAAAGTGTTGAATTGAGAATAGGGGAATAAAAGAAAAACCTTATGGTCTCTAATGTGTACAAACTATCTGAATTGAAAAAAATCCATAAATCTAAACAGGAGTTGAACAATTAGGGCGCTGGTTGTTCTCTGCTGTCTAAGACCTGTGGTCTCCTTTGATTTTTAGTCTGGCTTTGTATTCCAGTAGGTCAAGAGCAACAATTGGAATTGCGTTGTCCTAGCTGCCATAAAAATACAGTTGAATAGCATACGTTAAAGACTTGAAGATACTTTGCCTTTCTAGACTGCGTATTTACAGCCTTAAAGGTGGCATTTTGGATCCTTATAAAGGAAGGGAAGTGAATGAGAAAACCGGAACGTTTCCCTTTTTTCCCCCCTCCTAGGGTACAAGGATCCAGTCCAGGTTTTGCCTCCGACTCGGCCTCTGAATTTCGGCTGTGCAATGTGTAGCACGTTTCTCTCTCCCCTCCTTTCTCCTTCCCTTCTGCCTCCTGTGTCTGTCTCCGGGATTTCTCTCTTCCTATTTCAGAAGCACTCTCACAGGCTCCCTCAGTCTGTGTGAGGCTGAGGTTTCCCCTGGATCCCGTACATCCCCAACACATACCTCCACTCGCATCCATCCCGGAGACCCGCGCGCGCGCATACACAAGCCTGCCTGTGCGCCTCCCTCCCGGAGGGCCGGCACGCGTTCCCACCTTCACTGCACACTCCGCCAGCCCTGCTCCCAGCGCTCCCGGATTCTCGAAACTCGGATCGCAGCTCCGAACCCCAGTGGTGGATTTTTATAAACGTTTCTTCCACCCCCTCCCCCCTTCTTTTTTTTTTTTATTGCACCCATTCTGGTCTGGGGGGCTAGCGGAACTAGGCGGCTGCTCCCCCAGCCAGCCCTGGTTGGCTTGCCATCCTCCATCTGGCTTATAAAAGTTTGCTGAGCGCAGTCCAGAGGGCTGCGCTGCTCGTCCCCTCGGCCAGCGGAAGGGGGTGACGCTGGGCAGCGGCGAGGAGCGCGCTGCTGGCTCTGGCGGGCTTTCGGCTGGAGGGGCGAGGTGAAGAGCGCACGGGCCGTGGGCTTTGCGGAGCTGGATTTGCATGTTGCACCATGCCGTCTTGCATCGGAGCTGTGATCCTTCCCCTGTCGGGGCTGCTGCTGTCCCTCCCAGCCGGGGCGGATGTGAAGGCTCGGAGCTGCAGCGAGGTCCGCCAGGCGTACGGTGCCAAGGGATTCAGTCTGGCGGACACCCCCTACCAGGAAATCGCAGGTAAGCGCGGCCGGAGCCGGCTGCAGCCCAGGGCGACAGCAAGTCCTCCTGCCTGGCTGCCGGGCGCCCTGTTGCTGAGTTGATGCTCACTTTCCGCGAGGGCTCTCTGGGGACCCCGCGCTAGGCGCTGGATGCTCTCGAGGCTTCTCCGGCAGGGGAAGGTGTGCGTCTCGGCCGCCTCATTGTGCGCGCACGCGGGAGCACCCTCTGTGCCTCCTCGCTGCGCCCTTCTGCCTCTCCTGTGGGTCCTAGCCGGGGAGCCCGGGAGCCGCTCGGGCGGCTGCGGGGTGAAGGCAGATCTCCGAGCCGGGCGCCCACCCTGCGCTTCTCGCTCGGGCAAACTTGTAAGAACTGCGACCGCAGTTTGCCTAGCGCCACAGTCTGAGCGGCGCCTTCTCCGCGCCCGCCCTCGCGCCGGCGGGGGCAGTGGAGAGACGCGGAGGGCTCCCCAGCCCGGGCTCCACTCTCCGTGTCCTTTGGCGAGGCAGGGCGCACCACGCCGGGACTGGGAGCAGGCTGAGCCCAGGGACCTGGCCAGAGCTCCTGCCTCCCGGCTTTTTTGGGGTGGGTAGGGTGGAGGGGATAGTTTCAAAGACTGCTGTTTTCAGATTGGGGCCGGCTTTCCCCTCTCGTTTCCTCCCCAACTCGGTTGGTTACTGGTGGTGCTGGAGACATCGCCGGCGCTACGCCGGGTCCTGAGAACTGCCTCCCTTGCCCGCAGGCTCCAGATGCTGAGCCAACTCCGGAGGGTGGCTCGGTGGGGATTCGGCCAGGGGGGCTCTCCACTGAGAGCCCCCACCCACCCACCCACCCCTTTCTCGCGCCAGTGCGTGTCTTGCTGCGTCTCCAACTTGCACAGCAGCCCGGGTGCGTGTTTTCCGGCTCTTAGCTCCAACCGAATCCGAGCTGCTCTGGGGCTCTGAATGAAACGTGTCGGGCAGAGATAAGCCTTTGGCTGTGCGAGAACAGAACTGAGCGAGGCCGGGAGATGCTGCGAGTGCGCGGGCTGCTCAATCCCGGTGGATGAAGTCCTCAGTGACCTCGGGTCCGAAAGGCAAAGCGCTGTTTCGGTCAGCCTATCTGTTTTGCCGGAGAACCGGGCCAGGGATCAAAAGGCGTTTTGTAGATCCCTGAAAACCTTCCAGCTCTGATACATTGTGGAGCCGCTATTTTTTATCCTGGTGGGTCTCTAAGTGCTAGAAATGAGAGTTTTTACTTAGACTGAAATGAGCACATTTACATAAGTTTAGGCATTGCCCCACAAAGCATGCGAAGATGACGCCAGCAGCGCTGTACGGTTGGAGGAGCCTTTTCCATTCAGAGCCAGATAGCCCCTTCCCTCCGATCGAGGAGAGGCAAAGCCTGCCTTGAATTACTAGAGGGCTTTACAATCTCCACGGTGTTTTCGCCCCTTTGCGGAACTCCTTAATTTGTTAATCAATGCACACAGAACCACGGCCCCCTCTGCTCCTTAACATTCTCCACCCCCTTTCCCTTTTGCCTGCTGTCATTTCATTCTTTTTAATTAATTGATAAGGATCAGCTTGGCTTCCCCCCCCCCCCTTTCCCAAATCTCAGGGATTGAACTTTTCAAAGGTTTGCAGTGTGGTTCACTTTTCTAGGAACTTTTTTTTGCCTCTGATGGGGCTGTTTAAAACGGTATCTCTGAATACACAGATATTTCCCAACATGATTTCAGATAAGATATCTCTATGAAGAAAGCAGTTAAGCATTTTAAAATTGCTCAGTCTTCTGGAGTGGAGAGTAGGACTCCCCTGAGACTGGAGTTCATCCTTCACAAATCTCCTCAAAATCAAAGTGACGATTTTCTGTGCAAATGATTTCTGTAGTCACCCTTTACTTTGTTGGGAACGTTCCCGGTAGTTAGGGTAAATCCTTGAGTAGATTTTTAACCACAGAGAGACTTGAGAGGTGGTTCCCCACCCCCACCTACAATCACAGTTCTTACTTATTATATATAAATTCCTAAAAATGCATGCCCTTTAGTTAAACTTGAGTACTTTCCGGGAGGAAGGACCCACTGTTAACTTTACCTTCCGCTTCGGTGGTGATTGGTGCTACCAGATATAATCAAACTACGCCATGGAGTCAAAGCTATGTTGATTAGGAAAATAATGAATTATTGGGTAATTTGACTTTTAACGAATTATTATCTTTTTCAAAGCAGACTTAATACTACAGTTAA
The DNA here is from genome assembly GCA_949820135.1 of Sylvilagus floridanus. Lineage (NCBI taxonomy): Eukaryota > Metazoa > Chordata > Mammalia > Lagomorpha > Leporidae > Sylvilagus > Sylvilagus floridanus. The sequence continues at coordinate 115,174,211 of OX463230.1, forward strand.
TTGGATTTACTGTTAGAATAATCACTTAGGAAATATATCCTGTTGTTAAATGCACACTTTCTCTCCTCCCTTGTTCTCCATGCTATTTACATTTAATTACATGTGCAGGGAAGAGTTTCTATGGTAGTTATCCTCTCCTTTTCATCATTTGCCTTGTTTAGACATCTGATGGCTTGTCTGAGAAATGGCATGTGCCGCTAGTCTGCCAGAGAACATGAATTGTAGAGAGCTGTTGAGATCTGTGAGAACTGTTTCTAGTTGAGAGAGATTTGCAGGTAGCTTGCTTAGTAAACTAGCTGAGAACTGATAAGGACATTATGTTCCATCATGACACTATTATTTACTGAGAACTCAGAATGGTAAAATAACATTGCCTGTTTCTTGTCTAGGATAAAGGAACTTCAGACCCAACAGATGAGGGACTGCGATAGGTGATATATGAAGTGATACACTCAGAGCGCTTGCAAAAGAGGAGGTCTTAAAGTGGCAGTCTGCCCCATGAATCCTCACGCGGTCCTGATTTTAAACCATTGCCGGCAGATCAGATAGATGCTATCCATCCTTGTTTGAAAGATCTCGGAAGAGTAGACTCTTGAGCCCTTCTCGGCAATCCATTCTAATACTTAGTGACTCTTAGGGTATAGAAATGATTCCAGATATCTGGCCCACAGCCTTCACAATATGCTTGCCTTTTTCCTCTTGATTTATCTTCTGGGAGAATGTGGAAGTTCCTTGTTAGAGTGATTATTCAGACCAGAGGTCGGTGTGGAACATTCTAGGCCTTCTAAAGCATCAGGAATACAGTATGGCCTCATCTTCCAATCCAACTCATCATGTTTGCTCTGAACTTCTACAGGAACTCCACAACTGAAAATAGTACCTTAAAAGCCAGAGAAGTTCAGGGAACATCTAATTCTTACAATTTTAAGAATTTAGTTTATCTGAAAAAGAACAAAAGCATGAGATGTAGGGGTGGGGATGGATGGAGGGAAGGAGGTGGGAGAGGGGTAGCTGGTGAAAGATTTCATTCCCTGATTTACTCCCCAAATGCCTACAAAGGCTGTGGCTAAGCCAGGCCAGAGCCAGGGACTAGAATCACAATTCAGCCCTCCCTTGTAGGTGGTGGGAACCCAATTACTTGAGTCACTGTTATTGTCATAGGGGTTTGGAGCTAGGGAAAGGAGCTAGAGCTGGGTATTCCAATGTGGGATTTTGGAGCCTTAACCAGTATGCTAAGTGCTCACTTTGACAGTGTTGTTTTAGGCTGCTTCTGCTACTGTTGTGTGCCTTGATCCTTCCTGGATTCATTAGTTATAATCCTTTGTAGTTAATAGTGACTTACTGACCTGTGCAACCACAGTTTTCATTACTTATCTAATGTAACTTAATAACTTTGAACATATAAAGTAGTACAACCGCACACATCTATAAAGGTTACCTTTAAATCATTCTTACTGAATCCTTCAAATAACTTAGTAGATACAAACATTATTCCTGTTTTGTAGATGGAAACAAGAACAACAGACTTAAATTGTCCCAGAATGACTGGACTAACGAGTGATGAGGCTGAAAGGCAAATCTGAACACTATGGCTCGAAAATCCATAGACCTAACCTGACCTTTAAAATCTGCCTTACATTAGTAAGCATTCAGCATCTATTAAACAAATTGTATGCAAATCAATTCTTCACCTTTTATATATGTAACCTGGTAGTATTAATTGCCATATGCATGCATATATCCCCTTAGGTATTCATACTAAATACTTTTCTATTTGAAACAACTATCATTTCTCAATCAGTAAATCTGGATTTTATAGTCCTAGGAGTTGACCATGGTATCGCCACTCAATTATTTGTGTTTATGTATTTACCTGGCCACTTTATAATGCAATTATATAAAACGTAACTCTAGTACATGTGGTGTCTTCTCCCAGTGTACTAGACCTGTTAGATTATTGGTTTAGTCAACAAAGTTTTAAAAAATTATTCATGGAGAGGAGGGATGAGGAAAAAGGGACTGATTAGGAAAAATGACCACTCTTTGCAAGATTTGGTTTTCTCCCTTTTCTATCACAGATCTTTCTTTTTTAGAGCTGACTTATAACTGGATATTAAATAAACTCTTCTCCAGTTATCAAGGATTTATCTCAAAATCTGTAGTAAAAGGATATTTCATACTTGTAGACTAGCTATTTTTTCTCCTTTATTGTCTTCAAGGTTCAAAATATGATGCTACCTTTTACTTGGCCCTGCCTGTCTTTAGAAAAAGCCACTCCACGCAGGTCCCCCAATTGAATTAAGTAATTTAATACATTTGGTATTAATTACTACTTTCAGTTTGCACATAAATATCACATTAACAAAAATGGAGAAACTATGCTAACTCTTAGGCTTTAACAGGCATATTAAACATCCTACTTTGGGATAAATTGTTTCATTTGCATTTATCTCTGATTCAAAGATTTATGACTTCCTTGCCCTCTGTTTAGTTAGCAGATATCTTCAAAAATCCTTCCAAAGAGTGTAAGGTATAAATGAATTAATTGAACTTCAAATGTGTTTTTTTAATGATTCAGCAAGTCATAAATTTCTAAAAGAATTATATTAATTCCAGGTATCAAAGCAATCTAAAATCTGGGCTATTAGGAGTGCCACTTGTTAAACTCTTGATTTGGGAATTAATTTTAGAGAGATTCTTGCAAACAGAGTTATCTTAGCTGATTTAATTAGAGGATAATATGTCATCATTGGGAACAAGGATGCATTTGAGTTGACTGATACTTTTTTTATAAAACATTTTTAACTGCCTGTATCTTAATAGCTAGTGTAGGCCACTATCAAACTTGATTTAAAATCTACATCATATTCTTTAAAATATTGTGGTACAGAGATTGTGCCATAATTTATGTAATAAAATGAATAGTGTTCTTTTAAAATTATGGGTGAAATTTATGAACACTTATAAAATACAAAATTATTTAGTACTCTTAAGCCAAAATCACCTACATTCAGCTACTAGATTTGTATGGAAATTGACGCTTTAGGTAAAAATTATAGTATAATTGTTAAAATGATTTTAACTGCATAATCTAAACTTATATTCAAACCCACAAAAGTAACATTATTGGATGGCTTTTTCCTCCTTTAAATCACAACTCTCAAAATACTTCTAGCAAGGCTAGCAAGGCGTGTTAGAGTTGCCTTGCCAGTATAAACAGCTATTTAATATTCCTTTCAACTTGGTGCTTATGTCCCTTTTAGGCCAAATTCTTCTGTGTTAAATTCCTTAGCTGGTACAGAATTTGACTTTAAATAGTCTCATAGCTTTATCCAAAATAATTCAGTTTTCAATGAGTTTTGTGATACTGTTTGAAAATGTTGACTTTCTGGGGTAGTATATGTATTTGTAAATAAGGGGATTCAGGGGGGTAATTCTAACATCTAAGTTTTTAATGACCTATGGTTGAAAATATTTTTAAACTAATATACTAGTTAGTAACAAAGTAGAAATTCAATTACTTATATATCATCCAGGTTTTTGAATATTAAGAACCTAGTCTCCCCTTCTAGGCATTGTTCATTTATGTAGTAAAGATGTCTTGAATACCTACCATGTGTCCATCCCTGTACCTGGAGCTTGGGTGTAGAAGCCTACAGTTCATTCACAATGAATGAATGAATGAAGTGTGGGATAAGTACACAACACTCAGGGCAACTGGTGCTCAGAAAGCACTTTATAGGAGCATTTCATCTCAAGAGACAGGGTCTTGGAAATAATTCCTTGAGGAGGAGTAACTGGCTGGATCTTTGAGGAAGAGTAACGGCACGTGAAGAAGAGTACGCCTATGTGTGGAAGGTGCATTGGTTTCCTGTATGCAGAGGAGGATCCTTCCACAACATATGCAGGAAATAACCTGTACATGGAGAGGGGAGTGTGGGCAAGACTGAGGAGGCAGAGCCTGGAGGCCAGGTTAATGATTTGTGTAAGTGAACCGCTTATACCTCTTCATATTGGCTCCATGTTGTAGACTTTTTCATGGCAGGTGCACACGCGTGTGTGTGTAACACAAAAGCTCTCCAGGGCTAAACTCAAGTTTTTCCATATCTGATTGTTTCAAATATAGGACAAAGAAGCAGATTCTTAGTCCAATAGCACCTACCTGCCTTTGTCTTACAAAGGGCTGGCAGATAGCAGACAAACTCGGGGGCTGTGGAAGGCTCCAAGCTTTGGAGGTCTTCTGTGTTGAGTGACCTTACCTTAAAACACAGAATGGTCTTAGAACTGGGAGTTCTGAGATGCCCCTAGGAGTTCCCTTAAACTCCGGCCCTTTTGCTGATGGCCCCTCTATTAGCTGTGGAAGACCCCATGCCAAGGGGGATTTTACCTCCCAGGCAATCTGTCAAAAGTGCTTTCGAATTAGGCTGACTATGTACCACTGCCACCTGGAGGTCATGTCTTCCCCTTGGTTGGCCATGCCATGCCTCAAGCTCAGACTCTGGCATTTCACCTGAGAGTGGTAATAAGCCCTTTAATCGGGATTGGCCATGGTTTTGAAAGGTTACTTTGGTCTGTGGAGAATGGATTTGAGGGGACCAAAACAGATAGAGGAAAAGGTGGAGATGTTAGCTTCCACCTGTGTGATACCTGTGGAAATGGAAGGATGCGAGAAATACATAGTAGATAAAGTAAGTGCTACTAAAATGTTAATGATCATTCAAATTATTTAGCAAGTGAATTGGGATGGACAGTGAACTGGGATGTTGTGTGTGTGATGGGGGCACAAAATGAGATTGGAGAGAGATGAAATTAATAGAGAAATGTCGGGAAATGTTAATTGCATTCTCACAGCATTATGAATATTTTGGTTGTGTGTTTGTAAAATTTGTTCTCTATTTGAAAGAACACAGCGATAGAGATTCTCTGTCTGCCAATTCACTCCCCAAATGCCTACAGCTGAGACTAGGGCAGACTTAAGCTGGGAGAGAAGAGCTCCATCTCAAATGGGTTGCAGGAACTCAGATACTTGGGTCATTTTCTGCTGCCTTCCCAGATATATCTGCACAAAGCCGGATGAAAAGCAAAGTAGCCAAGGACTCCAACAGGCACTCCAGTAGAGGATGCCAGTGTCATGATCATTGGCCTAAACTGTGCCAAAGTGTTGGCTGGTCCTCTTATCTGTATGTTTCTGTGAAAATTCGGTACCAGCTAGATGATTGTTAATAAGAGTGTGAAGACTGAGTGTTGGACTCAGTAGCTATCTCCTCTTAGGAGACTCACCTTTCATATCAGAGTGTCTGGGTTCAAGTCTCGCCTCTGCTCCCAATTCCACTTTCCTGCTGATGCATACCCTGGGAGGCAGCAGGTTTTAGCCCAGTCGCATGATATTTAGGGAGTGAACTGGTGCTTGAGAAAACTAGGTCTATCCCTCTCTGGGCCTGTCTTTCAAAATGATCTTAATATCAGTGTAAGAAAAGTTTCCCAAATAGGGTCAGATGAAATGTCCTCATAAATTATAAAACTATCAAAGTAGATCTAATTTGCTATGCCTGTTATGAAATTGAAAACAGTCATTTGTGCTGTGGCAGTATAAAAAATCCTAAAATTTTACCAAGATGGGAGAAATGATTAGATTATACATTCATTCTCTAAGTTTACAGAATATTCTATCAGTGGTTTAAGTACCAAATATCATTATGGATTGTAATGACGGGAACCAAAGAATGAAACAATTACTTTGGCCTTGCTATAAGAAGGCAACATTTAATTGGGACCTTCAAGAACGTGTAGCATTTGACAAAGGGCCACAAAAGAAGGTAGAGTTCAGGTTGGAGTTAAATATGAGTGGAGAAAGGGAGCCAGGAAGAGCTTGTGAGAAATAATATTGACCAGAGGGTGGGGTTGGATTTTTGGAGGGCCTTGGAAATCCTGGGCGTTGAACTGCATGAAGTAGGTCATCCCCTAGGTCCTTGGCAGTCCAGTGAAAGTGCTGTTGTGCACTGGCCAAGCACTGTAATGCAGATGCTTGAGAGAAGGGATGGTGAGAGGCCAGAGGGAGGGAGGCCAGGGAGGAGGCTCTTGTAGACACTTCAGCAGAGAGTGCTGAAGGGCCCGGAGGAGAGAACAGAAAGGGCCATTGAGGTCATGTGAAAAGGAAGAAGCAAAGTTACAATGAGAGTTTTCATAAACTTGAATCTGCTCCTTAGGAGTTCCAGTAAGAGTGCAAAGGGGCTAGGCTGTCGAAACTCTCCTCTGAAATCCTCTGTGTCCGCGAAGATACCTCTGGCAGCTGGTCATAGAACATCCTGAATCAACTGGCTTGCACAACCGCAGAAAGCCATCAAATCCCATGGCCAGAAGTGCGAACACAAGGCAGCACCAGAAGTAAGGCAGAGTAAGTTTACATCAGGGTGCTAGGTTCTCGCTGCCTTGCTGCTCGTTGCTGCTCTTTCTCCAGCCTACAAGGTCCTCTCCATGTAGATGCCAGGGGTCAAAGCATGGTGATGATGCCCAGACAATGGCACCTAAGGGGACTGTCCCCACCTGTGCACATCTGTCTCACTGACAAGGCAGACCACCCTTTGAAGTCTCCCTACTGGTGTACCTGCATCTCAATCCAGAATCGCTTCTTACACCCATGTGTAGAAGAAAAAGGGGCCAGGGTCCTTGAGCTGTACCAGTTATACTTACACCCTTGGATGGAGTGAATGACAACTGTGTTGCTTGGTCAACCTGTATATTAATAAGAATCCCAAGGAGTTGAGTAGTAATGGAGAAAATAGAAATCATCCAAGATGTCTGAATTAGGTATTTGGCATTGTTGCCTTTGTCCAGTATTTCTCAAGTCCGGCCACTGGCTAATAGCTGAATGTGTAATTACTGGCTGGTGGGAGGGAGGGAGGTATAGAGGGGGTCCCTGATTTGTAGCATTTGCTATTTATGTCAAATAAGAATTCTCACTATGGATAATTTAAATCTGCCAATATTTTAATACTCAGTTTGCATAGTTTCTGAAAACTTTACCATCAGTCCTTGTAGATTGGAAGGATGCACGATCATCCAAGTGCCGATACTTGAGCATCTTCAGATCACTGTCCCCTATTTGGGTTAGGAAGGAGGCTGACCTCCCTGCCTCTGTCCATTCCTCCCTAGCTCCTTCCTTCCTTCCTTCCTTTCCTTTCCCCTATAGTTTCCTTATTCTGGTGTGCTTCCAGGGTTGAGGACCAGAACTCCAAGCAATGAGTGTTTCATGAACTCAATCGGGCGTCAGGATTACTGGAGGACTCTTCCCTCCTGGAGCAGCTGGTCCCCACCTCCCAGAGTGACTTATGTATCAGGTGTGGGGTTGGGAATTTGCATTTTTGACAAGCCCAGAGTGATGCGGACACTGTTGGTCCAGGCTGCATTTTTGTAGCCGTACAGCATGGTTTTAAACACCAGTTCCTTTCCGATAACAGATCTTGTGTGTGCTTTTTTTTTTTCCCCCACTTTGATCTTGGTTAAGAATCTCCGCTCATATAGTGGAGTGCTGGTGCTGCAAATGGCTATACTCATTTCCCTAGATTACTTTCAAAAGTTCACTTTGGCCACTAGGGGGACCAAAGAAAAGTGGCTGGATCAAGGCAATCTGTGCCGTCTGTACCTGGAACCAAAGGGGCTGACCCCAGCTGCCAGGGGCTCATCTTCAGGAATAGAAAGAAAACTCTCTGCTGCTTCAGAGGAGAAAATGAGCAAGGGTACTCGCAGCTTCTCTCGCCATAAGATCTGTTTTTCTTTGCTAATAGGGAATGCTTTCAGTGGGAGCATATGATTCTTGTTTTTGTTTTTGATTTTTATAATTTTTAGGAGGCTTCAGGTGCAAAGTCTTTCCAGCCCTTCATCTCTCTGAGCTGTTTTTCCTACACTAGCTTCTCAGGTACAGATCTAGCCGTTTTTCCTCCTGACCTCCAGACTCTCGTGCAAGGAGACTACATTTAGAGCTGGTCGCTTTTCATTTTATGCACATTAAAGACAGAGCATCATCCATTCTGGGCATGCACGCCTGTGATCTGTATGCTTTATCGGTTGCATGTTTTCTCCTTACTGCATTTCTTGGATTTCTTGAGAAATTGGCTTCCTTCCTTAGTGCCTCCAGGACAGCTGAGATTAGCAGGGGCCCGCATTCCTCCACTGAATTTCAAGGAACGGGAGGTTCAGCTTTCGGTGAATTCAGTCAACTGTTTTCTTTGAGAAAGCTCCTTGATCTAAAAACAGATGACTAACTTTGACTTGCGACTTTCTTAATGAGTCAGAATAGTTCAAAGTCAGTAGCATTTGTAAGATAGACTTGAAAAATGCCACCATGCACATGGTGGAGATATTTTAAAATGACAGGTTTTGGGATGGTCATTTGTCCTGTGGTTAAGACACCTGCTAGGATCTCTGATTCCCACATTAGAGTACCTGGATCTGATCCCTGTTGCAGCTCTTGGTTCCAGCTTTCTGCTAATTCAAACCATGGGTGGCAGCAGGTGATGGCTCAAGTAATTGGGTTCCTGCCACCCACATGGGAGATCTGGTTTGAATACCCAGCTCCTGGTTTCCACCTATCCCAGCCCAAGTCTTTGTGGGCACTGGGGAGTGAATCAGTGGATAGAAGATCTCTCTCCAGTCCCTGTACCCCACTTACTGTTTGCCTCTGACATAAACAAGTAAATGATTTTTTTAAAGGATAGGATTTGGTTGTTCCTGAATAATAATAATAAAACACTGTACTTTGCCTATTGTTTTTCCCCTAAATCCCAATAAGCAGGAGTTTTTAAAGTTAAACTAAAGATTTAAAACAAATTTTTTTTGAGATTTATTTTACTTGAAGGAGTTACAGAGAGTAGAGACAGAGTTTTCAATCTGCTGGTTCACTCCCCAGATAGCTGCAATGGCCAGAGCTGAGCCAATGTGAAACCTGGAGCTTCTTTCGGGTCTCCTAATGGGTACAAGGTCCCAAGGATATGGGCCATCCTCTGCTGCTTTCCCCGGTGTATTGGCAGGGAGCTGGATCAGAAGAGAAGCAGCAGGGACTTGAACTGGAGCCCATATAGCATGCCAGGGCTTTAACTCAATGTACCACTGTGCCAGCCCTGATAGTTTTTGTTAATCCTAAGGTATAACAGTCTTAAAGTACAGTGTAGTAATTGATTGTAAAAGAAACAATTGCTGGAAACACTTGGAAAGCAACCCATCCGAGCACCTTGGCTTTTTCCTCCCATCTGTAAGAGTCTTGTTACTTCAGGGAGGTGTTTCTACCAAGGAAGTGATTTCAGAAGCCAGACGACTTAAGTCCTTTATTTGGATGAGCTATAGTAAAAATTGCTAATGAACAAATCAAGATTTCATTTTGACTTCTGTTTTCTGTTTGCCTACCAAGTGCTTTAGCAGGTTTAGGACATTTATTAGGAAAATAGGAGTCGGTCATTCTAAAGAATCTGGAAGTGCAAGATTCCTCTGTGGTGTCTGTGACAGTTTATCTGCATTGATCTTGGGGAAACATAGTTTATTGTTATTTTACATTATCAAGCGCTAATGTGTAAAAGGTTTTTATTGTACTTTTACCACTCTTTGGATAATGTGGTATCTTATTCAATATTCTTTGAGAGACTTGGGTGTTAGACACCAGAAGATCAAGTACTATGTTAAAAGCTTAAGCCAATCTTTATTTGACTGCAATAAAGGATGTATTCATTTCACTTCCATGACCACATGGCACTCATCAAAGGTCACTTTCAATTGAATATAAAATACCTTACAAATGTCAAATCTTAGATCATTATTCAGAATAGGTTTGTTTGTTAATCTTAATTACCACCTTCTCAAACAAAAATGACTTGGAGATGTCTCAATCATTTAGACATCTTCAGTGTGTGTATTGTACAGTGGACATAAACGTTAACTAAATCTGGTTTTCTTAGTAAAAAACTTGTACTATGTAATCACATTGAAATTCTACTTAAAATGACAAGCTATGATCATCAGATGTTCACAGCAAAGAACATGAAGTTATACTTTTTACTTTTTTGTCAACAAAAGTTCCATTTTGCTGTTAGCAAACAAATGAACTCTGAGTTAGTCTCTCAGCATGGGTCACTGAGGTAAGGGTAATTTAATATTGTGAGAAGTTACATGCACCAACATAAACTGACCATTTTGATTTAAGAGTAGGAAGTTATTCTTACCCAGAATATGCTTTGCAGATCACGCAAAGATTTCAGTTTAACGAAGGGCTGACTATATATGGACATAGAGGTTAGAATGATCTTAACTCTGTGTGGGAACCAAGGTTGCATTTTGTAACTGGAATAACAATTTCCAATAACTGAAATACATAGAACATACCTTAAAATGCCTCAATCTTTCTAATCATTACTTTAGAAAGTATACCTCTTGACAAAAGTTGCTGTTATTCTTATGAAATATTTATTTTTGGAAGTATAACCTTACCTCTAGGAAAAAAAATTTAAATGCTTTATATTTCTAAAAAGCCTTGAAACGGTATGATTTGAGGAAAATGAGCCTCTCACAATTACTATAGTCGGGAAGAACAGCAAGATGGAATACAAATAAGCCAGACCAGGCTTCTCCCAGCCCTACATTTCCTCAAGCTGTCTTCATTCAGGGTGACAATTCCAATTTTCTCCTAATTAAGCATTAGAGAGAACCAGTGTCCAAAGAGATAAGCCTGCAGGTTCTGAGTCCTGAGCTGTTCTTCCCTCCGGGGCACTGCTGGGGAGCCAGTGTCAGGACTTCTGGAAGGTGCGAGGGACGCCCAGAAGGAGGCTCTGCTGTACAGCGCCAGCCGGTAGGCGCAGCACCTCCAGCCACACTGCAGCCTGCTTACTGTGGAATTGATTTTCACGGCTCATGACAGAAGCTGTTTTCAGCCCATGAAAAGGAAGTGGCTGGGGCTGATACTCCTAACACAAACAGCAAATTGCTCCACGGCTTTCATAGCATTCGAGGTCTGTTACCTTAAGGTTCTAATGGCCTTTTAACAGTGTTTCCAGCTGAGCAGCAGATGTAGAGGATACTGAACATTGAAAGCACTGTTCTTTTTTCTTTTCCCCTCCCTGAAAGAATCATTTTCTACAGACATGGTATGAACACCATATCCTGGGATCTATTGAATGGCGTGTTAGGTTTGAAACACTGAAACAAATCTCAGAAATGGTATCCCTGTGCTATATATCTGCTGTCTTTTTTGGACTGTCTTGCATTACTGCCCGTCAGGACTTGGGGTCACGGAGGATGCGATGTCGCCATGAATAGTGGCCCCATCTGGTCCTAAAGCATCAGGGGAAAAATAATTAATAGAACCCCTTGGGGCCCTCTAAGACCTCTTAAACTTTAAGTCAATTCATTTTAATCCTAAAAATTATACTTCTGAAAACAGCACATGTAGCTTTTCAAATCCTTGCTGGTCTACGTTTGGGTTTCCTTTTTGTTTTGAGAGGTGGTTTTGTTCTCTGTTGGTCACGGTTGCGAAATGTTTCCTAAGTAGGCAGCAGTATGCTTCCTGCTCGGTGAACTCGAAGTCCTTTACACCAAGCTCTGGTCTCTTGCAAAGGTTAGCATTTCAGGTTTTGTGCATTTCTGGGAAAAGTTAAACATGACTGAAGAACACTTGTTGAACGGAGTTTTTTTCCACTGAGACACAGCGAGTGGGTCGATTTCACTTAGGTCCAAGCAATGCCTCACATTTCTGTTTCCAGGGGGAAGAAAACACAAGGACGATGCGTCGGCATTCTTCACTCCGGGAACTTGCCTGTTGCGTGCATTTTTGAAAGGATGTTTGAGATACGGAGGTTGCTGCCATTTTTTACCCTCGGAGTTGAAACCATACACGAATGGCAGCTCCACAGTGAAAACACATGTGCTTTCTTGTCTTTCCTCTTCCTCTCTCTCCTTTTCTCATAGAAACACCCATCTGGTTTTCCTCAGGGCTGCAACTTGATGGGTGGACCAGCAGTTGGGAGAGGTCTTTCTCCTTTCAATAATAAATCAAATCTCTTTTAGATTTGGAAGGCAGAGTCGCAGACAGAGGGCAAGACAGAAAGGTCTTCCTTCTGCTGGTTCACTCCCCAGGTGGCCACAATGGCTGGAGCTGCACCGATCCGAAGCCAGGAGCCTCATCCAGGTCTCCCACGTGGGTGCAGGGGGCCCGGATTGGAAGTGGGGCTGCCAGGACTTGAACCAGCGCCCATATGGGATGTCTGCTGCAGGCGGAGGCTTGACTTACTGTGCCACGGCACCAGCCCCCAAGAAGTCAAACTTCCAAAAGGGAAATCTAGTCTGACTTCAACCTTTCTGGGCTAATTTGTGGGATACTTGCTGTGGTGTTGGCGTATCAACTGTTGGATGGACATAGGCAGCGATGAGAGGATGTTCTCCCTAAAAGTGGAAACTGATGCTTAGGCTCCTCCCATCTCTAGGCCCTGGGGGCCTGTGCAGCTGACATCTGGGGTTGGTGTGCTTTGTGATCTGGGGCTGGTCAACTTGGGAAGCACCAGGTAAGTTGTCAGCCACCCTTTCCTGGCCTATTGACTTTGCTTGGCCTTTCCTAAGTCAGCAGTTGTCACTCAGCTGGCCCCTGCCTCACTCCTGGCCCTGCCTTAATCATCTGCCAGGGTGGAGCCGTGGAAACTTCATGGGCTGCACTCAGCTGCCTTCTGAGTCTCCCAGGGGTCTCCTGCAGGATTGGGCCAGGCCCGTGTTCCCCCGATGAGGAGTTCAACCCTTCCTCTGAGTATTTAGTATGCAAAGTTTACCCCATGGTTGGTGCCAGGCATCCTAGGAGGCAATGCACCTAGAGTTTTAAACAGAACTTGAGCCAGAAACCTAAGTTCTCATGACTTTCCCATGTTGAAGCAAAGCTCAGGGAGCAGAGCCTGGAAAAATGGACAAACTGTTGCCATCTTTCTGCTTGCCTTCCTCACACAGACCCAGGTGGCAGCAATGGGTTTGCTCCCTTTTCTCTGGCTGCCTGGATCCCAAACCCTGCAGGCACATCTAGGGATTTTGTCCTTTAGGCAGGCATGTGCCAGAGCCTCAGCCCTTAGAGGTGGGAGCCTATAAGTATTTGCAAAATATTGTCTGTAGTCCTGAAGCAATTTGGAATCTTCTAAATAATCTCAGACATCAAGAAAAGTAGGAATAAGTAACTTCCTGATTTATGGAAGTCCCAATTTATGAATTTAGGGGAATCTATGGTCTTTCTGGCTCTCGGTACCTATACAAACAAAAGGATTTAATAACTTATTAGTGTTTATGATTTCCTTATTTAAACATTTTCCTGCCCCTTTAAACCCAAGTTTCCTTATCTACATGAAAGGGAAATACTATTGCCTGACACTTAACATTTCGTGAGGATGAAACAGAAAACTGTATGTGACAGAAAGAGGTCTCAAAGTAAATGTTGGTTCTGCTTTTCCCAGGTCCCTCTTGACACATGCTTGGTGATGAGAAATCTTTTTATTTCTTATTCAGAAGAGGAGAGAAAACCTAGGAGACTGTAATTTCCACTCTAGACTTAGTCATTTTTAATTTCCTTTTGTGATAGTTTCTCTTTTAGAAGCTTAACAGAATTTTCAAAGGTGGTCTTAAATGCTGCTAAATGTCAAATAGCAAATCTTTTGAAAACGTTACCTTTCTCTTTTTTTGGGGGGGGGGAGGGGTGAAGGGGAAGTGCTTCCACTTGGAACTGGTACTGAAAGTTCTCCCTCCTGGCACCTGCACCGGTTTCTGTTCTAATTTATCATCACCAGAATGGTCTATTGACTATTCTGTTTGAATCAGTGGCTCCCAACCCTGAGTGTACCTGAGAATCCTCCAGGAAGTTGGTTCAGACATGGGCTGTGGGTCCCACTCTGAGTCTTGTTCAGTGCATCAGAGATGAAGCCCCCCAAATTTGTTTCAGACAGGTTCTCCAGTGCTGCAGATGCTTCTGGTCCCTGGACCACACATTGATAAACCACCATATTAATGATTATATCTTCTTGGAAAGATTGTATCTGAAACTGTATTTGCTTAAGCCACTGGAAATGAATTTGTGAAAATGTATACCACCAGACTTAATTGTGTGGAGCTTTCATTTTATCAATTTGATTTTTATACATTAAAGTATAACTTTTCCCAATGAAAGAGTTGTGCATAATATCTCTATCAAATGTCCTTTTTCAAAACCTGACATATTTTTCTCATTGACAGCAATTTTCAAATACCTCAAAAGATTAGAAAAGTGAAATACAAAGAGTACTTTAAAAGGCAGGCCATTTCCTAGAAGATAAACTACCTCCTCCTCTAATCCCTTCCACCACCATTTTTTTTTGTTAAGAAATCGGGCTTAGGGATAAAGCCATAGGACTGTAACACCTCTGGAATGATCTGTTTGTGGTAGAGGTTTTGAATAATAAACTGTATTCCCGGTACCTCCGTAGACACCACTTGTAATTCTGCCAATTCCATTTTAAGCTGTCACTTGCTTAGACTTTCATGCCAGCAAGGGTCAGTAAAAATTTATTTTTAATTGCTTGGTTAAAAGAACAACTCAGTTTCCCTGTCCTTGAATTCCTCAGTCATGCAGACAGATATCCAGGCAAAAGATTGCAGTGTGAGATGGGGAGTGGAGTGATAAAGGAACTGGACTGCTACAGGAGGATGGGTGGTGAGGCGCAGCCTCCCATGGAGGCAGAAAGTGGGAGGAGGCAGTGAGCTGACTCAGGGATACTGAATGCCTTTTTTCCCTCCAGTGGACTAATTTATTTTCTCTGTGGCATTGGTTGTTCTTTCATATAAGTGGATGAGCCTTAATTACACAGTAAGTGTGGATGATAAATTCCTGTTAAGTGAGTACACAGGGCATGATCTTCTATTTAAGAAATAGGTAGTTCTAATTTTCCAAGCTGCATCAAATGATCTTTGCTGAAGTGCATGGATCATATCTGTGCTCAGGAAGCTGTGTATAATGACCACGAATGGTGTCTACCCCCAATTTTATAAAATTCCCTGTTTCTAATAAAGTTTCTAAAGAAATACTAGGGTGATTGCATGTATCATGTATAGGTATCACTGCTTAAAGTCATCTCAGGTGTTAATAATTCTGCCATTTCAGATGCAAGCATTCCATTAGACCTGGCACATGATTCACTGTGTATTTAAAGAGTTCGTAGATATCCTCGCTGCCTTCTTAATAACTGTACAAAAAGACAAACATTTTGATAATCGAAGGTGACACCAATTATATGGGTACAGTTTTCTGTAGGCAACTTGAAAGAATGATAGGTTTTGTGATTCCCTTTTACTAACTTTCTGATGTTGGTGCCCAGCTAATGGTTCCACCCAGAGCAAAGATAAAAAGTTGGCACTTTTTTGTGCCCTCCATGATCTGTCTTGGTTTATTTTGCAGCTAACATCTATGTTTTCTATCACATTTGAAGCTGTGAACATTTAAAGTCTTGTTCTGTTGCGGTTTGCATGTGAAGATGTTTCAAGCACGTTCTCAAATTGTTTAAAAAAAAAAAATGCCCAGATGACAACAAGCAGAAACATTCCTCTTTTTAAATAAAAGCCTTCATTCTGATTTGGAAAGCAAAAATATTCCCTCTTAAAACTAGCAGCTGCAAAAAAAAAAAAAAAAAAAGGCAGAACACACTAATCTAAGTTGTAAAATGTGTTTTGGTAACTCAACAGAGATTTAGCTGTTTCTGAGAAAAAAAATCAAAATCTAATTTTAAAATGGAGGTTTTTAAAAGCATGGCACAAGGGAGCCTTATTTATGGAGTTGGTGAGAAGCCAGGAGGCTTCTAATTCTTTCTTACAGGAGGCTCTGCTTTGCCAGCTCTGTGCTTACAGTGGGCACCGTTGAACCCAAACACGTGGGTAAGATGTATTAAGAAGCAAAAACACCTGTTTTCAGAATGCAAGTTAATAAGTGGATTTCCAAAATAGTTGTAAGAAAAAGCAATTGGTACCCTAAATTTTTTTTCTTAGTTGATTTGCACAAAAGAATATTTCGTTGTAGAAAGTTGAAAGTTTTAGGGTCTCCCTCAATTTGGAATTCAAGTTCCGAACAGGTGTATTTCTTTAAGTGTCATACATTGTAATTCTTAGGATATACTGAATGTAACCTCAGAGTTTTGTACCATGGAAGCTGTTGTTTTTCTGAATGATGTGCCTGGTATCTGAATGAAATATCTAACACTCTGCTAAAAATGGTGAACATTCAATCTTGGCACTCTGTGTCCTGGACAGTGGACCTATTTCCTAACCTGGAAAGTACAAGCCTATATACAAAGTGCATATTTCTTGAGGTTGGGAAATATGTATTTTTGTGTGGGTTCATTACTGTAATACATGATGACTTAATCGAAACATTATTAAAGTCTAATATATGAAGCCTGATTTGGCAAATCATTCATTTCAGCCGCAAGAGACATGCTAATTAAGTTTTTTAATCTCTAAAGGAAGTTTCTCTGCCTCATTTGGAAAAATGAGACAGAGACTAATGACATTATGATTAAGAGGTGCTGTCCTATGGATAAGAGAGATTATCATTTTTTCCCAAGAATGAATGCATTTATAAGGAATAATTCCTCTGTCATAATATTTGAACATTTTGAAGCAATAATCACTTGCTAGCATGTTATTACAAATATAAAATTCAAATAAATATCTTATATATTTGATTTGTTTCCCATTACTCAGTCTATAAACACCTAAAAAGGCAGGACCATGTTCGATTTATCCTTGCAAAGGCCTTGGGGCTTGGCACAGAAAAGGCGTTCAATACATATATCATGAATGTACCGAATGGTGACAATGACGTGAGTTTTCATTTGCTTCCTAGAAAATACCCTCTTTGTAGATGTTGACCAATTCATGTTCTTCTGCTATAAAAGGCAATCTGTATACTAGTGGACATATGCTAGTATTGAGCCATTATGTTGACACTTCTCATTTTGACAGATTTCCTTTGAGCACATGGAGTTCTGCCAATCAGAGGCATTACACTGTAGGAGGCCACACAGCACAAGGTGCCCTGCACAGTTTTCCCGTTGAGATTCATGTAGAGATATTTCTGTAGCATGTAAGTTAGTAATCTGGAGGGTAACACTTGTATTTACAGCAGTCCAGCTGTAACATTATAAATGTATAAACATTATACCTTATTGTTCCTACCCCAACTTTTAGGGAGACATTTTCCTTGTATTTTACCTATAATTTTACTTCTGAAAAAAATCTGTCAGAAAACTACATTTACACTAAATGGTGTATTTCGCTCATCTTTCAGAAAGGATAAAATAGACTGACCTTTCTCTTGCTATAACAAAAGTATCAAATGACTGACCCTTTCTTAGAGTTGAAGGCTGTCCTTTAACGGAATGAAAGAATCAAGATAAACCATGGGATTGTAATGGAGTCATTAAAAACAGGCTTCATGTTATAACACTGAATGTATAGTGTAATAGAACACGTGCTGAGCATCCTTTATGTCTTGTGTTCTGTTTTGAACGCTGCATGGAGTGTCTCACATAATCTTTACAACATGACTTCTTCCTTTGTGTGCTCATTCACCTTGTATAGATGAGGAAACTGAAACAGAGGGAGCACTCTTCACCTGCCCAAGGACACAAGTGGGCAAGCAAGTCAGTCTGGCAGATTCCAAAGCCCATGTCCTAAAACATTATTTAGGTGAATTATGTTTTTTTTGCTTAAAATTAGGAAATTGCCTTTTTTCTATAATTTGTTACCTGAAATTATTGGTCTTATGTACCTTCTAATGCAATTTTTTTTTACAAGTAATAGGAAGCATTTAACTCTCAGTTGTTAGAGAAGAACTAGCAAAAAATATTTGCAGGGCTGAGACATCACTAAAATCTTCCAGTAAGAGCAATTGATGACCAAAGGCTAGTATTGACTTTTGAGTCATCATATGTAAAACTGTGTAGTGTCACATTGTCATTCCAGTGGTATGTATCTAAACCCCTTCCAGGTTTGAGAAATTCCCCATCCTCTTGAGTCCTGGTGGGAGGTAGAGCTCACTTACAGTTATGGGAATAGAAAATGTCCAGTGCTTGCTTACCAAGTCTCCTTTGCACCCAAGATGTGAATATGCAGTCTGTAATGGACCAGTTAGATGTACCCAGCCTGGTCTTTGCATTGGCTGCTTGAGGTACTAAAAGGAAGGGTCAGGGTCAGTGAAGAATTTGTTTTGGAGGTGGCAGTTCAGGTTTTAGTGCTGTTCTGGTATTGGGTTCTAGGGGTAGTGAGATGGGTCCATGTGTGCCATAGAGGCTAAGTGGCCATGGCAGTGTCCTCCTTGGATGGCCTTCATGGTTTAGTATTAGCTGGTGCTTCTGCCAGCTCCTATTGTCTATTTCTTGCTCTTCACTCCCAGGTTCTGTCAGTAAATCTTTTTCTGCTGAAATTGGTCAAGTGTTTCCATTTCACACAACCAAACTCCCCGTTAGAAGGCAGAGCGGCCAAAAGCCTGTAGTGAGCATCTTAGCTGCATATTGCATCTATGATCACCTTGGAAGTGGGAAAATAATGGCATGTAGCTGGTCGTTAAAAATGAGTATAAAAACTCAGGAGGTGCATTTTGGTGGTTATGTTATTCACTTTGAATACTGCTTCACACAGACTCCGTCTTAAATGTTTTCCAGCTGTTTTCCCATTTGATGTCTAGGTTCATAGTTTGTGCTTATGAACTACTTGTGAGCTGACCTATATATGGAACTGTATTGAGTTATATGCAAAGGGACTCCTATTAAACCATATTTCCTCATGTCAGAAAGGATCTGTGGCACTTAAGAGATTTGTGGAGTTTTCTAGAGGTGGCTGCATCCTAGCAGTTCAGATATCTGAAAGGTAAAAGGAGACCAGCAAAATGTTAAAGGGGGTAAAGTAATTAAAAGATGTATTGTATCACTGGATGCTGTTGAGAATAGTTATGTTTTTAGGAGTATATTCCTATAATCCTCATGTAGGGTGAATCTATTTTACTGAGCTTTGTTATGTGAAAAGATTGAGGACTATAGTATTAGTCTATTAAGGGATTGTATATTCCTTTATTCTTTGCAAGTTTTTTCTTGAGCTTTTTTTTTTTCCTATGAAGAGTCAGTTTATTATCCTAGGGAATAACTTATTTCTAGATTAGAAGATGGTAACCTCATTGCACCTAGGATCTCACCAAGTGAGGGTTGCAATCAGTTTGCAGCTGAGAATCCAAAGCACACAAGAGTGTGAAATGCATAAGCTGATTGTTTTCTCACTTAAAACGTTTTTGTAAATTAATATAGGCAAGTTCTATATCTGATTTGGTAGCATTTTGAGGTTAGTTGATGGCATGGATTCCCGTATACTCATTTCTTTAGCATGAAGTCAAGCACTAAGATGAAAGATGGAAGGTAAAAGTAAATTGACTTTGTATTTACTCTGATATGGCTGTTCTAGACATTGCACTAGTATCAGTAAAATGAAAGAATTTACAGAATGAATCCTGACTTAAGAGTAAACAGTAAAATTACAAATGTTTGAAATGTTTTTACTGTGTCCTTTCTTTGGAAATATAAAGCAGTATAACTTAATTTGCAAATATTTGTTTTTACATAGGTTCCTTCTTTTAGGAAATACTAGCAAAACTTTGAGATAAAAATATATATTAATGTATTACTAGTTAGAGAATTACTAAAGAATTCAGTGTGTTTATAGCTAATTCGGCTGCCATTTCAATGTGGTTTTTTTTAGTACCATTTACTTCGCTGAGTTTCAGTAATACATTCACTCATTTGGCATTTCAACTGAGCACTCTTAAAAATCACCCAAAACTCTTAAAGTTTGGGAAAGTGTCTTAGTGTTAGGTTCCATGGAAATTGAAATTTAAGAATTAATAACTTAAAAATAAGTGTCCTTTATTAATAGACTCTTAGGACTTGTTATGGTTAACTCTTAGATACATGTCTTTACTGCTTAGATTAAGCAATAAAGGAGTACCCATTTCCTCATCTTAAAATATTGATAAGTTTCAAGGACATTGTTATGTTTAAGACACATTGCCAAAACATCCTACATGAGGAAAATTAAATTTAAAATTTATTTTATGATAGACTTGGGACAACTCTGGATTTTGAGTCCTAAGAACTGTGTTCCATGGTGCTGCTGTGGGTACATATGAGAGCCAGTGGGGTTACCCAACAGGCAGACCAGGAATACAGTGAGGGCACCTGCAAACATAGGCATCAAAAACTAATTTTGGGGAAAAGAATAGATTTAGTAATGTGGTAATCATCACAGAACATTAGAACTTAATGGTATTGCCTATCATTTTCTTTGTAGTTGAATAGTGCTTTAACTTCAAATTATATATAGTCATTGTGGGTGGTGATACACAATTGTGTTTGCACACTGAAAATCGGGTAGATTTCCCCAGCTCTTTGATATACAAGCTTGATGTACAGATTCCTTCACTCCCTGCAGATACTTCTTACAAAAGAAAGGAAAAGGCTCTCATTCCTGCAGATTTGAGGACAAGGAGGTGTTAGGGTGCGCTTGGTTTCCGATTTGCAGAAAGAACAAACCATGTGTAGTAAACAAAGCAATTTCCATTGTATGTGGGTGGTTTGGCAGAAGGGAGTGTGAAGAGTGTGGCTCAGGAAGCAAGAGGAGGGAGGGAGAAGCCAGGGTGATTACAGATTGATCTTTTTTGGTGGGACATTTTGGCATTTTCAAAGCAGTTATTTCCAAATTCAGAGGACTTCCTATGTTGTAGTTTTCCTTGGCTTCCAAGTTTGTAAGAGTTGATGCTTTTCAGCAATGAACTTCTAGGAGTAATATGAGAAATGTATGAGTGAGTGCTGCAGTAAAATGCCCTAGGCAACAAACTTGATAAAGAGAAGTGATGCCTACAGCTTGGAGGGTTGAAGGTTCATATCCAAGACTGGGCAGCCGCCTCATTGTTTGGGCTTCTGGTAAGGATGGCAGATGTTGATGTCTGTGGTCACATCTTGAGCCAGAAATCAGAGTGAATGGGCCTCTCATGAGGGCCACCTTCCAAGGGCATGTCCCCAGTGACCTAAGGCCCTCTAACTAGGCTCATATCCTACAGATCTCGGTATCTCCCAATAAGCACTGCCCTGGGGAACCAGCCTTTAACACATGGGTCTTTGAGGGGACTTTCAACACCCAAACTTGACAAAGTTGACAATTCAGCTTTTTCTACTAATGCTCTGTCCTGTAGTACTTATTTGGAACAGTTGTGTTTAGATGAAGCATAATTACTTTTTAACAGTAATAATCCTATGTATAAATACTACTTCAAAAAATAAATTTTTTAGAACAGTTTATAATTATTGCTCAGGATCAAATCCAGTTACTCTGCTATAGGATGAAGGCATCATAAGCAGTGTGTTAGCCACTAAGCTAAAGCCACCTGACCCTAGATAAATACATTTGAAAATTTCTTTGCATAAAGAGAAAAATGAGAAATTAAGCATAAGCCCACCACTACAAAATTGAGAAACCTGGTTGTTATTTAAAGGCCTTAAACTCCCCCAGGGATAAGTTTATGCAGTTTCTCACCCCCCTCCATGTGCTTTGCCCAGGGTGGAACAGATAACTTTTTAACTGGTGAGTTTAATCAATTATATGTTCACTTTTTAGGTTTTAACCTGGGATTAGTGAAATCTATTGAGGATAGGCAAATTCTTAGAGGAAAGAGCAGATTAGGAAAGATGTAGTATGTTTGGTCTTTCTGGTGTCATTCACATTTATGTTCTCTCTTTCCAGAAAATAAACTATACATACCTGTTTATGTTTTATTTTAATATGAAATCATTAACACACAAATTCTGATAATGCAGACTGTAATAGACTGTAACATATTGATGAATGGATAGGAAGTACCTCCTCAACCCTCAGCTTTTCACATTTTTGAGCAAGTCCCTCATCCTTACCACTTTGCTCACAACTTTTTATTGGCTTCTAGAATTTTCCTGGAGCCAGAAAAATAGCACTTAACCTTTCTCAGGTGCAGACTTTAGGGGGTTGTAGTGACAACTACTTTGGGGTTAATGGCTCAGACATCACCTCAGCAGAGAGGAGAAGGAAAGTTTCCAGACAACAAGACAAATAGATTAGATTGGAAAGAGGGTGTGTGTGTGTGTGTGTGTGTGTGTGTTGTGAAAATGTGGATCCTTTCATTCCAGGTTATAGGTAGCCTTTTGTGGAAAGAAATGTGACAGCATAAAGTTCATTAATACTTGAATGTATGACAGATGATAAAACCTTTTGGATATTTCTTTTTTAATTTTCTTATATAAAATATTTTATATTTATATAAATTTTATATAATATAATATATATCATAATGTTATATTACATATATTTTATATTTATATAAATATTTATAAAAATATTTTATCTTATATAAAAATAATTTTCTTATATAAAAATATTAAACTGATACAAAACATTGGCTTTTAAGAGGCATTCCATTGACAGTTTACATGAACGCAAAGAATAATGTATTTTAAACAGTGATGCCACACACAATACCTTTTATGCAGCTGTTTTTCCTATTAAATAATTCATCTTGATTTATTTCATTTCAGTGCATGCTTTGCCTCCATCCATCTCCAAAGAAGGTGTTTTATTCCAGTGTTGTGTTTTCCCTACTTGATTTATCTTATGGCCTATTCCTAGAAATTTAGGGGGGGGGCTCATTTTTGCTATAGCAAATAATACTATAGTATTTTTTAAATATATACATCTTCACAAAAGTAGGAGTTTGTCAAAGAAATTCCTGGAATGGAATGTTGGGGGGAAAATTAGACATCAAACATGTTGATGTACGGGGTTCTTCATGTAGTGGTAGCTATGAAGAGTTGTGTCGGCAGACCTTGACCTAGCCCTGCCTGATGCTAACTCATGTTCTTCTGCACTAAGGTTCTTGTTAAGGCTTGGGACTTTCCAAGATCAGCTGCAATGGATAGTGGAATAGGATTTTGGGTATTCTTTCAGGATACTTTTCTCTTTAGATATCATACACCATTGTCTAGGAATGTTGTGGTTAAAAAAAAAGAATCACTAAATATGTGAGGTTGATGATACATAGAAAGCTAACTGCCTTCTCTGTGTTTTAAATACAACATGTGAATCTATCCAAGCAAACTCGGTCTTCTTTCACCAGCACACATTTTTTAAGAACTTAAGAGATAAGAATATCAGACTATGAAACTCCTTAGAGGTTTGGTCTCTGAGTTCTTCAGTCTGGCCTGCTTTATTTCAAACTCTATACATATGGCTGTAGCTAATTATTTACTCAAATGCTGATGCATTTCAGAACCATTGATGTCACTCTGCAAGGGACCTCAGAAGTAATTATAGTAAGATAGGTACTTACAAAGAGAGATGGAACAGGAAATGCTGACCTACAGAAGGAACTGTGATTCACTTCAAAGACATTGACTTATTTGTGAAGAACTAGGTCTCCTTTTTTGTTGTTGAATATATATCACTACAGTTGTATATATAGTAGTATGTGTATATACCTATTTTTTTTTTTTGACA
The DNA here is from genome assembly GCA_949820135.1 of Sylvilagus floridanus. Taxonomy (NCBI): domain Eukaryota; kingdom Metazoa; phylum Chordata; class Mammalia; order Lagomorpha; family Leporidae; genus Sylvilagus; species Sylvilagus floridanus. Next base: position 115,197,806 of record OX463230.1, read on the forward strand.
GAATGGACAGTGAGAGAAAGGTCTTCCTTTTGCCATTGGTTCACCCTCCAATGGCCGCCGCGGCCGGCCCACTGCGCTGATCTGATGGCAGGAGCCAGGTGCTTCTCCTGGTCTCCCATGGGGTGCAGGGCCCAAGAACTTGGGCCATCCTTCACTGCACTCCCAAGCCACAGCAGAGAGCTGGCCTGGAAGAGGAACAACTGGGACAGAATCTGACACCCCGACCAGGACTAGAACCCGGTGTGCCGGCGCCGCAGGCAGAGGATTAGCCTATTGAGCTGCGGCGCCGGCTGTATATACCTATTTCAAACTTACATCAAGTGATGTGCTGGAGCCAGTTTTTTTTTTTTTTCTCCTTACAAGAGTTGCTTGTTAAAATTTTAGGAATTCTGCAAGGCAGTTGGCCTCACATTTGTAATGTGAAATCAGCTCAGATAGGAATATTTCTATGATATAAATTGGCGAACACTAAATATCAGGGCCTTATTTCCAAGAAAGCTGTTAAACAATTACAACCTACCATGGTGCATTTGAATCACTAGTCTGACTAAAAATGAAGAAATCTCCAGAACTGTTAAAAATTGACTTGTTTAAACTGATTTTTCAATGGACAAGAAGAAGCAGGAATTAGTTCTGCTTTACTTTTCTCACCAAAGCATAATTCAATATCCTTTAAAGCTAGAAAATTGTTTGGAATTTGTGTGACTGGGTACCTTCATTTATATAGAAGAATGGGGATTAATGCTATAAGGATTCAGATGAATTAATATTTAAATTGTCTTGGTCCAGCCTGGCTTGTGTTTTAAGTGCTTTTAGTCTTAATATAGAACTGAGTGCTTTAGGGCATGAAAACCGTGTAACATATAGAAGCTGGGCTGTTGAAGTTCTTTCTCTCAATGTTGAAATAAGGAAGAATGACTGTTATCCACTTAAATATAGGTAATGTTAATAACTTGATCAGAATTTAAGGAGATTAAATGTCAGAGTTGGAGCTCTGCAGGTAAATATCACTTATGGAAGGCAGAAGTAATAGAGAATTATATATAGCTGTGCGGTTTTTGCCATTCTATAAGTAGTAAAATGTGATTTATTATTCTGCACTCTGTCATGTATTACTCAAGAGGCACAAAGAAATGATGACTTAGAATTCCTGCATAAAATTGAACTGAGAGACTCATGCTTTCTGGATGTGAGAAAGAGTATAAACAGAATATAACACCTATTTTAATTTATGACATACTGATCTATAAAGAAAATTACTTGTCAAACCCAAATTAAGCTGGGGTAATGATACTTTACTAATAATGAAAGCCAGCTGTGCTGGTTTCTTTAGCTAGTGATATTGCACTGTTAAAATGTGGAGGTTTATGTTAGATGTTTGGGGATGTGAAGATGACTTATTTCTTAGGGTACTGATGAATTCAAATTTGTTACAACCGCTTTTTTTTTTTTTTCAAAGATTTATTTATTTGAAAGGCAGAGCTACACAGAGGACAGAGGCAGAGTCGGGGGTGGTCTTCCATCCGTTGGTTCACTCTCTAATTGGCTGCAATGGCCAGAGCTGCGCTGATCCGAAGCCAGGAGCTTCTTCCCGGTCTCCCACGTGGGTGCAGGGATCCAAGGAGTTGAGCCATCTTCTGCTTTCCCAGGCCATAGCAGAGAGCTGGATTGGAAATATGGAGCAGCCAGGACTCGAATCAGCGCCTATAAGGGATGCCGGCGCTTCAGGCCAGGGCGTAACCCCGCTGTGCCAAAGCGCCAGCCCCTACAACCTCTTTCATTCCACTCTTAAGAATAAAAATGTTCAGGAGTCTGATTTTCTCCTACATGGAAATTTCAGATTGGACCAATATGGGCTCATCCAAAGCAAAAAGGTCATTAAGGGCTTTTCTACTTCTGCTTTGATCTCTTGGGTAGCTCATTATGGTTCCCCACAGAATTTTTTTTTCTTTACTATAAATTTGAATCCTTCATAGAGAAATTGATGCCAGTTTTCCTCTTCTATCATTTTAATCTGATGATTGCTTTAAAAGTCTCCTTTTATTTTTTTGAAGATTGATGTGAGGTTATGAGCTACTGCTCTGGGCTGGTGCTGTGGCATAGCAGGTAAAGTCACTGCCTACCGAGCCAGCATCCCATGAGTGCTGGTTTGATTCACAACTGCAACACTGCTGGTCTAGCTCCTTTCCAATGTGCCTGGGAAAACAACAGAAGACGGCCCAAGTCTTTGGGCCCCTGCACCCACATTGGCGACTCAGGAAGCTCCTGGCTTTGGCCTGGCCTGGCTGTTGCAGCCATTTGGGGAGTGAACCAGTGGATGGAAATTTCACTCTGCCTTTCAAATAAATATCTTAGTTATTTTTAAAAAATTTATTTGAAAGGTAGAATTGAAGGAGGAGAGACAGATCTTTTGTCTACTGTTTCACTCCCCGAATGGCCACAATAGTCAGGGTTGTGCCAGGCCAAAGCCAGGTGCTTCCTCTAGGTCTCCCACATAGGTATAGGGGCCCAGGGACTTGGACCATCTTCCACTGCTTTCCATTAGCAGGGAGTTGGATTAGAAGTGCAGCCGCTGAGACTCAAGCTGGTGGCCATCTGGGATGCCAGCACTGCAAAGCGTGGATTAACCCACTGAGCCACACTGTTGTCCTCTAAAATCTATTTTTTTTTTTTGCTACTACTCTTCCTCTTCTGAGGCTACAGATTTACCAGGGTTTTGCCCTTTGTTTTTTATTCATAAATGATCTAATATAAATGAATTATAAAGAACTACACAGGTGTGCAATGTTTTTTCAATGCCCAATTTCAGAGTTTTAGGACTGAAGTATTTTGTATGGTGTTTGAAATTTGAGAAAAACCCAAATACCATTAAAATGTTATCCCCCCCCTTTTTTTTTTAAGCTAAATGTAACCTTGCCAAATTTGTGTTTTGTTTGATTATGCACTTACATTTCTATTGACTTGTATGAACAAGGGCTTTTGTATTTACCTAGAGAGTTGGTTTTTATTTCATAGAGGAAAATACAAAAGAATAGAAGAATTTAGATTAGCAGACATGTAGCTCTTGGGGGAAAATGTGTTGTATAGCTGTCTCTGTAGAGATGTATCTTGTTGAACATGTTTTTTTGTACTTGTTGATAAGACTGACTAAAATACTATCTTGCTGTATGTACTCATTCTTTGTAACCCTAGTAACCATCTTCTTAATTTAGATTATATCCACTTTGAACTAAAAATAACTGATCGATATTTCCATAGTGTTCTAGGGGCTCACTTTTAACATTCCATGTAACATTGAGTGTATTTTATGGTTGGTAATATGTGTTTCTAGAGGGCAAAATAATTGCGAAAGGGTAATTTGGAAAATCGGGCATTATTGAATGCACACAAAATTTCTTGGGCAGTTAGTATGTAGATGGCAGAGTAGACTATCCTGTGTTATTTGCTGAAGAGTGCTTCTGCTCATGTTTGCAGATGTATTGATCTGTATGTGAAGCTCTGCCTAGTTTACCTGAACAATCTACAAAATAGAGGTATGGAGCCAACTGTTGGATAAGCTCCATCTAGAATATTAAAATCTGAGTGCTATGGTCCTCAGTGACAGAACCTGTAGGATGCCAGATATTGCTTTTGGTGCCTGAGAATAAGAGTTTGGCAATGTGCTGGCAGGATATGGTTTTTGCCTTCTGGGAAAAGCAACGAATATGAGGTGAGAGGACACAATCTTTCTGCTACATATCAATGATTTCTAAGTGAATTTGAGAAAGAAGGTAGTGGAATGCCCTGTGTAAGCATTGTGTGATGTCAGTATCCCCTACTAACCCCAATTGGTCTTATTTTGAAGCACAAACATGTGAAGTTGCTTGATAAGATAACTAATTAAAGCCAGAGAGGGCTTTGCAAAATGCTGCCACTTTAGTAAAAGCACTGCAGTGTCTTCCACTACTTCTGCAAAGAAAATATAATTGCCTAAAATGACCCATAGGACTCCACCTATCTGCCATTCTCCACTCCCATCCTACTGACCAGAATGCAGGTTCCTGGCAGTGAATCGGACTCCATCCGATATCCATCCTTATCTGCCTCACTCCCTGCAGTGGTCTGTATCCTTCAGATTTCAGCTCAAGTCTTCTGGTTTCTGGGAAGCCTACCTTCAGTGATTTGCCCATTATGGTATCCTTGGGGAGCACAGGTAAGAGCTGTCATGATTAAACTTAGAGCTCTGGTTTGAATAGGATATGGTTCCAGAAAGCATTCTGATTAAATCCCAAAGTTGGTACTAAGAGGATGGAAACTTTGAATAATTATGACTGGGGTGATCCTAGTGGAAAGTTAGCTTAAGTCATTAGGGGCATGCCATTGGAAGGTAATTTTCATAAGAAGGTTGGTTATAAAAGCCAACTTGGATCCAGCCCCTCTCTCTGCTTCCTGGTTTACCACTTGATCTTTCTTCATATTCCACTATTGACATCCTCTGGCCTTACTAAGATGGCTAATCCAATATAGCCACCTGATCTTAGACGGTGAATCTGCTAAACTGTGACCCAAGATGAACCTCCTTTATAAGTAGCTTGTCTTAAGTATTTTATTACAGTAATGAAAAGCTTACTGAGAAGCTTAAAACAAATAAGATAATGATTAATCTACTATTTTATAATTTGATAATTCTTCATCATTAAAACAGAAGAGGGTTAAAGATTTGAAATTTTATGTTTTATCCCACATAGAAGTGTTTTTATTAGCAGTGTTTTTTTCTTAGTGATTTAGTATTTGAATAATTGTAAGCATGTCATATACTTGAAAATAATGTGAGTATTGAGTTATTCAGGGTTCTGCCAGTGAAAACACAATAAAATTCTGATTAAGGCAAAGCATATAATTTTTGAAGTGAGTATCTCGATGACATTTATCTCATTCTATCAGTTGAAACTTTGGATATTGATTTCTACTTGTGTATTTACAGATATAATGAATATTGATCGTCATAAAGACTTTCCATTGACATTTGCAGCTTTAGAGTCACTTCTAAATAAAAGAATGAAGGCATGTTCATTTCTGTTGTCACTTATTTCTCATTGTAATTTCTCATGCTGCTTTCACTCCTTCCTTTCTCTTTATTTCAGTAAAATAGCAAGTTAATACATGCACACAAGCTCATTGTATAGACATAGATGTGGTGTACCATATCACTGAGTAAATGTCAAAATTCCCCATGGCTGCCTGCAGTTCCATGTCTTTTCTCAATTTAAACATGTGTTTTCAGATTTTCCTGAAGGTTTCTATAAGACTACTTCAGAAAGTTCATGGAAAAGTGAAATAAAAAGATAATTTTGTTTTGGTGCAAAGTATTTTTGAAATGTATAATTTTTTAAGATTTATTTATTTGAAAATCAGAGTTACACAGAGGAGAGGCAGAGAGAGAGAGAGGTCTTCCATCTGATGGTTCACACCTCAGATGGCCACAGCGGCCAGAGATGTGCCAGGAGCTTCTTCCTGGTCTCCCACATGGGTGCAGGGGTCCAAGGACCTGGACCATCTTCTGCTTTCCCAGGCCATAGTAGAGAGCTGGACAGGAAGTGAGGCAGCTGGGCTTCGAAGCAGTGCCCATGTGGGATGCCGGTGCTTCAGGCCAGGGCATTAACCCACCACACCACAGTGCCAGTGCCAAATGTGTAATTCTTATAATATGCATTTTTCCATTAATATCTTAAAGACCCCTCACGTATATCCTTATAGATTATACAGATAATATTAAGATCATATCAAGCAGTTTGGTAGTATGCATTGTAAAACAACATTATTTTTTTTAAACACTCCTTAAAGAATTACAAATTATTCTTTCCTGTCTACCTGGAAACTTTTTCATAAATTGCTTTCCAAATTCAAAATGCCTTCCAGTGTTACTTCTGTTTCTTATTGAAGCCTTTCTTGAGTCCATTATTTAGAACCTCTTTCTGCTTTTATCAGACCTCCATATATATCATATCTTTATCAAGTACTTTATATATGTCGTCTTGTCAAATTTCTACATTTCCCTCAAAAGGAAGTAGGCTCCCACGTGGATGATTCCCCTGGCATCTTACATAAATCTTTGGGTTTTACAGGCTCAATGTTAACACTGTTTCTCCTTCACTGCCACAGTTTGGCATCAAATGAGAAATTGTAGAGAAAAGAAAGATAAATGGAGATTAAAGTGGCGAACAGAGATGAAAGCTGATTGTAGATCTACATTTCGATCTCCATTTGAAAGCCTTGCTACCCATTTCTATCAGAATCTAATAGACTTGCACCCATAGTTGCACAGCTGGACAATCAGAGGCCTCTGTCATTTCTCTTCTGGGCAAAAAGCAAAGCTGGTAGCAAATTGACTCAATGGAAAAGAAGAGTTTGTGTTGCAAGCTGGTTCTTGCTCCTTCATTCCTTATGTCTGATAATAGTTCTTCATATCCTAGGTAGAAGTACCTAGCTGGCCACAGAGACCAGAGTAGTGTTTGTTTCTAAATGGAACTTTAGGGTTAGGGCAAGCAACGCTACCTCCTCATCTATCTTGGGTGTCTCTGCATTATTGTCTGTTTTACCCAGCTTTTAAGTCAACAGACTGGCTTAAAGTTGTTAGAACATCAAATCTTCTCTCTGCCTCCTCATCTTGCCCACCTCCCTCCAAGTCAATGAAGGTATTATTGGAAAAATACCACCAACTTTTTCTTTTTGAAACATGTAAGGGTTAAGGTAAAAGTATTCAGAAATTGAGTATGAAAATCTAGATTATTAAGACATTAAGTACCATGGAGGAGTGGTATGGTTTGATTATGCTTCAGAGTAAGCCTCTGCTTTTTCACAAGATCTGGAAATAACAGGTCACTTGAAATGGACCAGTGCGGGTAACCACTACAGCCATGGCTAGAATTCTAGAGGAAGGTCAAGCAAGTGATTTGAATATTTACTTGAATCAGATTTTACATTGAGCCTGAACAAATCTAGGGCTCTCATCTATTTGATACATAGGTTAATTTTGCCTAGAATGTCATATAACTTGGGAAGAACTGAGTGGAATATCTGAATCTGTTAAGTATTCAGGATGATATTTTAAAATGGATTGTTAAAATGGGAAATACTAATACTTAGTAGGCAAAGAACTAATTTCAACTTAACACAGTTTTCGAGATTTAATTTAATTTTTTAAAAAATATTTATTTGAAAGGCAGAGTTACAGAGGCAGAAACAGAGAACGAGGTCTTCCATCCACTGGTTCACTCCCCAGACAGCTGATACAGCCGGAGCTGGATCAATCCAAAGCCAGGAGCCTGGAGCATCTTTCAGATCTCCCACATGGGTGCAAGGGCTCAAGCACTTGGGCCGTCTTCTGCTTTCCCAGGCCATGGTAGAAAGCTGGATCAGAAATGGAGCAGCTGGGACTTGAAGTGGCACCCATATGGGATGCTGGTACTGCAGGTAGCAACTCTACCTGCTATGCCAGCCATGGCTGCAAGATTTAGCAATTTTTAAAGATGCATTTATTTATTTGGAAGGTGGAGGGAGATATCTTCCTTCTACTGCTTTCTTCCCCTGATGGTCGCAGTGAGTGGGGCTGGGCCAGGCCAAAGCCAGGAGCCTGGAACTGTATCTAGGCCTCCCACGTGGGTGGCAGGGGGCCCAAGTATTTGGAATATCTTCCAAAGCTTTTCCCAGGCACGTTTTTAGGGGGGGCTGTATTGATAGTGGAGCATCTGGGATTTGCCCTTATATGGAATAACAGCATTGTAGGTAGCAGCTTAACCCAAGCACCACAATGCCAGTCCCATTTCCAGATTTAAAAGCTAGGACTTTCTGACCACCACTGAACACCAGGTATTAATCCCTTTAGTTCCTATCAGTAGATATGACCAGTAAGTTATATGATATTGCATCATTAAGTTTTATAAATTCTGGAATCAACTTTGTTTTATGTCATGCTAATGAAATTATAGTCATTTATTGAATATCAAGCTATAGTTAAACTTCTTATTGACATCATAGAAAAATAAGCTGTAGTTCTAAAAAAAAAAAGGGGGGGGGTTCAGAGAGAGGGAATAGGAGAGGAAATCTGCCATCCTCTGGTTCACTCTGTAAATGCCCTCAATTGCTGGGCTAGGCCCAAGATGAAATGACTTGGCTTTGACCACATGTAAGTTGCTTGTAGTTAGTACATTTACCAAATGGAATATTTATAAAATTAAAGCTGTATTAGTATTTAACCATGATGTATAAATTTGTTTTATATTCTAAGTTGCCTTTTAAATTCTAAAAATAGTTACTTCACTTGAGCCATTATAGAACAATGAATATGAATGATATTGAGCAGTGAAACTTGAGAGGAAGTTTGAAGCATGAGACAATTTATTCTCTGTGTGTGTGTATATATATATTATATAGTACATATATCTTGGAAAATGTTTGAATGATGTGATTAGAAGGAAGTCATAGTGTTTATAAGTTTTGCAAATCATGGATGGCTGAAGTACAATAATCAGGGTTGTAAAAATCCTTATATAACTCATAAGATAGCTGAAGGGAATTCTGACAATTTTTTCTAGTCTTATTTGGATATAATATCTGTGAATGATTCATTAAATGAAGTTATAAATATTCATCTATTTTATCACTGGTAATAGCTGAGAATCTCTGAACAGACAGTGGACCACAGCATCTACATCCCTCATGCATTTATCTACTCATTTGCTTTTCCCACTTGATTTCCATGCTAGACATCAGTGGGGCAGGAACATTTGTATTACTCAGATGCAGAAAGAGAATTATGCTTCCTTGCATTAGACTTTAGAAAAAGCTTTGTTACCTGATTATCCATAAAATGACAGGTGATAGGCTTTATCACTAAAACCTTAGGGCAAAGGAAAGATACACAGTGCTTAAAGAGCAAGATTCTTCACCCACTTCTCAGTAAAAACTGTGGTATGAAATACAGCTTATAAAGGCAGATGTGCACGAGGTGTCCTGGAAAGGTTGATTGACTCTTCAGGGCTAGGAAAAGCCTTTAAATTCCCTCTGAAAGCTAGGACTTCATTTTGCTAAATTTATCTTACAAAAAAATATAGTCTGAATCATATCTAGGTAAACAGAATTATACTTTCAGGAAGAGATTTTTTAAAAGTTGAATGCATAACCTATTAGAAATATTTAAGATATGAGAATAGTTGTGGAAACCTTTGTTCTTAAGCAGATAGAACTCAATAACCTGGCCGGCGCTGTGGCTCAACAGGTTAATCCTCCGCCTTGCGGCGCCGGCACACCGGGTTCTAGTCCTGGTTGGGGCACCGGATTCTGTCCCGGTTGCCCCTCTTCCAGGCCAGCTCTCTGCTGTGGCCCAGGAGTGCAGTGGAGGATGGCCCAAGTGCTTGGGCCCTGCACCCCATGGGAGACCAGGAAAAGCACCTGGCTCCTGCCATCGGATGAGCGCGGTGCGCCGTCCACGGCGGCCATTGGAGGGTGAACCAACGGCAAAGGAAAACCTTTCTCTCTGTCTGTCTCTCTCACTGTCCACTCTGCCTGTCAAAAATAATTTTAAAAAAACCTCAATAACCTAAAGATAAAAAAGATTTATATGTCAGTGGCCAGTGCTCTGGCACAGTTGGTTAAGCCACCGCCTGCAGTTCCAGCATCCTATATGGGCACTGGTTTGAGCCCAGGCTGCTCCATTTTCGATCCAGCTCACTGCTACTTTGCCTGGACAAGCAGAAAAAGATGGCCCAAGTACTTGGGCCCTTTGTACCCAGATGGGAGAGCCAGAAGCAGCTCCGGGCTTCAGCCTGGCCTAGTCTTCACCCTTGTGGCCATCTGGGGAGTGAACCAGCAGATGAAGATCTCTCTCTCATTCGCTCACTCTCCTATCTCTCTGTAACTCCACCCTTCAAATGAATCTTTAAAAAAATCTACATGTCAAAATATTATTCTGTCATAAAATTCCATGTCCTTTGGAGCAGTGGATGTAATAATCCTTTTCAAAATCAACCGATTTCTTCAGTTTTCAAGGAGAATTGGTTATTCTGTCTCCACAGAGCTCCTGCATAACAAATTTCAAACTTTAAAGTCACTTGTAAAGAAAATATATTCACCTAGACATTCATTCATTCATTAAATAATCATCTACTAACTACGTATATTTAGGGCCTTTAAACCTGCTTAATGTAGTTTCTGGGTAATCATGACTAGTGCCACATGAACACATGCTAAATGTCTTGTGGCAATCTAGCAAATTTGTCCTAGACATGTGAATTATGTCTTGTTCCTTTAAGCTTCCTTTTAATATTGATAAAAATACCAGTATTTTTCAATATACTGAATTTTGTGCCATAATGAGTAATTTACAATGGGAGAATATGGTTTGCCACCTGAAGATTTCACTCTACAATATTTATAGTATTAATATATTCATTCACTTATTCAACTACAAATATAGTGCTCAATAAGGGTTAAGCATTTTGGCCGGGGTCTAAAATGAAATATTACATAAAAATTCCACAAAGGGAACTACTTCCAAATGAACAGCTATTACAGATAGAACCTGAATTCAGTTATTCCAACTTTATTGGTATTTTTTCGTTAGAAATGCTCTGAGTTCATACTAGAAATGTTTTAAGGTAAAAAAATATCTCAACAAATACAAAACTATATTCACTGTTCTTGAAATTTTCTGAATAAATGTTAAAGGAAATGGATATTAGTAATGCAACTTATTCTAATTTTAGTAAAATCATTTCCTGTGATTTGAGTGCTTTAACATGGTAATGTCCCATCACAAATTGGAGTCTGTATAAAAGATGAGGGGGAAAAATGTATGGGGAAAATTAGGAAGGATTTGGGGTTGGATACTAGGGAAATTTACTCACATTCACAAGTTGTGATTGGTATATTCAAGACTACTGAATTAAAGAACTTAAGTTAGCTAAAATATTGTGGAATAATTCACGTTCAACTTCCAAACTGAAGACCTCTTCTGTTATGGGCTAACCTGTCTGCCAACTCTGACATGTTGCAAGCAGATGCTGTGATACATCTGAACTCTTTTCATCTTATTGAGGGAAGATGGTTTGAAAGTTCTTAATGGTTATTTTTCTAAAAATGGCTCATTTAAGACTTTAATTGGGTACGTGAAATTATTTCTCCTGTCATCGGTCCTAGTATGTGCACATGTGCACCACGACGAAACGATTCTTAGGTTTTAGGCGTTGCACAACATGAGGCATGGGAATGAGAACAGAGCTGCACTGATTGTCAGGCTATGTTAAACTTGATAACTGGGTCACAGCCTTGATATAAGTGGGAACCCAAGCTTCAGTTGGGGTATTAGTTTTCTAGAGGTTCCATAACAAAATATCAGAAGTTAAGCAGCTTGAAGCCACAGAAGTGTATTTTTTCTCAATTCTGGAGATCAGGGTCCAGGCAGCTTTGGTATCAGCCAATTTCCCTCAAGCTTTTTCAGTAGGTCCTCATGTGGGTCTTTGGCTGGAATGGGCATCCTGGGTTGTGTTTCACTTGTGCACATTTCATCTTCTAAGAACAATGGTCAGACTGGACCAGGGCTTGCTCTAATTAGTCTTTATCTTAGCTTACTCATCTCTTTACATGCCTGTCTTCAAATAAAGTCACATAATGAGGTATCCGGGGTTTCAGCATCAACATTTGAAGTTGGGGGGAAGGGAGACACAGCTTATCCCATAATAGGGGCATTTTTAAATATCTCAATTTTCCTGACAGCAGTCAATGTGAAAATGTTTACCTTTTGTTAGTCAAGAGCCAAGGGACATTCTGGAGATTCCAACTGAGGGCAGTTGAGAAAGTAAGCCCTAGAAGCTTCTCTGTCCAGTGATCAGTCAGCCCCAGTGATCCTGGGGTTTTGAAACAAACATCAAATAAGAGAACCTAGGATCCTTGGTTGTCAGAGACCTTTTTCTTAGTTTTGCTAAGAACATAAAACTTAAGAAATGTCTGAGTGGCAGGTGTTTGGCCATAGAGGTGAAGACTCTGGTTGGGAGTCCTGGATCCCCATATCAGGGTACCTGAATGTGAGTCCAGGCACTGTCCCTGATTCCAGCTTCCTGCTAATGTGCACCCTGGGAGGTAGTTGGTGATGGCTCAGGTGGTTGCATCTCCACATTGGATTGAGTTCCTGGCCCCTGGATTTCATCTGGCCACTCTTCAGGGGACGGAAGCAGCACTTGGAAGCGTTTTGCTTTTGTCTCTGTCTCACTACGACCTCTTAAAAAAGGCATTGAGACTTCGGCCTTTTTCCTAGCATATTGTTCTCAGTTCCAGATCTTGAACTCAGAATGTGGAGTGTGTGTGTGTGTGTGTGTGTGTGTGTGTGTGTGTGTGTGAAGTTGCATGAAAGTATTTAGGGGATGGCATAAGAAGAGTCATCTAGAATAGGTAGAATGTGGTTCAGGCCACAGAAATGTTGGGATGTCAGGGCTTCTTTGAAGAGGAACAAACTGGAGGTGGGGTGAGCAGCTCACAGAAGTCAAGACTGTGCCTTATCTGTAGAAATGTGGGGGTAGGGAGTGGTCACAGCCACCTTCCTTGAGTACCTTGTATCTGTGAAGCCAGAGGCCTGGAAAGAACCCCACTCCCTGGGCAGGGATTCTGTCACCCAGAGAGTCAGCTGTCCACTTGGGGGCTTCGTGGACAGGTGGGTCTTGTTTCTTTCAGGATTACCTTTTCTTTTGCAAGCCTCTTGGAAGTCTTAGGAAGAAGAATATCTGTTATGTCTGTTTAATCCTGCCTTGTACAAACAAGTCTCCATTTCAGTATTTTAAGGCAGTGAGGGTTCTAATAAATGATTCCAAAATGTTTATAAACCAGGAGTGGAGCCATAACAAGTCGTGTGATTGGAATGAATAGAACCCCCAAGAGAGAAGAGTGATTCTTCAATATTCTGTCCCTGTTCCATCTCCTGCAGTCCTTGTGCCAACCTTCAAATACAACTTGTTGTGTGAGTTAGCAATTTAATCCTGTTGCTATACAAAGGTAAAATTGATCACTTTACTTTGAGTAAAACATCCTAACAATAAAGAGGAGAAAACCTGGCTATTGTAGTACTGTTTTTGCAAATAATAGGCTGGCGACCTTTACCCACTCAGTCTGCCTGTGTCTCAGCGTCTCATCTATAAAATGATGGAGATTTTATCTGCCAGCCTAATTAAGAAGAGTAAGAATCAAGTGAAATAATGTCAAAGTGCTTCATAAACTGTCAGAAGCTACACAAACAAAAATGATGGAGCTAGTAGAGAAACAGGAGATTATATTGAAGGCATTAAAAGCTTATAATAAATGCTTTCATTTCTCAAAAATCTTAGCTGATCATACCAAACCAAGAAGCTTTTATTATCATGCAGTTTCTCAAATCATGATCTGAGCTTAAACTTGAAATGTTCAGATTTCTAAAGTCAAAAGTGAGTGTTAGCTATACAAATAGCTAAGTGGATCATATGATAAAGACCAGTTAAATTATCTTTCTACATTGAAGTTGGTGACTGTCTTTACATTTTTTAGAGTAATTGTTCACGTGATTATAATTTTATCTTTAGAAGTCTTTTCAATGTCCTGTATAGTTCCCGAGGCAGGAATACTGTCTCTTGTTTCTGTTTGCCCTGCCATTATTACCTTGGTGCCTAGAAACTCAACAGAAGCATGTGGAATAAATGACACTGGGATTTTTGTTTCATTCAAATTAAAGGTTTTTGTGATTTTTTTTTGTAACATAAAATTTAGTCCCTTAATTCTATGCACTTCACCTTTTAATCATACTCCTTATTTTGAAAATAAGTGTATATTATGGGCAATGAATTAAATGTCTTTTCCCTTAGTACTGTAGTTCCTGGATAGAGTATATTGATATTGTAATAGTGTGTTTAACAGTAATAATTTGCTGGTAAAATTTATATTTGTGCTATTAGCTTTACAGTTTATTTTGCAAAGCATTTACTTTGGGATCTTGTTTTAGACAAAAAAGCTGCTGAAGGAAATAATACATAAATATCTAATCACATGTAGGAAGTGGCACAGTGATCGTTTCACTGTATGAGCTAGAGATTTAAAAAAACTTTCACTGTGGTTACAACACATAACACTGAATTTACCACCTGAACAAATTTTCAGTGCATAGTTCAGCAGTGTTAGCTGTATGCTCTCTGCTGTGCAACAGAGCTCCACAGCATTTTCATCCACCAAAAGATGAAATCTTCATCTCAAAAGAGAGAGGTCTTCTATTCCGTTGGTTCACTCCCCAAATGACCACAACAGCCAGAGCTGAGCTGATCTGAAGCCAGGAGCCAGGTGCTTCCTCCAGGTCTCCCATGCGGAGAGGGACCCAAGGAGTTGGGCCATCCTCCACTGCCTTCCCAGGCCATAGCAGAGAGCTGGATTGGAAGAGGAGTAGCTGGGACTTGAACTGGCACCCATATAGGATGCCGGCACTGCAGGCTGGGGCTTTAACCCACTGTACCACAGCACTGGCCCCCCAAAATATTCTTTCTAAGATCATTATAGAAGTTAGTTTTCACTTTTGGGGAGGAAAATGGTCTCACAAGAAAATCAGACTGGTTATAAGACTGAAGTGCCCCATCAGAATCTCCTGAAGGGCTTCCTCATGCAGATTACTGAACATCACTTTGGAGTTGCTAATCTGTTAATTTTGGGAAGGACCTTGAAGATTTGTGTGTTTCTCTAGTTTCCAAATGATGCTGAAAGTCTTATTATTGGAGGTACACTTGGAAAACTATTGGTCTAAACTTCTGTAGATAATGTTTAAGGTAATAAGAAATGGTTTGTCATGCCATGCCCAATGGCTTCAGCAATGTTGAACTGTTATCAGTGTTTAGTAATTCATAGTAAAGATCTGCATGTGAAAGATTAGATCTGTACCTGCCTCAAAATTGATCCTTTGAACCTTGCATTATTGTCTTAAAATTACTAGATTTCAGAGCCTTCTTTTTATCTAAATTATTACTTTTGAGGGACATTTGTATCCTGTTTTCCATAATTGGAAAAATGGCCTTTAGGAAAAAGAACCAGGAAAGTATAAGGATTTCATTGTCTTACAGAAAGTGTAGTAGTACAAATTTCAGGATGAGGCAGGGCAAAGGGTAACTCATTTCTCCTGGGCCTTATAAATGATAGGGCACAACTCCACCTACTAATGTGGGGAGGAATAAAAAGGACTTGTTAACTGGAGTACTGTAAGTTCTTCAGAGGTTGAAAATGAAATATTTTTGAAAGCATTGTTTCCTTTAATCCTAGAGAGTTTGGTTTCGGATCTATAACTTGCAGATTGTTTCATTTTTTTATTATGGTCCTTGTGAATTTCACAATAATAGACACAGATTGGCTGAATGTAAGTGTGAATATCGCGGCAACTACGTAGTCTGTTGTAAGAATGAGGAGGTGTGGTGATATACCCACTTGTATCTGAAGTGGACCAGGTGGCTCGCACTACATGGAAGTGGCAAGCCACTGATGCGCCATATCCGCAGTTACTCCACCCGTCACCTACCGACGTTTCTTCGCCCCCGTGTCTGAGGTGAGATTTCCGCACTTGGAAGGTTATATATGGAAGGGATCAGAACAAAGCTTGCTTTCTAGGAAACATAAAGGAAACCGGTTCCTGATGCCAAGAACAGACACAGGCCTGTGTTAATTTCCCTAACTAAGCTCAGCTTTGCCAACATTCCATTCTCTGCGTATGATAATCTTTCTTGCTGTAGTTTTGCATCCAGTTTCCTATCCAGGGCCAAATACTGTAACTAGCCAAAGCACTTTAAGATTCTAGAAAGACTCGAGGTAGACAAAGTGAAGAATGCTGATGCCTAACATTGCATGCTATTTTTGCCACTTTTTTCCTAATCCTTACATTGAAAGACATGTTGACTTTGAATATGCTACATTTGTGAACATGGTAGGTGTAAAATAAATACTTGTCGAAATATGGTGTTTTCACATTGTGAACATGTAGCCCATTCACTATGGCAAACCAGGCAGGCAAGATAAGGGAATGCCATGCAAAGCTTGCTTTCAATGAGGAGGCCTTCAAAGAGCTCAAGGAAAATGCATTTTGTGAAATAAATGCCTTTATTTCATGTTTTAAATGAATGTAAACTTTAATTTTCAGTTCATGTATCTGTGAACTTCTTGATTTCTCATATGCCTGCCTGAGCACATCCTTTTTCTAAATTTAAGTTATGCAAGTTTCATATATTTCATATATACAGATTCAGGAACATAGTAATACCCCGCCCCCCCAACTAGCCAACCCTTCCTCCTCCTCCCTCTCACATTCCCACTGTTAATTTTTACGAAGATCTATGTTCAATTAATGATTGCATAGCTAACCCTACACTAAGTAAAAGTTCAACAAATGAGAAAAAAATTTCCTCATTAGAAAGGACAAGGGCTGTAACCCTTGTATCCTTTAAAAAAAAAAAACCCTTGTATCCTTTAAAAAATTATCCTTTTTTAAATTTAAATGTAACGAATTTCAGCATTGCTACACTCACTTCAAATGTAGACATTCTTTAAGAAATATACTGTCTTCATTTTGAAAAGACATACAGGGAGGCTAAGCTCATTGAGCTGGTAAGTTGTGAGGCCAGAATTTGAAACAGGGTTTGATGATCAATATTCACTGTTTCACATTAATATCTCATTATGTGGAGGAAGCACAGGATACAAAAACCCAGAATGATGCTTATCTGGAGAACACAGTAAAGTTTCTGGAGAATAAATGCTCCTTACCAGTTGAAAGGAACCACTAATACACATAAGAAATAAACCAAAATAATCAGCTGTAATGGTTCAGTGTTACATTTCAATATAATAACTACTGAAATTGAGAGAATACTTTAAGTGAATAAATTCCAATGAGCAACTATTTGGAAACCACTGAATTAGAAAATTTTATTTTTCAGTGCATAGACAAAAAATTTTTTTTGACCCTAGTGAGAAAAATCCAATGGTAAGGTGTATAAGGACCAACTTAACAGTGCATTTTTATACCTTTATAGTGAATTACTATTATCATCCTTGTGTAATTACTACAATTTTTAAAATATATATAGAGAGATCCATCTCATATGCTGATTCAGTCCCCAAATTCCCATAACAACCAGGGCCAGACTGAAGCCAAGAGCCTTGAACTCAATCCAGGTCTGCCACATGGGTGGTAGGAACCCAATTATTCAAGGTATCACCTGTTGCCTCCCAGGGTCTGCACTGGCTGGAAGCTGGACTCTGGAGCAGAGCTGGTACTTACACTCAAGCACTGAACCATGGGATGCAGGTGTTTTAATCAGTGTCTTAACAGCTATACCAAACACCGGCTCCCAAAGTTGTTTTCTGAATTGAAAATTTACTAAAAGCACTTACAACTTCTGAGTTTAAAATTCAAGATATTTAATGGAGTCTATATAAAAATGAATAATTTTACATTGCTTTGCTTAGGACTCTCAGAATTTGGATTTTTTCTTTGGATAGAAAGCAAAAACAAGAAAAATACCTGCTAAAACTAGGGTGAGTCCTTTTCCTCAACCTGAACAGATAATCTGGAGCACTTTCTGCCAAAATTGTCCTTAACATGTGGAAAAGAGGAAGCGCTCGGAGCATCGGGGGAAATTCTTTGAACTAAACATACTTCTCCTTCATTCCCAGGTTGTAAACCCCTGCCAACTCCACTCCCCACCCCCAGGCTGTGAGCATCGGTGAAGAAGGCGACTGTGTTGTATGAGAAATTCTCTGGCCCTTCTGATAGGTTTTTTTTAACTTAAAACTTATATACAGACATAGTTTAGGGAGACAAATCTACCACGCAGAAAACCTGCTGGCCACCCTCACCCTTTGTCCATATACAGATGATACTTGAAACTCTCTTAATGTATTCTTTTGGTGATTAATTCCAAATCTCTAAGTGATATACCAGGCTTGCTATATTTTTAATTAAAAAAAATTTTTTGGCATATCCTATTGTGTACACCCTAAGATTGAAGGGGATGTAGCATACTAACCCTACCTGCCCCCATTTGAACCACCTCCCTAGCCACTCTGCTTAGTCTTGTCTTATTTATCTATCACTAGCTCCAAACCAGGAATGACTTTTCTGATAAGAAAGAACTAAAACAGGGAAGTAAGATTTTTCGTATTGAAAGAAACAATGTTAACGAAAGGTTACACAAGATGGCCTCAACTTTCTCAAGAAAATAAGGGATGATAAAATCATCTGAGATTAACTAACTTCAGCAATTCCTTAGAGACTAACAGATACATATAAACATGGATGCAGACCCACTTGGAAGGCCAACTGATATAAACGGATGGTCTCTGTTTTGATGATCTTCACCAAAGACACTGGCTTTGGAAGGGCCCAATGTTAGTCTTGACTATTTGTGAAGAACAAAAGCAAACACTAGAAAGCTAAAAGGCAAGGTTCAAGGTTCAGTGTGCAAAATTCCATGTGTGGTCTTTGTTCAATTATTTGTGATGATGGAGTAGAGATCAGTATGGTGGTAGTCCCAAACTGCATATAATAGAAAACTTTTAAAAATATTAAATCTGATACTTTATATAGTTTGCATGTATTTAGTTAATTATGGATGTTTTAATCTTTATGCTGATATTTCCTTTCATTTGATTATTATTTAATTGGTATCCCTGAAACCCATAAACAATTGGGAGGAAGTACATAGCTCAGCAGAGTGCAAAAAGCCCACCCACAATTTCAAATGTTTGGGAAAGTGGCAAGTAGTTAATATAAGAAATGGACAATCATTCATTGGCAGCTATACATTAATGCTTATATTCTCTTAGGACAATGTTTTACTTATATTAAACGTTGTTTACTAGGTTTGTACATGCATAATGAAGTTTAGATTCTTGCAAATGGCAGATTAAAACAGTTTTTCTGCTTTTTTAAGCAAGTGAGTTTGATGTTATGTTTAAAATGTATTTTTACAGAGGAATAAAATAGCAGGGCCATTGAGTTGGAGAATCAGAAGAAAATCCCTCAGGGCATAGCAGCAGTGTAGTTAGCAATAATTTTAATTGGACACCCAAACTGAGCCAGCCTCAAATCATGTGTGTGTCTTACAAATAGGGTTTATTATGTCCTTTAAGTCCTTTTAGAGGCTTATGAAGATTTATACCAGTAGTTAGTTTCTTTGTCTGAGCTACAGAGAATATCTAATCGTTTTTATCAGGATTAATGAACAAAAATGTCTCAATAAGTGAAATTCTTTAGTATGTACACTGTAGTTATTTGATATTCTCTTTATTCAGTTGTAGTAATGTCAGTAATAGGAGTCACTCTTTGATGTGAGACCCTGGATTTAATGTGTCAGATTTTTGTGAAACAATGGTGTAGAACATTTGTGGAACACTTTTCTAACCCAAAATATGTGTGGAAATCCTGTAGTAGATGCAGAAATCTCATACCTGTTTTAACATTCGAAAAAGACATTCCATTTATTTGACAAATAGTTAATGAGCACCTACTATGTGCCAAGTTGCGGTGGACAATGTTGAGTAAAACAGAGCCTTGTGGAGTTTATGGCTTAGAGAAATAACCATGGACATAGTGTGGAAGTACAAACTGCAGTACTGTGACTGCAGGCAAGTAAAGGATGAGATAGTGTGTGTCAGGGTGCTATCTGGTCTGGGAACTGGAGAAAGGCCTTTGTGGCTCAGTCATGTCTGGGCTTAGCTGAAGGTTCCAGTAGGAGTGAACAGAGTAAAGATGGATGGGGGAGAACCTTCTGGGTACAGGAAGTAGCAGCTGCAGAGGCTCTGAGGAAGAAGATGAGAAAGGTCTCTTAAGGAAAGGATGCAATGGGGATTGGACCACAGAGGAGAGTGGGAAGAGAGGTAAGGCTGCAGAGTTCAGGCAAGCCATATGGAGTCATTTAGTCATTATTCCTGGAATCATATGTGCATGTAAACATTATGTGCAAAAAAGTGGAACTGTTAATAGGATCATTAATGTTTTAATTTTCCTGTTTATCTATAGCTCCTTTATTTTTACATGTTCTAAATTGATGAACTTTTCAGGTATCTATTAATAGGAAAGCAAATATGAAAACAGATATTCTAGAACTGGGTAAGAGGGTTACAATCTTTACCACCATGCTGTAGTACCAACATTTAGAAAAGGAAATAGCTTCATAAACTAAAGCCATCACGATTTTGTACATTGCAGTTTTGCACCTATAAATCTAGCTGTTTATATATTTAATACATTTTACTGTTTTTACAAAAGCAAAAATCTTTTCCTTGGGAGGTACACATATATGTATATAGGGGTGTGTGTGTGTGTTAAGTGGCAGATGGGTAAAATGTTCTTTAAAGTTCTCTTAAAACTCTGATTAAAATTTTAGCACAAACTGAGTGGGTCTTTCTAGGCCACATCAGAGTGTGAAAATTACAGTGCAAAATTGCTAGACTGCAGATATTTAAGAAAAATATTGAAGTATAGATATTACTTATTGCTTGTTAATATAAATATACAATGCATAAAGTTAGTCTTGCATGAGAAGTATAGTTTTAAAATGTAAGCAATGTGTTAGATTGGAAGATCCTAGAAATTGGTGGCCCTAAAACCCCAGTACAAGGGACCCTGTCAAATCTGTGAGTCAGGGACTCGAACAAAGCACCAATATCGGTGTGAGGCAGACATAGCTCAGGTTGTCGGCACCTGGGAGGCCTTTGTCTTCAGATGCTGTTCAGGACTCGGAGACAACCTAGTACTGTTTTTCCTCCAAATTAAAGAAATCTGTGTCAGTCTGCAATGTAAATACCTACTTATAGATGTCTTGTGAATATCCTTATACTATGACATTTTAAAAAAAGATTAGTAACCTGTGCAGGTTGTTACTGATGGGTCTTACAGGGAAAGAGTATGAGGAGACCAAGAAGTCTTATGTCCCAGGGAGTAGCCAAAGGAGGAAGTCTTCCTTCCCAGCCTTATTGAGCACTGGGGAAGGGGTGGGGAAGGTGATGGCCAGCTGACCCTCTCTCCCTTCATTGTTGCTTTTTACCCTCTCTTCCCTTCATCTTTCTCTTCTTCCTTCACTCTGTGACTCTCTGTCATTCTGTTCACTCTGTCACTCTCTCACTCTGTCCCTCCCTTTGTCTTCACTCTTTGCTGATGCTCTTAGTGTTGACTTATAGAAAGGAGTCCTGTGGGAGAATTCAATTCTAACTTAGTAACAATGCCCAGATAATTCAGATGTCACCAAGGAGAATGTTAAAAGCTTCCATAGGACATTGTGGGCCACGAGTGAGCCAATACCATAGGAGACAGAGACCTTTGCCTCTTACTACTAGCAGTATGAACCTCCCAGGAGGCCTCTGTGCCCAGCAGACAGGCCTACGGCTCTTCTCCCACTCTTACTCATAGAAAAGCCAAGTTTGTTCATATGTTACTGAGCATGGCTTCTTTTCATCTTGCAGAACATTATCATCACTTCAGCATATTCAAAAGATATGAGAGAGATGTGGAGTTGAGTAATAATTAGGAATGTGGCCCATGTTGCATTTATAAAACACATCAAACTGTTTTCCAAATATTAGGAGGTATAATCAAGTCTGCAACACATTTTGCTAATAATATTTCCTTTAATTCTTAAACCCATATGTATTACAGGGGAAATGATATCCGTATGTTTGGTTCATTTGTACGCTTCATTAAAAGATGTACTTAAAGGACTATTTGAAAATGTTAAAAGTTTCTTCTCAAAAATCCTTTACAAAATTTTTTATTGACATAAAATTGTATGTATGTATCATGTACAACATGTTTTAGTTTGTATACATTTTGGGATGGTTAAATCTTGAAAATTAACAAATGTATTACCTAATATTTTTTTGGTGGTAATGAAAACACTTAATGTCCAAGTAAATCATGTTAGAATTTGAATTTTGGTCAAGCACTGCTGTGGGGGGAAAATGTTTTAGTAATAGCCAATAGACAGCAACCTGATTTGCTCCTAAGAAATCTCTTGATTTTTTTACTGCGTTGTGTTCAACCGTCTTTCAGCTTCCTCAATGTTGATTTGTACTAAAATGTAAAAAAAAAAAAGTTCTTAGAAAAGTGTCAGTTACCTAAAGTGAGATGTTTGGTTTCAGAGGTACTCTTTTAAAAAGGTTCCTCTTTTAAAATTGAAGCAGTTAAGAAAACTAGCAAAAATCTATGCAAAATAGGACAATCAGATCCATTTGGGCTTCAGCATACCCAAACACGTTCCTCAGGAAAACTATTATAGAAATCTTGGTGCTACCTCTTAATTTCCAGTGTGGCTATTTTTAAGCCTGAAATAATGTGATCAAATAAACTATCAGCAATGCTCTGTATCAACTGTAATTTAACACATCTGTCCAGGAGAGTGAATAATGAATTGCACTCACCAGTCCAGATAAAAGTGATTTAATTAACATTAACGTCTGGTCTGACTTAGGGATTTGCTGAAGATGAATAAAGAGAAAATTTCCAATTTTATGAAAAACTGTTGAGATATTTAGTATATGGATAATATGAAGCATTTCTCTGATTTTTGTGTGTGGGGCAAGGCTATCTAGTACTAACACTTGGCACTTAGCAATTTTCTTTCATAAAAACATGTGGGCCTCACACAGTTGTTTTGCGGTAGATAAATTTTAATGAATATGTAAACAAAAGTTGATGATGTATGGATAACCACCCCATGATCTTCCATGCTCTGTAGGGTGATTTTCAGTCATGGAAGCATGGCCATAAATATTTAGCCTATTAAGATGATTGATGGGGCTACAGGTATTTTCCATAAAGTGAGTAAACCATCTGAAGAGCAAATGTAAATCTTCATATGGCCCTGTGTGAGGTAGCCTAGAACCACAGACCAGATATGCTAAACAAGCAGTGAAGAGTTACGATGATAACAGAGAAAGGAGAATCTGAATGTAGCCTTTAGATTGTGCTGAGAACTCCTCTTTTTGGTCCAAAATAGGAAGCAAGAGGCCAGAGCAAGAAGATGATCCCAGAGATAGTCATGGTGTTGTACTGACAAGGCTAACTGGATTTTATTAGTGCCCTATCGAAGTTCCAGTGTCACTAATACTAATAGCTTTATTAACGCTCACATTTTTGATGCAGAACTACAGTCAACAAGAGGAGGAGCTCTACCTGTGAGTCAGAATACAAGTTATTTAATCTGTTTTGCCTTCAGTGTTCCCATCTATAAAATGCCGATAGCAATATTTGCCTTGATTCAATGTTTCAAAATGTGAGAATATGTAGAAGTATACTATGGAAACATAATACATGTGTCATTAAATTGATAAATCTTGGTACAATGAGAGACATCACAAGGATGAAAAAAAGAGGCATTTAAAAGTAGTAATAGGAGAGGGGGTTGGGTACATAAATTATGACTATTTAGGATGCCTGCTTCCCATATCAGAGTGCCTGGGTTCAACTCCCTTATCTGCTACAAATTCTAGCTTCTTGCTAATGTGCGCCCTACAAAAGCAGGTGATGGCTCAAGTGGTTGAGTCCTTGCCACCCGTAGGGGAACCCACATGCTGGCTGGCTCAGCCCCTACTATTGCAGGCACAATGGGGAGTGGAGACCTGGATGGAAGTTCTCTGTCCACGTGTTTCTCTTTGTGTCTGTCTTCCAAATACATACATTTTCGAATGGGTACTATTAGGAAAGATAAGTAATATTAACTCTCCTTTTGGAAAATATAATGCTATACAGAACAATCTATGTGTGGTACATATATCGTTATACTCCCTGGGTTACTAACACAGCTCTATCTGTCTACATATCCACCTATAGACAAAGATGTAGATTGTGTGGAAATGTATAGTCTGTATTGATAAAACTGGTATGCAGAATTCAGCCTTTCAATTTAGTTGGTGAAATCCCACAAACAGAATCGGGCAGATTTTATTGTATTTTGAGCCATTTGAAATTTATATGAATTCCAGCCCATATAAAAGGACTTGTTTGTATGTACAGCTTTCATTGCTTTCAGGATCAAAAGGTGAGCAGCACAGTCTGAAAATAAATATTGAAGCTGCTTTTACATTTTCTCAATCCAGCGCTGTTTTGTTGGTCATGCAAGGCTGATATTTCTTGGAAAAAAAAGAGCTCCACTTTTGGAGTATGTCATATTGTGGCACATGAACTCAAAAGAAAGAGACATTTTCTATTAGCAGTATCATCACTTAAACATGTACTTAGCAAGAAACTGAATTTGGTAGGCTTTTTTAGTGAGTACATGGGATTACTCATTTTTGTTTCAAAGTGTTTGGTCTGGACTCTAAATGAGGCAGGGAAGTTAATGTAATGAGACTCTTGGTAATCATGCAGAACCATTTGCTGACTTGATAAGGTTCAGGTGCAAATTTGTCAAGTCATCTAAATGCTTGCCCCAATAAGGAGTGTTTGCATGTGACTTTTTTTAAAGCATGAAAATGAAATATGCAGATGATGGCTGCTGGGTTGAAATCAAATAAAAATAACAAGAATGAAAGAGAATAGAGAGATGATATTGTGCACTGGGAACATAAATTAAGAACTATTTCCACAGTCCATCCAGGAGTTCAAAGATAATATGCACTGTGCAACCATTAACTGGAACATTCCTGTTTTTCTTTTTAGTAGTGAGGGAAAAATGGAGACAATAAAACCAGTAAATTGGCTCATTTTATAGTAATCAAACAATTTGATTGAAATTTCAATGATGCTTTCCCTGCAGTTACTCAGGAAATTGTATAGAAATAATGATCTTTGATGTGTCTAATTTCCAAAGCAACCTGGATTGGTAGAGCCCCCTCTCGCTCCCCAGCACTAGAATTGTCATCATCCAGTCTGACTAAATGTATTTCACACCAGACTTCTATGCATAAAGATATACTGCCCACTGCTGTGAAAATTAGTATAACTTTGGTGAGTCATTTGTTCCAACCTTTGAAAGAAATGAAACTTCTGGAACCATACCGATCTCATGATAACTTCATCTCCATACATGATGTAGTCTCAAATCTGTGACTTGGCTGTGAAGAATTAGCTCACTTACGTAAACAAAGTGTTTTTAGGAAATTCTTGGATAAAAGCAGTCTTTAAAACAATGTGTTTACTGTTATGGTCAAAGACTGGTTAATGTCTCATGGTGACTTAAAAGTGTACATACTTTTTATGACTTCAAATGTTAATTGTGGTTGATCACCTGGATAGAGAAACCAACCCGATCTTGTCAGGTGAGAACATTATTTCGTTAGACACGTGATGGCTGGCATGGCATTGCAGTAATGAAAGCTGAAGGCAGATGAGCTGACGTTCTGACCAAAGGATTAGAAAGTATCATCAACTAACAGTTGGGTGATTTCTGTCCCATCCATATCTTGATTGCCAGACTGTGCTTTTGAAATCTGACTTATTTTTGCCTTGGTTCTGGTAGTACGATTCAAGTAATATGACTGTCAAGTGTTCTTAACGAATGCCATTGTCTTAATTCAGTTGAACTGTCTATATTTAACTGTGATCATACAGAGCTGTTTTCCCTAGCTTTACTTATAGTACTGCAAAGGTCATTATTCAGTTGGTTTATGAACAAAATAAAGTAGGCTAATCTAGAACTTCACAATCTTCAGTCTACAAACTCTTTATTTCTGATTCTTGGAGCCATAAAATAATTTCATTTTTATTACTGTTTAATACCTCCTCTTAAGCTCACGGTCTTAATTATACAACAGCAAATTGTAGAACTCCTTAACTGAGTATTTGAATCCTACTTTCACTTTACCAGGTATATTCAACCTGTCATTTCATTTTTGGAATATTAATACATATAGCAGCAACATTAAAAATGAGCTAGTTTTCCATGGGGCCAGCACTGTGGTGTAGTGGGCTAAGCCTCTGCCTGTGGTGCTGGTATCCTGTATGGGTGCCAGTTCCAGTCCTGGCTGTTGCTCTTCTGATCCAGCTCTCTGCTTATGACATGGGAGAGCAGTAGAAGATGGCATATGTGCTTGAGCCCCTGTACCTGTGTGAGAGACCCAGAAGAAGCAGCTCCTAGTTTCAGCTGTGGTGGCCATTTGGAGAGTGAACCAGCAGATGGAAACCTTTCTCTCTCTCTCTCTCTCTCTCTCTCTCTCTTTCTCTCTTTCTCTCTTTCTCTCTCTCTCTCTCAAATAAGCAAATCTTTTTTAAAAAATGAGCTGATTTTCAAACATTTTCTAGTCAGGTTAGCATGAGTATGAACAAAAATATATAGCTGATGAAGAAAACTTCTAGTATATAGAGTGATATTGTCATGAGAGATTTCATTGTGTACGAGCCATCATTTATTTTTTTAACTTTGTTCAGCATTTGTTTGTTAAAGGTATCAGAAACCAGAGAGACCACTGAAAATTTGCAACATGCTGCAAAAATAGGAGCGTGAAAATGGTGGAATTGTTAAATACCAGTGTATTTCTGTTGGTTTAGCTTAGGAATCTTGATTCTTAAATGATGGGTGGCAATGTCCAGTGATTGAAAAATGATTTGTCATTGAGAAGGTATTTTGTAGAAAACTTGCCAATAGTTAGCAAATTTATTTTGAGACCTTTGTATGTTTGCTTGTTTGGGGGAGAAGATGAAAGCCAGGGTGTCTTACACTCTTAAAAATGCAAAAAATAACATGGTGCTTTCAAGTGGATGGACGATTCCCACAACTAGGCAAATTCTTCTGGGATGACTCGGGACATAATGTGTTTCTTCAGTGGTGATGAGTCTTTTGGGGAGAGGTATTTGAGGGTTGAGAGGAATTTCAGCTTTTTAGGGAATGAAAAGTTATAGTAATAATAATAATAGCTCAGAATATGTTGAACAGACCAAATAAAGAAATTTTACTTTCATGATATTCTATGAATGTTTGCAAATAATTTCTCATACATCACAGGTAATAATACACACTCATAAGTGCATGTCAAGCAGAAGTCATATGTAATGTAACTTGTACATAGTATACAAGTACATGTTATAGATGCTAACTCACTTATTTGCTGTTAATTTGCCCTTGATTAAAATATGCATTAAATATACAACTGCCATGATTCCTTTCCCTTTAGTAAAACAGATTATTCTTTATATACATATTCAGTATTCAAATGTACAGTATTTAAATCTTTTGGAGGAATCAATTTCCACAGTTAACCATGCACCAGAAGAAAACCATTTGTAATCGGTTAACAAAGGCTAATAAAGATTTATTTGCCTCATTGACTAGCCACAGTTGCAAAGACACTTTTGCTTAAATCTTGTCTTTGACCAGTGTGTCTAGCTATATTCCCTGTTGTTCGATTTTTTAAAAGACATTTTATTTGAAACGCAGAATGACGGTGAGAAGGAGAGACAGAAAGATCTTCAATCCACTGGTTCATGGCCCAAATGGCCATGATGGTTAGGGCTGTGCCAGGCCAAAGCCAGAAGTCAGGAACTCACACAAGTCTCCCATGTGAGCAGCAGGGTTCCAAGTACTTGGGCAATCTTCTGCCTGCCCAAGCACGTTAGCAGGGAGATGAATGGGAAGTGGAGCTCCTGGGACTCGAACAGGTGCTCTGAGACGTGATGTTGTAGTTTCAGGTAGTGTCTTAACCTATTGCTCTACATCCCTGGCAGTGACGTTCCATTGTTGAGTAGCTATAGTATCACAGTAATAGAAATGAAAACAATCAGTGATTATACAGTTTTACCAAACTATTGAAAGATAACTTATTGAAAGAAACATTTGGGAATTCTGTTCGATGAACATACAGGGAAATGATATTCCATAAATAGATCTTTCTTTTCTAGAAACTGATCTCTATTTCTGAGTTAAAAGTGTTACTTTTAAAGCACTGGTACATTTTTAAAGATTGTTTGGTACTCTGGCCTCCAATCAGAGCTGAGTTGTTGAATTTGAGTGGAAACTGAACATGGCGTTGGTGAAGAAAATGCAAGATTACTTGTGTAGTGAGCATTTCACGTTGTTCACTTTAGGAGGAAGTAACCACTTCCTTGTTTCTGTTTCCCTTTTCCCTTGCAGGCAGAGGTGTATGTAACGGGTGCAGTAGTTACTGATTGTGTTAAAACACGATGATGCACACTAGTCCTACCCTGGATTTGTTCCACTTTTCTTGTCTGTGTCCCTTATAATGAGTTATACGTGTAATTAGTGCGCATAGTTCTGGTAATGTGTTCATTCATGAGTTTAGGAAGTGAGATTTTCAGCTCCATTTCCCTCTAAGCATCTGACCCAGGAACACAGATGAGACAAAAAAGATCGTAACCTCTTTATACATTTGTATTTGACCCTTGGAACTCTATTCTTACTTCAATTATCATCCATTGTAATGATCTGTTTTCATGTCTGGCTTAACCCTAACTATGAATTGCTTGAGAAAAAGAACTTTGTCATGCTAGTGTTTTCACGTATTCCCAGCATTTAATAAAGGATCTGAGTGTGTACTCAGTAAATGGGTATTTGTTGGGAAAATAAAGACATTATTAATGGTTTTCTTCTCATCGGGCACCCCTCTCCACTGGGATTCTTTAGAAATGGAGGTTTAGTTGAGGGAAAATAAATGGAGAGATTATGTATACTCATCATTTGTCTCCCTAGCTCAGGCTTTCAAAAAGAAAATAATTCCTAAAGATATAATCTGTTCTTATTTTTTACTTATTCACTTATTTATTATTCATATTTTGGTTATTTGACAGAATGAATCTCTAGGATTGGACCAGTTCTTTAGTGATGATCTGTTATTTAGTATTTAGTCACTACTTTATAATGACTCAATTCCTTAATAGCCTCTAACCCATCCACCCTGGCACTCCCCAACATACAAAGTAGAACAAAGCAAATCCTCCCCTGACCCTTTCCCACCAGAAGTGGTTGATTTGTTTTCTGTATGGGAAGGTTCTTTCTCATCATGTTACCATGCCCTAAACTCGGCACTTGCTGCACCAAGAGGAAGAGATGTTTCCTGTGTTCAAGTCACTTAAACTGCAGCCAGGTACTATTTCTTGTCCTCTTTCATGTTCTCCTAAGTTCAAATGTAGTGTAATCACGAATGGTCAGCTCATCTTTATTTTTGGCACAGCTCTGTGCTTCAGCTTCATGAATCCATTTACTATACTGGTTATTCTGCTTGGGTGTATATGAAGCACCTTAAACACAGCCTGAATTGAACTCATTGTCTTTTCATCCCGTATCTATTTTTTAATTTTTTCCCCTTCAAACTTGCTGTCTAATCAGGCTACTATAGAAAAATGTCAGACTGGTTGGCTTAAACCACATATACTCATTTCTCATAGTTCTTGAAGCTTGAAATACAAGATCAAGGAGCCAGATGGTCAGGTTCTGATGAGGCCTCCTTCTGGGCTATAGACAGCTGACTTCTCCCTGCATCCTTACACAGCAAAAAGCAGGGAAAGAAAATGCAGGCTCTCCTTTCAGAGGGGCACTGATCCCATCCAGGAGGACCCTGTGCATATGATCTCCTCATTTCCCAAAGAAAGACCTCATCTCTCTCTCTCTCTTTTTTTTGGACAGCCAGAGTGGACAGTGAGAGAGACAGAGAGAAAGGTCTTCCTTTTTTCCATTGGTTTACTCCCCAATGGCCACTTCGGCTGGTGCGCTGTGGCCAGAGCACCACGCTGATCTGAAGCCAGGAGCCAGGTACTTCCTCCTGTCTCTCATGGGGTGCAGGGCCCAAGCACTTGGACCATCCTCCACTGCACTCCCGGGCCACGGCAGAGAGCTGGACAGGAAGAGGAGCGACTGAGACAGAATCTGGTGCCCTGACTGGGACTAGAACCCAGTGTGCCGGCACCGCAGGTGGAGGATTAGCCTATTGAGCCGCAATGCCAGCCAAGACCTCACCTCTTAATGCCATCAGATTAGTAGTTAACATTTGAACACATGATATTAGTGGGGACACATTCAGTTCATGACACTTCTACCAATTTGTTTCAATTCTTGGCACTACCTTGTACATAATCACTCAAGTTAGGAAGTTTGGAGTCCTGGGGCCAGTGTTGTGGTCCAGCAGGTTAAGCTGCTGCCTGCAGCACTGACACCCCATATGGGCACTGATTCAAGATCTGGCTGCTCCTCTGCCAATCCCGCTAGTGGCCTGGGAAAACAGAGGAAGATGGCCCAAGTCCCTGGGCCCTTGCATGCAAATGGATGACCTGAAAGAGGCTCCTAGCTCCTGACTTTGGCCTGGCCCAGCCTTGGGGAGTGAACCAGTGGATGGAAAAGCTCTCTGTCTCTCCTCTCTTTAGCTCTATTTTTCAAGTAAATCTTAAAAAAAAAAAAGGTTTGGAGTCCTATTTGACTTTTCTCCCATTTGTCATGTCTACTTGAGTGTGCAGCCAGTAAATTCTACCTCCAAAATTTCTCTGAGCTACATTTACTTCCTCTAGCACCACTTTGTGTATTTGTTCAAGTATTTATTTTCACCTTTCTCTATGTTGTCCATCTTCACCCTTCCTTTCGTCTTTTCTCACTTGGATTGTGACAGCAGGCTCCTAAAGAGTCTACCCTAATTCATCCTCTTTTAATATAATGTCATACACTGTTGCCTGTTATTGCCACAAGCTCTTCCTTGCCTACATTAAACTTGTGATTCCCTGATTCCCCACTTACGCTTTTCTTTTTCCTGCTTTTGTCCCTTTAAAAATCCATGTATCACTCAAGAGACAGAGCTTTGTACATCCCTTCTGAAGTAGGAGGGTCAGCCCAACTTACCTTGAGTGTATTCCTTCTCTACCACCTCCAGACACAACTAACTGGACACTGAAACTGGGTGTGAAAAGATGAGCTGAGCCAATCATAGGACTCTAGACTGAGAAAGACAACAGTGATTTACTGTATGTTGATGGAGAGTAAATGTCACCAGCCATGCAGCAGAGTTGAGTCCTTCAAGAGTCTTAGCAAGGACAGAACATGAGGAGGTATAACCATGAGGGAGAGTCTGGGAAATAAATAAGAACTATGCAGAATAAACATCAGGAATCTGTCAGTGAGGAGGGTTGGTTGAAAAGTTGGGGGAAGCTGGGACTGATACGTGTCAGAATTTGCATGTGAAGCTGCTATGCTTGGTCTCAGTTGTTATATATGAGGAAAACAGAATTACATGATAGTTCATTTTGGAATAAGACATTTTTGAAATTCTTGTGTGTGTGTGTGTGTGTGTGTGTGCAGTTGTCGCCTGTATAGGCAATATCCAGGACCGCTGCGGATAACAAAATCTGTGGGTGCACAAGTCCATTGCCTACAATGACATAATTTTTGCATATAATCTTTGGGGGTCCTCTTGGATCCTTTAAATCATGTCTAGATTATTTATACTACTTAACAGAATGTAAACTCTATGTAAATAGTAGCTACCGGACATTGTTTGAGGAATAAAGTCAAGGTAAAATGCATGTTCAGTATGAAGTTTTCCCCCCTAATACTTTGGTTGGTTTGAATCCATGGATGTGGAACTTGTACAACTGTACATTCCTTGAGGCTGATTTGTTTGGCTTTTCTTGTGTTCCCTGGCAGATCAATTCTTTTGTTATTCTCCATACCACCTGTTTACTGTAAAACTACTTTTAGTAAAATTTCAACTATTCTGTAGTTTACATGCAGAGCGGGGAACCTTTTTTTCTGCCAAGGGCCATTTGGATATTTATGACATCATTTGCAGGCCATACAAAGTTATCAACTTAAAAATTAGCCTGCTATGGATTTATTGAATTTCTCCTGCCTGCTGTTGCCTTGGCAGGCCAAGAGCAAGTGATGTCATGGGCCTTATCCAGCCCAGGATTTAATATTCCCACCCCTGCTTGGGGCAGGCACTTATTTTAGTAGGTAAGGTGCTTCTCACACCTGAATAACTGTGTTCAACTCCCAGTTCTGGCTCCTGACTCTAGCACCTTGCTAGATGTGGAACCTGGAAGGCAGCAGTGGTGGCTCCAGTAATTCAATTCCTGCCACTCACACGGGAGAACTGAATTGAGTCCCTGGCTCCTAACTTTAGCTTGGCCCAGCCCCAGCTGCTGTGGGAAATTTGTGGGGAGTGATCCAGCAGGTGGAAAAATATTCTCTCTCTCTCCATCTATTTACATCTCTCTCTCTTTTTTAAGCTGTAAGTTCCTAGGTAGAAGTTTTTGTTTCCCAGGTTATTGGCTTCATCTTAGCTAAAGTCA
Organism: Sylvilagus floridanus; assembly: GCA_949820135.1. NCBI lineage: Eukaryota > Metazoa > Chordata > Mammalia > Lagomorpha > Leporidae > Sylvilagus > Sylvilagus floridanus. Next base: position 115,230,045 of record OX463230.1, read on the forward strand.
CTTCCTGTAGGGTGAGATGGTAACACTGTTTATTATCATACCACTTAACTTTTACTCATCAAGTGGTAACTTTGGTTAATTTATGACTTTTCTCTGGATGCCTAGGACTTCGTGAGTCAAGTGAGTTTGTAGAGAAGAAGAAAATCCTGTGGAACATAAAGGGGAGGAGTTGAGCTTTTGCAGAGTAGTGTGGGAGCTGTCCCTGTACAACACAGCTATCAGAACCATTGGCTTGATAAAATATGGTATTAAATGTCAAGTTCAGCTGGCCTAACACTCCCTTTTAAAAATTAAGTGTTTGGAAAAAAAAAAAAAAACAAAGAACAAAAGTGATTTTGCACAAGTACTATATTTGATAGCACAATTGCCAGATCAAAAATGGTCTTTTCTCATGATGCTGGGTTTTCATCTTAAAGGACAATCCTGCCTAGGGAAGGATCTCATTTGCAAGTAAAAGCAGTGTTGAGAAACATATCAGCAATGACAACCCTTCCCATTCTCCCAACCTTGCAATATGCCCAGATTTATTATAAATATTTTGTCCCAAACTCTAATAAGAGCCAATCTCAGGCCGGCGCCGCGGCTCAACAGGCTAATCCTCCACCTCGAGGCACCTGCACACCGGGTTCTAGTCCCGGTCAGGGCGACAGATTCTGTCCCAGTTGCTCCTCTTCCAGGCCAGCTCTCTGCTGTGGCCAGGGAGTGCAGTGGAGGATGGCCCAAGTGCTTGGGCCTGCACCCCATGGGAGACCAGGAGAAGCACCTGGCTCTTGGCTTCAGATCAGCGCGGTCCGCCAGCTACAGCGGCCATTGGAGGGTGAACCAGCGGCAAAGGAAGACCTTTCTCTCTCACTGTCCACTCTGCCTGTCAAAAAAAAACAAAACAATCTCTTTGTCTAGTAATCAAAGCTATCAGAATTTTGTTTCTGCTTAACTTGCCCAGTCTTGCTTTCTGCTAACTCTTCTTTGTAGGAGGACTTCTTGCCCTTATCTCAGGCACATATCCTGTGCCCTCCCATTGCTCTTTTTGACTAGGAGTTTCCTTGTCTACAGGTTAAGAATTTCTCCAGAGGCGTTCTAATTCTTCCAAGCAGTACAGACACCCCCTTTTGTACATCAATAACACATTTCTGATAGTTTTAAAACACTTAATTTTATTTGAAAAGCAGAATGACAAACCAGGAATGAGTGACGAATGTTCCATCTGCTGGTTCATACTACAATTGCCTGGGGACAGCATGGCTTGGCTAGGCGGAAAGGCAGGAATAGGGAACTCTACACAGCTTTCCCACATTGATGGCAGGGCCCCAGGTATTTTAGTCATCACCTGCTGCCTCCCAGGTATGTTAGTAGGAAACTGGATTGGAATCAGAGGCAGGACTCAGACACTCCTATCTGGGATGTGAGCTCCCTAAGTGGCAGCTTAAT